>CM038682.1:733425282-734035257 GCA_021605205.1 Aegilops longissima | reverse complement strand
TAAATTAATCACATCAAATTTTCAGTTTCTACGCGTTGAATCCACCTACATCTCTAATAGGTAAAGATGGGTCCTAATCCCACCGAGGATGTGTAGATTGAGTCGTTCTCCATTCTACCCGTTCAGAGACAAAATTTGGCAGCACCTCCCGCTGTTCTCCGGATACCGTCTCGTCAAATAGCGAGAGAATGTGCTCCGGAGAACAATGGGGCGCCGCCGAAATCCTGTCTCGGAATGGGGTAGAACATGGAGAACATACCCAATCTACATCCTCGGGCTATCCGTCAGAAAAGCTTTGGACAATCCGAAACAGCTGCGGTGATAAATATGCAATTGAATGCATATTTATCGATGCAACCCTTCAGACGGGAGAGCGCCTAGAGTTCGCCAGTTGACTTGAGAATGAAATCTAGTGACATGATTAGTAGCTCACCCTCGGTTGTAGAGAAGTAGTCGAACAGCGGAGGGACAATCGAGGTCCAACAGATCCTCGGCGATCACTCCACCGAGATGGAACACCACAGAACCTGCACCGTATCATCATCAATATCATCATCATCATCATCATCTATCATCATGTAACAATCATCGAAGCATAAAAAATCATCATCATCATCATTTATCATGATCAACAATCATCATCATTTATCATCTCATAAAAAAAATGAAATCTATCATCATCATCATCTAAAATTATCAAGGCAAAAAAAGCATTATCATCTATCATCAACATCATCATCTATCATCATCAACATCATAATCTATCATCATCAACATCATCATGTATCATCTAATTTTTTGCATTTCTCACATTTCTAACTATCATCATACATAATGCATGCATCCATCCATCTAACCATCTATCATCATACATAATGCATCCATCCATAAATCATCTAACTAAATTAAAAAATTGCTTCAAGAGGGAGGAAGGAGCTCACCGTGTGGGAGGGCGGCTCGGGAGAGGCAGGCACGGAGGGAGGTGGAGGGAGCTCGGGCTCAGGCTAGGCCGACCGAGCAGCTGGCAGAGGAGGGCAGTGCAGACTAGCCGCCCGGGCGGAGGCGATCGGCGTGATGTGAGGAGAGTGGGCTCGGGGGAGGTCCAGCGGACCGAGCTGAGAGTGGGCCTTGACGAAGGGTGGCGAGGAGGTCCACGCCCAGGCTTGGCTGACAAAAGGAAAAGGGCGGTGGATTGAGCAGATGTGAGGCAAGTGAAGCAGGTAGGGCGGCTCTGGCGAGTGGCGGCGAAAAGGGTGGTGGCTGGCCAGGCGTGGTGTAATGGCGGCGGCGAGGCGAGGAAGGGTGGCGGCAACCAAGAGCGGAAGGGCAGCGCTTCGTGGATCGGAGGATCCGGTGGCGGCGGGGGTGTGGAGTCGGGGAAGGAGAGATGGGGAATGGGTGGTGGGGGCGAACCGCGCCGGATAAGGTAATCATATGCGATGGCGGGCCGTCGGCATAAAAGGGTAACCATTTCCCGTCATCGATCCGTGGCCGTGTGCTCAGCTATGTAATGCCAATGACGCCGTGGTGGTGTGGTGGCATGTCGAGAAAGCGCGCGTCAAGTGTGCCCCCCCCAGACAGGCGCCGCCCCGCACTGGAGAAGCAGACGCGTCGGGTCTACGGAGGGATCTTGCTGTGGGTGTGGCCGGATGTTGCTCTAAAGTGTTCCTATGGGCTGACCTAACATGGCCGGGTGGGAGGCCCTTGGTCAAATCCGTCCGTGCAAAGTCAAAGGCTAGATCCGGTGGTCAAGCGCTCTGAGGGTTAGGCGGGGCCGGGGGCCTGAGGGGGTAGCAATGCCACGGGCGTCGCATCGGGCCCTCATACATGCGGGGTGGTGTGGTGGCATGTCGAAGAAGCGGCGCAGCGTCTCTCGGTGTGCCCCCCCCTCACGGACGGCGATGACACGGTAGTAGGCGTTCTGCGGAAGCGATCTGGCGTGAATATTATTAAATACTCGGATGCGATAAAATCATGAGTTTTTACATGGCGTGGGCACATGTGCTATAGGACCGATGGTAATTTTCATAATTTTTCGTGATGGAGAAGTATCTGAACACTTCCCTCTCTGCGGATTGCTCTTGGCGTCTCTGTTGTGGCGGCGGCCTCGAGAACTAACATACCGTCAAATCTTGCGTGGCGGCCTCTCACAAGTCTGGAAGTGTTGTGGCGGTTGCAAATGCCCGGCGCGCGTCTCAAGGTGTCCCCCCCCCCCCCCACACAGACGCGCGCCGCCCGGCACTGGAGAAGCAGACGCGTCGGGTCTACGGAGTGGATGTAGCTGTGGGTTTGGCCGGATGTTGCTCGGGTGTCCCTATGGGCTGACCTAACATGGCCGGGTGGAAGGTCCTTGGTCAAAGCCCGTCCGTGGGAAGTCAAAGGGTAGATCGCGTGGTCAAGCCGCTCGGGGTTAGGCGGGGCCAGGGGGCCTGGGGGTAGCAATGCCACGGGCGTCGTGCGGCCCCTCATACATGCGAGGGTGGTGTGGTGGCATGTCAGAAGAAGCGGCAGCGTCTCGGTGTGCCCCCCCTCACAGACGGCGCCGCCGCCCGGCACTGGAGAAGCAGACGCGTCGGGTCTACGGAGGGATCTTGCTGTGGGTGTGGCCGGATGTTGCTCTAAAGTGTTCCTATGGGCTGACCTAACATGGCCGGGTGGAGAGGCCCTTGGTCAAATCCGTCCGTGCAAAGTCAAAGGCTAGATCCGGTGGTCAAGCGCTCTGAGGTTAGGCGGGGCCGGGGGCCACAGGGGTAGCAATGCCACGGGCGTCGCATCGGGCCCTCATACATGCGGGGTGGTGTGGTGGCATGTCAGAAGAAGCGCGCAGCGTCTCGGGTGTGGCCCCCCCTCACGGACGGCGATGACACGGTAGTAGGCGTTCTGCGGAAGCGATCTGGCGTGAATATTATTAAATACTCGGATGCGATAAAATCATGAGTTTTTACATGGCGTGGGCACATGTGCTATAGGACCGATGGTAATTTTCATAATTTTTCGTGATGGAAGTGAACACTTCCCTCTCTGCGGATTGCTCTTGGCGTCTCTCTGTGTGGCGGTGGCCTCGAGAACTAACATACCGTCAAATCTTGCGTGGCGGCCTCTCACAAGTCTGGAAGTGTTGTGGCGGTTGCAAATGCCGGCCGCAGCGTCTCGGGTGTGCCCCCCCCCTCACAGACGGCGCCGCCGCCCGGCACTGGAGAAGCAGACGCGTCGGGTCTACGGAGTGGATGTAGCTGTGGGTTTGGCCGGATGTTGCTCCGGGTGTCCCTATGGGCTGACCTAACATGGCCGGGTGGAAGGTCCCTTGGTCAAAGCCCGTCCGTGGGAAGTCAAGGGTAGATCGCGTGGTCAACCGCTCGAGGGTTAGGCGGGGCAGGGGGGCCAGGGGGTAGCAATGCCACGGGCGTCGTCGCCGGCCCCTCATACATGCAGGGTGGTGTGGTGGCATGTCGAAGAAGCGCGCGCAGCGTCTCGGGGTGTGCCCCCCCTCACAGACGCGCCGCCGCCGGCGGCACTGGAGAAGCAGACGCGTCGGGTCTACGGAGGGATCTTGCTGTGGGTGTGGCCGGATGTTGCTCCAAAGTGTTCCTATGGGCTGACCTAACATGGCCGGGTGGATAGGCCCTTGGTCAAATCCGTCCGTGCAAAGTCAAAGGCTAGATCCGGTGGTCAAGCGCTCTGAGGGTTAGGCGGGGCAGGGGGCCACAGGGGTAGCAATGCCACGGGCGTCGCATCGGGCCCTCATACATGCGGGGTGGTGTGGTGGCATGTCGAAGAAGCGCAGCGTCTCGGTGTGGCCCCCCTCACGGACGGCGATGACACGGTAGTAGGCGTTCTGCGGAAGCGATCTGGCGTGAATATTATTAAATACTCGGGAATGCGATAAAATCATGAGTTTTTACATGGCGTGGGCACATGTGCTATAGGACCGATGGTAATTTTCATAATTTTTCGTGATGGAAGTATCTGAACACTTCCCTCTCTGCGGATTGCTCTTGGCGTCTGGTTGTGTGGCGGTGACCTCGAGAACTAACATACCGTCAAATCTTGCGTGGCGGCCTCTCACAAGTCTGGAAGTGTTGTGGCGGTTGCAAATGCCCGGCGCGCGTCTCGGGTGTCCCCCCCCCCCCTCACAGACGGCGCCGCCCTTGCCGGCACTGGAGAAGCAGACGCGTCGGGTCTACGGAGTGGATGTAGCTGTGGGTTTGGCCGGATGTTGCTCCGGGTGTCCCTATGGGCTGACCTAACATGGCCGGGTGGAAGGTCCTTTGGTCAAAGCCCGTCCGTGGGAAGTCAAAGGCTAGATCGCGTGGTCAAACGCTCTGGGGGTTAGGCGGGGCCAGGGGGCCTGGGGGGTAGCAATGCCACGGGCGTCGTCGCCGGCCCCTCATACATGCGGGGTGGTGTGGTGGCATGTCAGAAGAAGCGCAGCGTCTCAAGTGTGCCCCCCCTCACAGAGGCGCCGCCGCCCGGCACTGGAGAAGCAGACGCGTCGGGTCTACGGAGGGATCTTGCTGTGGTGGGTGTGGCCGGATGTTGCTCCAAAGTGTTCCTATGGGCTGACCTAACATGGCCGGGTGGATAGGCCCTTGGTCAAATCCGTCCGTGCAAAGTCAAAGGCTAGATCCGGTGGTCAAGCGCTCTGAGGTTAGGCGGGGCCGGGGGCCACAGGGGTAGCAATGCCACGGGGCGTCGCATCGGGCCCTCATACATGCGGGGTGGTGTGGTGGCATGTCGAAGAAAAGCGCAGCGTCTCTCGGTGTGGCCCCCCTCACGGACGGCGATGACACGGTAGTAGGCGTTCTGCGGAAGCGATGCGGCGTGAATATTATTAAATACTCGGATGCGATAAAATCATGAGTTTTTACATGGCGTGGGCACATGTGCTATAGGACCGATGGTAATTTTCATAATTTTTCGTGATGGAAGTATCTGAACACTTCCCTCTCTGCGGATTGCTCTTGGCGTCTCTGTTGTGGCGGACCTCGAGAACTAACATACCGTCAAATCTTGCGTGGCGGCCTCTCACAAGTCTGGAAGTGTTGTGGCGGTTGCAAATGCCCGCCGCACGCGTCTCAGTGTCCCCCCCCCCCTCACAGACGGCGCCGCCCCCGGCACTGGAGAAGCAGACGCGTCGGGTCTACGGAGTGGATGTAGCTGTGGGTTTGGCCGGATGTTGCTCCGGGTGTCCCTATGGGCTGACCTAACATGGCCGGGTGGAAGGTCCCTTGGTCAAAGCCCGTCCGTGGGAAGTCAAGGGCTAGATCGCGTGCGTGGTCAACGGGCGCTCGGGGTTAGGCGGGGCCGGGGGCCACAGGGGTAGCAATGCCGGGCGTCGTCGTGCCGGCCCCTCATACATGCAGGGTGGTGTGGTGGCATGTCAGAAGAAGCGGCGCGCGTCTCGGGTGTGCCCCCCCACAGACAGGCGCCGCCGCCCGGCACTGGAGAAGCAGACGCGTCGGGTCTACGGAGGGATCTTGCTGTGGGTGTGGCCGGATGTTGCTCCAAAGTGTTCCTATGGGCTGACCTAACATGGCCGGGTGGATAGGCCCTTGGTCAAATCCGTCCGTGCAAAGTCAAAGGCTAGATCCGGTGGTCAAGCGCTCTGAGGGTTAGGCGGGGCCAGGGGCCTGAGGGGTAGCAATGCCACGAGGCGTCGCATCGGGCCCTCATACATGCGGGGTGGTGTGGTGGCATGTCAGAAGAAGCGGCAGCGTCTCGGGTGTGGCCCCCCTCACGGACGGCGATGACACGGTAGTAGGCGTTCTGCGGAAGCGATCTGGCGTGAATATTATTAAATACTCGGGAATGCGATAAAATCATGAGTTTTTACATGGCGTGGGCACATGTGCTATAGGACCGATGGTAATTTTCATAATTTTTCGTGATGGAAGTATCTGAACACTTCCCTCTCTGCGGATTGCTCTTGGCGTCTCTGTTGTGGCGGCGGACCTCGAGAACTAACATACCGTCAAATCTTGCGTGGCGGCCTCTCACAAGTCTGGAAGTGTTGTGGCGGTTGCAAATGCCGGCCGCGTCTCAGGTGTGCCCCCCCCTCCAGACGCGCGCGCCGCTTGGCACTGGAGAAGCAGACGCGTCGGGTCTACGGAGTGGATGTAGCTGTGGGTTTGGCCGGATGTTGCTCCGGGTGTCCCTATGGGCTGACCTAACATGGCCGGGTGGAAGGTCCTTTGGTCAAAGCCCGTCCGTGGGAAGTCAAAGGGCTAGATCGCGTGGTCAACGCTCCGGGGTTAGGCGGGGCGGGGCCAGGGGGCCCTGGGGGTAGCAATGCCACGGGGCGTCGCTCGGCCCCTCATACATGCGGGGTGGTGTGGTGGCATGTCAGAAGAGGCGCAGCGTCTCAGGGTGCCCCCTCACAGACGGCGCCGCCGCCCGGCACTGGAGAAGCAGACGCGTCGGGTCTACGGAGGGATCTTGCTGTGGGTGTGGCCGGATGTTGCTCTAAAGTGTTCCTATGGGCTGACCTAACATGGCCGGGTGGATAGGCCCTTGGTCAAATCCGTCCGTGCAAAGTCAAAGGCTAGATCCGGTGGTCAAGCGCTTCTGAGGGTTAGGCGGGGCGGGGCCCTGGGGGTAGCAATGCCACGGGGGCGTCGCATCGGGCCCTCATACATGCGGGGTGGTGTGGTGGCATGTCAGAAGAAGCGCGCAGCGTCTCGGTGTGGCCCCCCCTCACGGACGGCGATGACACGGTAGTAGGCGTTCTGCGGAAGCGATCTGGCGTGAATATTATTAAATACTCGGAATGCGATAAAATCATGAGTTTTTACATGGCGTGGGCACATGTGCTATAGGACCGATGGTAATTTTCATAATTTTTCGTGATGGAGAAGTATCTGAACACTTCCCTCTCTGCGGATTGCTCTTGGCGTCTCTGTTGTGGCGGTGACCTCGAGAACTAACATACCGTCAAATCTTGCGTGGCGGCCTCTCACAAGTCTGGAAGTGTTGTGGCGGTTGCAAATGCCCCGCAGCGTCTCGGTGTGTCCCCCCCCCCCCCTCACAGACGGCGCGCCGCCGCTTGGCACTGGAGAAGCAGACGCGTCGGGTCTACGGAGTGGATGTAGCTGTGGGTTTGGCCGGATGTTGCTCCGGGTGTCCCTATGGGCTGACCTAACATGGCCGGGTGGAAGGTCCACTGGTCAAAGCCCGTCCGTGGGAAGTCAAAGGCTAGATCGCGTGGTCAACGCTCGAGGGTTAGGCGGGGCCAGGGGCCACAGGGGGTATGCAATGCCACGGGCGTCGTGCGGCCCCTCATACATGAGGGTGGTGTGGTGGCATGTCGAAGAAGCGGCGCAGCGTCTCGGGGTGTGCCCCCTCCACAGACGGCGCGCGCCGCCCGGCACTGGAGAAGCAGACGCGTCGGGTCTACGGAGGGATCTTGCTGTGGGTGTGGCCGGATGTTGCTCCAAAGTGTTCCTATGGGCTGACCTAACATGGCCGGGTGGATAGGCCCTTGGTCAAATCCGTCCGTGCAAAGTCAAAGGCTAGATCCGGTGGTCAAGCGCTCTGAGGGTTAGGCGGGGCCGGGGGCCCTGGGGGTAGCAATGCCACGGGCGTCGCATCGGGCCCTCATACATGCGGGGTGGTGTGGTGGCATGTCGAGAGAAGAAGCGGCCGCAGCGTCTCGGTGTGGCCCCCCCCCTCACGGACGGCGATGACACGGTAGTAGGCGTTCTGCGGAAGCGATGCGGCGTGAATATTATTAAATACTCGGGGCGATAAAATCATGAGTTTTTACATGGCGTGGGCACATGTGCTATAGGACCGATGGTAATTTTCATAATTTTTCGTGTGATGGAAGTATCTGAACACTTCCCTCTCTGCGGATTGCTCTTGGCGTCTCTGACTGTGGCGGTGACCTCGAGAACTAACATACCGTCAAATCTTGCGTGGCGGCCTCTCACAAGTCTGGAAGTGTTGTGGCGGTTGCAAATGCCCGCCGCGTCTCGGGTGTCCCCCCCCCCCCCCCCACAGACGGCGCCGCCCCCGGCACTGGAGAAGCAGACGCGTCGGGTCTACGGAGTGGATGTAGCTGTGGGTTTGGCCGGATGTTGCTCCGGGTGTCCCTATGGGCTGACCTAACATGGCCGGGTGGAAGGTCCCTTTGGTCAAAGCCCGTCCGTGGGAAGTCAAAGGCTAGATCGCGTGGTCAACGCTCTCGGGGTTAGGCGGGGCCAGGGGCCCTGGGGGTAGCAATGCCACGGGCGTCGTCCGGCCCCTCATACATGAGGGTGGTGTGGTGGCATGTCAGAAGAAGCGGCGCAGCGTCTCAAGTGCCCCCCCTCACAGACGCGCGCCGCCGCGGCGGCACTGGAGAAGCAGACGCGTCGGGTCTACGGAGGGATCTTGCTGTGGGTGTGGCCGGATGTTGCTCCAAAGTGTTCCTATGGGCTGACCTAACATGGCCGGGTGGGAGGCCTTGGTCAAATCCGTCCGTGCAAAGTCAAAGGCTAGATCCGGTGGTCAAGCGCTCTGAGGTTAGGCGGGGCCAGGGGCCTGGGGGTAGCAATGCCACGGCGTCGCATCGGGCCCTCATACATGCGGGGTGGTGTGGTGGCATGTCGAAGAAGAAGCGCGCAGCGTCTCGGGTGTGGCCCCCCCTCACGGACGGCGATGACACGGTAGTAGGCGTTCTGCGGAAGCGATCGGCGTGAATATTATTAAATACTCGGGGCGATAAAATCATGAGTTTTTACATGGCGTGGGCACATGTGCTATAGGACCGATGGTAATTTTCATAATTTTTCGTGATGGAAAGTATCTGAACACTTTCCCTCTCGCGGATTGCTCTTGGCGCGTCTGACTGTGGTGGCGTGACCTCGAGAACTAACATACCGTCAAATCTTGCGTGGCGGCCTCTCACAAGTCTGGAAGTGTTGTGGCGGTTGCAAATGCCCGCAGCGTCTCGGTGTCCCCCCCCCCCCCTCACAGACGGCGCGCCGCCGGCGGCACTGGAGAAGCAGACGCGTCGGGTCTACGGAGTGGATGTAGCTGTGGGTTTGGCCGGATGTTGCTCCGGGTGTCCCTATGGGCGGCCCCTAACATGGCCGGGTGGAAGGTCCTTGGTCAAAGCCCGTCCGTGCAAAGTCAAAGGCTAGATCGCGTGGTCAGCGCGCTCGGGGTTAGGCGGGCCAGGGGCCACTGGGGGTAGCAAATGCCGGGCGTCGTCGTGCCGGCCCCTCATACATGCAGGGTGGTGTGGTGGCATGTCGAGAAAAGCGGCGCAGCGTCTCGGGTGTGCCCCCCCCACAGACAGACGGCGCGCCGCCCGGCACTGGAGAAGCAGACGCGTCGGGTCTACGGAGGGATCTTGCTGTGGGTGTGGCCGGATGTTGCTCTAAAGTGTTCCTATGGGCTGACCTAACATGGCCGGGTGGATAGGCCCTTGGTCAAATCCGTCCGTGCAAAGTCAAAGGCTAGATCCGGTGGTCAAGCGCTCTGAGGGTTAGGCGGGGCAGGGGCCCTGGGGGTAGCAATGCCACGGACCGTCGCATCGGGCCCTCATACATGCGGGGTGGTGTGGTGGCATGTCAGAAGAAGCGACGCAGCGTCTCGGGTGTGGCCCCCCCCCTCACGGGCGGCGATGACACGGTAGTAGGCGTTCTGCGGAAGCGATCGGCGTGAATATTATTAAATACTCGGATGCGATAAAATCATGAGTTTTTACATGGCGTGGGCACATGTGCTATAGGACCGATGGTAATTTTCATAATTTTTCGTGATGATGGAAGTATCTGAACACTTCCCTCTCTGCGGATTGCTCTTGGCGTCTCTGTTGTGGCGGTGACCTCGAGAACTAACATACCGTCAAATCTTGCGTGGCGGCCTCTCACAAGTCTGGAAGTGTTGTGGCGGTTGCAAATGCCCGCGCGCGTCTCGGTCCCCCCCCCCCCCCCAGACAGCGCGCGCCGCCCGGCACTGGAGAAGCAGACGCGTCGGGTCTACGGAGTGGATGTAGCTGTGGGTTTGGCCGGATGTTGCTCCGGGTGTCCCTATGGGCTGACCTAACATGGCCGGGTGGAAGGTCCTTTGGTCAAAGCCCGTCCGTGGGAAGTCAAAGGCTAGATCGCGTGGTCAACGCTCGCTCGGGGTTAGGCGGGGCCAGGGGGCCACAGGGGGTAGCAATGCCACGGCGTCGTCTGCGGCCCCTCATACATGCGGGTGGTGTGGTGGCATGTCAGAAGAAGGCGCGCGTCTCGGGTGTGCCCCCCCCAGACAGACGCCGCCGCCCGGCACTGGAGAAGCAGACGCGTCGGGTCTACGGAGGGATCTTCTGTGGGTGTGGCCGGATGTTGCTCCAAAGTGTTCCTATGGGCTGACCTAACATGGCCGGGTGGATAGGCCCTTGGTCAAATCCGTCCGTGCAAAGTCAAAGGCTAGATCCGGTGGTCAAGCGCTCTGAGGTTAGGCGGGGCAGGGGCCTGGGGGTAGCAATGCCACGGGCGTCGCATCGGGCCCTCATACATGCGGGGTGGTGTGGTGGCATGTCGAAGAAGCGACGCAGCGTCTCGGTGTGGCCCCCCTCACGGACGGCGATGACACGGTAGTAGGCGTTCTGCGGAAGCGATCGGCGTGAATATTATTAAATACTCGGGGCGATAAAATCATGAGTTTTTACATGGCGTGGGCACATGTGCTATAGGACCGATGGTAATTTTCATAATTTTTCGTGATGGAGAAGTATCTGAACACTTCCCTCTCTGCGGATTGCTCTTGGCGTCTCTGTTGTGGCGGTGGCCTCGAGAACTAACATACCGTCAAATCTTGCGTAGGCGGCCTCTCACAAGTCTGGAAGTGTTGTGGCGGTTGCAAATGCCCGGCACGCGTCTCCGGGGTGTGCCCCCCCCCCCCCCTCACAGACGCGCCGCCGGCGGCACTGGAGAAGCAGACGCGTCGGGTCTACGGAGTGGATGTAGCTGTGGGTTTGGCCGGATGTTGCTCCGGGTGTCCCTATGGGCTGACCTAACATGGCCGGGTGGAAGGTCCTTGGTCAAAGCCCGTCCGTGGGAAGTCAAAGGCTAGATCGCGTGGTCAACGCTCTCGGGGTTAGGCGGGGCCAGGGGCCTGGGGGTAGCAATGCCACGGGGCGTCGTGCGGCCCCTCATACATGCAGGGTGGTGTGGTGGCATGTCGAAGAAGCGGCGCAGCGTCTCAGGGTGTGCCCCCTCCTCACAGACGGCGCCCGCCCGGCACTGGAGAAGCAGACGCGTCGGGTCTACGGAGGGATCTTGCTGTGGGTGTGGCCGGATGTTGCTCCAAAGTGTTCCTATGGGCTGACCTAACATGGCCGGGTGGATAGGCCCTTGGTCAAATCCGTCCGTGCAAAGTCAAAGGCTAGATCCGGTGGTCAAGCGCTCTGAGGTTAGGCGGGGGGGGGGCCTGGGGGTAGCAATGCCACGGGGCGTCGCATCGGGCCCTCATACATGCGGGGTGGTGTGGTGGCATGTCGAAGAAGAAGCGCGCAGCGTCTCGGGGTGTGGCCCCCCTCACGGACGGCGATGACACGGTAGTAGGCGTTCTGCGGAAGCGCGAGGCGTGAATATTATTAAATACTCGGATGCGATAAAATCATGAGTTTTTACATGGCGTGGGCACATGTGCTATAGGACCGATGGTAATTTTCATAATTTTTCGTGATGGAGAAGTATCTGAACACTTCCCTCTCTGGCGGATTGCTCTTGGCGTCTCTTGTGTGGCGTGACCTCGAGAACTAACATACCGTCAAATCTTGCGTGGCGGCCTCTCACAAGTCTGGAAGTGTTGTGGCGGTTGCAAATGCCCGGCCGCGCGTCTCGGGTGTCCCCCCCCCCCTCACAGACGGCGCCGCCGCCCTTGGCACTGGAGAAGCAGACGCGTCGGGTCTACGGAGTGGATGTAGCTGTGGGTTTGGCCGGATGTTGCTCGGGTGTCCCTATGGGCTGACCTAACATGGCCGGGTGGAAGGTCCCTTGGTCAAAGCCCGTCCGTGGAAGTCAAAGGCTAGATCTCGTGGTCAACGCTCGAGGGTTAGGCGGGGCGGGGGGGGGGCCTGGGGGTAGCAAGCAATGCCACGGGCGGCGTCGTGCCGGCCCCTCATACATGCAGGGTGGTGTGGTGGCATGTCAGAAGAGAAGCACGCGCAGCGTCTCGGGTGTGCCCCCCCCACAGACGGCGCGCCGCCCGGCACTGGAGAAGCAGACGCGTCGGGTCTACGGAGGGATCTTCTGTGGGTGTGGCCGGATGTTGCTCCAAAGTGTTCCTATGGGCTGACCTAACATGGCCGGGTGGATAGGCCTTGGTCAAATCCGTCCGTGCAAAGTCAAAGGCTAGATCCGGTGGTCAAGCGCTCTGAGGGTTAGGCGGGGCCAGGGGCCAGGGGGGTAGCAATGCCACGGGGCGTCGCATCGGGCCCTCATACATGCGGGGTGGTGTGGTGGCATGTCAGAAGAAGCGGCGCAGCGTCTCGGGTGTGGCCCCCCTCACGGACGGCGATGACACGGTAGTAGGCGTTCTGCGGAAGCGATCTGGCGTGAATATTATTAAATACTCGAATGCGATAAAATCATGAGTTTTTACATGGCGTGGGCACATGTGCTATAGGACCGATGGTAATTTTCATAATTTTTCGTGATGGAGAAGTATCTGAACACTTCCCTCTCTGCGGATTGCTCTTGGCGTCTGACTGTGGCGGCGGACCTCGAGAACTAACATACCGTCAAATCTTGCGTGGCGGCCTCTCACAAGTCTGGAAGTGTTGTGGCGGTTGCAAATGCCCGCGCGCGTCTCAGTGTGTCCCCCCCCCCTCCTCAGACGGCGCGCCGCCCGGCACTGGAGAAGCAGACGCGTCGGGTCTACGGAGTGGATGTAGCTGTGGGTTTGGCCGGATGTTGCTCCGGGTGTCCCTATGGGCTGACCTAACATGGCCGGGTGGAAGGTCCTTGGTCAAAGCCCGTCCGTGGGAAGTCAAAGGCTAGATCGCGTGGTCAACGCTCGAGGGTTAGGCGGGGCCAGGGGGCCTGGGGGGTAGCAATGCCACGGGCGTCGTGCCGGCCCCTCATACATGCGAGGGTGGTGTGGTGGCATGTCGAAGAAGAAGAAGCGCGCAGCGTCTCGAGGTGTGCCCCCCTCACAGACGGCGCGCCGCCCGGCACTGGAGAAGCAGACGCGTCGGGTCTACGGAGGGATCTTCTGTGGGTGTGGCCGGATGTTGCTCCAAAGTGTTCCTATGGGCTGACCTAACATGGCCGGGTGGATAGGCCTTGGTCAAATCCGTCCGTGCAAAGTCAAAGGCTAGATCCGGTGGTCAAGCGCTGAGGGTTAGGCGGGGCCAGGGGCCACAGGGGTAGCAATGCCACGGGCGTCGCATCGGGCCCTCATACATGCGGGGTGGTGTGGTGGCATGTCAGAAGAAGCGGCGCAGCGTCTCGAGTGTGGCCCCCCCTCACGGACGGCGATGACACGGTAGTAGGCGTTCTGCGGAAGCGATCGGCGTGAATATTATTAAATACTCGGGAATGCGATAAAATCATGAGTTTTTACATGGCGTGGGCACATGTGCTATAGGACCGATGGTAATTTTCATAATTTTTCGTGATGGAAGTATCTGAACACTTCCTCTCTGCGGATTGCTCTTGGCGTCTCTGTTGTGGCGGCTGACCTCGAGAACTAACATACCGTCAAATCTTGCGTGGCGGCCTCTCACAAGTCTGGAAGTGTTGTGGCGGTTGCAAATGCCGCGTCAGCGTCTCGGTGCCCCCCCCCCTCACAGACGGCGCGCCGCCCGGCACTGGAGAAGCAGACGCGTCGGGTCTACGGAGTGGATGTAGCTGTGGGTTTGGCCGGATGTTGCTCCGGGTGTCCCTATGGGCTGACCTAACATGCCGGGTGGAAGGTCCCTTTGGTCAAAGCCCGTCCGTGGGAAGTCAAGGGCTAGATCGCGTGGTCAAACGCTCGAGGGTTAGGCGGGGCAGGGGGCTGGGGGGTAGCAATGCCACGGGCGTCGTGCCGGCCCCTCATACATGCAGGGTGGTGTGGTGGCATGTCGAGAAGAAGGCGCAGCGTCTCTCAAGTGTGCCCCCCCTCACAGACAGGCGCGCGCCGCCCGGCACTGGAGAAGCAGACGCGTCGGGTCTACGGAGGGATCTTCTGTGGGTGTGGCCGGATGTTGCTCCAAAGTGTTCCTATGGGCTGACCTAACATGGCCGGGTGGATAGGCCCTTGGTCAAATCCGTCCGTGCAAAGTCAAAGGCTAGATCCGGTGGTCAAGCGCTCTGAGGGTTAGGCGGGGCCAGGGGCCTGGGGGTAGCAATGCCACGGCGTCGCATCGGGCCCTCATACATGCGGGGTGGTGTGGTGGCATGTCGAAAGAAGCGCAGCGTCTCGGTGTGGCCCCCCTCACGGACGGCGATGACACGGTAGTAGGCGTTCTGCGGAAGCGATGCGGCGTGAATATTATTAAATACTCGGAATGCGATAAAATCATGAGTTTTTACATGGCGTGGGCACATGTGCTATAGGACCGATGGTAATTTTCATAATTTTTCGTGATGGGAAGTATCTGAACACTTCCCTCTGCGGATTGCTCTTGGCGTCTCTGTTGTGGCGTGACCTCAGAACTAACATACCGTCAAATCTTGCGTGGCGGCCTCTCACAAGTCTGGAAGTGTTGTGGCGGTTGCAAATGCCCGACGCAGCGTCTCGGGGTGCCCCCCCCCCTCACAGACGGCGCCGCCGCCCGGCACTGGAGAAGCAGACGCGTCGGGTCTACGGAGTGGATGTAGCTGTGGGTTTGGCCGGATGTTGCTCCGGGTGTCCCTATGGGCTGACCTAACATGGCCGGGTGGAAGGTCCTTTGGTCAAAGCCCGTCCGTGGGAAGTCAAAGGCTAGATCGCGTGGTCAACGCTCGGGGTTAGGCGGGGCCAGGGGGGGGGGGGGGTAGCAATGCCACGGGGCGTCGTCGCCGGCCCCTCATACATGCAGGGTGGTGTGGTGGCATGTCGAAGAAGCGCAGCGTCTCGGGTGTGCCCCCCTCACAGACGGCGCCGCCCGGCACTGGAGAAGCAGACGCGTCGGGTCTACGGAGGGATCTTCTGTGGGTGTGGCCGGATGTTGCTCCAAAGTGTTCCTATGGGCTGACCTAACATGGCCGGGTGGATAGGCCCTTGGTCAAATCCGTCCGTGCAAAGTCAAAGGCTAGATCCGGTGGTCAAGCGCTCTGAGGTTAGGCGGGGCCAGGGGCCACAGGGGGTAGCAATGCCACGGGCGTCGCATCGGGCCCTCATACATGCGGGGTGGTGTGGTGGCATGTCGAAGAAGCGGCGCAGCGTCTCGAGTGTGGCCCCCCCCTCACGGACGGCGATGACACGGTAGTAGGCGTTCTGCGGAAGCGATCGGCGTGAATATTATTAAATACTCGGAATGCGATAAAATCATGAGTTTTTACATGGCGTGGGCACATGTGCTATAGGACCGATGGTAATTTTCATAATTTTTCGTGATGGAGAAGTATCTGAACACTTCCCTCTCTGCGGATTGCTCTTGGCGTCTCTGTTGTGTGGCGGCCTCGAGAACTAACATACCGTCAAATCTTGCGTGGCGGCCTCTCACAAGTCTGGAAGTGTTGTGGCGGTTGCAAATGCCAGCCGCAGCGTCTCGGGTGTCCCCCCCCCCCCCACAGACGGCGCGCGCGCCGCCGCTGGCACTGGAGAAGCAGACGCGGGGGTCTACAGTGGATGTAGCTGTGGGTTTGGCCGGATGTTGCTCCGGGTGTCCCTATGGGCTGACCTAACATGGCCGGGTGGAAGGTCCTTTGGTCAAAGCCCGTCCGTGGGAAGTCAAAGGGCTAGATCGCGTGGTCAACCGCTCGGGGTTAGGCGGGCAGGGGGCCCTGGGGGTAGCAATGCCACGGGCGTCGTCGCGGCCCCTCATACATGCAGGGTGGTGTGGTGGCATGTCGAAGAAAGCGGCGCAGCGTCTCGGGTGTGCCCCCCCTCACAGACGGCGCCGCCGCCCGGCACTGGAGAAGCAGACGCGTCGGGTCTACGGAGGGATCTTCTGTGGGTGTGGCCGGATGTTGCCAAAGTGTTCCTATGGGCTGACCTAACATGGCCGGGTGGATAGGCCTTGGTCAAATCCGTCCGTGCAAAGTCAAAGGCTAGATCCGGTGGTCAAGCGCTCTGAGGGTTAGGCGGGGCCAGGGGCCCTGGGGGTAGCAATGCCACGGGCGTCGCATCGGGCCCTCATACATGCGGGGTGGTGTGGTGGCATGTCAGAAGAAGCGCGCAGCGTCTCGGTGTGGCCCCCCCCTCACGGACGGCGATGACACGGTAGTAGGCGTTCTGCGGAAGCGATCGGCGTGAATATTATTAAATACTCGGGGCGATAAAATCATGAGTTTTTACATGGCGTGGGCACATGTGCTATAGGACCGATGGTAATTTTCATAATTTTTCGTGATGGAAGTATCTGAACACTCCCTCTCTGCGGATTGCTCTTGGCGTCTCTGTTGTGGCGGTGACCTCGAGAACTAACATACCGTCAAATCTTGCGTGGCGGCCTCTCACAAGTCTGGAAGTGTTGTGGCGGTTGCAAATGCCCCGCAGCGTCTCGGTGCCCCCCCCCCCCCTCACAGACGGCGCCGCCGCTTGGCACTGGAGAAGCAGACGCGTCGGGTCTACGGAGTGGATGTAGCTGTGGGTTTGGCCGGATGTTGCTCCGGGTGTCCCTATGGGCTGACCTAACATGGCCGGGTGGAAGGTCCACTGGTCAAAGCCCGTCCGTGGGAAGTCAAAGGCTAGATCGCGTGGTCAAGCGCTCTCGAGGTTAGGCGGGGCCAGGGGGGCCTGGGGGTAGCAATGCCGGCGGCGTCGTCGCTGGCCCCTCATACATGCAGGGTGGTGTGGTGGCATGTCGAAGAAGGCGCGCGCGTCTCAGGTGTGCCCCCCCCTCACAGACGGCGCCGCCGCCCGGCACTGGAGAAGCAGACGCGTCGGGTCTACGGAGGGATCTTCTGTGGGTGTGGCCGGATGTTGCTCCAAAGTGTTCCTATGGGCTGACCTAACACACGCCGGGTGGAGAGGCCCTTGGTCAAATCCGTCCGTGCAAAGTCAAAGGCTAGATCCGGTGGTCAAGCGCTCTGAGGTTAGGCGGGGCCGGGGGCCCTGGGGGTAGCAATGCCACGGGCGTCGCATCGGGCCCTCATACATGCGGGGTGGTGTGGTGGCATGTCAGAAGAAGAAGGCGCGCAGCGTCTCGAGTGTGGCCCCCCCCTCACGGACGGCGATGACACGGTAGTAGGCGTTCTGCGGAAGCGATCTGGCGTGAATATTATTAAATACTCGGATGCGATAAAATCATGAGTTTTTACATGGCGTGGGCACATGTGCTATAGGACCGATGGTAATTTTCATAATTTTTCGTGATGGAAGTATCTGAACACTTCCCTCTCTGCGGATTGCTCTTGGCGTCTCTGTTGTGGCGGTGGCCTCGAGAACTAACATACCGTCAAATCTTGCGTGGCGGCCTCTCACAAGTCTGGAAGTGTTGTGGCGGTTGCAAATGCCCGCGCGCGTCTCGGGTGTCCCCCCCCCCCTCAGACAGACGCCGCCGCCGCCCGGCACTGGAGAAGCAGACGCGTCGGGTCTACGGAGTGGATGTAGCTGTGGGTTTGGCCGGATGTTGCTCCGGGTGTCCCTATGGGCTGACCTAACATGGCCGGGTGGAAGGTCCCTTGGTCAAAGCCCGTCCGTGGGAAGTCAAAGGCTAGATCTCGTGGTCAACGCTCGCGGGGTTAGGCGGGGCCAGGGGCCTGGGGGTAGCAATGCCGGGGGCGTCGTGCGGCCCCTCATACATGCAGGGTGGTGTGGTGGCATGTCGAAGAAGCGCGCAGCGTCTCGAGTGTGCCCCCCTCACAGACAGCGCGCCGCCGCCCGGCACTGGAGAAGCAGACGCGTCGGGTCTACGGAGGGATCTTCTGTGGGTGTGGCCGGATGTTGCTCCAAAGTGTTCCTATGGGCTGACCTAACATGGCCGGGTGGATAGGCCCTTGGTCAAATCCGTCCGTGCAAAGTCAAAGGCTAGATCCGGTGGTCAAGCGCTCTGAGGGTTAGGCGGGGGGGGGCCACAGGGGTAGCAATGCCACGGGGCGTCGCATCGGGCCCTCATACATGCGGGGTGGTGTGGTGGCATGTCGAAGAAGCGGCGCGCGTCTCTCGGTGTGCCCCCCCTCACGGACGGGCGATGACACGGTAGTAGGCGTTCTGCGGAAGCGATGCGGCGTGAATATTATTAAATACTCGGAATGCGATAAAATCATGAGTTTTTACATGGCGTGGGCACATGTGCTATAGGACCGATGGTAATTTTCATAATTTTTCGTGATGGAAGTATCTGAACACTTCCCTCTCTGCGGATTGCTCTTGGCGTCTCTGTTGTGGCGGCGGACCTCGAGAACTAACATACCGTCAAATCTTGCGTGGCGGCCTCTCACAAGTCTGGAAGTGTTGTGGCGGTTGCAAATGCCGCCGCGCGTCTCAAGTGTCCCCCCCCCCCCCCACAGGCCGCGCGCGCCGCCCGGCACTGGAGAAGCAGACGCGTCGGGTCTACGGAGGGTGGATGTAGCTGTGGGTTTGGCCGGATGTTGCTCCGGGTGTCCCTATGGGCTGACCTAACATGGCCGGGTGGAAGGTCCCCTTGGTCAAAGCCCGTCCGTGGGAAGTCAAAGGGCTAGATCGCGTGGTCAACGCTCGAGGGTTAGGCGGGGCCAGGGGGGGCCTGGGGGTAGCAATGCCACGGGCGTCGCCGGCCCCTCATACATGCAGGGTGGTGTGGTGGCATGTCGAAGAAGAAGCGGCAGCGTCTCAAGTGTGCCCCCCCTCACAGACGGCGCCGCCGCCCGGCACTGGAGAAGCAGACGCGTCGGGTCTACGGAGGGATCTTGCTGTGGGTGTGGCCGGATGTTGCTCCAAAGTGTTCCTATGGGCTGACCTAACATGGCCGGGTGGATAGGCCCTTGGTCAAATCCGTCCGTGCAAAGTCAAAGGCTAGATCCGGTGGTCAAGCGCTCTGAGGGTTAGGCGGGGCGGGGGCCCTGGGGGTAGCAATGCCACGGGCGTCGCATCGGGCCCTCATACATGCGGGGTGGTGTGGTGGCATGTCGAAGAAGAAGCGCGCAGCGTCTCGAGTGTGGCCCCCCTCACGGACGGCGATGACACGGTAGTAGGCGTTCTGCGGAAGCGATCGGCGTGAATATTATTAAATACTCGGATGCGATAAAATCATGAGTTTTTACATGGCGTGGGCACATGTGCTATAGGACCGATGGTAATTTTCATAATTTTTCGTGATGGAAGTATCTGAACACTTCCCTCTGCGGATTGCTCTTGCGCGTCTCTGTTGTGGCGGTGACCTCGAGAACTAACATACCGTCAAATCTTGCGTGGCGGCCTCTCACAAGTCTGGAAGTGTTGTGGCGGTTGCAAATGCCGGCGCAGCGTCTCGGGTGTCCCCCCCCCCCCCTCACAGACGGCGCCGCCCGGCACTGGAGAAGCAGACGCGTCGGGTCTACGGAGTGGATGTAGCTGTGGGTTTGGCCGGATGTTGCTCCGGGTGTCCCTATGGGCTATGGGCGACCTAACATGGCCGGGTGGAAGGTCCCTTTGGTCAAAGCCCGTCCGTGGGAAGTCAAAGGCTAGATCGCGTGGTCAAGCGCTCGAGGGTTAGGCGGGGCCAGGGGCCCTGGGGGTAGCAATGCCACGGGCGTCGTGCGGCCCCTCATACATGCAGGGTGGTGTGGTGGCATGTCGAAGAAGCGCGCAGCGTCTCGGGGTGTGCCCCCCCCTCACAGACGGCGCCGCCGCCCTTGCACTGGAGAAGCAGACGCGTCGGGTCTACGGAGGGATCTTGCTGTGGGTGTGGCCGGATGTTGCTCCAAAGTGTTCCTATGGGCTGACCTAACATGGCCGGGTGGAGGCCTTGGTCAAATCCGTCCGTGCAAAGTCAAAGGCTAGATCCGGTGGTCAAGCGCTCTGAGGTTAGGCGGGGCCAGGGGCCACAGGGGTAGCAATGCCACGGGGCGTCGCATCGGGCCCTCATACATGCGGGGTGGTGTGGTGGCATGTCAGAAGAAGCGGCGCGCGTCTCGGGGTGTGCCCCCCCCCTCACGGACGGCGATGACACGGTAGTAGGCGTTCTGCGGAAGCGATCGGCGTGAATATTATTAAATACTCGGAATGCGATAAAATCATGAGTTTTTACATGGCGTGGGCACATGTGCTATAGGACCGATGGTAATTTTCATAATTTTTCGTGATGGAAGTATCTGAACACTTCCCTCTGCGGATTGCTCTTGCGCGTCTCTTGTGGCGGTGGCCTCGAGAACTAACATACCGTCAAATCTTGCGTGGCGGCCTCTCACAAGTCTGGAAGTGTTGTGGCGGTTGCAAATGCCCGCGCAGCGTCTCAGGGTGTCCCCCCCCCCCCTCACAGACGGCGCCGCCCCCGGCACTGGAGAAGCAGACGCGTCGGGTCTACGGAGTGGATGTAGCTGTGGGTTTGGCCGGATGTTGCTCTAAGTGTCCCTATGGGCTGACCTAACATGGCCGGGTGGAAGGTCCCTTGGTCAAAGCCCGTCCGTGGGAAGTCAAAGGGCTAGATCGCGTGGTCAAACGCTCGAGGGTTAGGCGGGGCCAGGGGGGGGGGGGTAGCAATGCCACGGGCGTCTGCGGCCCCTCATACATGCAGGGTGGTGTGGTGGCATGTCAGAAGAAGCGGCGCGCGTCGGAGTGTGCCCCCCCCTCACAGACGGCGCGCGCGCGCCGGCGGCACTGGAGAAGCAGACGCGTCGGGTCTACGGAGGGATCTTCTGTGGGTGTGGCCGGATGTTGCTCCAAAGTGTTCCTATGGGCTGACCTAACATGGCCGGGTGGATAGGCCCTTGGTCAAATCCGTCCGTGCAAAGTCAAAGGCTAGATCCGGTGGTCAAGCGCTCTGAGGTTAGGCGGGGCCAGGGGGCCTGGGGGTAGCAATGCCACGGGGCGTCGCATCGGGCCCTCATACATGCGGGGTGGTGTGGTGGCATGTCGAAGAAGAAGCGCAGCGTCTCGGTGTGGCCCCCCCCTCACGGACGGCGATGACACGGTAGTAGGCGTTCTGCGGAAGCGATCGGCGTGAATATTATTAAATACTCGGAATGCGATAAAATCATGAGTTTTTACATGGCGTGGGCACATGTGCTATAGGACCGATGGTAATTTTCATAATTTTTCGTGATGGAGAAGTATCTGAACACTTCCCTCTCTGCGGATTGCTCTTGGCGTCTCTGTTGTGGCGGTGGCCTCAAGAACTAACATACCGTCAAATCTTGCGTGGCGGCCTCTCACAAGTCTGGAAGTGTTGTGGCGGTTGCAAATGCCGCGCAGCGTCTCGGGTGTCCCCCCCCCCTCCCAGACGGCGCGCCGCGCCCGCTGCACTGGAGAAGCAGACGCGTCGGGTCTACGGAGTGGATGTAGCTGTGGGTTTGGCCGGATGTTGCTCCGGGTGTCCCTATGGGCTGACCTAACATGGCCGGGTGGAAGGTCCCTTGGTCAAAGTGGGAAGTCCCGTCCGTGGGAAGTCAAAGGGCTAGATCGCGTGGTCAACGCTCGGGGTTAGGCGGGGGGGGGGCCTGGGGGGGTAGCAATGCCACGGGGCGTCGTGCTGGGCCCCTCATACATGCGGGGTGGTGTGGTGGCATGTCAGAAGAAGCGCGCGCAGCGTCTCGGGTGTGCCCCCCCCCTCACAGACGCGCGCGCCGCCGCCCGGCACTGGAGAAGCAGACGCGTCGGGTCTACGGAGGGATCTTGCTGTGGGTGTGGCCGGATGTTGCTCCAAAGTGTTCCTATGGGCTGACCTAACATGGCCGGGTGGATAGGCCCTTGGTCAAATCCGTCCGTGCAAAGTCAAAGGCTAGATCCGGTGGTCAAGCGCTCTGAGGGTTAGGCGGGGCCGGGGGCCACAGGGGTAGCAATGCCACGGGGCGTCGCATCGGGCCCTCATACATGCGGGGTGGTGTGGTGGCATGTCGAAGAAGCGCGCAGCGTCTCGAGGTGTGGCCCCCCCCTCACGGACGGCGATGACACGGTAGTAGGCGTTCTGCGGAAGCGATGCGGCGTGAATATTATTAAATACTCGGAATGCGATAAAATCATGAGTTTTTACATGGCGTGGGCACATGTGCTATAGGACCGATGGTAATTTTCATAATTTTTCGTGATGGAAGTATCTGAACACTTCCCTCTCTGGATTGGATTGCTCTTGGCGCGTCTCTGTGGCGGCGGACCTCGAGAACTAACATACCGTCAAATCTTGCGTGGCGGCCTCTCACAAGTCTGGAAGTGTTGTGGCGGTTGCAAATGCCCGCCGCAGCGTCTCGGGTGTGCCCCCCCCCCTCACAGACGGCGCCGCCGGCGGCACTGGAGAAGCAGAGCGTCGGGTCTACGGAGTGGATGTAGCTGTGGGTTTGGCCGGATGTTGCTCCGGGTGTCCCTATGGGCTGACCTAACATGGCCGGGTGGAGAGGTCCCTTTGGTCAAAGCCCGTCCGTGGGAAGTCAAAGGCTAGATCGCGTGGTCAACGCGCTCGGGGTTAGGCGGGGGCGGGGGCCCTGGGGGTAGCAATGCCACGGGCGCGTCGCGGCCCCTCATACATGCATGAGGGTGGTGTGGTGGCATGTCGAAGAAGAGGCGCGCAGCGTCTCAGGTGTGCCCCCCCCTCACAGACGCGCCGCCCGCCCGGCACTGGAGAAGCAGACGCGTCGGGTCTACGGAGGGATCTTCTGTGGGTGTGGCCGGATGTTGCTCCAAAGTGTTCCTATGGGCTGACCTAACATGGCCGGGTGGATAGGCCCTTGGTCAAATCCGTCCGTGCAAAGTCAAAGGCTAGATCCGGTGGTCAAGCGCTCTGAGGTTAGGCGGGGCCAGGGGCCACTGGGGGTAGCAATGCCACGGGGCGTCGCATCGGGCCCTCATACATGCGGGGTGGTGTGGTGGCATGTCGAAGAAGCGCGCGCGTCTCGAGTGTGGCCCCCCCTCACGGACGGCGATGACACGGTAGTAGGCGTTCTGCGGAAGCGATGCGGCGTGAATATTATTAAATACTCGGATGCGATAAAATCATGAGTTTTTACATGGCGTGGGCACATGTGCTATAGGACCGATGGTAATTTTCATAATTTTTCGTGATGGAAGTATCTGAACACTTCCCTCTGCGGATTGCTCTTGCGCGTCTCTGTTGTGGCGTGACCTCAGAACTAACATACCGTCAAATCTTGCGTGGCGGCCTCTCACAAGTCTGGAAGTGTTGTGGCGGTTGCAAATGCCCGCCACGCGTCTCGGTGTGCCCCCCCCCCTCACAGACGCGCCGCCGCCCGGCACTGGAGAAGCAGACGCGTCGGGTCTACGGAGTGGATGTAGCTGTGGGTTTGGCCGGATGTTGCTCCGGGTGTCCCTATGGGCTGACCTAACATGGCCGGGTGGAAGGTCCCTTGGTCAAAGCCCGTCCGTGGGAAGTCAAAGGCTAGATCGCGTGGTCAACCGCTCGAGGGTTAGGCGGGGCCAGGGGGGCCTGGGGGTAGCAATGCCACGGGGGCGTCGTGCGGCCCCTCATACATGCATGCAGGGTGGTGTGGTGGCATGTCGAAGAAGAAGCGGCGCGCGCGTCTCGGGGTGTGCCCCCTCACAGACGGCGCCGCCGCCCGGCACTGGAGAAGCAGACGCGTCGGGTCTACGGAGGGATCTTCTGTGGGTGTGGCCGGATGTTGCTCCAAAGTGTTCCTATGGGCTGACCTAACATGGCCGGGTGGAGAGGCCCTTGGTCAAATCCGTCCGTGCAAAGTCAAAGGCTAGATCCGGTGGTCAAGCGCTCTGGGTTAGGCGGGGCCAGGGGCCCTGGGGGTAGCAATGCCACGGGGCGTCGCATCGGGCCCTCATACATGCGGGGTGGTGTGGTGGCATGTCGAAGAAGCGGCAGCGTCTCGGTGTGGCCCCCCCCTCACGGACGGCGATGACACGGTAGTAGGCGTTCTGCGGAAGCGATCTGGCGTGAATATTATTAAATACTCGGCGCGATAAAATCATGAGTTTTTACATGGCGTGGGCACATGTGCTATAGGACCGATGGTAATTTTCATAATTTTTCGTGATGGAGAAGTATCTGAACACTTCCTCTCGCGGATTGCTCTTGGCGTCTCTGTTGTGGCGGTGGCCTCGAGAACTAACATACCGTCAAATCTTGCGTGGCGGCCTCTCACAAGTCTGGAAGTGTTGTGGCGGTTGCAAATGCCCGCCGCGCGTCTCGGTGTGCCCCCCCCCCCCAGACAGACGGCGCCGCCCCCTTGGCACTGGAGAAGCAGACGTCGGGTCTACGGAGTGGATGTAGCTGTGGGTTTGGCCGGATGTTGCTCCGGGTGTCCCTATGGGCTGACCTAACATGGCCGGGTGGAAGGTCCTTTGGTCAAAGCCCGTGGGAAGTCAAAGGCTAGATCGCGTGGTCAACGCTCTCGGGGTTAGGCGGGGCAGGGGGCCTGGGGGGGGGTAGCAATGCCACGGGGCGCGCTGGGGCCCCTCATACATGTGAGGGTGGTGTGGTGGCATGTCAGAAAGAAGCGCGCAGCGTCGGGTGTGCCCCCCCCCTCACAGACGGCGCCGCCGCCCGGCACTGGAGAAGCAGACGCGTCGGGTCTACGGAGGGATCTTCTGTGGGTGTGGCCGGATGTTGCTCCAAAGTGTTCCTATGGGCTGACCTAACATGGCCGGGTGGAAGGCCCTTGGTCAAATCCGTCCGTGCAAAGTCAAAGGCTAGATCCGGTGGTCAAGCGCTCTGGGGTTAGGGGGCCAGGGGCCTGGGGGGGTAGCAATGCCACGGGGCGTCGCATCGGGCCCTCATACATGCGGGGTGGTGTGGTGGCATGTCAGAAGAAGCGCGCGCGTCTCTCGGGTGTGGCCCCCCTCACGGACGGCGATGACACGGTAGTAGGCGTTCTGCGGAAGCGATGCGGCGTGAATATTATTAAATACTCGGATGCGATAAAATCATGAGTTTTTACATGGCGTGGGCACATGTGCTATAGGACCGATGGTAATTTTCATAATTTTTCGTGATGGAGAAGTATCTGAACACTTCCCTCTGCGGATTGCTCTTGGCGTCTCTGTTGTGGGGTGACCTCGAGAACTAACATACCGTCAAATCTTGCGTGGCGGCCTCTCACAAGTCTGGAAGTGTTGTGGCGGTTGCAAATGCCCGCAGCGTCTCAAGTGTGCCCCCCCCCCACAGACGGCGCCGCCGCCTTGGCACTGGAGAAGCAGACGCGTCGGGTCTACGGAGTGGATGTAGCTGTGGGTTTGGCCGGATGTTGCTCCGGGTGTCCCTATGGCTGACCTAACATGGCCGGGTGGAAGTCCCTTTGGTCAAAGCCCGTCCGTGGGAAGTCAAAGGCTAGATCGCGTGGTCAGCGCTCGGGGTTAGGCGGGGCAGGGGGGCCTGGGGGGTAGCAATGCCACGGGCGTCACCGGCCCCTCATACATGCAGGGTGGTGTGGTGGCATGTCGAAGAAGCGCAGCGTCTCGGGTGTGTGCCCCCCCCCCTCACAGACGGCGCCGCCCGGCACTGGAGAAGCAGACGCGTCGGGTCTACGGAGGGATCTTGCTGTGGGTGTGGCCGGATGTTGCTCCAAAGTGTTCCTATGGGCTGACCTAACACCGGGTGGATAGGCCCTTGGTCAAATCCGTCCGTGCAAAGTCAAAGGCTAGATCCGGTGGTCAAGCGCTCTGAGGTTAGGCGGGGCCAGGGGGCCACAGGGGTAGCAATGCCACGGGGCGTCGCATCGGGCCCTCATACATGCGGGGTGGTGTGGTGGCATGTCAGAAGAAGCGACGCAGCGTCTCGGTGTGGCCCCCCCTCACGGACGGCGATGACACGGTAGTAGGCGTTCTGCGGAAGCGATCTGGCGTGAATATTATTAAATACTCGGGATGCGATAAAATCATGAGTTTTTACATGGCGTGGGCACATGTGCTATAGGACCGATGGTAATTTTCATAATTTTTCGTGATGATGGAGAAGTATCTGAACACTTCCTCTCTGATTGGATTGCTCTTGGCGTCTCTGTTGTGGCGGCGGCCTCGAGAACTAACATACCGTCAAATCTTGCGTGGCGGCCTCTCACAAGTCTGGAAGTGTTGTGGCGGTTGCAAATGCCCGCCGCGTCTCTCGGGTGCCCCCCCCCCCCTCCAGACGGCGCGCCGCCCGGCACTGGAGAAGCAGACTTGCGTCGGGTCTACGGAGTGGATGTAGCTGTGGGTTTGGCCGGATGTTGCTCCGGGTGTCCCTATGGGGGCTGACCTAACATGGCCGGGTGGAAGGTCCCTTGGTCAAAGCCCGTCCGTGGGAAGTCAAAGGGCTAGATCGCGTGGTCAACGCTCGAGGGTTAGGCGGGCAGGGGGGCCACTGGGGGGGTAGCAATGCCACGGGAGGCGTCGTGCGGCCCCTCATACATGCGAGGGTGGTGTGGTGGCATGTCGAAGAAGAAGCGGCGCAGCGTCTCGGGGTGTGCCCCCCCCTCAGGCGCGCCGCCGCCCGGCACTGGAGAAGCAGACGCGTCGGGTCTACGGAGGGATCTTCTGTGGGTGTGGCCGGATGTTGCTCCAAAGTGTTCCTATGGGCTGACCTAACATGGCCGGGTGGATAGGCCCTTGGTCAAATCCGTCCGTGCAAAGTCAAAGGCTAGATCCGGTGGTCAAGCGCTCTGAGGTTAGGCGGGGCCGGGGGCCACAGGGGTAGCAATGCCACGGGCGTCGCATCGGGCCCTCATACATGCGGGGTGGTGTGGTGGCATGTCAGAAGAAGCGCAGCGTCTCGAGTGTGGCCCCCCTCACGGACGGCGATGACACGGTAGTAGGCGTTCTGCGGAAGCGATCGGCGTGAATATTATTAAATACTCGGGCGATAAAATCATGAGTTTTTACATGGCGTGGGCACATGTGCTATAGGACCGATGGTAATTTTCATAATTTTTCGTGATGGAGAAGTATCTGAACACTTCCCTCTCTGCGGATTGCTCTTGGCGCGTCTCTTGTGTGGCGGACCTCGAGAACTAACATACCGTCAAATCTTGCGTGGCGGCCTCTCACAAGTCTGGAAGTGTTGTGGCGGTTGCAAATGCCGGCGCGCGTCTCGGGGTGTCCCCCCCCCCCCCACAGACGGCGCCGCGCCTTGGCACTGGAGAAGCAGACGTCGGGTCTACGGAGTGGATGTAGCTGTGGGTTTGGCCGGATGTTGCTCCGGGTGTCCCTATGGGCTGACCTAACATGGCCGGGTGGAAGGTCCTTTGGTCAAAGCCCGTCCGTGGGAAGTCAAAGGCTAGATCGCGTGGTCAACGCGCTCGAGGGTTAGGCGGGGCCAGGGGGCCACTGGGGGTAGCAATGCCACGGGGCGTCGTGCCGGCCCCTCATACATGCATGAGGGTGGTGTGGTGGCATGTCAGAAGAAGCGGCGCAGCGTCTCGGGGTGCCCCCCCCCTCACACACGGCGCCGCCGCCCGGCACTGGAGAAGCAGACGCGTCGGGTCTACGGAGGGATCTTCTGTGGGTGTGGCCGGATGTTGCTCCAAAGTGTTCCTATGGGCTGACCTAACATGGCCGGGTGGATAGGCCTTGGTCAAATCCGTCCGTGCAAAGTCAAAGGCTAGATCCGGTGGTCAAGCGCTCTGAGGTTAGGCGGGGCCAGGGGCCACTGAGGGGTAGCAATGCCACGGGGCGTCGCATCGGGCCCTCATACATGCGGGGTGGTGTGGTGGCATGTCAGAAGAAGCGCGCAGCGTCTCGGTGTGGCCCCCCCTCACGGACGGCGATGACACGGTAGTAGGCGTTCTGCGGAAGCGATCTGGCGTGAATATTATTAAATACTCGGGATGCGATAAAATCATGAGTTTTTACATGGCGTGGGCACATGTGCTATAGGACCGATGGTAATTTTCATAATTTTTCGTGATGGAAGTATCTGAACACTTCCCTCTCTGCGGATTGCTCTTGGCGTCTCTGTTGTGGCGGCGGCCTCGAGAACTAATACCGTCAAATCTTGCGTGGCGGCCTCTCACAAGTCTGGAAGTGTTGTGGCGGTTGCAAATGCCCGGCGCGCGTCTCGGTGCCCCCCCCCCCCCAGACGGCGCCGCCGCCCGGCACTGGAGAAGCAGACGCGTCGGGTCTACGGAGTGGATGTAGCTGTGGGTTTGGCCGGATGTTGCTCGGGTGTCCCTATGGGCTGACCTAACATGGCCGGGTGGAAGGTCCTTTGGTCAAAGCCCGTCCGTGGGAAGTCAAAGGCTAGATCGCGTGGTCAAACGCTCGGGGTTAGGCGGGGCCAGGGGGGCCTGGGGGGTAGCAATGCCACGGGGCGTCGCTGCCGGCCCCTCATACATGCAGGGTGGTGTGGTGGCATGTCGAAGAAGCGGCGCAGCGTCTCAGGTGTGCCCCCCTCCCACACGCAGACGGCGCCGCCGCCCGGCACTGGAGAAGCAGACGCGTCGGGTCTACGGAGGGATCTTGCTGTGGGTGTGGCCGGATGTTGCTCTAAAGTGTTCCTATGGGCTGACCTAACATGGCCGGGTGGATAGGCCTTGGTCAAATCCGTCCGTGCAAAGTCAAAGGCTAGATCCGGTGGTCAAGCGCTCTGAGGGTTAGGCGGGGCCAGGGGCCTGAGGGGTAGCAATGCCACGGGCGTCGCATCGGGCCCTCATACATGCGGGGTGGTGTGGTGGCATGTCAGAAGAAGCGACGCAGCGTCTCGGTGTGGCCCCCCCCTCACGGACGGCGATGACACGGTAGTAGGCGTTCTGCGGAAGCGATCGGCGTGAATATTATTAAATACTCGGAATGCGATAAAATCATGAGTTTTTACATGGCGTGGGCACATGTGCTATAGGACCGATGGTAATTTTCATAATTTTTCGTGATGGAAGTATCTGAACACTTCCCTCTCTGCGGATTGCTCTTGGCGTCTCTGTTGTGGTGGGTGACCTCGAGAGAACTAACATACCGTCAAATCTTGCGTGGCGGCCTCTCACAAGTCTGGAAGTGTTGTGGCGGTTGCAAATGCCCGCCGCAGCGTCTCGGTGTGTCCCCCCCCCCCCCTCACAGACGGCGCCGCGCGCCGCACTGGAGAAGCAGACGCGTCGGGTCTACGGAGTGGATGTAGCTGTGGGTTTGGCCGGATGTTGCTCTAAAGTGTCCCTATGGGCTGACCTAACATGGCCGGGTGGAGAGGTCCTTTGGTCAAAGCCCGTCCGTGGGAAGTCAAAGGGTAGATCGTGGTCAAGCGCTCTCGGGTTAGGCGGGGCCAGGGGGGCCTGGGGGGTAGCAATGCCACGGGGCGTCGCGCCGGCCCCTCATACATGCGAGGTGGTGTGGTGGCATGTCGAAGAAGCGGCGCAGCGTCTCGGGGTGTGCCCCCCCTCTCACAGCGCGCGCGCCCGGCCCGGCACTGGAGAAGCAGACGCGTCGGGTCTACGGAGGCCGACGGGCCCTATAGGCGTACCTCGGGCGGTCCCGACGGCCTTGTCTATGCCGACGTAGATGGATGTATGCCGACGGCTTTTCTACGCCTACGGCCTTTCCGTGGCCGTCGGCATAGGTCCATAGATGCCGACGGAGGCCGTCGGCATAGATTTGGCCGTCGGCAACCCCAGTTTTTCTGGTAGTGATACTCCTTTAATACCGTCCGTG
Organism: Aegilops longissima; assembly: GCA_021605205.1. Classification (NCBI taxonomy): domain Eukaryota; kingdom Viridiplantae; phylum Streptophyta; class Magnoliopsida; order Poales; family Poaceae; genus Aegilops; species Aegilops longissima. The sequence goes on along the minus strand of CM038682.1, from coordinate 734,005,503 downwards.
TGCCAGGCCCTTCATCGTCCTCCTTTAATTCCGTTTAGTTTACCCTTCCCTCGTTATCTCACAATGGCCGTGTACATTAGTATTCTCGTGAGCAAGTTTTTTATCCTTCAATTTTCCTGGACTACAGTCAGCCCACCGGGGTGTGTGATTTAAACGGGCTACAACTAAGATATAAGATGGGCCACAGCGACACAACGCGGGCTGTGCTCGACGGACGTGCGTGCGTGTCATATGTCCCCAAATTAGTACCACCTTGTATATATCTTAAATAGAAAATAAAATCACCGCGGGACGAAACCAAGAATATTTTTTTTTACGAGAACGAAACCAAGAATATGATCTTGCTTTATTAGTAGGTATATAATAGATATAGATATAGACTTTCCAACTCCTTAAGGAATGTGGGATACCCTCAAAGATTTTAGCATTTCTCTGTGTCCAGATGTTCCAACAAGACATGATAATAACTTCCATCGCAAATTTTGGAGGCAATTCTTGAAAGGCAAACATGATTTCATCCATAACTGAGATTCCTCTCTTTCTGTGTGGTGTCAGGCTGTCCCAACATTGCAAAGCAAATGGACAGTCCCAGAATAGGTGTAGTGATGTTTCTTCTGAGCAAGTATTGCAGAGTTTACAATTATATGAAGGAAGATGGAAATTTTTCCTTTGAAGAAGATTCCTTGTGTTTGCTCTATCATGCAGCAAGAACCAAAAGAAGATCTTATATCTGATCATAGCTTTATTCTTCCAAATATGCATGAATACCGGTGCTGCAGGTGGTGCCTGGGATAGAGATTTATACATCTTGATAGATGAGAAATCATAATTGTTCCAGGTGTATTTCCATTTGTCATGTTCTTCATGTAGATTGATGTTTTGCAGAGTTTGAATCATGGTCTGAAATTGCAGGTAAGCTTGTGTTGACAGAGGTGTGTGGAAGAACTCAATTGGGTTTTTGGGTGTACTCATTTCATGCACTGTCACTGTTTGTTTGTTTGAGAAGGAGTAAAGCTCAGGTAGTTCCTCTGCCAGAGTGCTATCTCTCCATAAATCATGCCATAGTTGAATGGTTCTGCCATCCCCAATCGTAGGCCTGACATGTTGTTTGAAAAGAGTAAGCAATTTGAGAATACTCCACCAAAATGATCCCACTGGTCTACCTGTGATTGTTCTGTCTGAATAGTAGGTGTTCCAAATGAGGTCCACCCAAGGTAGTTTATGTCTGTTGAGAAACTTATGCAAATGTTTCATTCGGAGTCAAATGTTGTGTTGGTGCAGGTTCAAGATCCCAAGTCCTCCCTGTTCTTTAGGTTTACAGACTTTCTCCCAGCTAATCAGAGCAGAACCTCTCTCTTCCATGCCAAATTTTCTCCAAAGATAGTGCCTGAGATACTTGTTGATCTGCTCTACTATTCCCATAGGCAGTGTGAGAGTGCACATGAAGAAGTACAGGAAGGCTGATGAATACAGGCTTAATGAGGATTAGTTTGTCTCCATAGGATAGCAAGGTAGAACTGTCGGATAGTCTTCTTTCAATCCTCTGAATCACAGACACAAAATCTTCTGCTTTAGGTTTGGCAGTGCCCAATGGCAAGCCCAGGTACGTAAAAGGGAAGCTACCCACCTTGCATGCAACAGAGTTGGCCGGGTTATGAATGTATGCCTGGCATGTATTGATGGGCACCATCACAGATTTTTCAAAGTTGATTCTTAAAACGGTGAAGGTTGAAAAGTGCATACAGGCACTTTGATTGCTACAACTAAGTCCCACGGGCAGGCATGATAAGCACTGTGTCATCTGCATATTGAATCACTGGGAAATCCTGGCAGTGCGGAGTGGGGATTGGCTGTTTGATAAGCTCGTCCTGTCTGGCTGCATTAAAATGGTTTGCAGAACATCAACAACCAGCACAAAAAGAAGAGGGGAAAGAGGATCCCCTTCCCTGACTCCCCTCAAGCATCTAAAGAAACTGCCAGGAACACCATTTAGGAGGACAACAGAGAAACCAAAAGTGAAGAGCATGTCAATCCACATTAACCATCTTGGACCAAAACCTCTAGAAATCATAATATCTGTAATTGTTTGATGTTCAATCATATTAAAAGCTTTCTCAAAATCAGCAGAAGCAGATCTTCCCCAGAAGCATGACATTGATGAATGAATTCATATGCCCATGCCAAACAGTCTTTAATCGACCTAGATTTGATAAATCCATATTGATTTGCATGCACTATCTTCATAATGATTTTCTGGAGTCTGTTGGCTAGAAGTTTTGTTATGATCTTAATGGAGAAAAATAAAATTCATGACACATCTAATGATATTGATTTCGCATTGTGGATATTGATATATATTTTCCTCAAAGTTGGTCAAACTTTACGAAGTTTAACATCAGATAGATCTTATATGCGGAGTAAAAAGGTCCGGAGGAAGTACCATTGGAGTACGACTGCTCGTTATTTCCGTGTTTTGGGTTTGCGTGAGTTCTATACATGTAATGTAAAAAAACTACAATACATGGTATATGATGTGCATTCATCGACATATATAGTAAACAAATGGCAAAAAACTATTCAATATATGCCGCATACCGATGAATCCTGCTAGCTCCTCCCCTGCTAATACATATATATTCTGGGATTCGTACTACTTCTACATTATCTCTTTTTGTAGAATAAAAAGGCTTGCAAACAGTACAGAAGGCTAAAGCATTTCAGAAAAAATGTCGGTGCTAAAATTTAGTTGTGCACGACAACGGCACCCGCCAAGGGCATAAGAAAGGTTGCACGAAGAAACAAAGCAAACTTGTCTTCAAGAAAAGGCCAACTGTAAGAACTATTAGGTGCATTACGTTCACGAAGAAGACACATGCCAAGCTGGATTCTATAGATCGTGTGTTGATCTAGTGACAGAAAACGGTCTAATTAATTGTGTAACTGCAGAGAATATTATCTTTTTAAAGTTAACAAGTTGTGTATTGCTAGATCTATGAATAATACACACATGAATTGCAGAAAGCTGAACCAGGGGTGGGCATCGACGACTGACCATGCCATCAGCTTGCTGAGAGCAAGGTTAGTGTGCCCCGACAGTGTGAAAGATGTATACATGGCTAGATGGTGACACTAGTGGTACACATGGCAACTGTCAGAGAAGCGTGACAAGACGAACAAGAGAGTCTCAAAGGTCCCTGCCTATGTCACTCATAATCTAGACTCTAAATATCTTCACATAGTTTCTTAGGATCCGAATATAGTAAAACGACGGTTGAGGCATCAAAGACTTCGTGATGCGCACCAGAGAGTTCATATCGAGGACAGTGTCCAGTGTTTATGATGTGTTGTCTTGTCAATGATCTATCACCAGGAACATTAGAGCTTAGCTCCAGCGAACCAGGTGAAGTTGATCATGTATCGCGTATACAGACACCCTGTGCATCATAGCAATGGATATGAAATGTAATACTTCCTCCGTCCGGAATTACTTGTCGCAGATATGAATGAAAATGGATGTATCTAGAACTAAAATACTTCTAGATATATCCATTTCTCCGACAAGTATTTACGGACGGCGGGAGTATGTTTTTGTTTTAGCAGCTTGTTCCACATTCGTGCCTTTATCTGTCCTGATACCTCTCATGCCAATCAGAGCGCTAGAATAAGTAAACTAATTCTCCTCATCTATATATCTTGGAGGTCCCATTGACAATCTTTCTTAGATATACCCTTCTCAAGCGACTGAGGTGTTTGTGTGTGAACTCAAACTTGCGCTGCCAACATTTAGTATTTGGCACTTCCAGGGATGACCAAGAAGAATGGATTGTACAAATAAAGAAGACAAGACTAGAGTGTGTAAATAAATAGGAGCAAGTTAAAAATGAAGGGACTAATAATTGATTCGGTTAAAGAAGGGTAGCTGAATACAGAAGAGGGGAGAATACAAGACAGTTGGGTTTCTTCTTTGGGGGTGAATAGGCTTTACAGCCCACTTTTCCGGCCAGTTCATTTTAATTATTTTACCAGTTTTGTATTATGGTAATATTATTGGTTGTCTCCGGAAAACTCAATGCTCTTTTCTTTTGGTAGGACAAGCAGCTGAGGTGTCTGGGTACTCTGAGCTTACCTTGTATAGAGATTACATCACACACTAAAACAGGACTCATGGTATTAGAGATAAATCGATGAAGAGTGATAGTAAATGGTGTAGTAAATAAACGAGTATTTAACAAAAAAACTACCACATTTCACGAAACCATGCCTACAAACTACCACTTTACAAATTTGTGTCGAAAACTACCACTTTTTGTCTAATCTTTGACTAAAAACTACCATGTCAGGAAAGTGCCTGATTCGCCTCTTCTAAACACCTTTCTGACAGGATGGGCCCACCTGTCAGCATCAATCTTCTTCCTCCTCTCTCTCTCTCTCTCATTTCCACGAACACCTTAAGTGCACTCCGCCGCTCTGCCGCTCTGCCCCCGCCGGCCGGCGAGTCCCACCACCTGCGCTGCCCTCCGTCCTAGGATGGCGTCCATCTCCCCGCCACCTGCTGACCACCTTGGTGAACCGCTCCCCGGGCTCGAAGTAGACGGAGAGAACAAAGTCGATGGCCTTGAGCGGCGAGTCCTCCTCCATGCCGGCGAAGAGCTCGGGCGAAGATGCGGTCGAAGAGCTCGCCGCCCTCGCACAGCTCCATCACCAGGTGCACGCCCTCGGCGTCCTTGCAGGCCTCGCGGAGCCGCCCGCGCCCTCCAGCGTCGACATGCGCCGCAGGATCTCCACCTCCCGCTGCACGTCCTCGGCGTCGGCGGCGCGGCGCAGCCGCTTGCGGCGGGTGGTCTTGCAGGTCAGCGCCTCGCCCGTGGCAGCGTACTTTCAGCGGCGCGTCACCCGAACTACCGCGCCCAGCTCCAGCCCAGCCGATACCGCTTGGCGAAGCCCTCCTCGCGGGCGCCAGCTGGTCGTCGTCGCCCGGATCGGCGCTCTGCCTCCACTTGGTCGACCTGCGCTTCTTCTTGCAGCAACAGCTGCTGTTGGCGTCATGTCGGGGCAGTCATCGGCGCTGCGCCACGGGCATGATGGCGGCGGCGGCGCGCCGGCCAGCATCACGAGGCGCGATGACAGAGTAGCAGCCACCCATGGCGCCGTCGGCCAAACGGACGCCGCAGGCTGTCGTAGAAAGGTGGCGCAGGTGGCGGGGCTTGCCGGCCGGCGGGGGCAGAGCGGCGGAGTGCACGTGAGGTGTTTGAGGAAATGCCAGAGAGAGAGAAGGAAGAAGATTAATGCTGACAGGTGGGCTCATCTTGTCAGAAAGGTGTTTAGAAGAGGCGAATCGAGCACTTTCCCAACATGGTAGTTTTTAGTCAAAGATTAGACAAAAAGTGGTAGTTTTCGGCACAAATTTGTAAAGTGGTAGTTTGTAGGTACTGTTCCGTGAAATGTGGTAGTTTTTTGTTAAATACTCTAAATAAACAGTGGTGGTTTTTGAAGATGGATCCATAAAACGAGTAAAAATGAGATGAGGGTAAAATAGATGTGTAGTTAGGGATGCAAAGCGGCGCCCGATCCGGCCCGCTTCTAGCTTTCAAGCACTCAGATCCTTCATTAGGAAAGTTTGAAGTTGTTTGTGTTTTCCAAACTAATTAATTGTGTTTTGCACGCCTAGCGTGACCCACACTTGCATCCTTATGTGTAGAGAAGGTAGGAAGACACGGTAAAAGGGATAGCTGCTGCAGTACAGGGAAAAAATGCACAAACACTCATTTGATTGATATCGTTTTAGTTTACTAAATTTCTAGTTTATGAGTAGCTGCAGCTGTACGGGGCAAGAAGTGACTTTTGGTAGGGTTATGATGAATTGCTAAAGATGGCACTGCTCCTCATGTGTCAACGAGAACTCCTACAGCCAATGTACATATGTTGATGCATATACATATACTTTTGGTAGATTTTGATTTTCCTTTTGAAAGAAGAAGAATACATATACTCTGGGTGCTCAAAGATTGAATCAGCGGTTGTTGAGAGGATGTAGCGCTGCACACATCTTGTAAATAAAGTATAAAATTTCAGTAGGCCCAATTTTCAGGGAAGACTTCAAAACCTTTAATTCAGAACTGGTCAAATCTCGGTAAGCGTCTAGCTTGCATGTAAGAACTAGCCAGAATTCATGCAGAGGTGAATGCAAACATGTTCCTTGCTTCAAACTTTCCTAAGCCAAAATAGCAGGGGATGGGTTTGAGGATGTGTATGGCGGGATGGATTTTCAACTGGAGACCCGAGGCATCTCACGAGGAGATAGTACGTCCAAGTACCAAAGTTTCATGTTCATAGCAGCGGATATGCGTAGAGGAGAGAAAAGATCCTTAGAGGTCTTGTTGCCATCGGCTATCACGGGACGTGAGGAGGATACAACCGAGCGAACTTAGAGAAGAAGAAGACACGGGGGAGAACGGAGACTAGATTTCAGTGTTCTATATCTTCAGACTTAACTTTGTCCCGAACACGAGGCACGGCTTAAAATCCACTCAACTGCACCCCGCACGCACACTAGTACACATGCCAAGCAGCTTGTGCAACCAAATGTTTTTGGCGCGCATGCCCAACATGAGATCTTAGCTGCTACGTGGCTGCTTCTGACAAGACCATCTATGGGCATCAGTGGGTGAAAGTGAGATGCGGGCACGGGGTACCTGAATCGAAGAACCAAATCCCTGATTCAATGTATCACAGATGATAGTTTTGCTTACTCGCTTATCCCGATACCACCCAAGCCCAACTAAAGCTCGGTGTCACAAGGGAAAAGTAACATTCTTCCCTATCTTGGTGATCTTCGGGTATGTAGTTCGGTTAGAAATTACTTGGCTGTATGAGCGGCTAAAGTGTTATCATAGTGGGAGATAGCAGTTCATATATACTCGTACAAATGGACCACGGCAAGGTAGTTTCTTGCTTCCTGTGTTGGAGATAAGGAGAGGAAAGGAATACTCTTCCACATATAAGGTCGGGAAAGAAAGGTGAGTAATTAAACAGGTTTGTTAGCAGTACAAAACTCTAGAGCATGTCAGAACAATCAAATGATGATAAAATTAAGATGTGCATGCAAGAGAGAGCACGAGTGAGCGATGGTAATGTAAATTAACATGACACTTGGTACATACTGGCCTAGTAATTTTTGGACTCGTTCCAAAAGAAAATCAAACTTTACCCGTTCGTAACAAAGTTGTTCCTAATCCTGTATACCTAAGAGAGTGATCCTCACTACTTCTAATTATCTTAACATGCATGCTTTCACATCATCAACATTGTTATAGCCACTAGATTTACTAGCCCGATCCATTAGTATCTGTAAGATATATGCATGAGAATCATCTACCATTTAACACGCATTAGTACCTTCTAAGTGGGTTTTAAATCACATTGTATTTAATCAGGACATGCATAACTTTTCATTGTTAAGTTCCTTTTCTTATGCTAAAATAAAAAATCACATAGTTTAAATCCCAAGGACTAAATTATATTCTAGACAATATTTAAAACTATGTATCCAGTTATGTGGCAGTGCGTAAGGTATCGTCTAGTAACCTCTAATGGGGCCGCCACTGTGTTGTTGGACTTGTTTGGACAAACTCTATATATTGCTAAGAGTATTTCCATGAAATGAACATCCCCAAGTGTCCCAGACAAGCCCAAACGTGTCCGGCCAGGAGCCGGCTATCCCGTGAAACAAGGCGGACACCGGTCTATCCAATGTCGATAGATATTAGTTCTACATTGAGAATGCACAAACGATCACTAAAGACTAATCTAAAATACTACTCCTTCCTATCGAAGGTGAGGACGATCATCCTGAGCCATCAACCTAGTTTCATTAGTGGCGGGCCTAATCCACGGCATCACGGTGAACATGAGATGCGACTGGGGAGCCGCGGTGGCCTCATAATCCTCGTCCTCTTGCTCCCCAAAGAGAATCATGTGCCATGCGTCATTGATGTGGATCAGGCGGCCATCGTGCTCGACCAAGTGGGTGCTCTGCATGGATGTGTAGACTGCTCGGTTCTCATCGACAACGTTCGGGTCCATGGGGATCTCCACCATGGTTGTGACATCCGCGTTCCTCCTTTAGTTGGACTTGGGCCTCCATCCCGCGTTTATCCTATGGTAGCCCAAGGCGAAATTGCTCCTCCCCCTCCGGCATGGAGTACAGGTGATCTGCCCTGTCGGCTGCAACGTCAAGTCGTCAACGAGCATCGCCTGCTCCTCCTCCTCTATGGTGTGCATCCTCCTCCTGGACCGCCCTCCTCATCCACCTCCCCCTACTTCGAGCTCGGCTATGGAGAGCTCAAAAGTTGGCATACCGAATGTGGTTTGGCTTCTGCGCCGCGGACCTCTGCCATGATTCTGGCGCGGTGCTCTAGCGTGAACATCTTGTACAATGTGATCTTCGATGCTTCATGTTTCCTAAGTTTACATGCAAGTATGGGTGTCCATATGTGTGCATGTGCCAGTAGAATCGTAGAGGAAAAGAAAACTTGACAGATAACATACACATCGTAAAACATGAGTGTACTTCTCTTCCTGTATAGGTAACCCAACCTGGGACGTGTTGACAAAAACAAATACCTAGTTGGTATATCAATTTAATAACCACACCAGATTCTTTATATGCTATCAAGTACTTCCGAATTGATAACAAATTGTACATTCAGCATGCATGTAGAGACCAAGCAAACAAAGCATGATGTCGCAGGGGAAGCTTGCATGCATATTGTAAGAACAAAAATACTTTAGCAGATTAGTGAACAAAAAATAATTTGCAAAAAATTGCTAACTAGTCCTCTAAAAGATCCATTCATTAATAGTACAAACTTGCCAAGCGATTTTGACGAGACAATGTGACTAACCGGAAGAAGCATGTAGTAGTACATGTTAATCTCAGTGTCACCTTATTCTTAGCTTCTCAATTGTCAGAACAAACAAAAAGTGTAATGATTAAAGACTGTCAAGCATCAATATCTAAGGGAAACGCTTGTTGTCTATAGTCTGAAGAGACGCCAGCCTCAGACCACTCAAACGCCGTTGATTCGATCCAAATCTGACGCTCCAGATTTTGCTTCATTTGTGAAAAAAAGGAACAAAAAATCTCTTCTGACTAACCGCCCGCAATCCCCGCGCCATGAACCACTCTCCATAATCCCGCCCGATTCCATCGCCCCTCATCGCACGCACCTCCCCAAGCTCTTCCTCCACCTCGCTCGCCTCGCCCGCAGCTCGCCTCACCGTCAGCAGAACTACTCCTCTCTCTGATTACGCCGCCCACCACCTGCTCAGGCCCGTACCCCCTCAACTCCCACTTCCTAGATCCGTTCCTCCACTCCTTTCTCCACCTTCCAATTCATAGATGCGTCCTTCACCAACGGGGTAAGCACTCCTGCCGGGAGGCTTACCGGCAGCGGCGGGAGATCAACGACGAGCCCTTCCGTCCTCGTCCGTCAATGCTACCATGGCTACAACACATGCTGCGTCTCCCTCGGCGCGGTGGCCGTCACCGCCATCATTCGTGACTGTTTCCTGGGCAAGGGAAAACATCAACATGACATAGTGTTTCTATTACATGTAAAGAGTGCTTCCATCGCTTGAAATAATGCTTCACCTCCTATGGCAATCGCTTCCTAATTTCTTTCCTATGATGCTTCTTTAGTACTTTGCTAGTGCGTATTCCTATAATGCTTCCATAGTAATACTATGAAATTTTAGCAGTCACTGCAATGTGCTTCCTATTTTTTTCTGGTGCAAATTCTAATATCAATGTAAGCGGTGCTTGATGCATGATCTTTGTATGTAGGAAGCATGAACCAATGTCTCTTGCACAATGTCATGAGCAACAACAGAGGTGGCGACGTTCGCTTCGTTGTGGGCTTCTCTATGGCCATCGACGGCCAACATGTAGTTGAGGACAACGACAACAAGGTGGTGTTGGAAATATGCCCTAGAGGCAATAATAAATTAGCTATTAGTATATTTCCTTGTTCATGATAATCGTTTATTATCCATGCTATAATTGTATTGAAAGGAAACTCAGATACATGTGTGGGTACATAGACAACACCATGTCCCTAGTAAGCCTCTAGTTGACTAGCTCGTTGATCAACAGATAGTCATGGTTTCCTGACTATGGACATTGGATGTCATTGATAATGGGATCACATCATTAGGAGAATGATGTGATGGACAAGACCCAATCCTAAGCATAGCACAAGATCGTGTAGTTCGTTTTGCTAGAGCTTTTCCAATGTCAAGTATCTCTTCCTTAGACCATGAGATCGTGTAACTCCCGGATACCGTAGGAGTGCTTTGGGTGTACCAAAGCGTCACTGGCGTAACGGGTGGCTATAAAGGTGCACTACAGGTATCTCCGAAAGTGTCTGTTGGGTTGGCACGAATCGAGACTGGATTTGTCACTCCGTGTAAACGGAGAGGTATCTCTGGGCCCACTCGGTAGGACATCATCATAATGTGCACAATGTGACCAAGAGGTTGATCACGGGATGATGTGTTACGGAGCGAGTAAAGAGACTTGCGATAGCGAGATTGAACAAGGTATCGGGATACCGACGATCGAATCTCGGGCAAGTACAATGCCGCTAGACAAAGGAAATTGTATACGGGATCGATTGAGTTCTTGACATCGTGGTTCATCCGATGAGATCATCGTGGAACATGTAGGAGCCAACATGGGTATCCAGATCCGCTGTTGGTTATTGACCGGAGAACGTCTCGGTCATATCGCATGTCTCCCGAACCCGTAGGGTCTACACATAAGGTTCGGTGGCGCTAGGGTTGTATGAATATGAGTATGCAGCAAGCGGAATGTTGTTGAGTCCCGGATGAGATCCCGGACGTCACGAGGAGTTCGAATGGTTCGGAGGTAAAGATTTATATATGGGAAGTCTTATTTTGGTCGCGGAAAAGTTTCGCACTTTATCGGTATTGTACAGGGAGTGCGAAAGGGTCCGGGTGTCCACGGGGGTCCACCTGCCGGGGGCACATGGGCTGTAGGGGTGCGCCTTGGCCTATATGGGCCAAGGGCACCAGCCCCAAGAGGCCCATGCGCCAAGGAGACTTGGGAGGGAGAGTCCTAAAGGGGAAGGCACCTCAGGGTGCCTTGGGAGGATGGACTCCTCCCCCCCTCTTGGCCGCACCCCTTCCTTGGAGGAAGGGGCAAGGCTGCGCCCTTCCCCCTCTCTTGCACCTATATAAAGGGAGGGGAGGGAGGGGGCAGCCGCACCTAGAAGCCCTTGGCGCCTCCCCTCTCTGCTACACCTCCTCCTCCTCCCGTAGTTGCTTAGCGAAGTCCCGCCGGAGTTCTGCTGCATCCACCACCACGCCGTCGTGCTGCTGGATCATCATCAACCTCTCCTTCCCCCTTGCTGGATCAAGAAGGAGGAGACGTCATCCGCTCCGTACGTGTGTTGAACGCGGAGGTGCTGTCCGTTCGGCACTAGGTCATCGGTGATCTGAATCACGGCGAGTACGACTCCATCATCCCCGTTCCATTGAACGCTTCCGCACGCGATCTACAAGTGGTATGTAGATGCAATCACTCTCCCATGACTCGTTGCTTAGATGAACTCATAGATGGATCTTGGTGAAACCATAGGAAAAATTTTAATTTTCTGCAACGTTCCCCAACAGTGGCATCATGAGCTAGGTCTATGCGTAGTTCTCTATTGCACGAGTAGAACACAATTTGTTGTGGGCGTAGATGTTGTCAACTTTCTCGCCACTACTAGTCTTATCTTGCTTCAGCGGTATTGTGGGATGAAGCGGCCCGGACCGACCTTACACGTACGCTTACGTGAGACTGGTTCCACCGTCCGACATGCACTAGTTGCATAAGGTGGCTAGCGGGTGTCTGTCTCTCCCACTTTAGTTGGAGCGGATTCGATGAAAAGGGTCCTTATGAAGGGTAAATAGAAGTTGACAAATCACGTTGTGGCTTTCACGTAGGTAAGAAAACGTTCTTGCTAGAACCCTATTGCAGCCACGTAAAACTTGCAACAACAATTAGAGGACGTCTAACTTGTTTTTGCAGCAAGTGTTTTGTGATATGATATGGCCAAAGTTGTAATGAATGATGGATGATATATATGATGTATGAGATCATGTTCTTGTAATAGGAATCACGACTTGCATGTCGATGAGTATGACAACCGGCAGGAGCCATAGGAGTTGTCTTCATTTTTTGTATGACCTGCGTGTCATTGAAGAACGCCATGTAAATTACTTTACTTTATTGCTAAACGCGTTAGCCATAGAAGTAGAAGTAGTCGTTGGCGTGACAACTTCGTGAAGACACGATGATGGAGATCATGGTGTCATGCCGGTGACAAGATGATCATGGAGCCCCGAAGATGGAGATCAAAGGAGCTATATGATATTGGCCATATCATGTCACTACTATATAATTACATGTGATGTTTATTATGTTTATGCATCTTGTTTACTTAGAACGACTGTAGTAAATAAGATGATCCCTCATAACAATTTCAAGAAAGTGTTCTCCCTAACTGTGCACCGTTGCTAAAGTTAGTTCGTTTCAAGCACCACGTGATGATCGGGTGTGATAGATTCTTACGTTCACATACAACGGGTGTAAGCCAGATTTACACACGCAGAACACTTAGGTTAACTTGACGAGCCTAGCATGTACAGACATGGCCTCGGAACACAAGAGACCGAAAGGTCGAGCATGAGTCGTATAGAAGATACGATCAACATGAAGATGTTCACCGATGATGACTAGTCCGTCTCACGTGATGATCGGACACGGCCTAATTGACTCGGATCATGTAATCACTTAGATGACTAGAGGGATGTCTATCTAAGTGAGAGTTCATGAGATGAACTTAATTATCCTGAACATAGTCAAAAGATCTTTGCAAATTATGTCGTAAGCTCGCGCTTTAGTTCCACTGTTTAGATATGTTCCTAAAAAAATATAGTTGAAAGTTGATAGTAGCAATTATGCAGACAGTAGAAAGCTTATGTCCTTAATGCACCGCTCAGTGTGCTGAACCCCAAACATCGTTTGTGGATGTTACGAACATCGGACATACACGTTTTGATAACTACGTGATAGTTCAGTTGAACGGTTTAGAGTTGAGGCACCAAAGACGTTTTTCGAAACATCGCGGAACATATGAGATGTTTCGAGGGCTGAAATTGGGATTTCAGGCTCGTGCCCACGTCAAGAGGTATAAGACCTCCGACGATTTTCTTAGCCTGCAAACTAAGGGAGAAAAGCTCAATTGTTGAGCTTGTGCTCAGATTGTCTGAGTGCAACAATCACTTGAATCGAGTGGGAGTTGATCTTCCAGATGAGATAGTGATGTTTCTCCAAAGTCATTGCCACCAAGCTGCTAGAGCTTCGTGATGAACTATAACATGTCAGGGATAGATATGATGATCCTTGAGGTATTCACGATGTTTGACACCGCGAAAGTAGAAATCAAGAAGGAGCATCAATTGTTGATGGTTGGTGAAACCACTAGTTTCAAGAAGGGCAAGGGCAAGAAGGGACACTTCATGAAACGGCAAATCAGTTGCTGCTCCAGTGAAGAAACCCAAGGTTGAACCCAAACCCGAGACTAAGTGCTTCTGTAATAAGGGAACAGCCACTGGAGCAGAATTACCCTAGATACTTGGTAGATAAGAAGGCTGGCAAGGTCGATAGAAGTATATTGGATATACATTATGTTAATGTGTACTTTACTAGTACTCCTAGTAGCACCAGGGTATTAGATACCGGTTCGGTTGCTAAGTGTTAGTAACTCGAAACAAAAGCTACGGAATAAACGGAGACTAGCTAAAGGTGAGCTGACGATACGTGTTGGAAGTGTTTCCAAGGTTGATATGATCAAGCATCGCACGTTCCGCAACCATCGAGATTGGTGTTAAACCTAAATAATTGCTATTTGGTGTTTGCGTTGAGCATAGACATGATTGGATTATGTCTGTCGCAATACGGTTATTCATTTAAGGAGAATAATGGTTACTCTGTTAATTTGAATAATGTCTTCAATGGTCTAGCACCTAAAAGGAATGGTTTATTGAATCTCGATCGTAGTGATACACATTTTCATGCCAAAAGATATAAGATAGTAATGATAGTACCACGTACTTGTGGCACTGCCATGTAAGTCATATTGGTATAAAACGCATGAAGAAGCTCCATGTTGATGGATCTTTGGACTCACTCGGTTTTGAAAAGTTTGAGACATGCAAACCATGTCTATTGGTGTATACGCATGAATAAACTCCATGCAGATGGATCCTTTGGACTCACTTGATTTTGAATCACTTGAGATATGCAAATCATACCACATGGGCAAGATGACTGAAAAGCCTCGGTTTCAGTAAGATATAACAAGGTAGCAACCTGTTGGAAGTAACACATTTTGATGTGTGCAGTCCAATGAGTCTTTGAGGCATGCAGATGAATATCGTTATGTTCGACTTCACAGATGATTCGAGTAGATGTTGAGTATATTTACTTGATGAAACACAAAGTCTGAATTATTGAATGGTTCAAGTAATTTCAGAGTGAAGTTAAAGATCATTGTGACAAGAGGATAAAAATGTCTATGATATGATCATAGAGATGAGTATCTGAGTTACGAGCTTTGGCACGCAATTAAGACACTATGGAAATTGTTTCACAATTAATACCGCCTGGAACACCATAGTGTGATGGTGTGTCCGAACATCATAGTTGCACCCTATTGGATATGGTGTGTACCATGATGTCTCTTATCGAATTACCACTATCGTTCATGGGTTAGGCATTAGAGACAACCGCACTCACTATAATAGGGCACCACGTAATTCCATTAAGACGACACCGTTTGAACTATGGTTTGAAGAAACCTAAGTTGTCGTTTCTTAAAAGTTTGGGGTTGCGACGCTTATGTGAAAAGTTTCAGGATGATAAGCTCGAACCCAAAGCGGATAAAATGCATCTTCATAGGACACCCAAAAACCAGTTGGGTATACCTCCTATCTCAGATCCGGAAGCAAAAGTAATTGTTTCTAGAAACGGGTCCTTTCTCGAGGAAAAGTTTCTCTCAAAAGAATTGAGTGGGAGGATGGTGGAGACTTGATGAGGTTGTTGAACCATCACTTCAACTAGTGTGTAGCGAGGCACGGAAGTTGTTCTGTGGCACCTACACCAATTGAAATGGAAGCTGATGATAGTAATCATAATGCTTGGATCAAGTCACTACAAAACCACGTGGGGCGACAAGGACAGTACTTGCTTGAGTAGTACGGTGATCCTGTCTTGAAGGTCATGTTGCTAGACAACAATGAACCCACGAGCTATGGAGAAGCGATGGTGGGCCCGGATTCGACAAATGGCTTGAGGCCATAAAATCCGAGAGAGGATCCATGTATGAAAACAAAGTGTAGACTTTGGAAGAACTACTTGATGGTCGTACAGGCTGTTGGGTACAAATGGATTTTGGAAGAAGACGGACAATGATGGTAAAGTGTCACCATTAAGAAAGCTCGACTTGTCGTTAAGATGTTTTCCGATAAGTTCAAGGAGTTGACTGCGATGAGACTTTCTCATTCGTAGCGATGCTAAGAGTCTGTTGGAATTGGATTAGCAGTTACTGCATTATTTATGAAATCTTGCAGATAGGATGTCAAAAACATTGTTGCCTCGACGATTTTCTTGAGGAAAGGTTGTATGTAATACAACTAGAAGGTTTTGACAAATCCTGAAAGACGCTAACATGTATGCAAAGCTCCAACAATCCTTCTAAGGACTGGAGTAAGCATCTCGGAGTTGGAATGTACGCTTTGATGAGATGATCAAAGATTTTGGGTTTATACAAAGTTTATGAGAAACTTGTATTTCCAAAGAAGTGAGTGGGAGCACTATAGAATTTCTGATAAGTATATGTTGTTGACATATTGTTGATCAGAAATGATGTAGAATTTCTGGAAAGCATATAGGGTTATTTGAAAAGTGTTTTTCAATAGAAAACCTGGTTTAAGCTACTGAAACATTGAGCATCAAGATCTATGAGGATAGATCAAAACCGCTTAATGGTACTTTCAAATGAGCATATACCTTGACATGATCTTGAAGGTGTTCAAGATGGATCAGTCAAAGAAGGAGTTCTTGCCTGAGATGTAAGGTATGAAGTTAAGACTTAAAGCTCGACCACGGCAGAAAAGAAGGACGAAGGTCGTCCCCTATGCTTTAGGCGTAGGCTCTATAGTATGCTATGTTGTGTACCGCACCGGAAGTGTGCCTTGCCATGAGTCAGTCAAGGGGTACAAGAATGATCCAGGAATGGATCATTGGACAGTGGTCAAAATTGTCCTTGGAGTAAATAAGGACATGTTTCTCGATTATGGAGGTGATAAAGAGTTCGGCGTAAAGGGTTACGTCGATGCAAGCTTTAACACCTATCCGAGTGACTCTGAGTAGCAAACCGGATACCTATAGTGGAGCAACCATTTGGAATAGTTTCAAGTGGAGCGTGGAAGCAGCATTTACAATATGACATAGAGAATTGCAAAGTACATACGGATCTGAATAGTGCAGACCCGTTGACTAAAAAAACCTCTCTCACAAGCAAAACATGATCAAGCCCCAGAACTCATTGAGTCTTAATCACATGATGATGTGAACTAGTTTACAAACACTAGTAAACTCTTTGGATGTTGGTCACATGGCGATGTGACCTATCAGTGTTAATCACATGACGATGTGGACTAGATTATTGACTCTAGTGCAAGTGGGAGACTGTTGGAAATATGCCCTAGAGGCAATAATAAATTAGTTATTAGTATATTTCCTTGTTCATGATAATCGTTTATTATCCATGCTATAATTGTATTGAAAGGAAACTCAGATACATGTGTGGGTACATAGACAACACCATGTCCCTAGTAAGCCTCTAGTTGACTAGCTCGTTGATCAACAGATAGTCATGGTTTCTGACTATGGACATTGGATGTCATTGATAATCGGATCACATCATTAGAAGAATGATGTGATGGACAAGACCCAATCCTAAGCATAGCACAAGATCGTAGTTCGTTTTGCTAGAGCTTTTCCAATGTCAAGTATCTCTTCCTTAGACCATGAGATCGTGTAACTCCCGGATACCGTAGGAGTGCTTTGGGTGTACCAAACGTCACAACGAATCGGGTGGCTATAAAGGTGCACTACAGGTATCTCCGAAAGTGTCATTGGGTTGGCACGAATCGAGGCTGGATTTGTCACTCCGTGTAAGCGGAGAGGTATCTCTGGGCCCACTCGGTAGGACATCATCATAATGTGCACAATGTGACCAAGAGGTTGATCACGGGATGATGTGTTACGAACGAGTAAAGAGACTTGCCGGTAACGAGATTGAACAAGGTATCGGGATACCGACGATCGAATCTCGGGCAAGTACAATGCCGCTAGACAAAGGAAATTGTATACGGGATCGATTGAGTTCTTGACATCGTGGTTCATCCGATGAGATCATCGTGGAACATGTGGGAGCCAACATGGGTATCCAGATCCGCTGTTGGTTATTGACCGGAGAACGTCTCGGTCATGTTCGCATGTCTCCGAACCCGTAGGGTCTACACACTTAAGGTTCGGTGACGCTAGGGTTGTATGAATATGAGTATGCAGCAAACGGAATGTTGTTCGGAGTCCCGGATGAGATCCCGGACGTCACGAGGAGTTCTGGAATGGTTCGGAGGTAAAGATTTATATATGGGAAGTCTTATTTTGGTCGCCGGAAAAGTTTCGCACTTTATCGGTATTGTACCGGGAGTGCCTAAAGGGGTCCGGGGGTCCACCGGGGGGGTCCACCTGCCCCGGGGGGGGCACATGGGCTGTGGGGGGTGCGCCTTGGCCTATATGGGCCAAGGGCACCATCCCCAAGAGGCCCATGCGCCAAGGAGACTTGGGGAGGGGAGAGTCCTAAAGGGGGAAGGCACCTCCGAGGTGCCTTGGGAGGATGGACTCCTCCCCCTCTGGCCGCACCCCTTCCTTGGAGGAAGGGGCAGGCTGCGCCTTCCCCTCTCTTGCACCTATATAAAGGGAGGGAGGGAGGGGCAGCCGCACCTAGAAGCCCTTGGCGCCCTCTGCTACACCTCCTCCTCCTCCCGTAGTTGCTTAGCGAAGCCCTGCGGAGTTCTGCTGCATCCACCACCACGCCGTCGTGCTGCTGGATCATCATCAACCTCTCCTTCCCCTTGCTAGATCAAGAAGGAGGAGACGCCATCCGCTCCGCACGTGTGTTGAACGCGGAGGTGCTGTCCGTTCGCACTAGGTCATCGGTGATCTGAATCACGGCGAGTACGACTCCATCATCCCGTTCCATTGAACGCTTCGCACGCGATCTACAAGTGGTATGTAGATGCAATCACTCTCCCATGACTCGTTGCTTAGATGAACTCATAGATGGATCTTGGTGAAACCGTAGAAAAAATTTTAATTTTTTGCAACGTTCCCCAACAGGTGGGTGCAGGGGTAGAGAGACAATGGCGAGGATGTCGCCCAACAACGGGGAAGAACACAATGAGGAGGCGTCTTAGTCATCTTCCTCAATTGACAGTCCTCTTCTGCAATGCCCCCAACAACATCATCTGCTTCCTCAACACCTTCATCGGGTTCACCCTCCAACAATGGCATCCCCCTCTCCCATCAGCAGCTATGCCCACAATGCTAATCGTGAATTAAAGCAAAATTGATGTGCATATGTATTGCTTTACCCTTGAAGCATGCAATGAAAGTAAAGGAAGCATTACTAAAAATTTACTGTACATAAAATTTGATTTTATGCTTCAACCACTACTAATATGGGTTTCAACCACCTAGTGTTGCTTCTACTAGTTTATGCCTCAACCACTACTAGTATGGGCTTCAACCACTATCAGTGTGTGCTTCCATCTTTCTCACCGAATGCTTCTGTTGTACAGGCATTTTGCCACACCCAAATCTAGATGCGCTCTTTGTTGCATTGCAATGACGTCTAGTGGGCTACGAACTGAGACCTACCCGCTAAAAGTTGCATGTTTGTACAGTGAAAAACAGAGAGCATGTGGTGCACGTGGATCTTGTCCATAATCAACTTGTAAACAGGGCTATTTTAATTCTCTTTTATTTTGTTGTAAAATGAGTTGTAATTTTTTATCATATCCAATTAGTTTGTTTTGAAGCTTAAACTTTGTTGCTGTGCTTCAATGTGCTTTCTTGTCAAGCACATGTTTCCATTCACAAAAAATAAGTTTCCTTTATACCAATAAATTGTTTCCGAAGCTTTTAAAAAATATAGCATAAATCAGATGCTTCCGTTGAATAACCTGTTTCTGCTGATCACAAAGTATGCTTTCATCGGTCAAAAGGAATGTTTCCATGGCAGAAAAGTTATGTCACCATCGAAGTAAAAATGCGTCTGAAAATAAATAAATGTTTATCATAACTATTTAAGTGTATGTTTCCACTAGTTTAAAAAGAGAAGTCACATTACTGTGACATCAAACAAATTATTCTTGGAAGCAACAATTAGGAGAAACATATGACTTAAAATTACGGAAATGTTAACGCCCACAGCGTGTGGGCGTTTCCACATCGCCCACACGCCTCCACCACCACTCATTTTGCCACGTATGAATAGATGACATCAGTAGAATTTTTTTTGGTTTTCGGCTTAAACATGTTGTATCTCCTAAATAAAAAAGCGAACTAAAAATTCGTTTTCACCATTAAATCCGTCTCGACGAGATCTTCAAAACTAGACCCCATGTTGATATGTTTCGACGAATATTTTTTTTGCCAGAAGTTGCCATCATGTTTACACTGCAGTTGCCATAGGGCTTAAACTAATGTTGCCATGTGGCAATTTTAGTTTGTAGATCATGGCAATTTTAGTATTTTGATGATGGCAACTCCAGTACTTTGATCATGAAAATTATTTTTTATATGAACCAGGGCAATTTTACGTGCATGTATCATGGCAATTTTAGTTTATGGTTCATGGCAAGTCTAGTTTCTTAATTCCCCGTTTTATAAATGTCAAAATTTACTTTTAAATGTAGAACAAAATAGCTGAAACATATCATGGCAACTTCAGTGTAAACATCATGGCAATTCATATGCAATAGACATGGCAACTTTTAATCCAAAAAAAATTCATCAAAACATATCAACATGGGATCTAGTTTCGAAGATCTCATCGCGAGGGATTTAATGATGAAAACGGATTTTCAATCAGATTTTTCATTTAAGAGATAAAACATTTTAAAAACTGAAAATCCAAAAAGATTCCTACATGCATGCGATGACGTGGCAATCTGTTTATATTAGAGATGTGTGGTGCGTCTCCCTTCCTGCCACACGTGTGGCAGTTAGTGCGACCCTAAAATTATACCCCAGCAGCATCAAACATAAATATTTATCTGGTTTGAAAAGTCATATTGGAATTTTGCCGAGACAACAGACATATGCTGGGAGCCTCTTTCTAGCCGCCGCCTCCTCCTCCAAGAAAAGCTAGGGTTCGTGCCTCTCGTCGGCTCCGCTGCAGGTCCGCCTCGTCTCCGGTGGCCCTAGGGCCATGGGGGCGTGGCGGATCCTGGCAAGGGCCAGCGGGAGGGCTCCGTTGTTAGTCGTTCATTCAAAATTTGTTAGGGTTTGTGTCCTACTCAGGAAGACGAGACGGTGGTGGCTCCCTGAAGATGGAATAAAGGTCTCCCCGCCTAGTCCCCGTTCTGGTGGTGCATCTAGCATCGTTGGTGGGCGTGTGGAGGTGTGTCTCCGGCGGATCTATCCTCGGTGGATTTGCTCGGATCTAGTTGTGGTCCGTCTATGTTCGTGTGTCTTCAGGTTGGATCCTTTCGATCTACGTTATTCTTCATCGGCGGCGGTTGCTGTTCTGGTGTGCTGGTCCTACGGGGCCTTAGCACGACGACTTCCGACCGTCTACTACAACAAGTTGTGCCCGACTCCGGCGAGGAGGGTGATGACGGCGCGTCTTGGCTCGCTTCAGTGATTGTAGTCGTCGCTAGGTGGTCTACGGATCTGGATGTAATTTTTATTATTTCTAGTGTTCGTTGTACTGCCGTGATGGAAGATGAATAGATTGAAAGTTTTCTCGCAAAAAAGAAAAGTCATATTGGAGTGACAAACAAATTATTCATGGAAGCAACTCTGGGAAGCAACAAGTAAAAGAAAGAAATTAATTTAAATCCATATTACTGTGACATCAAAAAATGATTCTTGGAAGCAAATCTCGGAAGCAACAAGTAGCAGAAACAAATGATTCTTGGGAGCAAATATTGGAAGCAACAAATATATGTGAGCAGTCCTACGTAATTAATTTACATTAACTACCGAAAAAGGCTTTCGCCCCGCTTTATAAATAAAGCAATGATCAACCAGAGCCCAAGTACAAACGCACCCCACCACAACACACGCACACACCCAAGACGGGATACATAGGCGCTGAGCGCAGCAACACCACCCCTAGCACAACAGAGCAATCGAGGTCCTCCACCTGTGAACACGCCACCGCGAAGAGATGAAGCCGCATATGACGAACTGTGCACTCCAAGGCGGCGCCTTCAAGAAGGTTACGACACCAACGCGCCGCCACCGCTCGACCTGACGATCAGAGTTTCCCCTGGAGCAACACACTGGCCGATGAGAGCCGCGACGACGCCTTCAAGAAGGGAACGAGCAACGCCGCCGCCGATCCGTCCGAGGATAGAGCAGGTTTTCACCCGGGCCAACATTCATCGCGACCGAACACCACACCCACGACGACCACGCCACCCATATGGCCATGGCCACCGGGCAGCACCAATCCACGGGCTCTGCCCAAGAGCACCGCGGAGCCACCACCAGGCCGCCGCCCGCCTCCTGCACCTGGATACCACCTCACCGAGGCCCGCCGCTACCCCAACCGAAGAAACGAGCGGAAAGGACCCACCTTCGCACTTCGGTGGCCCCAAAGAACGAGACCCGAGGGCGGCCAAAACTAACCTCCATCGACCCGTCCAACAGCACCGGGCGCGAGACTAGGTCGGTCTGCTGCCGGGCGCGAGACGGAGCAGTCCTGCTGCCGGCGCGAGACAGGGACGGTCTGCTGCTGGCGTGAGACGGGTCGGTCTGCTGCCGGGCGCGAGACGAGCAGTCTGGTGCCGGGCGCGAGACGGGTGATGGATCGCAGCTGGGGGAGGACCTGCCCTTCGACGAGGCAACGCCGGACGATGAGGGAGAGGGATCGCAGGTCGAAACGGACTGCCTACAAACGAGCCGACGCTGAGAAACCAGCCGTCGCCGTAGCCGGCCCGCCAAACTGCCGTGATGCCACCGTCGCACCATGAAACGCCGCCGCAGCCCACAGCCGGAGCAGCAGCCACGCCGGGCCGATGCCCCAACCCGCGCCGCCGCCGAAACAAAGCGCCGATCCGCCGGCACGCCCACCACCACCGCCACCAAGTCACCGGCGTCGGCGCCCACCGAGGCAGGCGGATCCCGCCAGCCCAGGCGGCGGCGGCCCACCCCGCCTCGCGAGCACTGCAGCCGAAGCGAGAGGAGCCACGCCGCCGCGCCCGCGCCGTCAAAGATGACGCCGTGAGATCTGGTCGAAGACCAACGGCGCCGCCGCCACCTTCGCGCGACACCACCCGCCCCAGCGCCGCGGCCGATGCACCACGCCGCCCACCACGGCGGAGCGCGCCGCCAGCCCGCTGGCGCCCGTCGCTCGCATCAGCGCCACGCCGGAGGGAGCCGCCCGTGCGGCCCGTCCTGCGAGATCAAAATCGCCCGCCGCCGCCGGCTGCGGGCGGGCTTTGCCCAGCCGAGCCTAGGGCGACGGCGAGGGAGGAGGGGGAGGAAGGCTGGGGGACTACCACCAGCCGCATCCCTGAAAAAAGGATTTGCCATCCGGGCCACATGCACACGTAGTAATAGCCATGCATGGAGCAGTCAATTAACGACTGGATCCAGCAAATCACACGAGAGGTTACTAACAGATCGGACGGCCAGCCTACTTTTGATCGAACGGCCAATTACTAGTCTGATGAGAGGCAAAACATCAGTAGTCTGATGCCTAGCGCTCTCCAATATCTAAAGCTAAAGGAACTGAAACGCAGCAATCATTTACTCCACCATATCAAGCAGAGATATTTTGTCAAACACATTGCACACACATGACAAAGTAAAATACATGAAAAGAAAATCCCATTATATGTAATGATTCTGGAGAGAATCGGCCTAGATATCTGAGAGAAGAAGTTAGTTTGTGTCTCGATAAAGGCTTTTCAGTTGATCGTGTCATGCCAAATTTGAATTAACTCGATTAGACTTCTTTTAAGCCGAACACCATCTGTTTCATGTGGCCTTCTTGAACACCTTCTGTTTCATATGGCCTTTTTGGCATGTACTCTTTCTGTTGTTTGAAAAAAATGTCACGTTCAACATGATACTAAAAGTAAGATGTAACTGGAAAGTATAAGAAATTGTGTAGGTGGAACATGAATGTCGAGAAGTGGATGGAGGCTAGAGTGTGTAAGGCATCAGGTTCGTCCTCTTTGTGATTAAATAGGCAAGTGAAAGGATGCAATAGTACATTTTTAAGTGAAAGTATTAGAATCCATGGCTCTAGATATTAATGGAAATTGATGAATGTGCATTACATTTTGCAAATAAAGTAAGCCAAATAAATATTTGTTCCTATAGTCACACACTATGGAAGTGTTTGGTTTAATGATTTTTTTTCCGTCATCCGATTCCGGTGTGATCCCAAAACGTTACACACATTTGGTAACGCGGCACAGTATTTTACATTCCCGTCACACCTGTGCTCGAGCCGAACCGAGCCTCACACTTTCTCCTCAGCCTCCCCCACGATCCTCTCCGTCTCGTCCAAAGCCGCTCGTCAAGGTGCCCCGATCCCATCCACTTTTGAAGCCACCGGTTAGTGGTACCACTTCCGCCCGCCAACCACCGGAGATCCCTCCAGGGCCTGAGTCTCAGAGAGGAAGCCCGTTGACACCGACAAGTGTGGACCGAAGGACGATCCCTTCTTGTCCCTCTACCTGGACTCCCCCCACGACCTGCTCGTCTGCTCGTAAACTAGCCAAATCCCTCTCCATGGTTTGTTTATTGCTCTAGTTAATCGCAATCTGATTACACTGCATATCCAACACAGTTTTGTAACTTGATACCTTTACATGCATGAAACAAACAAAAGAGCAAATGCTCCTGTTACGCTGTGACCCCACCCCTGCCTGATCCGTTACCTTTAGTGTAACAAACACATCCTTAATTTTGTAATGCGGCTCAAGGGTCAGGATACATGTATCCTCTCTTGAGGTTACCATTCCGGTTGCACTAGAATGATTGTAACTTGGTCGAGGGGAGTAAATGGAATCTTGTTTGATTCTCGTATCACACAGCTCAAAAGCATGGGGGAGCTAAACTATAGGTAAACAAATATCCAATGCAAAAAAAACATATGGAACTTGTATTAGTTTAAATTGGCCTCTATGATTGGCAATTTCTCTTCATAGCTGCTGAATTGCAATATGAAATTAGGCAAATTTGACATAGGAAAATTTTGCATCACAAATAGGAACTTGTACTAGATAATTTGGGTCACAATCACCATAAATTGTAGGGAGGCGTACAAGATAAAATTGTAGTGCCACAAATCACACAAGCGAAGCAACCAAAAACTGATGTATAAGTTCGACAATGAAACAAGATGTCAAGATGCGAATTGAGAGACTCAGGGAGATTAGATAGTATGAAGTGTTAAACCTTTGGCTAGTTTGTTGATCGGAGCCGTAAGAATTGATCAGGCTACGTTGTGGCGTCGCCGTATGAACCTGACCGTGAAGCAGGGAGATCGGAGGCAGTGGGGCGGCAAGGGCTCGGAGCGGTGGCGACAAAACTCTGCGCAGTTATCCCACGCACGCTAATTACGGGAGAACCCCAGGCCAGTAGATTAGATCCAATTGCCTAATGTGGCCGCTAGTGGGCTTCACATGGGCCTTTTTTCTTTTTCCCAAAATTTGCGTTGAGATAGGGGGGGCCAGTACGTGAATTCAGGAGATCGTACCGCTAATTACCTTGTACCAACTGCATGATCGCTCGATCGTTGGGGGGCTGGCCCCCGTCGTCCCGTGGCTCCGCCACTGCATGCCAAGCTAAGATCAGAGCAATGAGGTAGACCTAGTCAGAGGTCTACCAACAGTCCTGTTCAGGACTAACTACGCTTGGTACGTAGGCTGGCAGCAAGGCCGGGGGTAACTATGTCTGAACTATGGACCACTATACTCGTGAAATGTAGATTAAGGATCCGGTCGGAAAACATATAAATAAAGAAGGTAGGAACAGGGCGTGTGACGTGCATCAATTCCTTTTTTTTTCTTTTCACGAGAAATATATTAATTGTTGACAGTTAGATATCACTCTGTGCATTTTAAAATCGCAACCGAAAACTCATGCCGAGAGAAGCCAAACCGAGTTTAAATTTTTTGGTTTCTATGGTTTATCGCTTTTGGTATGGTATGAAATCTACAACCCATTCAGAGGTCGGTTTTTTTCCGGTGTCAAACAAAAAAATGGGTAAAACCAAAATTACTGAGGTCCAGCCCACTACAAAAAGAGAACACACTACTACTGTTCTACATTTTAGTCACCCAGTAGCCCACCACCACATGCTCCGAGCGATCCAGCCGATGGGAGTGGCTATTTCTCGCTTGATGCTGGACACAAGCACACCTCACCTAAAACGCTCACGACAATGGCCCCGGCCAAGCACGCGACAACACGCAAATGTCTCATAGGGACCAACGAGCTAGCACATGTACATGTGTGTTTTTCTTCACCTTCTGTTTTTTTACACAATTTTGTTTTTTTCCTTCTTTTTCTACTATATCTCAAAATATCCTAAATATAAATTTCAAAAATATTCACATGTTCTACAAAAATATGCGCCATTTTTTATAGATGTTATACAATTTCAGAAAATGATTTGCATAATTCGAAAATAATGTTAATGTTAGATGAAAAATTGCTTTGTATTACTAGAAAAATGTTTCAACGTGTAATTGAATTTTTTAACACGTACTACAAAAATATATTCAAAAACATGTATCTTAAAGAAATGTTAATCATGCAATCGAAAAGTATGAACCTGTATTAAAAATGTTTTATATGTATACCATAAATGTACAGTATGCAGGAAGAAAAATAGACATCAAAACATATATTTGAAGAAATGTTAATCATGTATTTAGAAAATTTTAAACGTGTATAGAAAAAATGTTTCCAATGTATGAAACAATTATACATGTGTTAAAAAATAAAATGAAAAAAAATAAAAATACCTGAAGAAAGAAACACGAAGAAAAAATATAGAAGATAAACATAAAGGAAAACCAAAAGAAAACCGGCCGATGGGCGCCAGGACTGTCCCGCCCGTACCGATTCCTAATAGGAATCGCCTACGGGCGGGCACTAGCAGGCCCGCCCAACACAACAGGACGGTCCGACTTCGTTTTGCTATTGTTTTTATTCTATTTGTTTTCTACTTATTCTAGCCCAGATTCCCTCGGGTTTGCTATGGGTTCTCTCTTCCTTTTTGGTTTCCCTTCTCTTTTTTTCATATTTTTTGGCCTTACCTTAAGTTTTCTTACATTTTTTTGTTTTTTGTTCAATTTTTTCCTTGGTGTTCTTTGTTACTTTCTCAGTTTTTGGTTTCTTTCTTTGGTATTCACTAATTTTATCTTATTTTCCTTTTTCCTTTTTAAACACATGTGTAAATTTTCTGTACGCATTTTACATTTTTCATATATGTTAGGAACATGTTTTTATACACATTACACATTTGTAAATATTTGATTAACATTTCTTTTCAATATACTCCCTTCGCCCCATAATGTAAGACGTTTTTTGACTCTATTCTAGTGTGAAAAAGCATCTTACATTATGGGACAGAGGGAGTATGTTGTGATGTCTACTTTTTTTATCTTTTTGTATACATTTAAAACCTTATTTGACAAATGTAAGGAACATATTTTTCAAACTTCTGAACCTTTGTGAAATGCAAAGTACGTTTTTTGTGTACGAATCATTTTTTAATTGCATGAACAGTTTTCTATGATGTATAAACATTTTTTTTAAATGCCATGTACATTTTGACATTTTACATTTTTCATGTACATCAGAAACATATTTTATACATGTTTAGCATTCCTCAAATGCAAGATTAACATTATTTATAAAATTTTATAAAGTGTTTTTCTAATATATATTTAGAATTATAAAAAACTAAAAATTAAGAAAGACACAAAAATTGAATATAAAAACGAAGAAAAAAATACCCAATACATTCTCCTTGTAGGCGAGGACACGAATACAAAAATTTTGTCGTTGCCAGTGCTCCCCGCTGCTAGCACGTATCCCCAGTCCTCTGCGATCTCCCCTCACTCCACCATTTCCTGTAGGCGAGGACATGACTCCTCTCCGGAGGATCCTGCGGCGGCGGTGACTCCTCTCCTGTTGTTCATGTCATTTGTTGAATCTTTTCCATGGCTCGATAGAGAATTTGATAGCCAATGATTTTTTTCCCATAGTGGTATTTGTAATCGAATCATTTGTTTTCACATAAATGAGAATGATCTTTCCTGACTAACCATCTTTTTCTTTTATTCTGCAGGTTTTCATCGCTATTATTATTTTCAACTTCAAGCAAAACTCCACTGTCAACAACAAATTCCGACTGAAAGAAAGAGTTCCATTGAAAAATGTATCCTCAAGTTTAATCGGTGAGAATGGTAAATATGTTTTCATACTGGCCCTTGTACTTATTCAATGGAAATTTTATGCTCCAGTGATACTTTTCTGCTTAGTTTCATAAACTACAGTGATAGTTTTAGTTGTAAAGGATTTTATGCAGAAGGTTCTTTTGCACTGCATAACAGCCCGGACTAATGGGGATTTTCCACGTGTAAAATACTCATTGGCCGGAGGAAACACGTGTTTGCTCACCGTTGGGATAGGTGTCACTCATCCAATGGGTGAGATGCGCCTATGATACGTTGACACGTGGACCGGACCAAAAGTGACCCATAAAAATTAAATGGCCCGGCCCAACTAAAGGCCCACAAAATTTAGCAGGCCATAATGAGCCAGCCCAACTAATAGCCCATAAGATTTAGCAGACCATAATGGGCCGGCCCAGCTAAAGGGACGAAAAAGAAACAGAAGGAAGCGAACAGAAACACTCGAGAAACAGTAGAAACAGAAAACGGCCCAGAAAGCCCGCCAAGTGGAGGCTCTGTGCGAAACACCAGCAATTTGACGCAAAGAGCGTCATATAGGACCTCCAACTTTTTGTACTTTATAAACAGGAAAAAGAAATATAGGCCGGCCCAAACACGATGAGGGGGTTCACGCCCGTTAGTGAAATGAGTATTATCGGGCGATAAAGGCGCCGAACAGGATTTGGCGGGCAAAAGGACAAGCCTTCGCTGAAGCTTCACGTCCCAACACCCCAGTGTGGGCCGACGTACGGTCTACCAGCTTCTTCTCTTCTTTTTCTCTTTTTTCAATTTTTTATGTTTCTGTCTCTTTTTCTTTTCTATTATTTTCTTTTCTATTATTTTCTTTTCCTTTTTTTCTTTTGTTTACTTTTTGGTGTGTACCATACAAATTTCATTGCTTGTTTATCTACAAAATGTTCACTGTATATTTAAGGAAATGTTCACCCCTATATTTAAAATGTTCAACTTTTTTCTAAACATGTTCATTGTGCAATTAAAAATGTTCAGCATATATCACGAAATGGTCAATGTGTATTTGAAAACCGTTCAATGTATATCAAAAATGTTGAGAGCTCCTTTGATTGGGTTTTCCTTTTAATATTTTTTCATTGCTTTTTTTTCTTTTTAACACATGTCTAAATTTTTCGTAAACATTTTACATTTTTTCATATATGTTAGGAACATTTCTTACACATTAGACATTTATTAAATGCATGATTAAAATTTCTTCTAATATATTTTTATGTCTACTTTTTGTCTTTTCATATACATCTAAAACATTGTTTTATAAATGGAAGGAACATATTTTCGAACAGCTGATCATTTGTGGAATGATACGTAGATTTTTCTATTGTACGAATCATTTTTTAGTTGCAGGAACATTTTTCTACAATGTATAAACTTTTTTTAAAATGTCATGTGCATTTCCTATTGACATTTTACATTTTTCATATACATCGGAAACATATTTTATACATGTTTAGCATTTTTCAAATGCAACATTAAAATTTTAAGAATTTATGTTAATCGCTTTTGTAATATGCATAATTAGAATTATAGCAAAACTAAAAAAGTAAGAAAGGCACAAAAATAGAAATAAGATTAGAATATATAGAACAGAAGAAAAAAAATACCCAATAAGTTCTCCCTGAAGGCAAGCCGTGGTAGGGCTCGTACTAGTTCATGGCCCGGCTAGTCCATGGCACGGCGTGGCCTCCCGCAGCCGAGCAAGCTCAAGTCCGGCCGGATCCACTCCAAATCCGACCGCTGGAAGCGCAAATCAGGTGGTCGTGGTTGGGTAGCTCAGGGCGTCGAGGGAACGGGGGCTGCAACAAGGGTTGGGGCGAGCGCGCGGCCAAGCTGCACAGTGACAATGGTGGCGGCGGCGGCGGCGAGGGACGAGAGTGGCGGGCGTGTGGCTGGAGCGGGTGCGAGGGGCTGATAGAAAAAAAAAGGGGGGAGGGGGGTCTGTCTCCCCGACGAACGAGCTAGGGGAGGACATGGGCAGGCGCCATGCGCCGTCCGCGCGTGTCTGTTCGGCCGCAAACTTAGGCGGGGAATGAGTCGAAAGCGAATAGAAAATAGACGACGGTTTTACGGCCACCCACTGGGAGGCCTGCTTTGCCCGTTTATCCTCAAACGGACGCGAGCGGACAGGAAGAGGTCGCGCGTTAGAGTTGCCCTCGCATTCCTCACCACCTCACCGCCGCCCGGTTTCAGTCGTTGCCACTACTCCCCGCCGCTAGCACGTACCCTGACTCCTCCGCGGCCTCCCCACGCCCCACCGTCTCCTGTACGGCGAGGACACCGCTCCTCTCCGGAGGATCCCGCGGCGGCGGCTGGCTACGCCCGCGTGACGGATCCAGGCCAGTGCTCGCCGACGCGCGTGACAGATCCCCTGTTGTGTCGCAACGCGCACACCCAGATCGAGCCCCTGGTAGGGCAAGCTTGGAAACAGACGAACGTGATACGGATCGACGCGACCGTGCCGATCTGGATCTCACTGTCCGACCTCAGCGAATCTGCTCCCGGCCGGGGTCGCGATCGATTGGATCGGGTCTTCCCGATTCCGTCACCCAACCCCTATTATTCGTCCCGGTCACCCCGGTTATCCACCTCGCCTTTTCCATGTCTCGGCATATAGCAGGAGTAGTAAAGAGTACTCGTGACTTGTTTCGGTTGTATGCTACGTACAGACTAGGGCCATGCTTGGATCCAAGGGACTATTTTTAGTCTGACTAAAACTAGTCTCTTTTAGGCGCTAAAGCCCAATCACCCCGACTAAAGAGAGGCTAGAACTAGTCTTGAGACTAAAACTTTTAGTCATGGAACCCTACTAAAATATGAATTAGTCCTCTCTCCTCATTTAACTCCTCTTCTTTAACACATGCGAGTTCGGGATTGGAGGGTTTGGAGGATAATAAATGCTCATCGACTCATTTTAGTCTATTTAGTATTCAGATCCAAGCGTGGGTGAAATTTAGCAGTTTTAGTCCCACTACTTTTAGTCATGGGACTAAAACATATCCTAGGTTTCTGGCCCAATCGCGTAGCTAGGTCCAAACTCATAACTCGTGCCGCGTGGTGTGTGTCGCTAGCAAAAGGCACTTGAATGGACAGGGCTTCGGTGGGGGACCTATACATCGGCCACCGAAATGGTTTCCGTTGCACCGTCGTAGCCTTTCATGGCCGATGTTAAGGCCATCTCCATTCATCGAAACCTCTGCAATGTTTGAACCATGCCATTTGGATATTTTTAGGCCTTCAACGTGGGTCATCAAATCGTGTCGCATCGGCTCAAACATTTGAAATTCCACAAGTCTACGGAAGACGATTTACTGCACTCAAGTGCGAGGGTGCTCAGGTCCTTGGTGCCGGCTTTTTATTTTGACTGCTGACAAAGTTCTATATCTTTCAAAAGAAGATTCCAAACTAAGTTATGTTTTCATATTCGTGTTTCGCATGACCAACACTTTGAAATAAGATCCATCTTGAATATATTTTGATGACTTTTTTAAAAATATGTTAAGTTTCAATGTTGAAACTTAGTACGAGTGACCGATAAAAATTAATTATTTTGTGTTTATGACCCGACAAAAAAATTGCTTAAAATTATACCTCTGAAACTTGTGGAAACTTGGCATTTTTAGATGCAAAAACCGTAAGTCTCATCGTTGAAACTTAAAGCTTTTTGAGGAATTTCCTTTTTTACTTTCAACAACTTTGTGAATCGTGAGGCAAATCGAGCTGGCGGCTGTGCTTGGTAGGTGAGTGCCCCTGCACTTGCCTACCCCTGCGACCCAAACCATGTCCTCACGTCTTCGGTTCAGGGACACACCCACAACACCGTTTTCGGCGACGCCCTAGAACCCTTTGCGCACTCACTCCGCCCTGACCGTATGACTGACCACTCTTCTACCCGCATTCACGACGGCGCAGCGTCTGAGAACCTGACTCCAACTTTAAAGCCGGCATGCCTACTCCTCTGCAAACCCTATCTACACAATCCTCCTCCTCTTCGACACCTTCACCGGCCACCGCAGATCACCACACCTCCGGACGCCGTGATGGGAAATAAGACAGATGCCGAGAAGTCCCAGACGTGGTGGCTGCTCGGCGGCAGCCGCTCTAACCAGCTGTCGTTGTGTCAGGACAGCGGATCTGAGGGAGCTCTAGATCCAGTTCTCACCATCGCCCATGATCGTTGGGACAGTCGTCACCCACGGCTCCATCCACCGTGTGGGTGGGGATGCTCTCCTCGGACGGGACAAGCAGAAGTCACCCCTTCTTTGATACAGCCATGTTGACAGACGACGAGTTCACTTCGCAGATGGAGGAGATGCGGCGTCATTCGTTGACTGACCAGGGTCCGGCGCCGTCATCCCCTTCGCGCTTTTGGGATGTCCCAAATTGGATGCCACCACATGAAGGAGGAGCTGCCACCCCCATCATGCAATCCTGCCATCCATGCCAAACGCAGCGTCAAGGAAGAGCCTTCCTCCCCGCCTCTGACCCTTCGGGCAGTTAGCAGCGCTCGGTATTCCCCGTCGTCAAGGAGGACCGCCCTCCCCATCACCGTCCAAGCCACCGCCGTGCGTCCACTACTATCTCGGTAGTGCCTAGGTGTCCAAGTGCA
Organism: Aegilops longissima; assembly: GCA_021605205.1. Lineage (NCBI taxonomy): Eukaryota > Viridiplantae > Streptophyta > Magnoliopsida > Poales > Poaceae > Aegilops > Aegilops longissima. The sequence continues at coordinate 733,973,012 of CM038682.1, read as the reverse complement.
AAGGCGAGACGGAAACGCGCCGCCAAGAGCGGAGCAACAAGCAGAGAAAGGCGATATTCGCTAAGACCCATGTGTTGCCTGCGTGGGTGCTGGCAGGGGCTTGGGCCATCGACCCGGTCCAAGAGCATCGTCGAGTTTGATGCCTGTCGTCGGCATCGGCTTAACACCTGCTCTTACAAGTAGGGCTAGCGGGTCCAAGTGCGTCATCATCATCTGAGCTGCCAACATCGCTGAAGCCAAGCGTCGCAAGAAGGTGAAGGATGTGGCGGCCCAGATGCGACCGAGCAAGGATGCCGCAACGCCAAATGGGCCTTCCTCCAGTAGCGTGACGACAACTCGGACAGTTGCGCGTACGGCGGTGTGAATGAGAGATCGGACGATGGTACAAACAACGACAGGGGTGCTAGTGGCCTCAGAGGCCATGCCTATTAGGTCAACGTCCAGTACTCAGCATAGTTTTTAGTTTCTTTTAGTTAAAGTTTATGTCAAACATGTTAATATTGTCTGTTTGTGTAATATATGGAACTTACTTTCATTTTACCTGTTTAGCTTAAACTTCATACATATTTTGTGTTCAATCTGTTTGAAATACGCCGGACATTTGATGACTCCGATTGGATGGCCTCCATCCACGGGCTACCCGCGGACGCAGACTTTTGAGGATGTGAGTTTGGTGATTGCCATTGAAGATGCCCTAAGCTCACAATCAAGATAAAGATCCTCCGTTCATGATAGTATCCCAGTAAAAAAGAAGACGAAGTTCAGCTTTTTTTCTTTCTAAAACACGGTATAGACATGCACACTTATACGTTCTCATACAACGCACACATTCACTCCTTTTTTTGGCGGGATCACACATTTACTCCTATGAACACACGCCGAAAGGGTAGCGCTGGAAAGTTTAAAATAAATATAAGAAAATTCAACCACCCATACCCCGGGAGAATAGGTTCCACCACAACGATGAACGAACCTAGTCATTTGAGCTATGCTTGGTTGAGAAAAGATGAATACCGGCTAGACCGAGACCTAAAGCCATGAAAAATTCTGCACATTCATATGACCCCATCGCATGCATGTGAGCTGTGCTATTTTCACTACGGAGGGCTGACCGGATCACCCCGTTGTGATCTCGCCAACAATCCAATGAAACATTCTTTCCGAATTCCCCTCCTCACTTTTCCAGCTCGTTCAGTAACACTGCATGCACTGTAGTACTGCTACTGATCACTTGCATGCAAAAGATCACAGCCATTTTTTTAGCTGCCCACGAGACGAGACCCCTACATCCATGCAACTCGCGTTTAAGTATGGAGCTGCCTTAGATATGGTTTGGACGTCGGGACAATTATGGAACAGAGTGCGTTTTCCTGCCTTTGGTCCGGCAACTTTCTGCGTGGTGATCGATCCAAAGAAGCTACATCCATGCATGCCAGTGATCGATCAATCGATCTTCCTGTGTGAACTTTGGTGTAGAAACCAGTGGGGTGACGGGCCCGGAATGACTAGCCAAACGAGGAGACTACTATGCAATTCGGGTAGGTTCCTTTTATATTGAAGAAAGTTTGCTCAACGACACCAAAAAGCATCTATCTATATACTCTATCCTTTCTGGTTTATAAGGCTTAAATCTGAAATCTCATCAACCAAAACACATGGTGAGTGGAAGAATGTGAGGGTGCTTGGATACATTTTAGTCTCATGACTAAAAGTAGTGGGACTCAAATTTGCTAGCCTCACCCATGCTTGGATCCAAATACTAAAGAGACTAAAATCAAGTTAATGAGCATTTATTATCCTCCAAACCTCCAATCCGAACTACTTTGTGTTAAAGGAGAGGAGTTAAATAAGGAGAGAGAGGACTAATCCACATTTTAGTAGGGGTACCCCTGACTAAAAATATTTAGTCTCAAGACTAGTTTTAGCCCCCTCTTTAGTCAGGGGTGCTTGAAACTTTAGCCTCATATAAAAAGACTATTTTTAGTCAGACTAAAATAAGTCACTTGGATCCAAGCACCCTCTATATCTCGTACTTTATAAAACTATCCAAAATAAATTGATGCATTAATTGAGATTAATTGCAGTGCATGCATGCTTAGCCACTAAATAAGTAGTAGCATTACATGTATTGGTGAGTTCTTTTTTATTGTTGCATGCAAAGATTTAATGTGCCTCGAAATCTCAAAAGGAGATGGAGATGAGCCCTTTAAATCGGAAAAATTAAAAGATTGAGATAATCCCTATAAACTGGAAAGGATGGAGTATAAAAGAAAGCAGCGCTGCTGCTCTTCGTCAAAATAGAATAAAATTATACAAACATGTTAGGGAGACTCGTTGCTGCTCTTTGTCAAATTTGTCAAGAAAAGCATTTACTTCCAAAATGCAAAACATATATCATATGATTCATCGCCTCCTTTTCTAAAAACATTAAAAATGATTAGAGGTTTAGAACTTTTTTTTTGAAACAAGGCAAAAGATTTGCCATTTTCATTGATTAAGAAGAAGAGAATTGCCCGGTTAATTGGCGGAAAACCGGACTAATACCCATACAACTCAACCCACATGATATGGGCATCACCGGCCAACCTGGCCACAGACATGGGACACAAAGCTGCAAAGAAGAAAGGCATTCGCTGAGAAGTCGCAAGCGTCATCGTCATCACCGGCTGCCTCGAACGGGTGACTCCGACTTCACCATAGAGCTCCAACCTCGAAGCCAACCCGCAAACAGCTGCATAGAAGCCATGACGGCACATGCCACCAGAAGGCCACGCGCGCAAGCAACCGACAGCTCCGACTTTGACGACGAGCCTCACCAAGGAAATATGCAGGACTTGCGCCGACCGTGCCCACAGAAGAGCACCTCGGACACGTCGGGAAGAACCGGCTACCGAAGTCCACACCGCGACCCGAGCTCCTCTCGACGACATCATTGTTGCCAAACAGAAACCAGCGCCCCACCTCAGCAAACCATGCGGCGAAGATGCCGCCATCCACGGCGAAGATGCCGCAATCCACCAGTCTTTCGGTCGTAGCCGGCTCCGAGACGATGCCCCCAAGAAGGAGAAAGACGCGAAGACGCCTCCATCGCCCGACCCAACGGATCTAAGGTTTCCCTCCGGAGCCAAAGCCGTGGGGAGGAGGAGCACACCTCCACGACGACGCTTCTAAGAAAGATCACGGCACCGCGGTGCCGCCGTCGCCGCTCGAAGAAGGCGAAGCAAAGATTTCTCCGGAGATGCGCCACCACCTTCCACCACCGACCGCCGCCCACCGCCACCACTGCCGAGGCCGACCTCATTTCGCCACGGGATCCCACGACCCACCGCGACCGACACGCACCACCCCCGGCGAAGCCGCCGTCCACCACCGCAGCACCATCAGAGCCACCACCGCCGAAGAACCAACGCCGATCGCTGGAGCAGCACCAAATCAGGGCCGCCGGCGGCAAAGCGGTGAGCAGAGCAGCCGTCCACCCGCAACACACCTCGCGCCCGGAGAAACCAGCGGTCGTCGCGCCGATCGGTCGGTCAGTGCGCCCGGCGGCGCCGGCCGCCGCCACGCAGCGGCGATCGATCCGCGCCCCGCACACATCCGAGCCTCACAAGACGACGCCATCCGCGCCGGGCCATGTCGGAGTTCGGTCCGAGGCCGCCGCCGAGCCCCATCCACCACACCGAGCCACCAAGACAACCGCCAAGACCACATGGTGCCCAAAGCACCGCCGAGGACCAGCGCCACCACGCCGCCGGCAGCCATGGCGAGACCCTACGCCGTAACCAGATCCAGATCGGATCGGACCGAACAGGCGAGGACCCGGCCGCCGCTATCGCAGTCACACCACCGGACGAAGCACGCCCCACCACCGCAGCTAACGTGCCGAGCCGCCGCGGAGGTTCACCGCACCAAGCCGCCAAGAGCCCGTCGGTGGAGCTCCACGCCGCTAGAGGGGGGGGCCGCCGGGAGACCCGCCGCCACCGGCATCTGCACGGGCTTCGCCCGCAGCGCCCATGGCGGGCGTAGGGAAGGGAGGGGGTGGCGGGGCGGGTCTGGGTTCCCCATGCCGCCCGGAGAGTGACGCGGGGGTCGGGATTCCTATTGTTATAGGTTTAGAACTTACCATGACCCCAAGTTAACCCACTCGAATCCTCATGGAGAGCAAATAAAGCACAGTAAACTAACGCCAGATAAGAGGATTTAGACAAACAACAACCGACGACCAGCCATTACGAGGGTAGTATGGGGGAACTAAAAAAGAGACTAAGAAACCCCAAATTTGTTGACCAACAACCTACCATCTTTGGAGACGCATCCACTACCACGATGACAGACTCGCAGGGAGGAGAGGAACCTAGCTGAAGAAATCAAATAACACCGACAAACGCCCAACACAGGGCCTCAGATCTGCTGTGAAGTCCAATCATAGCCTTCATGCCAGCCACCATGGCAAGAACGATGGGCAAGGAAGAAGAACGATGGGGATCGGTCTGGTTTATTGGACACGGGTAAAAGCCCTACAGCCACTAGGGTCTCAAGGATTACAACTACTACTAGAGAAAAATGGCGAGGCCACCAGCCCCTCTCTCACATCCCCAGACGGCAAGACCGCCAGATCTGGAAGATTGAGGGGCCGAGGAGATGGAAATGGGAGGAGCAGAGGAGACAGGAAGGGCGAAGAAAGTGAGGTTGGGAGAGAAAAAAAATCAAAGTCATAGCATACCAAAACTAAGCCTAAGGCGTAGGGGTGGGAAGTTGGTAGAGGGTTATTCGAAAACTATGTTGCCACTCATGTGGGGCTAAAACACAAGTGGATTCCTTCAATGTTTTTCCTCCAAGGGAAAACCTCTCAAAGAATTCCCATGTTAACCTTAGACATATAAGAGTAATGAATCACACATGCTCCAATCACGCACACACACCGATGTGAAACAGCGATCGGTACTTCAATAGTTGTAGCGAAGACCACAAACGGAGATGGAGCCTACACTTGTAGATAGCCTGCGGATGAGATGGGTTTTTACCATTAAAATCAAATTATGTCTACGTAGACATCGCGACTAAATCAAGGCTGGTGCTCCCACCCTAATAAGCGTGGAACCTCATCTAGCTAGTGGCCAAACATGTTGGCAATATTGTACGGGAGATACAAGTTGGACGCAAACCTCAATGACCGACGACCATGCTGCGAGCACAAATTCACATTGGCAAAATATGTTTAATTTTTTCGTCATAGTGACAAAAGTAACACTTTCTACTTTCTGCTAATTGCAGCTTGTAGGGTTATCCTTTCACGACAAGAAATATGTTAATCTATGACAGTTCTATTCTGTCACCGAGCAGTGAAAAACTGTCAAGCATGAACGATCATGATGGATTTCAAATCCATTATGTATATCATGTCATAATTTGAGAGCACACCTTCCATGGTGGTCCTTGACTGTCACGGGTCTGCCTTAGGCACGCCCAAACCAAACTACGCTTAAGCCTTTATATGATAGAGCAAACTGTCATGGACTAACATCAGGCAGGATTTTAGATCTGACCAATTGAAATGACGTGGATTCCTACATGGACACTACTTTTGTCATATAAATCGTCACAGATTTTGGCACAAATTTGATTTAGTCAAGCCCATTATCACATTTCTTTCGACCAGTTTAGAAAAGGTACATATTTTTAGTATCATACTTTACACAGGAAATTTTGTTGCGGTCAGAGCTCGGTGAAGGTACCTCAAGAAAAATTTCACTTCTAGAGGTACATTCGACTTTCAAATATTTTTCCATTATCTAGTAGAACCTTGGAGTGTGTAAGCGCATAGCACATAGAATCTATTGTACAATCCCCGCCTTGTGTTAGATTCCAACGGAGTTCATCCCGGCCTTGTTAGCCCAAGAGGACATGCCTTGGCACAAGACAATGGCTGACCAAATTCTAAGTAAAAGATATAGGATCTGTCTAGGACACATCTAGATGTGACATAGTTATGTCACATCTAAGCTGATGTCCACTCTATTTGTGATTTATTTTTTCTTTCTTGTTTTTTTTTTGTTTCTTGTTGTTGCATTTTATATTTATGGGAGCTTAGATGTGACATCCTTAAAAAACATCTAGATATGAATTAGACAAACTGAAAGATATATTAGGCCATGATATGTTCAGAAATTGTGTAAGTGTATCACTTTGATGGGAGCTATGAATTATAGGGCTGGAGTAGAAAAACAAAATCCAATTGACATTTAGATGATAAATGTCACATCCCTGAGTAATGGCCTACTCAAATAAATGAAATATTTTATTTTTGCATCGTCACGACACCATGCACCATTTCGCATTGCAATAATCTCAAATGCATGACAAAAATATTAAACACCCAAAACTATTTTTTTTCAATTGTTATGAATATGGTTTTATCAAACCATTTTCCCTTTTGGTCTTAGACATCAAGATGGAGTCCCATTCTTTACACATTCTCTTCTAATAATATTTGGGGGCTCCACATAATGTTTCATTATTTAGCACAGCCCTAGCATCTGCCTCTACTTTAAATCGCCAAAATGCTCTTTTTGAAATTTATTTTTGAAAACCATGTCAAACATTATCCAAACCCTCTGATTATTTTAGTGGCAATTTAATTTAGAATAGTCCAGAAATGCCGCATTTTTTATTTTTTATTTTTTATTTTTTGGAGTCCATTTGGACCTTGAAATAATTTCTACCCTACCCTATTCTAATTAGTCCAAATAGAAAACAGGAAAATCCTAACCTCGTGGATCCAACTAAACCTAAGACCACATGGGCCACTTACCTTCTTGCATGGCCCAGCCCAACCTACCTAGCACGCCATCTGCCGTGTTCCTCCTCCATGAGAGAGTATGCGAACGCCAACGTCAGGCGCGTGCACGTTGCCCCCGCTCCTCTGATCTGCGCTCCACAAAGCCTATCCCCATGCCAAAACCATGAACGTAGCTCTCCCCTGCTCTTCGCCACCACCGGAGCCGCCGCCTGCGAGCCACCCGAACCAGCACTTTCACCATGGCGTGCACCTCGAACCGCCAAAAGCAATATGATTCCGCTGCATGTTTTTATCTATTTTCAAATAAAGTTTCATGCAAAATTTAGAGGAAAGCCAAGAAAAAACTATATATTACATGACAAAAAAACTTATAAAGAAAAAAACAAGTATACATATAAATATAAGAGTTAATACCACTATTAGTACATAAACTTGTGGTGGGAATAAAATCATACAAGAACTTAAAAACCCCACAAAATTAGTCGAACAGCACATTTTACTACAATTCTGTTAAATCTGACGGCACACCGTTAATTGCCTGTTATTGCGGCGGCAGCTCGCTTTCTCTCTCTGTTTGTGGGGGACCCACTTGTCAGTGAAGGTGCGAGAGATTCGAACTTGGGACCTCATGCCGAACTCACACGCGCGATAACGAGCCCTTTTTTTTTTTGCCCAACCAATAGTTTTCTATGTCCGCACTAGAGGTAAAAGGACCTATTAACATTGGTGACAAAGATGAAAAAAGAAATCGACAATAAAAATAGTTGGGTCAGGCCTTCCAACCCGATACCTCATGTATGCTCTTCCACGGCATTACCAAGAGAACACGAATCTCTTCAGCGTACTTGGGTAGTGTGCTTGATTTTCCTTACTGAAACTGTTATACTCTGTTCCTTTCTAAATATAAGTCTTTTTAAAGCATATACAGCCAGACTTGCCCAGACGCATCTGCGGATAGTGACCGGTCACACCTTAAAAAATGCATTTCAAATCCGGATACCTCAAATTAGAAACCTCAGAGAGATAGGGGGGGATAGCCCAGCCGCTGCCTCTCGGGTCGCTCGTGGCGACTCCGGAGGCCCCTCGCCGCCACCACCAAACCAACCCCCCACCACTGCTCCCTTCCCTGGCCGTCGCCGGAGGATGTCGCCCGGCTAAGCCCTGTGCGACGGACGGCGGCGGCGGGGCCTTGCTTGGCTTGCTCTCACGCCCGCAGGCTTCCTCCCCCTCCCCAAGATCCAAAAGCTTCATCACAGTGCGCCGCCTCGATCTGCTCGGCTCCTGCGGCGCAAGGTGCCGCTCGGCGCGATGGGCTCCGCCGGTCTCCCACGTCCTTCCTCGACCTCCATCCAACTGGGCCGGGAGCGCAGCTTCGATTTGCTCTGCCGCGGCCGGTCCTCGCCGCCGCTCGCCGTGCTGGCATCCAACGGGCTCCCTCGACCTCCCTCCACCTCGCCTGCCGTGCTCCGCCTTCACCGCAGCTCTCCCGCGCCTCGACTCCAAGCCTCTGCTCCACGACCCCGAGCGTCGAGCTGTGCGCCTCGGCTCTGGATCCACATCCGCTGCTCCGGGATTCAACCTTCCCCTCTTACGCATGGCCTACACCAGCGCGGCTTGGCTCCATGCCGGGTCTTGCTCCTCCATGCCCCGACCAGCTCCTGCCTCGCTCCATCTCGCACCGCCGCGCGGCGTCCACTTCCATCGTGCCCGTCGGCGTCCTCCACTGTTCAGATCCGACTGGTGCTGGCTGCTCTTGACCTGCACCACCGTCCTCCGCGTCGACCCTCCTCTGCTACAGGCCGGTGTGCCGCGGCTGCAGGATCCATCGCCCCGCCTTGTTCGGGTCTTGGTCTGCCTGCTCATTGTCGGCGTTCTGGGAACGGGGGTCCCCAGACTTGCCTGCCTGCGGCCTGCGGCGTGGCTCAAGTGGTGGCTCAGCACGGCCCATCTTCATCAGCACAAGACTCAAGACCCTCACGAGGGGCCAAGCCTCGCGGGGCGGACGACACAGGGCTTCCTCAGGAACGGCCTCGCCAGGCAGACTCGCGAGGAGGTGGAGAGATCAAGGCAGGGTACCTCGCGAGGTGCTCGTGACGCAAGCCATGACGATCGAGACCAGGCGGGAGCCAGGCGGGCGCCGGCTTGCGCAGTGTCCTTGTTTCCTCTTTGGTGCAAAGTGGGCAAGCACAGGCGTGGAGTACCGAGGCATCAGGCGAAGGTTACCATTTCAGTGCAACGAGACCAAGGCCAGTGGAGCGGCAGGATGGAGGTCACCGTGGAGCCCAAGACAGCGTCATCGCCAGTGCTTTTGGCACTCGAAGACCAACTTTAGTCAGGATAACTTGTACTAGATGTTCCCCTTCAAAATGGCCGTTGTTGGCGCCCTTCCCGCTCAATATTTGGGAAGAGGACTAGGGCCTCTATAAATAGAGCTAGCCACCACCGTAGAGGGCATCTGATAGAGCCCTAGCCAGAGAGAGAGAGAGAGAGAGAGGCGATAGAACTCACCCAAGCAGTTCATCGCACTAGCTCAAGAACACCTATCGCGGGGCTATTTGTCCTTTGTACTGTTCATCACTAGCCCTTGAGGCAATCCACCACACCACACACTGGAGTAGGGTATTACACCACGACGGTGGCCCCAACCAGTATAAATCTTGTGTCCCACGTGTTGTTCATCATTTAGCCTAGATTGTCGCGAGACGATCGGACGTAGATCGGTAGGGGAAAGATCTCCGTGCGCACCCCAGAGTTCGAACCTTAAGGGTCTACTTGAACCCAACATCCGAGATTTGGTGCGCCAGGTAGGGGTGCGCCGGAGCTCTCCCTTCCGTCGACCCGTCCTCCATCAGCACCGCGCTTCGCCCTCATGGCGAGCAACGCACCGCCTGCTCCGGCCGTTGACGCCGGCGCGGGAACCAGGGGGCTCCGAGCCCTAGCCCCCGCCTTGCGACAAGTGCGGTGGCCGAACAAGTTCAAGCCAGATATGCCGCCGCGCTACGACGGCGCAGCCGATCCGCTGGCCTTCCTGCTAGCGTATGAAGAAGCCGTCCTCAAGGCCGGAGGCAATGACAAGGTCATGGCTAACTGGCTGCCCATGGCCCTCACTGGCGTCCTGCGCATGTGGCTGCTCCACCTGCGAGCGGCTTCTGTGGCCTCCTGGGAGGAGTTGCGCAACCTCTTCCTCACCCATCATGCTGCACCGGCACCCCCAGTCGTCGCAGCCCTCCTGGGTGGATCACAGGCACCACCTTCGAGCCACCACGTCAAGCCGTTCGTCCACCAGATCGGCACCGCCCTCAAGCGTCGTGAAGCCCCCCCGGGCTGGGTGGCACCCAAGGCTGATTTGACCTTCAGCTCGGACGATCACCCCTCCAACACCGCCTGTTCGGGCGCACTCCCGATGCTATGCACCCCCACCATCTGCCAGGTGGCCGTCACCAGGACCCTCATCGACGGTGGCGCCGGCCTTAACGTGCTCTCGGTGGAGGCCTTCAGCCTCCTCCACGTGCCGCTAGAGCGGCTCCGACCCAGCCGGCCCTTCTCGGGCGTTGGAGGCAGTTCCACCGGCTCCCTGGGGCAGATCCGCCTCCCGGTGACCTTCGACACCCACGACAACTTCCGCACGGAGCTGGTCGACTTCGACCTCGCCCCCATCGGCCTCCAGTACAATGCCATCCTCGGCTACCCAGCCTTGGCCCAGCTCATGGCGGCAACTCACCCGGCTTACAACCTCATGAAGATGCCCTGGAGCAGCGGCGTCCTTACCGTGTCCGGAGACACAAGGGATGTGCTGCAGCCGCTCAAGCTCGCTTTCAAGATGGCCGCGGTGGCGCAGCCCGTCAGCGCAGATACCCTTGAGCCCAAGGGGGCTGCACCGGCCAAGAAGAAGCAGCTATTCACCCATGACAAGGCGGAGACCAAGCAAGTACCAGTCGATGAGGATGGATCCTCTGGCGCCACCTTCACCATAGGCGCCAATCTCGACCATGAGCAAGAGGAGGCCCTGGTGAAGTTTCTGCGCGCGAACAAGGAGGTGTTTGCGTGGGAACCTGATCAGCTGGCGGGGGTCCCAAGTGATGTGATTGAACACCATCTCAACGTGTGCCCCAACGTGCGCCCCGTGAAGCAGAAGGCAAGGCAACAGTCCACCGAGAAGCAGGCCTTCATCGTCCAAGAAACCCGCAAGATAGAGGCAGCAGGCGTCATTCGCGAAGTTCGCTACCCTGAATGGCTGGCCAGCCCTGTTGTTGTGCCAAAAAAGAGAGGAAAGGAATGCATGTGTGTCGACTTCACCAACCTCAACAAGGCCTGCCCTCAGGATGCATTGCCGCTCCCTCGCATCGACCAGATTGTCGATTCTACTGCCGAGTGTGACCTATTGTGCTTCCTGGATGCCTTCTCGGGCTATCACCAGATCAAGATGGCGGTAGAAGACGTGGAGAAAACGGCCTTCCTAACCCTGTGTGGAGTATACTGCTATACCTGTATGCCATTCGGGTTGCGCAACGCAGGTGCGACCTTTCAGGGGCTGATGCATATCGCCTTAGGCCAACAGCTCGGGAGAAATGCCGAGGCCTACATCGATGACATCATGGTGAAGTCTTGGGAGGTGAAGACCCTGATACAGGACCTAGAAGAAACCTTCGCCAGCCTCCGAGAAGTGGATCTGCGGCTCAACCCGGAGAACTGCGTATTCGGAGTCCCCTCGGGCAAGCTCTTGGGCTACCTCGTATCCCACAGGGGCATCGAGGCTAACCCAGAGAAGGTCAAGGCAGTCGAAGACATGAGTCCGCCGACGACCCTTAGAGAAATGCAGAAGCTCACTGGGCAAGTAACCGCGTTGGGACACTTCATCTCCAAGCTGGGGGAGCGAGCACTGCCCTTCTTCAAGCTGATGAAGAAGAAGGGCCCGTTCGAATGGACTGAAGAGGCCGACAAGGCATTCCAAGATCTCAAGAAGTACCTTACCAGCCCTCCGGTGATGGTAGCTGTGACGCCCCCGATTCAATCGTACACTAATCATGCACGCAAATGTGTACGATCAAGATCAGGGACTCACGGGAAGATATCACAACACAACTCTAAAACATAAATAAGTCATACAAGCATCATAATACAAGCCAGGGGCCTCGAGGGCTCGAATACAAGTGCTCGATCATAGACGAGTCAGCGGAAGCAACAATATCTAAGGACAAACATAAGTTAAACAAGTTTGCCTTAAGAAGGCTAGCACAAACTGGGATACAGATCGAAAGAGGCACATGCCTCCTGCTTGGGATCCTCCTAACCTACTCCTGGTCGTCGTCAGCGGCCTGCATGTAGTAGTAGGCATCTCCAGTGTAGTAGGAGTCGTCGTCGACGGTAGCTTCTGGCTCCTGGGCTCCATCATCTGGTCGCAGCAATCGGGTAAAGAAAGGGGGAAAAAGGGGGAACAAGGCAACCGTGAGTACTCATCCAAAGTACTCGCAAGCAAGGAGCTACACTACATATGCATGGATATATGTAAAGGGCCATATCGGTGGACCGAGCTCAGAATGCCGTAATAACAGGGGATAGCTAATCACCGTCAAGACTACGCTTCGCAGCCTTCGCCTTGCACCATGTAGAAGAGAGTAGATCAAGTCCTCCAAGTAGCATCGCATAGCATAATCCTACCCGACGATCCCTCCTCATTGCCTCGTTAGAGAGCGACCACGGGTTATATCTCGCACTTGGAAGGGTGTGTTTTATTAAGTATCTGGTTCTAGTTGTCATAAGGTCAAGGTACAACTCCAAGTCGTCCTGCTATCAAGATCACGGCTATTGAATAGATTAACTTCCCGCAGGGTGCACCACATTACCCGACACGCCGATCCCATTTGGCGGACACACTTTCTGGGTCATGCCCGCCGCTGGAGATCAACACATCGCAGCCCCACCTAGGCACAACAGAGAGGTCAGCACGCCGGTCTAAACCTAAGCGCACAGGGGTCTGGGCCCATCGCCCTTAGCACACCTGCTCGTTGCATACGCGGCCGAAAGCAGAACTAGCCTCCTTAATACAAGAGTAGGCTTACGTTCCAATCCGGCGCGCGCCGCTCAGTCGCTAACGTCACGAAGTGCTTCGGCTGATACCACGACGCCGGTTGCCCATATCTTGTCCCACGTGGCGGTTAGTGCGTATAAGGTCAACGACCCAACTCAGATCAAATACCAAGATCTCGTTAAGCGTGTTAAGTATCCGTGAACGCCGAACAGGGCCAGGCCCACCTCTCTCCTAGGCGGTCTCAACTTGCCCTGTCGCTCCACCACAAAGTAATAGTCGGGGGCCGTCGGGAACCCAGGCCCACCTCTACCGGGATGGAGCCACTGCCCTTTCCGCCCCATCTCCAACAACAGTATCACAGTGTAATGTAATAGTGTAAAGTATATAGTATATGCCCGTGATCACCTCCAAGTGATCCCATCCGGTAGTATAGAATGGCAGACGGACAAGAGTGTAGGGCCACCGATGGAACACTAGCATCCTATACTAAGCAAGAGGATAGCAGGTAAAGGTAACAACAGTAGTAGCAAGGACAGGCTATGCAGCAGTATAGGATTAACTGAAAGTAGTAACATGCTACACTACTCTAATGCAAGCAGTATAGAGAAGAATAGGCGATATCTGGTGATCAAGGGGGGGCTTGCCTGATTGCTCTAGCAAGAACGAGGGGTCGTCAACACCGTAGTCGTACTGGGTAGCAGCGGCGTCGGTCTCGGTGTCTAGCGGAAGAAGAGGGGGAAGAAACAATGAATACAATGCAAACATATGCATGACGATGCATGACAAAGCAAAGCGTGATGCTATGCGTGCCCTAACGCGGTATGAGGTGATGCCGGTGAAGGGGGGCGGGGGACATCCGGGAAAGTATCCCCGGTGTTTCGTGTTTTCGGGCAGAGGAGCCGGAGGGGGAAAGTTGCGAGTTCGATAGGTTAGGGATGTGTGGCGGATGAACAGGCTGCCTTTCCGGGTTCGTCTCGTCGTTCTGAGCAACTTTCATGTAGAAAGTATTTTCATCTGAGCTACGGTTTATTTTATATGATTTTTTTAAAGATTTAAATCATTTTAGGATTAATTTAAATATTTTAATTCAATATTTTCCAGAACAGTGTTTGCTGACATCACCATGACGTCAGCAGTCAACAGAGGTGTTGACTGGTCAAATGACGTGTGGGTCCAGTGGGACCCACCTGTCATACACTGTTTAGACTTAACTAGGGTTTAGGCTAAACAAACTAATGTTTAATTAAACTAACAAGTTAATTAGATTAATTAATTAACCTAATTAATTAATTAATTAAATTTATTATTATTATTTTTAATCCTTTTTTGGAAACGTTCTGGATGCGGGGCCCACTGGTCATAGGCACGTGGGGCGCTTAGCAGCGCTGCTGGTTCTGAGGCGTCGCCGGCGGGCGCCATTCTGGTGGCGTGTGAAGGCGGGCGCGGCTTGCGCCGGTGGCCATGGCATGGCCGCCGAGCGCTGGGCTCGCTGGGATCCGCCGGCAGGAGGAGCCGGTCGAGGAGGGCGCTAGGAGGATGCGGTGGGGCACGCTGTAGCCAGAAAGGGCCAGACGAGCGGAGCTCGCAGACGCGGGACAGGGCCATGGTGGCCGGAGCGGGCGGGGCACGACGGTGACGCGCCGTGAGCAGAGAGAGGGAGGAGGGAAGGTGACGGCTCACGGTGGGGAGTAGGGTCCAGGGCAGCGGGCTCGACGGAGGTTGATGCGGCGGAGTCCAGCGACGGCGAGGACGCGGCCGGATGGAGAGGACGGCGAGCTATCCGGGTTGCGACGGTGGTGCTGCAGGTGCGGCGCGAGGCCGGTGAAGAAGTTGCGGGGCGGAGGTGGCAGTCCTTCGGCGCAGGCGTGCTCGTCGGCGCCGGGGGGAGCAGCGGCGAACCTAGTCGGATCGGCGGGGCACCGGTGGGGGAGGGTGTCGCCGCGGTAGTGGTGGCGGAGGCGGGTGATGAAGTCATGTACCTGGGGTAGGGTCATAGACCTGCCCAAAGGTACCCTCCACAAAGACACTCGCGAAAGAAGCGGCCTTCCAATGACTGGTAGGTTTCCACTCGATGATTCAAAGACACTCGACCATGAAGACCCACTCGACTACCAGAGTCCAAGGGCCACTCGGTGTCCAAACGGTCTCAGAAGTTAAATAGTCTTTATGATCATAATGATATTTTTTGTAAGTATGCTACAAGAACGCCTAGCCTTAACGCACCTTAAACCCTCTCGCACGTGGGCTGGCTGGGGTCCTGGCGACTCTATATAAGCCACCCCTCCACGGTAGAAGGGTTCGCACTTCGTAACACATACGCATATTATCCAATGACCGCCTCCGGGCTCCGAGACGAGGGCTGTTACTTCCTCCAAGAAGGGCTGAACTCATAAATCTCTTGCGATACAACTACTCCATAGCTAGGGTCTTGCCTCTCCATACCTACCCCCATTCCTTTCGCCGACTTAGAACCACGACAGCTTGGCGCCCACCGTGGGGCGGTGTTCTAGCGATTTGTTGGAGAAGTTGGGATTCTTTCGATCTCCTACATCATGGTTTTAGGTGGAGTTCTGGTCGACGGCCACGAGATCCGTCTCGGTGCTCTCACGTTCGTCGCCGACGACTCCGCTTAGCTTCAGAGGCTCCACTCGACGTGGACGCGCTCCCCGTCCGCTGGGCGACACACTTTCGCGTGTGTCCGTGGCGCCCTCCTGCGGCAACCGTCGACCCAAGATGGGTCGGCTCTGTCGCCCTCGCCCTAGTTTCCCGGCGCAAGCGCCCGGCCGGTCGATGCTTCAGCGGTGGGTGAGGCATGCGATGGCCCGTCGATCCGCCACCCCCAAGTCGCGCGATCGAGCCCGGCGAATCTCTCGGCCTGTTCGACTAGCTCCGCAGAGATCTGCGTCCGAATGCGATAGCAAATGACCGGGCGGCAGAGGTTCGATGGTCGATGGACCACGAGTCCCCGGATTCACCCGCACCAACGGAGGTGACGGTGGAGGCGATCCGGAGCAAGCCCACGAAGAGTACCTGCCCGAGCCCCTCACTTCGCTTCAGAGGGAGGAGCCTCGCCGTCGGAACATGGATGCGCTTCACACTCCTATCGTTGGAGAAACCCCCGAGGCTCGTGCCTTGGAGGATGCGCGCTTGGCTGAGCACACTCGACAGGAGAACCTTCAGCGAGTACTCGATGGATGCTGCGACCAAAGGTTCGAGAATCCATCGGCGCGGCTCTTCCACCACCAACTCAGGTATATCAAACTCCGATTCAGAATTTAGCAGCTGCCGCCCGTATAGCAGAGTCAATTCAGCCTTCCCAGTCGGAGGCGGGTAGAGGTTTGCTACAAATCAGAGATCTGCTCCGGGCGGCAGGAGACCAAAACTCAGTCATATCACAGTCGAGGAACAGGATTCACAGCCGATCCGTCGCTGCGAATTCAGTCCAGTCGGCCCATAGTCCGAGATCGCCCCCGAGGCGTGAGGAACGTGGGGGCCGGCGTGATGATCAGTACAAGAGTCGCGAGCATTATGGGCACCGATTCGATCGCAATGATCGACGTCGAGTGCCCACTCCTCCCCCAAGAGGTGGATCATACGCTCTCGGCAGCAGATTTACGAGACGCCAAACACAAGTTAGGCGAAGAGTTCCATCGACCCTGTGGAACCAGGCTTTGATGCGAGATCTATTATCGTTCAAGGTTTGGTCGACAGGAACAGAGCTCACCGAGACGGCCATGATAGAGATGTTCCCTCCAGCAGCAGAGTTCATGTCTCAGGACCAGAGTGTTTCAGTAGAGCCATCAGAGCCGCGGTGATTCCTCCCAACTTCAGGTTGGCGACTGGAGTCAGTAAGTTCACTGGTGAATCCAAGCTTGACAGTTGGCTTGAAGATTACCGAGTGGCTGTTCAGATCGGCGGCGGCAACGATGAGGTAGCCATGAAGCATTTGCCTCTTATGTTGGAGGGTTCAGCCAGAGCGTGGTTGAATCAGTTAGCACTCAGCAGTATTTACACTTGGGAAGATCTTGCCCGAGTGTTTGTCAGGACATTTGAAGGGACTTGCAAACGACCAGCAGGATTGACGGATTTGCAGTCGTGTGTGCAAAAGTCGAGTGAAACTTTGAGAGATTATATCCAGAGGTGGATCACTTTGCACCACACAGTTGAGAATGTATCTGATCACCAGGCAGTCTCTGCCTTCAAAGAAGGTGTCAAGAATGAGAGTTGAGTTTGAAATTGGTCGAACCGGAGATATGACCCTCAGTCGGATGATGGAGATTGCCACCAAGTATGCAAATGGTGAAGAAGAGGTTCGGCTCCGGAGTGGTAAATACAAATCGGCCGCCAATGAGGCCGGCGGAGGAAATTCCAGTCGGAAGCAGAAGCGCAAAGCCGAGCCAGCTGCTCCGGGACAGGCCTTGGCCGTGACCCCAGGAAAGTTCAAAGGGAAACCCAAGGGTCCTTGGAACCCCAGGAAGGTAAAAGACCAGGATGGAAATGACGTGCTGGATTTGCCATGTCACATTCACATGAAGAAATATGAAGAGGGTAAACTCATTTACCCGAAACACACCACTCGACAGTGCCGACTCTTGATTCAGCAGTTCCAAGGGAAACAGCCCAAGGATAAGGATAAGGAGACAGACAAAGTCGAGGACAAAGATGACAGTGATGATGGATATCCCTGGGTCAATTCCACCCTGAGGATTTTTGCTGATGTCGAAAGCAAAAGTCGATTGAAGGTTATCAATCGGGAAGTGAACATGGTCGCTTCGGCGACACCCAACTATCTGGTGGACCTGCACCCCCATCACATTCGACCAGTCCGATCACCGACGACATTGCCACCCCCGGGAGGCAAGCGCCAGGTGGTCGACCAGTCGTCAAGGCACTCGATCGACCAAAGTTCGATGGATGGTGGTAGTGGCTTGAACATATTGTACGCAGAGACGTTGAAAGGGATGGGCATTCCGATGTCCGGACTCAAGACCAAGAATATGAGCTTCCACGGAGTCATTCCCGAAAGAAGGCTGAGTCACTCGCCAAATTGCTCTTGATGTAGTTTTGGTGATTCAAGCATTTCCGGAAAGAAAAGTTGACCTTTGAGGTCGTGGATTTCTAGAGCGCTTATCAAGCTATTCTGGGAAGGCCAGCATATGCACGTTTCATGGCCCGACCATGTTACGTGTATCTTAAGCTGAAGATGCCTGGTCCCAAGGGCGTGATCACTATTACGGGCAATCGGAAGAAGGCGGAAGAGTGCTTCCAGAAAGGCTCTAAGATCGCCGATGCTCAGTTGGCAGTGGTAGAGCTACAAGAGTATCAGAAAACTGCAGATCCGAGTGATTTGTTGCGAGCTAAGAAGTTCGCCACTGAGTCAACATTCCATCGACCGTGAGACGAAACAGGTTCACATTCACCCGGTGATCCCAATGCTGCTCCGACCAACATCTCAACAACACTCGACTCAAAATAGGAAGAAGCGCCATCCAGTTCCTCCGTGAGAACTGGGACATCTTTGCGGAAGCTCACGACATGCCGGGTGTTCCCAGGTGGCTGGCTGAGCACCGCCTACGAGTCGACCCAAAAGTAAAACCGGTTAAAGAATATCTTCGACGGTCAGCCGTCCATAAGAGAAAGGCAATTGGTGAAGAGGTGGCTCGGCTCTTAGCGGCAGAGTTCATCCGAGAGATCTACCACTCCGAGTGGATCGCCAATGTCGTCTTGGTCCCCAAGAAGGACAAGTCGTTGCGCATGTGCATCGATTTCAAGCATATCAATCGGGCCTGCCCGAAAGTTCATTTCCCTCTTCCTCGCATTGACCAAATAGTCGACTCAACTGCGGGATGTGAGAGGCTGTCTTTTTTAGACGCCTATTCCGGGTACCATCAGATCCGTCTGTATGGACCCGATGAGATCAAAACAGCGCTCATCACTCCATTCGGTGCTTCGTTATGTCACCATGCCATTCGGTCTCAAGAATGCCGGAGCCACATTCATGAGGATGATTGAAGTGTTTGCTCACTCAAATCATCCGAATGTAGAAGCGCATATGGATGATATAGTGGTCAAGTCACGAAAGGGTTCCGACCTGTTGACCGACCTTGCTGAAACATTTGCCAATCTCGTGGAGGTATGATATCAAGCTTAACCCATCGAAGTGCACATTTGGAGTTCCTGGTGGAAAGTTACTCGGTTTTCATTTCGAGAGAGGAATCGATGCTAACCCGAAAAGATTGGCACTATACTCCGAATGAAGCGCTACAATGCGTGTGCACGGCGTCGAAGCTTCTTCGGATGCTTGGCCGCTTTAAGTCGATTCATCTCTCTCGGTGAAAAGGCATTGCCTCTTTACCGATCGATGAAGAAGTCGACAAGTTCGAGTGGACTCGAGAAGTCGATGCAGCGCTTGCGAGCTAAAAGCTCGCTCTCCACCAACCGGTGCTTCTTTGCTCCTATCAGCAAAGAGCCTTTGTTGCTTTACATTGCAGCCATCGGACAAGTCGCCGATCTGACTTACGATTCGAGCGGAAGAAGAAGGAAAAGCCTTCAAAGTTCAACGCCTAGTTTATGATCTTTACAAGTGTCTGACCCCATCAAAGCAAAGATACCTCACTATCGAGAAGCTTGTTTATGGGATTTACATGACCACAAAGAAGGTTGCTCATTATTTCTCTGGTCATTCCATTACGATGCGCCGTGACGACCCATTGTCGGAAATTCTTCATAACAGAGATGCAACTGGTCGAGTGGCTAAATGGGCAATTGAACTCCTTCCCCTTGATATCAAATTTGAGGCAAAGAAAGCCATCAAGTCCCAAGCAATAGCAGACTTCCTCGCCGAGTGGACTGTACAGCAGCTTCCTACCGAATGGTGAGTCAGCCTCCCACTCGGGGGCTTAGCTGCAGTCCAAGTACTCGCCTAAGTATTCAAAATCCTACCGAGTGGTGAGCCAGCCTCCCACTCGGGGGCTTAACTGCAGTCCAAGTACTCGCCTAAGTATTCAAAATCCTACCGAGTGGTGAGCCAGCCTCCCACTCGGGGGCTTAGCTGCAGTCCAAGTACTCGCCTAAGTATTCAAAATCCTACCGAGTGGTGAGCCAGCCTCCCACTCGGGGGCTTAGCTGCAGTCCAAGTACTCGCCTAAGTATTCAAAATCCTACCGAGTGGTGAGCCAGCCTCCCACTCGGGGGCTTAGCTGCAGTCCAAGTACCCGCCTAAGTATTTAGATCCTACCAAGTGGAGAGTCAACCTCTCACTTGGGGGCTTAGCAACAGCCCAAGGATTCGCCTAAACATCCAAAATAAAGAACGCCAAGGGATCCACGAGGTGCAGGTCGATCGCTACCTTCTCCTTCAAAGCTACGCCATGAAAAACCCTACCGAGTGGAGAAAACCCCCACTCGGGGCTTAGCTGTAGCCCGATGCTCGCCTAAGTAATAGAAATCCCACCCAGTGGAGAACAAACCTCCCACTCGGGGCTTAGCTGCAGCCAGTGCTCGCCTAAGTAATAGAAATCCCACCGAGTGGAGAGCAACCTCCCACTGGGGCTTAGCTGCAGCCCAGTGCTTCGCCTAAGTAATAGAAATCCTACAGTGGAGAGCAAACCTCCCACTCGGGGCTTAGCTGCAGCCCAGTGCTCGCCTAAGTAATAGAAATCCTACCGAGTGGAGAGCAAACCTCCCACTCGGGACGCTTAGCTGCAACAGTGCTCGCCTAAGTAATAAAAATCCTACCGAGTGGACAGCAAACCTCTCGCCGGGGCCTTAGCTACAGTCCAAGGTTTCGCCTAAGTAAGGAATTCATCTCAATCCATAAGGGCGACGAGGTGTGGTCGATGCTACCTTCTCCTTGAGCTTCACCACAAGTACAACATGCGGTCCAACTCAATCCGCAAGGACGACGAGGTGCAGGTCGACTGCTACCTTCTCCTTCGGAGCTTCACCACAAGTACAACGTGCGGTCCAGCTCAATCCGCAAGGACGACGAGGTGCAGGTCGACTGCTACCTTCTCCTTTGGAGCTTCGCCACGAGTACAACGTGCGATCCATCTCAATCCGCAAGGACGATGAGGTGCAGGTCGACTGCTACCTTCTCCTTCGGAGCTTCGCCACAAGTACAACATGCGGTCCATCCCAACCCGCAAGGACGACGAGGTCAGTCGCAGTCTGTGCTCCATCTCTACCTGCAAGATAGATGAAGTACAAGTCGACTGGAGTTTCACCTCAAGGAAACTACCTACAACAATGAAATATATTCCGAATGAAGAGCAAAGTTCTCTCAAAGGCAAATAAAGCATGTTCAAGGATAGATAAAGTTCGGATAAACGTCCTACGGATCCAAAGGGGCTCAGGCGTTAAGCTTGTTAAAGTTTGTCGGTTACAAAAACCACTCGGCATTCCGAGGCAAATTTAAGGTGGACTTAGAAATTTTTACTCCTCCGTGGAGGACTGGAAGGTGCAACAAACTGGTCGAGGTCGATTCCATCGGCAATACTGGTAGCAGCAGCGATGAAGGTCTCCATGAAAGATCGGAAGTCATACTTCCTGGTGTTGGCAACTTTGAGGGACGCCACTTGTCCTCTTGGCGCTTCCTTGCAAAGGGACGAACCGAGAGATGAGCAACATCAGCACCACACCGGCGAAGACTTTTTCCATTCTTGCACTCGACTTGGAATCTCATTCAGTCGAAGTCATTAAGGATTCAAGGTCATTCGAGTGTCTCGATCCGGCGAGAGTCGAGTCGATCCGCGACACGCAGCTTTCAATCGAGCAAGATAATCCACCACGCTAGCAACGCGAGACTCGGTCGGAGCACATTCATGGCAGCCGTCCTTCACAGAGAGTTGATGGGGTCCAGCTGGTCTCCACTCGACTGGTTTCTTCTTCGAAGTTTTGACAGAATTCTGAAAACACAGCTCAGACTCAAAATAACAATCATGCGATGAGCCGGTGATAGCAAGACAATCGGATAAAAGAGATTACCTTCAAGCATGAGAAACAGCTTCTTGGCGAGCCCTCCAAGATAAATCTCCGTGTCATTTCGCTTCCCCGATTAGCCAGCCTTGTCGACAGAGTAATCTTGTCGTTCTTCAGTCGACTAACTTCCTTGTTGGCCGCGTCAAGAGCGGCTTTCAGCTTGGCATTTTCATCTTCAAGTTTGTCGACTGAGGCAAGCTTTTCTTCAGCGAACTTTGTTTTCTCCAAAGCCGCCTTCTGTGCCTCTGCAAGGTCAAGGTCCTTCTTCTTCAAAGTCTCTTCCAATTTATCTGCAAAGCAACAATGAGAACTGAGTTGAGAATGAACAGAAAAACAAAGACAGTCGTCAAAGTTCTCACCAGCCATACCTTTTGCTTCATCCTTCGCCTTCTGCAAATTCTCCTGAGCAAGCTTCAAGTCGAGGTTGAGCTAGATCTGTTTGTTCTCTAACTCAGTATAGCGAGCCACAAGCTCGCAAGATTTCTACAAAGAGTCAATCAACGAAAGACATCAAAGATGATCACTTCCGAAAGTGACTAAGAAAAATCAGTAGATTTCTAAGACTACAATCGAATCAAAGCATTCGACAAGAGTCTCGGGACTACACCCAGTGGGTGCACTCAGCGGTTTCCCCACTGGTTTTACCAATTTGGTTCACCAATCGACCAAAAGAGGCAAAACGGTTATGATTCTAAAACCATGGCTAAGTGTCGGTGGTCACCACGGTAAAAAACAGTTCTTTAGACTATAGTCGATTGACGCAATCCACCATAGTCTCGGGATTACACCTGGTGGGTGCACTTAGCGTGCCCCACCGGTTTTACTTGTTCCATTCGACTTGGTCCGTCTGTGTCGAGTGAAGAAGTTCACGATATAAAGACTATAGTCGATTGCACGCATCCACCATAGTCTCGGGACTACACCAGTGGGTGCACTCAGCGTGCCCCACAAAAACTCAATCGACACACCCACCCAGTGGGTGTACAGATATGGAAATCTCCAGAAAGAAGCAATTTCAGGTAGCATATCCTAACAGAGCAAGCAGTTTCAGGTAGCATATCCTAACAGAGCAAGCAGTTTCAGGTAGCATATCCTAACAGAGCAAGCAACAATCGACTTACTTGGACATTGCTCTGGAGAGCTGAACTAGCATCGTAGGCCGCTTGGCTAGCCTCTCGGACCGCCTTCACTTGCTCCATCATGATCACTGCCTGGCGTATAGCCTCCTTAGAAGCACTCACTTAGTCTTCTGGGACGTGGTGTATAGCAAAAATGGATGGTGGATCAGCAGTCGACGAAGCGGGTCGGGCACTTGTCGTGATACAGCAAAAGACACAGATGCCGAGTGGGGTTGCCTCCCTCGAAACCAACGCCTCGTATCGTCACAACTGGAGCAGCCTTGCCAGCGAGCACCCTCTTGTTTTCCTCTTCCTCAATGGTGCTTCCTCGTCATCATCGGGAGATCAATGACATGAGGCGGAACTACAAGAAAGATTCAAAAGTAAACATGGAAATCCAATCGACTAAAAGCTTAAACTACAGAGATCATACCAAGGTTGGAGGTGGCGGCATCTTCCATTTCCTGATCTTCGATGTTGGCTGAGGTCTCGGAGGTAGCAAAGACTTCAGATTTCAAGAATCGGCTGATCAGTCATCAAGTCGACCAAAAGTACACTCATGTTGAATAGGGAAATACAAGTTCTGCTGGTTACCCAGAGATGGTGGGAATGACCATCCGCATTTTGGGCAGGGCCTTTTCCGGCTTTGACGACGTTGCTCGAGGTTGCTTCGGCGGTTTCTCAATCGGCGCAGGGGAAGTTGTCCGAGGTCGCTTCGTCGACTGCCCAGTGGACGCAACAGCTTTACCTCGCCCGGCCGCCGGGTCAGGCATCAACTTGGACCTTCCTTCCGAGCGAGGAGGATCGACGTCTTCCTCCTCTTCCTCCTCCTCCTCCTCTTTATCAGAGTTGTCGTCCCCCTCATCCTCCTCACCGTTGGACTCCCATTCTTCCTGGCTTTCACCTCCGCTTACTTCTTCTTCTTCGACTGGTTCCTGCGCCCCGTTGGTCATCGAGTACATCTCAGTGGTGACCTAGAAGATAACAAAGCAAGGCAAAGGTCAGTCGACGAATTGGCATCTAAACAGAATGAAGAAAGCCGAATCACAGTCGGAGATAAGTGGTTATACCTTGTCCACTTCATAAGTCTGGTCGAGTGGTGGAATCCTCCCAGCTCATGAGGGTTATCTTTGTTTCTGTGATGGCAGTCATCCACTTCTCCAGCGTGGCGTCATCGACCTCCTCTGGGTGGACCCGGGTGGTATCATCCTTACCGGAGTACATCCACATCGGATGGCCTCGGTATTGGAGTGGCTGAATACGACGTCGGAGGAAAACCTCCAGGAGATCCATGCCGGTCACCCCGTCGCGAATGAGCTGGACTACGCGTTCCATCAACAATTTTACTTGGGCCTTCTCCTCTGGTAGCACCTTCAGGGAAGATGGCTTGTTCACTCGACTCATGGAGAAAGGAGGGAGTCCAGTCGACTGCCCCGGCGTCGGCTGGTCTTGGCAGAAGAACCAGTCGATCGCCACCTCTAACCGAGTCGGGAGAGTCATAGCCGAAAAGCGCTCTTCCCCTCATCTGGACCCCGAGTCCCCCACACATCTAGATTACTTGGGTTCTCTCATCATTCGGGTTCGTTTTCTTCACCGTCTGAGATCGACAAGTGAATATGTGCTTCAAGAGGCCCTAGTGCGGCCGACAGCCCAAGAAGTTTTCGCATAACGAAATGAAAGCAGCAAGGTAGACAATGGAGTTGGGAGTGAAATGATGGAGTTGCGCTCCAAAAAAGTTCAGAAACCCCCGGAAAAAAGGATTCGGCGGCAGAGAAAATCCCCGATCTACGTGAGTGGCTAGGAGAACGCACTCACCCTCTTCAGGCTGCGGTTGCCACTCCGTTCCCGGAAGCCTCGCCGACCCATGGGGGATCAGTCCCTCATTGGCCAGATCGGTGAGGTCCTTCTCGGTGATGGTCGAGCGGATCCAGTCTCCCTGGACCCAACCTTGCGGCAGTTTGGACCGCGAAGAAGATCCGCCCCGACTGGGCGCTCTCCCCTTAGCCTTCGCCGCCGCCTTCTTCACCCGTTCCAAGGCTGCGGTCTTCTCCTTCACCATGGTCGCCGGCAAAGCAGGTACTGAGCTGCGGCGCTGAGCAGGCTAAGAGCGCGGCAAGAAGGTTTGGAGGCGGAGGGAGGGGAAGATTGAGGTCGCACTGTTCAAAATACCCCGTCCGATGCTTTATAAGGAGCCGCTTCCGAGTGGCTGACCGGTAGGCCCAGGCAATCCCGTCAAATCCCGCAACAGGCGCGCACGCGATTCGTGGCGAAAAGGGCGGCGCAAAGATCGAGGCGTCATCGCCTTATCCCATCCGAAAAGTGCCGCAGTTTTCTCGCTTCGCGCTTCCCAAAATTCAGATCCGTGAAATCCGCTAACCGCGGAGCAACTTTGTCGATAGAAGATTCCGATCCATCGCCGAAATCCTCAAGTTCACAAAGTTCACTCGACAAATGTGAAGAATGGATCAAGACGACTGAAAGAGAAGTTGATGTCATCACTAAAAGGTCATTGATCCAGAGTAAGACACACTCGCAACACGAAGAACAGGTCGGAAAGATTATCAACTCCTTCCTCACTCAAACCTCGATCCATTCGGGGGCTAATGATGAAGTCATGTACCTAGGGTAGGGTCATAGACCTGCCCAAAGGTACCCTCCACAAAGACACTCACGAAAGAAGCGGCCTTCCAGTCGACCTGGTAGGTTTCCACTCGACAGATTCAAAGACACTCGACCATGAAGACCCACTCGACCACCAGGAGTCCAAGGGCCACTCGGTGTCCAAACGGTCTGTAGTTAAATAGTCTTTATGATCATAATGATACTTTATGTAAGGTGTTACCAGTAACGCCTAGCCTTAACGTACCTTAAACCCTCTGCTACGTGGGCTGGCTGGGGTCCTGGCGCACTCTATATAAGCCACCCTCCACAGGTAGAAGGGTTCGCACCCTCGTAACACATACGCATATAATCCAATCGACCGCCTCCGGGCCCGAGACGAGGGCTGTTACTTCCTCGAGAAGGGCCTGAACTCGTAAATCTCTTGCGATACAACTACTCCATAGCTAGGATCTTGCCTCTCCATACCTACCCCATTCTATGTCATACTTAGAACCACGACAGTGGGCGCAGTGAGGGGAGAGCGGCTTGAGCGACGGCGATGGGGTGAGGAGGTGCAGGCAAGCACGAGGTGGTTTGGCGATTCCAGGATGGCGCGTGGTGGTGGCGACGGTCACCGTGGTCGGGCGAGTGCCCCGATCCAGATCGGGTCGTGGGGGTGGGAGAGGAGTGAGTGGGGGACTGTGTGTGTGCGGGGGGGTTAGGGTTTCGGGTGAGAGGGGGATATGGGAGTGGCGGCTGGGCGTGGCCGATCAGGCCGATTCTTTGGGCGAAGCCAGTGGGGGGGCCTTTCTCTCTATCTTTTTGTTTTTGCTTTGCTTTTTCTTTTTACTTTTCTTTTCTGTTTTATGTCTAGTTTTCTTTTATTTTAGTTTTACAAAATACACCAATGGTTCCTAAATTGGTATTTCTTATACATACTACTGCCACATTAATTTGGGTAACTAAATAAAATAGTTTAATATTTTAAAAACTTTGTCGTTTGACATTAATTTGAATTTGAATTTGAAACATTTTCTGAATCAACCCGAGATTAACTACAGTGACCGAGGTGACATGGCACCATTAACGTGAGATTACTGTAGCATGATTATCCGGGCGTCACAATTCTCCTCCACTACAAGAAATCTCATCCTGAGATTTAAGAGGGGAGTAAGGGGGGAAAGTTCTGGTTACGAAATTTTTACGGGTGTCATCGGTATTGGTTGCTCTTCTCGAAGAGGTCGATCCATTGTGTTGCTGTCTCCATTCCTCTTCTTCAGGGCATCATGATGAAGTCCTCATCCTTTCTTCGGGGGTTCCATCGTACTTACGAAAAGGATAATGGGTATCTTCGGAAGAAGGGACCTTACAAGGTTGACTATCTAGCAGATAACTCAGGGAATGTGGTAGAAAGTAACTCTCGAACAGATACTTAAGAAAATATCGGCAGTAAAGTAAGAAGGTACCCTGAGAAGTTTCAAACGGATAGGCAATCGTTCGATGTCTGAAACAACATGCGAAAGGGGTCCAAGCAACGAGATTGAATATTGTGTCTGTTACCAGAATAGATCACTAGGAAGGTGGCCCGTGAATTACATACGAGGCCACACGTGAGGAATAACCTTGGAAACAGGGGGCGTACAGGAGTCAGGTTTCGATCCTGGGACCTGTGGGTTATGGGCCCACCATGTGGGTTAAAAAAATTTGGGAGGGCGTTGTGATCATGCACGATCATGATAGCAAGGCATGTCAGAGGAAAGCCTGTCAGTTATGTCGACATCAACATCGGTACCAAGGGCGAGGGACGAAGAGAACCATTTTCCTGCTCGTTGAACGAGGCGGACCATTAGGCAAAGTTCTCGTCCATCGGTGGCTACCGGAATATCATCGACAATAGTAACAGGGTCTTGCTGACAGAATTGTACACCGAGGTGTTCACATAAGCAGGAGAATATTACTGCTTAGATCATATAGATCACAAGAAACGTTAAACCAACCAATGGAAAGGAAAATATGATTATCAGATTAAAAAGAACAATGGAAAGAAAATGTGTTTAAACACATATTTCAGGGGTATATCCTTTCCAAGGACAAACAGAACATGATATCCATGACAGGATACAAGGTAGAAAACTAATTAGGTAAGAGGGGGAATCTCATGATATTAGCCATACAACTATGTTTGGATAATTGATAAAGAAAATTTAGCATGGTGCTTCAAATGTTCTTATTGAAGATCGGAGTACCATAGACATGCTTCGATATAGCATTGACCTGGTCAACAGGTGAAGATCAGACTTTGAAAACAAAAAGGATCCATCAGGAACAACTTATAGAATAAGTCTTACAATTTCCTCATGGAAGAATGACTAACCTTGCCAAAAAGGAAACTATAACAATAGATCCTCCGGCCAGGTGTGCTAGGCATGACATCACCTTACCGGGTCATATAAAGACCAATGTTATAACTCTTGGAAATGTGTTCCAACCATCATATCTGACCGAGATTCAGATATGATTGGTGTCAGGATACCTCAGACTCAGGATCCTGAGATAAAAAGGGGCGACACGAATTGACGAGAAGACATCATAAGATTCTCGGGAAATGAATTATGGAAGCGAGTTCTGAAACAAGAGTCCATCGGTAAGCCAAGGAGAGGATGAGGAGGTGGCTGATGGACTCAGCGACAAATCATCGAGATTTCCAAAGAGTGGATTTCCCCAATTATGTGAACAATGAGATAACATTTGTCAGATCAAATGAGATAATGAGATACGCTTGAGGAAAACATACCCAATTAAACATCAGTTGAAAGGTGCACCCGAAATATGGGCTTATGTAGCATGACCGATGTTAGAATGGTGATTCGATAACCAATAGAATAAGAATCAAGCTATCAACCAATAACTTCAAGCAATGGGGTTGCTAGAAGTTTTGAAATTCCACATCAAAGTTAAATGGCTCGTATCCCGGTTAGAAACAACACGGGGACCAAGATATGAACGGAGATGGCGAGAAGTATTACTATATCAAGAATTCTTAAGAGGTGGTGAAATTCTCACCAAATTCTTGACATAAAGGATGGTAATACTCCAAGGTAATTAAGAACAAATGCTGGATAGCAAGGAACTCAAGGTATAACACAGAACACGAACAAGTTTGTGTTGGAGGGGAGGCATTAAAGTGGTCGATGACAACACAAATCATCGAGGGCAAGGATGGTATTTCTCATCATGAATTCAATTGATATCCTGGAAGAGCTCCGGATGCTGATGATGATCATAACACATTTGTCGAGAGACTTCATGAAGATGCAATTGATCAGCGACTGCATCAAGCAAAAGGACTGATGCAGCAAAAGATTATTGGAGCCACCGATACTACACAAACTCAGGGTCAAGTTTGTTGTTCGAGGTGAAACGATAAGACGAGGAAATTGACGAAAGCTTAGATCATCGCTGAAAGTTGTGCTCCGGGAAGAAGGACCAGGTAGCACAGTTAAAAGTTTGCACGATAATGATATAGCCGATAAGGCTAGGAATGACTTGAAGAATTATTAAACTTGTAAGCAACAAGAATTTACTTAGATTTATTGAATCAGAGTGCGGGATCGATTCACTTATTGGTGTTCTCGAGTGACTAATAACTCAGAACCTGGGGGGGTCCGAGATCGGTGAGAAGCAATACTAGATGAAGACTCGCAGGAAGCAACACAGTTCTCGAGATATCAGAGGTTAATACTCGAGGAAGATCAAAAATAGAGGTTGCGGAGATGTATCGATCAATAAAAGACAAGTGCTTTAACTTGTCTGAGAAATGGAATCAAGGAGAAAATGTGGTCGGGACCATGATTGCAAATGATCAATACATAGATACCAGATGATTTCATATCAAGGAATTAGTTATTATTACAAGAAGCTTGTATGATAGGATCTACATCGTGTCCATGGGCATGAACACAAAGTTCAAGGTCGACTCCCACTTCTTTAATGCATAACCTTTCATTCACTTCTCGCCTTCAACAAATTTGTGGTGTTGAAATTTTATCTGTCATATCACCAGTAGAGTATGACCCGTAGTAGTTTCCGGGTTCACACAGATTAGAAAAAGGCATATGTCCAACCCATCGGGGCCTCTTAGGAACATATCTTCAAGAGTAAATGATACAAGCTCGAAAGTAGAGCATGGTTGACAAGGCAAATGATACAATTTACCAAAGGCATTATGTATCAGGGGAAGAACTCAAGGTTTTGAGAATATGCAGGAACGGTCGGATAATAATCCACCAAACGATCTGGAGGACCGCCAAGAATCTGATGTGAGCATATATGTTCAACCAAAATAAGAAATAATGCAAAAGGCATCATATTATAGAAATATTTTGATAATTTGAGAGCTTAAATACAAGGAATTATGATTTCCAAATTGGGGGATCAGAAGCAGATGCTCTGATCAAAAGATAAGTAAGTCGAATAGACTTAGAGGCACAAACGGTGGCAATTCGATTGGTCGACAACCAGCTCATGTTCAAAATGACGTCTGAGCCAGAAAGATATTTTAGAAGGGTTGATAGATGATTGTGTGCATTCGCACACATGTTGAATCAAAAGGATCAAAATTACGGTGTCAAAAGATACTAGTGAATATTGCTAGTGATATGGGAGCATCCATAATATAAGCATACAAGTATTTGCAGAGCAATAGTTTGAAGAGGATGCTCAGAAGGTCAGATAGTATTTCAGAGTATCTTATGAAGCATACGAACAACTGGGGATGAACAGATACTCAATAAGTGCGAGGAATTTTCAATAGCGGTATTCATGTGGTAAAGAACTGCAAGGTAGTAAGCTTAAAGGATTTTCGGAACAACGAAGAGCAATTTAGGGCATCTTGTACTAACAAGAGCAACTGAGGATGAAGGTATGAACGATAAATGTAGGTAGTTATCCATAAGGGTATATCGGTGGTAGGGGATTGTAAAGTCAGTGGGCACAAGGGTCTCGGGAAAACCTCGGAGTATCTTTGGAATCTTTTGGTGCAGCAAGCGATCATCTGGAGTGAGGGACTCTCCGGGAGAAAGTCTTTCGAGAACCTAAAGTTAGTCTTTTTAGCGAAATCATTTAACCCGAATAGGGGAGAGATTAGAGTCCCAGAGTAAAGATCGAGGAGTAAAAGATCCTAGTACCACCCAATGGCGACGTGGGCCCATAAGGCACACAGCCATGTTAGTAAAGTTTTGTAATGTCTAGACTCGACTTCGGCCAAGGAGTTGGGAAGGAATTCCTACAGCAATGGCTCGATACCAACTTGACGCCCGATTCAATCGTACAATAATCATGCACGCAAATGTAATACGATCAAGATCGAGGACTCACGGGAAGATATCACAACACAACTCTAAAACATAAATAAGTCATACAAGCATCATAATACAAGCCGGGGCCTCGAGGGCTCGAATACAAGTGCTCGATCATAGGCGAGTCAGCGGAAGCAACAATATCCGAGGACAGACATAAGTTAAACAAGTTTGCCTTAAGAAGGCTAGCACAAACTGGGATACAGATCGAAAGAGGCGCATGCCTCCTGCTTGGGATCCTCCTAACCTACTCCTGGTCGTCGTCAGCGGCCTGCACGTAGTAGTAGGCACCTCCAGTGTAGTAGGAGTCATCGTCGACGGTGGCCTCTGGCTCCTGGGCTCCATCGTCTGGTCGCAGCAATCGGCTAAAAAAAGAGGGAAAAGGGGGGAACAAGGCAACCGTGAGTACTCATCCAAAGTACTCGCAAGCAAGGAGCTACACTACATATGCATGGATATATGTGTAAAGGGCCATATCGGTGGACCTGAACTGCAGAATGCCGAATAACAGGGGATAGCTAATCCGTCAAGACTAAACCTCGCAGCCTCCGTCTTTGCAAGCATGTAGAAGAGAGTAGATCAAGTCCTCCAAGTAGCATCGCATAGCATAATCCTACCCGGCGATCCCCTCCTCATTGCCCTGTTAGAGAGCGATCACCGTGTTATATCTGGCACTTGGAAGGGTGTGTTTTATTAAGTATCCGGTTCTAGTTGTCATAAGGTCAAGGTACAACTCCAAGTCGTCCTGTTACCGAAGATCACGGCTATTCGAATACTTCCCTGCAGGGGTGCACCACATTACCCGACACGCTCGATCCCATTTGGCCGGACACACTTTCCTGGGTCATGCCCGGCCGTGGGAGATCAACACATCGCAGCCCACCTAGGCATAACAGAGAGGTCAAGACGCCGGTCTAAACCTAAGCGCCACGAAGTGCAGGCCCATCGCCTTAGCACACACCTGCACGTTGCGTACACGGCCGGAAGCAGAACTAGCTCCCTTAATACAAGAGCAGGCTTACGTTCCAATCCGGCGCGACGCCGCCTCCATCAGCAGCGTCACGAAGTGCCGGCTGATACCACGGCGCCGTTGCCCATATCTTGTCCCGTGGCGGTTAGTGCATATAAGGTCAACGACCCAACTCAGATCAAATACCAAGATATCGTTAAGCGTGTTAAGTATCCATGAACGTCGAGCAGGGCCAGGCCCACCTCTCTCCTAGGCGGTCTCAACCTGCCTGTCGCTCCGCCATAAAGTAATGATCGGGGCCGCCGGAACCCGGGCCCACCTCTACCGGGATGGAGCCACCGTCCTTTCAGCCCCCATCTCCGAACAGTATCACGAGTAATGTAATAGTGTAAAGTATATAGTATATGCCCGTGATCACCTCCCAAGTGATCACAACCCGAGAGTATAGCATGGCAGAGCGGACAAGAGTGTAGGGCCACCGATGGAACACTAGCATCCTATACTAAGCGAGAGGATAGGAGGTAAAGGTAACAACAATGAGTAGCAAGGACGAGCTATGCAGCGAAGATAGGATTAAGCGAAAGAATAACATGCTACACTACTCTAATGCAAGCGGTATAGAGAAGAATAGGCGATATCTGGTGATCAAGGGGGGGCTTGCTGATTGCTCGGCAAGAAGGAGGGTCAATCAACACCGTAGTCGTCTTGGGTAGCAATGGCGTCGGTCTCGGTGTCTAGCGAAAGAAGAGGGGAAGAAACAATGAATACAATGCAAACATATGCATGACGATGCATGACAAAGCAAAGCGTGATGCTAGGCGTGCCCTAACGCAGTATGAGGTGATGCCGGTGAAGGGAGGGGGGAACATCCGGGAAAGTATCCCCGGTGTTTCGTGTTTTCGGGCAGAGGAGCCGGAGGGGGAAAGTTGCGATTTCGATAGGTTAGGGATGCGTGGCGGACGAACGGGCTGCGTTTCCGGGTTCGTCTCATCGTTCTGAGCAACTTTCATGTAGAAAGTATTTTCATCTGAGCTACGGTTTATTTTATATGATTTTTTAAAGATTTAAATCATTTTAGAATTAATTTAAATATTTTAATTCAACATTATCCAGAGCAGTGTTTGCTGACATCAGCATGACGTCAGCAGTCAACAGAGGTGTTGACTGGTCAACTGACGTGTGGGTCCAGTGGGACCCACCTGTCATACACTATTTAGACTTAACTAGGGTTTAGGCTAAACAAACTACTATTTAATTAAACTAACAGGTTAATTAGATTAATTAATTAACCTAATTAATTTAGTTGATTAATTAATTAATTAAGTTTATTATTATTTTTTTTAATCCTTTTATTTTGAAACGTTCTGGATGCGGGGCCCACTGGTCATAGGCACAGGGGGCGCCTAGCTGGCTGCTGGTTCTGGGCGTTGCCGTCTGGGCGCCTTCTGGTGGCGTCTTGAAAAGGCGGGGCATGGCTTTGCTTGCTGGTAGCCATGGCCACAGGCCGAGCTTGGGCTCGCATGAGATCCGCCAGCGAGGAGGCAGTTGAGGAGGCGCTAGGGAGGATCTGGTGGGGCACCGGCAGTGGCCGGTGCGCCCAACGAGCGGAGCTCGCAGACGAGACGAGGCCATGGTGGCGGAGCGGGCGGGCACGACGGTGACGCTACCGTGAGCAGAGAGAGGAGGAGGAAGGTGACAGCTCACGGTGGGGAGTAGGGTCCAGGGCAGCGGGCTCGACGGAGGTTGATCTTGGCGGAGTCCAATGACGACGAGGACGCGGCCAGATGGAGAGGACGACGAGCTATCCGAGGCGGCGACGGTGGTCTTTGCGAAAGGCGCGAGGCCGGTGAAGAAGTTGTGGGGCGGAGGTGGTAGTCCTGGGGCGCAGGCGTGCTTCGTCTCTGGGAGAGAATGGCGAACCTAGTCGGGTCGGTGGGCACCGGGTGGGGAGGTGTCGCCATGGCAAGATGGTGGCGGGCGAAGGCGCAGCCTGGGAGAGGCCGGGCGACGGCGATGGGTGAGGAGGTGCAGGCCGGCGAGGTGGTTTCGGCGATTCCGGTGATGGCGCGTGGTGGCGGCGACGCGGTCACCAGGGTCGGGGGCGAGCGCCCCCGATCCAGATCGGGTCGTGGGGGGTGGGGAGAGGAGTGAGTGGGGGAGTGGTGTGCGTGGTGGGGTTAGGGTTTCGGGTGAGAGGGGGGATATGGGGAGTGGCTGGTGGGCGGTGGCCGATCTGGGGCGGCTCTTTGGGCCGAAAGCAGTGGGGGCCTTTCTCTCCTTCTTTTTGTTTTTGCTTTGCTTTTTCTTTTTACTTTTCTTTTCTATTTTATGTCTAGTTTTCTTTTATTTTAGTTTTACAAAATACATCAATGGTTCCTAAATTGGTATTGCTTATACATACTACTGCCACATTAATTTGGGTAACTAAATAAAATAGTTTAATATTTTAAAAACTTTGTCATTTGATATTAATTTGAATTTGAATTTGAAACGTTTTCCGAATCAACCTGAGATTAACTACAGTGACCGAGGTGACATGGCACCATTAACGTGAGATTACTGTAGCATGATTATCCGGGCGTCACAGTAGCTCCGCGCCCTCGGGAGCCCTTGGTGCTCTACCTTGCAGCCACACCCTACTCTGCCAGCGCAGCTCTGGTGGCAGTTAGGGAGGAGCGCCGGGCCAAGGCCGCGCCAGCCGCAGCCCCGGCCGAAGCAGAGCGAGGCCAAGAAGGCCTCGCGAAGACCACGACCGCAGCAGATGGGGATCAGCCTCAGCAGGGGGACAAACATGAGCAGGAGGAGGCCCGCCAGTCGACCAGTTGAGGGGCCGCCCGACAGGAGGCGCCTCAACCTCCAGAAGACGCAAGCCACGCCAGCACCCTGAGCCTTGTCGAGCATCCTGTATACTTCGTCGGCACGGTGCTACCGGACGCAAGGGCGTGATACCCCATGCCCCAAAAACTACTCCTTGAGCTGCTAGTGGCTTCACGCAAGCTGCGGCACTACTTTCAAGGCCATCCCATCAAGGTCGTTTCAGCGTACCCCTTGGAAAGGGTACTCAGGAGCCCCAACTCAGCTGGAAGGGTCGCTGAATGGAACATCGAGTTGCAAGCGTTTCAGTTGGAATTCAGCACGACCAGAGTCATCAAGGGAGCCGCACTCGCAGATTTCATGGCAGAATGGGCGAAGGCACCGGGGCTCAAAGCGGGCAAGGACCGGTCGCTTTCCCCGGGAAGTGAAGCGCCGGACGGCTGGGTCATGTACTTCGACGAGGCGTTCTCGCGACATGGCGCGGGGGCTGGCGCAGTGATCATATCCCCCACTCAGGAAAAGCTCTACTATGCCGTGCAACTCTACTTCCAGCATGGAGAGAAGGTCTCCAACAACATAGCAGAATACGAGGGCCTGATAGCGGGCTTGAAAGCTGCAGCTGCCTTGGGGTTAAAGCGCCTCATCATCAAGGGCGATTCACAGCTCCTCGTCAATTTCTCCAACAAGGTGTACGAGCCGAAGGACGAACACATGGAAGCATATCTGGCAGAGGTCCGCAGGATGGAGAAACAGTTTTGGGGGCTGGAGTTGCAGCATGTGCCTCGCGGCACCAACCAAGAGGCTGATGACATCGCCAGGAGGGCGTCCAGGCGGTTGCCTCAGGAGCCTGGCGTCTTCGAGGAACGACTCTTCAAACCTTCAGCAACACCATCACTATCGAGCACAGCGCAGCCTCGGGAGGAGCTCCCTCAACCACCTGCCTCGGGAGCCCCGGCATGTGGTCCGACTTCGGGAGCACGCCTGCTCCTGGCGCTGGAGCCTCAGGAGGGATGCTGGACCACAGAGTTCAAGGATTACTTGGTGCAAGGGATTCTGCCAGAAAAGGAGGAAGATGCGGAACGCGTCATAGCAGGCCACGGCCTACTGCATCCAAGACGGAGAGCTCTACCGGAAGCGGCCGAATGACGTTACCCTGCGTTGCATCTCCAGGGAGCAAGGGAAAGAGTTACTGACAGACATTCACGGTGGGGGCACCACTCGTCTTTGGGCACACTCGTCGGCAAGGTGTTTCGCGGCTGGTTCTACTGGCCAACAGCACTCAACGACGCAATCGAGCTGGTGAAAGCTTGTGAAGCCTGTCAATTCCACGCCAAGCCGATTCATCAGCCAGCTCAGTGCCTCCAGACCATACCCCTCTCATGGCCGTTCGCTGTTTGGGGACTGGACATCCTTGGCCCATTTCCTCGGGCGCCAGGGGGCTACCGCTACCTCTACGTCGCCATTGACAAGTTCACAAAGTGGGCAGAGGTGGAAGCAGTCTGCACCATTCCAGCTGGCTCAGCGGTCAAGTTCATCAAGGGCCTCGTGAGCCGGTTTGGGGTACCTAATCGCATCATCACCGACAATGGTTCGTAGTTCACTAGCAATCTCTTCAAAACATATTGTGCTAACCTTGAAACACAGATATGCTACGCTTCGGTGGCACACCCTCGGGGCAATGGCCAAGCTGAACGCGCCAACGCGGAGGTCCTGAAAGGCCTCAAAACCCGGACCTTCAAGAAGAAGCTGGAGGCCTGCGGCAGAGGCTGGCACGACGAGCTTCAGCCCATGCTATGGTCCATCTGCACTACCGCAACCAAGGCGACCGGCGAAACCCCGTTCTTCCTCGTCTATGGTGCTGAGGCGGTCCTTTCTCACGAGGTCAGGCATCGCTCCGCGCGGGTCCTTGCTTTCGACGAAGCACAGCAGGACGCCATGCAGGGGATGGACCTCATGCTGGGGGAGGAACACCGTCGGGAGGCTGCGCTTCGGGCCACGAGATACCAACAGGCGCTGCGGCGGTACCACTGCCGCAGCATCCGCCCCAGGACCCTCGAGGTAGGTGCCCTCGTGCTCAGACGGGTACTCTCTAGGGAGGGGCTACACCAGCTCTCGCCCATGTGGGAGGGCCGGTTCAAGGTTGTTCATGTCTCCAGGCCTGGCGCCGCATGCTTGGAGACTCAGGAGGGGGTGCCCATCCCGAACGCATGGAACATCCAGCACCTCCGGAAGTTCTACCCTTGAAGAAAGGCCCAGCGCCTGTAAAGAAGGCCCGACGCCTGTGAAGCTAGACAAACCAAGAAAGGCCCGGTGCCTGTGAAGAAGGCCAATGCCTGTGAAGCTCATCGCCCCGAGAAAGGCCGGAGCACATGAAGAAGGCCAATGCTCGTGAAGCTTCGCCGCCCGTGACACTCTCACGTAATAATGAGTTGGGGCTGTACACGCCCGGAGTCTCGGGAGCCGCCTCGGGCCTCGGGGCTCCCCCCACGCCTTGTGGCAGCACTTAGCTCCACGCTGGTGAGAAGACGTCGAAGACTAGATTAGGTGCCGGACGCTGCTTTTTCATTTGCTTTCTGTAGTTGGCTTGTTCATCCCTATTTGGAGCTTTGTTGGAGTTGCTTTTAGCATTGTTGCCATCCCTGACTTGTGACTCTTTGTCTTTTTCGCCTACTCAACTCGTTTTCTCTCTCGCAAGTCTCGCGAGGGGGCTATGCGGGTGCCCTCGCGAGGATTTTCTGACCCAGTCTTGTGAGGCTTTCCTATCCAAGTTCACTACGGGAGCACCCCTCCCAGTCCGTGCCCCACGGGCATCGCGACACGAACACGGGACCTGAGTTGGTTGCCCTCACGACCGAGACCGGAAGTTACCTCTCCTGACTAATTCCTGCAGGCCAGCTGCAGCTGCCAGGCCTCGGCCTCGAAGCTTAAGATCTGCGGCAAGTCCCCCCGAGTTAAGTAATTCCTACACGCGGGCACGCGGCGCTAAAGCACAGCACATGAATAACGAAAGTGACATAATAGTTAACGGCAACAGTCCAGCACGCCCCCGCGGGGCCCTACACTACTCTTTCTTTGCGCAGGGAAGGGAAGAAAAGCAAAATAGACGCGACTTGCTCGGCACTGGCTCGTGGCGAGGGCCCGTACTTCCTCCGGAGCTTAGTCGGACCCCTCCTCACGCTTCACCGAGGCGCGACGGCGGGCTGACCCGCTACCCCCCTCAAGGCAAGCGCGACGGCGCGGGGGCTGGCCGCGGCCACCACTGGAGGAGCTGCCGTCCGAAGGGGAGCCGCCGAGGCTTGGCGAGCTGCGAACGCCGCCGGCCACGCGCCCGCCTTCATCCTCATCCCGACCATCGCCGAGGCGGGGCACCCGGCCGCCATCATCGTCTTCGGGCCAGCACCCAACGCGGCGGCCGTCTTCTCCTAACACCCTCATGTAGAGGGTGGCGTCGCCATCGAACTTGAAATGCAGGGTGCACCGCCGGCTCAGGCCACGCGCATGGGCAAACGTTTGCCACCCGCAGGTCAGGGCCACATTCCCGGCGACAGATATCTCCAGCGAAGCCCAGGAGGCCCTGTTGCAGCAACCGTCCGCTTGAAGCCAGAGGCCGCCAGGAGCGCCGGTCGGAAGTTCACCTGCAAAGAAGCGGGGAAGCTGGAGCCAGCTGCCGGTCGGGTCCACTAACCACACGACGAACTCCGGCAGCACCTCCGCCGAGTGGAAGCACGGCCTGGGAGGCCGCACAGCCACGGCACGCCTTCCCTCATCCACCAGGCGCCCATCGCCACGCAGGAGACCGCAGCCGCGACCGCGGGGAGCCACTGCAGAAGACACAGGATGCTTGCGGGGATGACCCCGGCCGCGCTTGGGCAGGGGAGAGTTGGGCCCTTCCCGACAAGCCTTCCCTTTCTCCGCGGCCGAGAACCTCTTCGGTGGCACCATGGGAGACGGCGAGTAGCTGGGATGGGGAGCAAGAAGGTAACAAGGAGGAAGTTGTACATCGGAGGCTTGCGCTCTCCCGCCTTTATAGCCGGAGGAAGCCAACCATCGGCCTCCACGATCACAGGTAATCATGACCCGTTTCTGCATGCAAGGACTTGTCAAGTCGGGCAGTTGTCGAGGCGGCGTGGGGAAGCAAAGACGCCCATGTCCAATCAACCGCCACGCGGCGCCCAAGGCCGCAGGCTGATGGGGCGGCGGCAAGGTTCGCGACTTGCCACTTCGCTTCTGCTAAGCCAAGTCCGAAGCGCTTTGGGCCGGGGCTACTCTCGGCGTTACAGGAACAGGGGTCCCAGACTTGCTCACCGCGGCCTGCGGCGTGGCTCAAGTGGTGGCTCAAGACGCCCATCTTCATCAAGACAAGACTCAAGATCCTCGCGAGGGTCCAGATTGCGCGGGCGGACGACACTGTGGCTTCCTCGTGAACGGCCTCGCCAAAGTGCAGACTCACGAGGAGGCGAGAGATCAAGGCGGGGTACCGCGAGGTGCTCGTGGACGCAAGCCATGACAATCGAGACCAGCGTGCTCGGCCTGCGGTGTCCTTGTTTCCTCTTTGGTGCAAAGGGGCAAGCACAGGCGGAGTACCGAGGCATCGTGCAAAGGTTACCATTTCAAGGTCTGTGAGACCAAGGCCAGCGGAGCGCAGAAGGAGGTCACCGTGGAGCCCAAGACATCACATCGCCCGGTCTTTGGCAGCCAAGACCAACTTTAGTCAGGATAACTTGTACTAGATGTTCCCCTTCAAAATGGTCGTTGTTGGCGCCCTTCCCGCTCAATATTTGGGAAGAGGACCAGGGCCTCTAGAGCTAGCCACCACCGCAGAGGGCATCTGATAGAGCCCTAGCCAGAGAGAGAGAGGCGATCGAACTCACCCAAGCAGTTCATCGCACCAGCTCAAGAACACCTCTCGCGAGGCTGTTCGTCCTTTGTACTGTTCATCACCAGCCCTTGAGGCAATCCACCACACCACACACTGGAGTAGGGTATTACACCACGACGGTGGCCCGAACCAGTATAAATCTTGTGTCCTTCGTGTTGTTCATCATTTAGCCTAGATTCTCGCGAGACGATCGGACGTAGATCGATAGGGGAAAGATCTCCGTGCGCACCCCAGAGTTCGAACCTTAAGGGTCCGCCGGGACCCAACATCCGACACTCGTCCAGCCTAGGTGGTGCGAGGTGGCAGCCCGACCTCCTTTGCTCTGCTTCATCCCCAGTGCTAGCATTGATTCTGATGCTTGGGCGAGGCTGGAGTATCTACGCCAGCTGGCAGTGCCTTTGAGGTCAGGTGCTTACTCCCGGAGAAATCCTGCTCTGTATGAGTGACCACGGCGGTGCCCTTTCCGTCGTAATCCTCCCTGGAGGCGTGGTTTGGGAGATGGATCTCCTCCCGGGGGTTCGCGACAGCTCCGACGATGATGTACACCTTGCTGGAGGCGTCGCTTAGGAACGCCTGCCATTGTCATTGCCAGGCCTCGTGCTAGGTTGCTGGCGAATTTGGGTCTACCAATGACTCGTGACATCCCCCCTCCAACCCATCACCCGCTGCCACTCATCCGACCCCTGCCCTTCGGTGGTGCATCGTCCTGTTGTTGTGCCTGCTCAAGACCCTCCTATGGTTGCCGTTGTGTTGCTTCCTCGTCGAGCCCTTTGCCACCATCCTTCCGCCTTTGCTCATCATTTGTGTGCCATCCATGTTGGTGTGTTCTTCTTCATGTGTTTCTCTTCGGCTGTCCTTCGCGTGGTCTCCATCCTGTTGTTGTCATGCTCAAGACCCTCCCATGGTTGCTGTTGTGCTGCGGCGAGCTTCGGGCTCTTGCTGTTGTCTCGGTTCACTTTTGCTCAATGACGACGCAATGATGCCTCCCCAACCTGCTAATCGTCTCGATCGCCCATGGCGGATCTCCCAGTCAAGGTTCGTGTTAAGGTTTGGCACTCGTTGATTATGGATGATCCTCTGTTGTGTCGTGGGGCTCGGTACGCATGCCGGTGTGGTGCGTTAGGTTGTTTGCCGAGTCTTGGTATTGTGATCCCTCGACAACACCCCACATCTACTTGTGTCTTGTGGTGTTGGTCTTTCTGCCTGCTAGTTAGGTCGTGCCTTCTCTTGGGCGTCAATTTTTTCTCTCTTCTTCTGTAACCTTGTTACATGTACGATTTTCGGCCCGGTTTCCCTCATAAACAGGGTCAACTTGTTTAGGTTTTCGATCCAGTTTTCCTTATAAACTGGATCAACCAAAGCTTAAGGGGTGACTCTTGGCTTTGGCAGCTTTCTGAGCAATATGTTCAGGTGGGGATCCTCTCCCCCCCCCCCCCCTGATGACCGCTCAAAAAATTTAAAAACCTCAAATCTATATTATTACATGCAACGTGAAATCTAATCTAAGCGGAGGTCGCGCGGTTTCGCTTCCCGCTCGCCCGTCTCCGCCGTGGCCATGTCTGGCGGCTGGCTGCGCTCCTCAGAGTGTTGGCCCGGTCGCCGACAAGGTAGAGTAGGGCATGAGACACGAGCCGGCTCGCGGGACTCGAGGCGCCGCCGTCTCCCATGCCCTACTCTTCCTCATCGGAGCCCGAAACCCGAACAGTGCCAGTGGATGTTAGGTTAATGACGGATCCGTCCTGGGACGAGCCGCAGACGTCCACCATGACGCGGTTGCGGCGCCTGGACTGATGGGCCATATGGGGCGCCGGAGAATGCGACTCCGCCTCGCCGACGTCCACCGTCGCGATGGCTGCCGCCGTCTCCCGCGCCTGCTGCCTTGCACGGCGGGCACGCCGTGCCATGTCCTCGTCAGACAAGGCCCATGGCGCGTCCCCATGCTCCGCGCGCCAACGTAGGGATTATGTGTCCGCCAAGGCGTTCGGACGCCAGATGGACCACACGGCCTCCGGCGAGGCAGCTATGACTGGCCTAGCGCCGGATCCATGCGCCATTTGGGCGGACGCAATGGGTGCCCGACGGAAGGAGTCTGAGCGTTGCCTCGCACGAGCCTCCTCTCGGGAGCGGCGGAGCGCAAGCCCGACGGCCATCTCCTCCGTGGGGCCGCGTGGGATGAGCTCGGGGTCGGCGGATCTGGAGGTGAAGAACTCGGATCCGCTGCCCGCCATGTCGGAGACGAACGGGAGGAGCCGGAGACAAGCTTGGGTGGCGGAGGGGAGCGGAGGAGAGGGGAATGAAGTGGCTAGGGTTTAGTTCGGCGAGCGGATGAGGCGGAATTTATGTGCAGTCGGTGGGCAGCCCGCTCAGGCGTATGAGACGTGTTTGAGAGGTCCAGCTGTAGATGCTCTTAGATATTTCAATATTTATCACATACAGATGTATATAGACTATTGTTTTGCTACATGAACATGATATTGGGAGTCTCTTGTTTTTCGTAGCCCTTGTTTTTTGTTCTATATGTCGTTGTATGTTCTTTTCACCTATATAGTTGTTTTTATCTGTTTCTTTGCCTCTCATTTTGGAATCTCTTTGTACTATGGGCAACGCTACACGTGGGTAGGCTGGTCTTTTTAAAAGATCCGCCGCTTCCACAGTCATTTGATCCGGTGTTATCCAGCGGCACGGATCTTGCCTTATCATTGCAACAAAGGTATCATTGAAAAATCCCTCTTTGCAACAGACCATATGTTGCAAAAACATTTGCAAACATAGTTTCTGTTACCTACTTTTTTTTTGTTCTAACCCTTTTTGGAATATGAGTGTATTGTGGAGCGACTTCTGCATCATAGATGATGTTGCTAGAATTTTTTTCCGTCTTAATTTTTTTTGGAACATGGGTGTTGCTGCGAAAGGACTTCTGCAACACAAACAATGTGGCAGAAAAATTATTAAAGGTGATGATGTACAGCGTGCCTTGGATTGAGTCAAAGTAATTGCTATCGCAGCTTTGGAACCTATCTAGGCGAAATACTCGAAGGTTTGGCAACATTTAGCGTGTTGCAATCAGATGTTTTGCAACACCTATGTTGCATTAAGATGTACACTGCGGTCCGATAGGACTTTTATATGACGGTTGCACGAGTGGCGGAACGCTACATGTGATCAGCCAACTGATTCTAATCATTTCCTTTGTACTGTTTATTTGAATGAAAGAAATACGCAGCAGAGTTCTGATATTTCCCTCAACAAATGTATGTTTATTTTAGTAAGTAATACTAGTACTGAAGTAATGCTTGTTGTCACGCGTGGGAAAAGCCGGAAAAGCAAAGCATAGGTCTCGGGTTCGAAGCCCCCCTCAGCTCTAAATTTTCTATTTCCTTCTCCATCTCTGTGATACTAGTTGATAGGGTATTGATAGATTGAGATATTGGAGAAGTAATTGTTGTATTGATTGGGGCCTCAAGGGCTGTTTATATAGATTACAAAGCTTGGGCTCCAAGACTAGACTAATAGAGATAGATTACAATACTGAATAGACTTTATACTCTAAGATCCCCCATGATCTCAACGTTAGGTGAAACAATGTTGAGGCTGGAGGCGTATGACGGTGAGCGATGCGATCGGGAGTCCTTTGGTAAAATGTCACCAAATTGGGCACTTGTAGGAACATGAAGAACGCGAACCTCGCCAAGAGCCACCTTTTCACGAACAAAGTGAATGTCAATCTCAATGTGCTTTGTGCGACGATGTTGAACTGGATTGGAAGCCATGTATACTGCGAGAGATGTTATCACGAAGAAACAATGGTAGCACGGGAGCGGACGATGAAGTTCAACGAGAAGCTGCCGTAGCCACACCGCCTCGGCCACAAGCATGAGCAACCGCCTATACTCAGCCTCGGCAGAAGACACGAAGCTGTTACCGCCTTTTAGAACACCAAGAAACAAGATTATCACCCAAATAAGCGAAATCCGGATGTAGATCGTCGAGTGTCTGGACAACCTGCCCGATCTGCATCGAGAATAAAGCATCAAGCTTGTAGGTGAAGAAGAATTAATAAGGAGACCGTGATCAAGAGTGCCTTTTAAATAGCGGAGAATCGTCGACATGAGCGGATGAGGAGCACGAGGATCATGCATAAATAAACGAGCTTCTTGAACTGAATAGGAGATTTCGGGACGAGTAAGAGTGGCATATTGAAAGCGCCCGATGATGCTACGATATAAAGTAGGATCGAAGAGGATCACCATCACCGACAGTTTAGCACCAACGTCGGCTGGAGTACGGGAGGTTGACAATCAGACATACGAGCGAGAAAGCAAGTCCAAAATGGATGCGTTGAGAAAGAAAGAGGGAAGATTTTGTGCGAGAAACATGAATACCTAGAAAATGATGAAGAGGACCAAGATCG
The DNA here is from genome assembly GCA_021605205.1 of Aegilops longissima. Lineage (NCBI taxonomy): Eukaryota > Viridiplantae > Streptophyta > Magnoliopsida > Poales > Poaceae > Aegilops > Aegilops longissima. The sequence continues at coordinate 733,929,060 of CM038682.1, read as the reverse complement.
GTCATGGAAAACTCCCGATTGAGAGAAGAGATGGTATGTTGAAGAAAAGAATCGAGAACTAGCCGTGAGAATGATATCATCAACATAAAGCAAGAGGTAGGCGATGTGAGTAGAAGGCGATAAACAAAGAGAAGAATCGGTTTGGAGGAATAAAGCCTATGGTTTGAATAAAAGTAGCAAAGCATTGAAACCATGCACGAGGAGCTTGCTTAAGGCCATAAAGAGATTTGTTGAGGAGACAAACAAAATTTGGAGATGAGGATTCTCAAAACCGGAGGGTTCTTGACAATAAACATTTTCATTGAGAGTGCCATGAAGAAAAGCATTTTAACATCAAGTTGATGAATAGGCCAAGAAGAGGAAACAGCAAGACTAAGAACAACACGAATAGTGCTTGGTTTAACAACAGGAGAAAAAGTCTCATCAAAGTCAATACCAGGCTCTTTGGGAGAAACCCGACACACCAACGAGCTTTATAACAGCGAGAGTGCCATCGAATGAAATTTATGACGAAAAACCCATTTGCGAAACAATGTTAACACTGGGAGGTTTGGGAACAAGAGTCCATGTATTATTTTCTTTGAAGAGCTTCAAATTCATCGCTCATAGCGAGAAAGCGAGAGAGGTCAAGAAGAGCTCGCTTATAACTGGTTGGAATAGGAGAGATGGTTGGGGTGGTGGTAAGATTGAGGGCGTTTGGTGGGAGAAGAAATCCTCGTTTTCCACAGGTGCACATGACATGATCATTGGTGGCGGTGGTATAAAACGGCATTGGGTGGCGATGGGTTTTGGTTGAAGAGGACGGTGAGGAAGAAGAATCAGAGGTGGTGGGTGTCGAGGGGTTGCCGTGGTAGGATGTGGTGAGGATAGGCGGTGGGGTAGAGGATGCGATTATGGAGAGGTGGGGGCAGGCAGGAGGGTGGCTAACGTTGGGTGATTCCGGTGAGAGGCGGAACAAGATTCCATGGCAGCAGAGATGACCGAAGGCGAACTAGGGAAGGGTTTTGGTGGTGGCGGATTGTGGTGGAATTGGTGTTGTGGTTGTAGTGAGAAAAAGGAAAATATTTTCATCGAATGTGACATGACGAGAGAGAATGATCGACCGGAAGATGGTTGAAACAACGATATCCTTTGTGATCATCGAAAGACCAAGGTGAATGCAAGGTAGTGAGCATGGTTCTAGTTTGTTGGAAGCGGTAGGCGATGTTGGGAAAGCATAGACAGCCAAAACACGCAGAAAAGAATAGTCGAGGTGGGAGAGAAAAAGAGATTGGAAAGGCGAATAAAGAGGGCAAGTTTTAGTTGGTGAATATTAAGAAGGAGTGTGGCGGTCGAAGGGCTTCAACCCAAAAGCGGGAAGGAAGAGGCTTGTAAAAGCAATGTGCGAAGAACATCATTAATAGAGCGAAGACAGCGTTCAGCTTTACCATTTTGAGAAGATGTATAAGGGCATGAAAAGCGAAGAAGAATGCCTTGGGAGAGAAAAGAAGGTGCGGTTTTGGGTGTTATCAAATTCACGACCGTTATCACATTGAATAAATCGAATTGGCAAGCTAAAGTGTGTGATTACATATTGTCGAAAGTTGAGAAAGATTGCGGTACTTCAGATTTAGCAGGAGGAAAGGTCCAAGTATAGTGAGAATAATCATCCAAGATCACAAGATAATATTTATAACCAGAAATACTAGGGATGGGGAGGTCCATAAATCACAGTGAAGTAACTCAAAAGGAAAAGTACTAATGGTAGTAGAGGTTCCAAAAGGTAATCTAACATGTTTGCCGCATTGACATGCATTACGAGAGAGAGGATTATGGGGACTGCTAGAACTAGGGATGCAAAATTCTTGGAGTAAAGGCGTCAAAGTGTTTTCTTTGGGATGACCGAGGCGGCGATGCCATAGATCAGCGGATGCGAGCATGGCACGAGGGTGGATGTGGTAGCGCCATGAAGAGGATAAAGATCGCCGTGCTATTGTGCGAAGCGAGGACCGCCCCGTTGTCGATTCTTCACAGACAAACCAAAAGGGTCAAAGGCAGGATAACTTTGTTGTCAATGCAAAATTGTCTAATGAAATAAGATTTTGATGATGGAAGGAACCACAAGAATATTGCGGAGAAGAAAATTGGCATGAGAGGAAGGGATGTAAGAGGACGGTGCATGAAAGCAGGGATGGTGGAGCCATCGCCAATCGTGATAGTGGAAGCAGAAGGAAAACAAGGCGACAATAAATTCATATTTGAAGACATATGCATTGATGCGCAGAATCGAAAATCAATCCATTACTGCGTCGTTGAGGACAAAATTGTTCATGGCATTGATGAAGGCGGCTTGGTCCCAAGCCGGCTGTTGGGAAGGAAGCAGAGGGGCCATGAGCTTGCATGTTGGCGTAGGGGATAGCGGATGGGTAGTATGTGATTGGGGCTGCATGTTGCCGTGAGAAGACCGGCATGGTGTTGGAGGCGACGGCGGTCTGGCGTCTTTGGTAGGCGGAGTGGGAGTGGCGGTGTAGGCGTCGCGCCGGCGTGCACGGGTCAAGGAGTCCGGAGAGCGGTGGGCGGGGCGACCGGGGCTCCACGTGCCGTGTCGCATGAGGGGCACCACTCTGCGAGGGGGCCGACCAAGGCATCGACCAAGCTCGGACGAGGCCAGTCCAAGGATCATCTTGAGGAGGCCATGGCCACGGAGCTGGTGGTGCGGGCGGTGGATGACGGGTTTGGGGGAGGTGTTTGGGTAGTTGTAGAGGAAGAGGTAGGGATGGGGTGGCGGCGGAACTCGACCATGGAGAAGAGGGGCCGAATCGGCCGGGGCGGCGGCGCGGGTGGCGGAGCCATACCAGGTGCGGAAAACCTAGGCATCAGATATGGCTCCGCACCTGGTATGGCTTAGTTGTAGAAGTGCATGCTCTAGCCAATGCAACCAAAATACCGATCTGATGGAAGAGACTAGGCATCACATTATACGTCAACACTCCCCCTCACGTGTGGCTCCCTCAAGCCTAAATGTGCACCGAAAGTGGGCTGCAATTTAATTGCGCCAGCCGGGTCTTGAACTCGAGACCTCTTGGCTCTGATACCATGATAGATTGAGATATTGGAGAAGTAATTGTTGTATTGATTGGGGCCTCAAGGGCTGTTTATATAGATTACAAAGCTTGGGCTCCAAGACTAGACTAATAGAGATAGATTACAATACGAATAGACTTTATACTCTAAGAGGTATTTCCTACCTCATCAACGTACATGCAGTCTTTAGGCCTGCTGGTTATCATGCGCGTGCCCCTGCAATTAACGGCGTGCCGTCCGGTTTAACAGAATTGTAGCAAAATGTTCTGGTAAGCAAGTTGAGGGACTACTTTTATGGGGTTTTAAGTTTTTTTATGATTTTGTTCCCATCACTACAAGTTTATATACTAAGAGCAACTCCAATGGGGCGACCCATTTAAATCCGCCGCGTCCGTTTTGGGTCGACGCGTTGGGCAATCTTTTTAGCCAGGCCGACCCAAGCGGACGCGTCCATTTTTCGTCCGTGGGCGAACCATTCCAGGGCCAATTTTGAGCCGAATTTGCGTCGGCGCCGACGCGAGACGGACGCGCCTTCTCCTCTCCCGGGCCCGCCGATCGGTGGCGACCACCAACATTCCCCCCTCCTCCCATTTTCCCAAAAACACTCCGCCCCCCCAACCAGCCATGGAGGGCGCCATCGACCTCGACCTCGCGCCTTGTTGTCGGCCTCGCCTCCCTACGCCTCGTCCGGCGTCGTCGCCCCCCCTCCGGGAAAGGCAAGCCTCGTGCCCCGCGACAAGACCGCCCCTTGGCGACCAAGCGAAGAAGGCGGCCGACGGACATCGGGCAAGGAGTCGGCCAAGAGGAAGGGCGGAGGCACGCCCATGCGACACGCGAGGATGAGGCCGCCACGCAGGCCGCCCTTCTATCGCCCTTGCAGCAGGGAGTTCCTGCGCCTGCCGCCAAGGCAACGAGGGAGGCGCTCTACATGCCGGGTAAACCCTAGCCCGACCTGGCGTCCTCAAGCCGCCGTCGCCGCGGCCAGCACCGGCTCATCGGCGTTTCCTCGGATGGTGCTGCCCGACTCACCCCGCGGGTCGGTTTGCAACCCGGTCCCCGACTTCCACGTCTACCCGCAGGCCTCCCGCCTCTCCGGGGAGTGCTCACCCGACGTGAGCGTGGTCGCGCCTTCCACGCCCGCGCTCATCGACCTCAACGCCACCCCGATGGTCGGTGGCTCGTCGTCCGACGGCACAAGGAAACGCGTGCGACAAACGCCGATCGGCGGGCTCCCGGACGCCCGTAACCTGTTTGAGGAAATGTCGTCCGCCGTCGACGAGGACTACATGCAAAACCTCATCTTTGAGGGTGGTGCGCAGGGTGCTGGCTACGATCCCGACGAGACACAAAGCCAGGATGGCCGGGGGGCGTTCACGCCGGCCGCTAGCTATGATCCCGAGTAGGCGGCCTTCATGCGTGATCAGGTCGGCATCGACCTGGACGGCTTCCCACTCGACCACGAGTTCCCGGACGACTACGGGCTAGAGGAAGAGGACGAGTGCGACATCGAAGTGGAGCCTTTGTTCGAGGACGAGCTCGCCAACCAATCCGCCCGGTCCTAAGCCGAAGCGCAAGAGCAAGTGCACGAAGGTGTACACAGCTGCCGAGGACAAGCTTGTTTGCGAGTGTTGGTGAGACATTGGACAAGACCCAAAGGCGGGCGCCGAGCAAAAGCATTCGACCTTTTGGACTCGTGTGCACCGCGAGTTTCATGAGCACAAGAAGTTTCCACCTTACCAATTTGTGAGCACGCTCGAGTGGGTCTCCATTTCCAAGCGGTGAAGGGTGATCCAACAAGAGTGCAACAAGTTTTGCGCCACCCTTGGGAGCGTCAAGGCCCGCCCCGTGAGCGGCATCGGCGTGCAAGACATGGTATGATAGCAAGCAAGCCGGCCTCTTTTGTGCGATCAAGATCATTCTTTTACGTCTTCATTTGCTATCACTTGCCCATATGTTTGCATGGAAACATTTTGTAGGCATTTCAAGCTTTGGAGGAATTCAAGGTTCAACACAATGGCAAGTGCTTCAACCTCTCCCATTGCTATCGGGTCATCAGGACGAAGAAGTTCAAGGCACAATATGCGCGCTCAAGGCGCGATGGGGAAAGGCGCCGTGGAGGATGTTGGGGAGGGCAAGCCGGCACGACAGCGGGGAAGACCAACTCAAGAAGGAGGACAAGTGAGATCGGCCACCTGCGCCTTGACCGCAAGCATGGGCGGCATGATGAATAAGAAGGACTCAAGGGAGGAGGGCGTCGGCGTTTCAAGCGGAGCAAATGAATGCTTTCATGGAGATCAAAGGAGGAGGCTTGATCTTGGCCTTGAAGCAAGCCAAGATGTTGAGCTCGAGGCGGAGAAGCAAGCCAAGATGCTAGAGATCGAGGCCGCCACGCCAAGACAAAAGCGAAAGAAGTGGCTCTTGCAAGCATGATGACCGGGGTGGAGATCATGAAGGTGGATCTCAACGCCTTATGTCGCCAAGGAAGAGGCCGCGGTTCGAGAAGATGTAGGCGGCGTGCTCAAGTTCGAGGATGAGTGATCTATGGCGTCGAGGCCATCTTTTTGTATCTTGGCGGGTGTCTTGGCATGACCACGGAGCAGCGATGGCGTGGTGAACTCAAGTCCCACCAATTTTTGTGTGCTGGTATGTGTGTCGGCCGGCTGGCGAGTGCGCCAGCATGAACTGTGGTATTTTCTGAAACCGGCATTGTATGCCGGCGCTGGCATGGTGCCGACATGAGACATGGCCGCTGGCATGATCGGCCACCGGCCTTTTTTATTTAAAACTTGAATGCGGACATGAAATGAGTCGGCTCGTTGGACGCATTGCTGACCCAAATGAAAAACTGGACGGACGCTGGGCGGGCGGCCGACCCAAACGAACAAAAAACGAACAAACGCGTCGTCAGTTTGGGTCGCCCCATTGAAGTTGCTCTAATAATGATACTAACTCCAAATACAACAACAAATCCCCCACGAGGGATATTTATCTGAATCTGAAACCTCTCTTTCCACACTTTTCTCACTTTTTCGCAGAAAGAAAAGAACCCACCTCATCTCCCCCTAGGGACTCTGCAATCCACACCTTTACCGCCATGTGCTGCATCACTGCGCTAGCCCCTCATTACGCAAGCAAGGCATCATCGCAGGATCGGGCCGACGGGACGCAGCAGCAGCAGCACATGCCAGGCGGGTGGACACACATGCCTCCGTGCGTCACCCGGATCGCTGCCCAGATCGGCGCAGCTCACCCCGGCCTGCCCCGTCTGACCGATTTGACCGTCCCCCCTCCTCCTCCCTCCCTTTCGCGCTGGAAAGACCGCGCCACCACATGCGTCCGTAAGATAAAATATTCTCGTTCCGGTAAATGTTTCCGGTGCGGTGCGTGCACGTAGTACGTACGTACATGCAGCACCACCAGCACCACCTCTGCATCTGCGTGCGTGCAAGTGGAGCGCTCGCCGGGATCGAGGAAAAGGTGATGCCGCAGCACTACGCAAGGTGGTGGTAAAAACTAAAAAGAGGTGGTGTTGCTCGGATCCTTGGGCCCGGCAGCGCACACGTATCCAACACTGATAATCATGCCCGGTAGGAGTATCTCTGCTGCTTAGTGTAGCTTTTGGTTTACGAGAGAGTAACGGTAAGGGCATCTCCACTCCCTCCCTCCCTGCAACATGCCCCCTAAGGCATCTTTTTTAGTGTCGGCGACAAAAAAACGGCCAGCCTCATCTTCAGATCCACATTCATCGTCGGTTGGGCTGAAATTACAAGCGGCGAATCCAAACCGAACCCAGCGCGTCGGGGGGCTTCTGTGGGGCGCCAGCTAAAATAAAAAGGCGCGTGGGCTAGCGCTGTCAGCGACACCGGTCGATTTCCCGTCATTTCTTCCTCCTTCCCTCCATTTCCCCTCTATCGCCCCTTCTCCCCCGCCCTTCCCGCCATTATCTCCCTGGAACCGCCTGCCATGCCGCCGAAGAAGTACGTCGCCCCTCGCCTAGCCACCGATTCCGTCCAGCCAAAGCAGAGGAAGCCAAGGGCGCCGATGGCAAGGCCCCCGGGCTTGTTGAACGCTGAGTGGAAGGCCGACGTTGAGCACCGGGAGGCGGTCATCACCGACCGGCGAAACAGGCTCCTGATGACGAAGGCCAGGGACGCGGCGGCGGTGGAGCAGCAGGGGGAGGCGTCTCGCGTGGGGATGGCGAACCTTCCACATCAACAGGGCGCACAGTGCCCCCAAGTCACGTGGGGAAAGCCAGCAGAGCGTCGTGTCGCCGGCCAACTACTCGCCGCCGCAGTGGGGGTATGTGTCGCGACCGGTTTTCCGGGTATTAATTTCCAGAAAATGGCCCTTGTGCTCACAAGCCCTGTGATTATTGTTAGGCGATGAGGCACCAACTTGATCTGAAATTCCAAGCAAAATACAAAATATGCAGTACAAGACCATTACAGTCTGTGAGTACAACAAAGCGGTTTCTAGTGGTTGATGGCGAGCGGTTTGTGGATCATCGGCGTCTATGGGACTCCATTTCCCACGAGACGATTGACCGAGTTAACTCCTATCTTGAGGCTGCTATCACCATTGCTTAGGTTCCGGGGCTGTCATCACGGTCGCTCCTCTCCGCGCAAGAAATCTGGCCAAGACAATAGCCAGGGACAAGCCAGTGAGTACTTTGAATGTACTCGCAAACATTATGAACACAGGTATAATATAACAACCAATAATCATGCTCTGAAAATATTCTATGATCACAATGTCAGTCATAAAAATAAAATCCTTGATGCATGCAAGCAGGTTATTAATAGGTAACAATGAATATGTAATGACAGAGTAAGAATAAAATGCGCCATTCGGATGTCTGAAGCAACGTCTCGAATTGATGGTAAATAACAGGCATGCCTCAGTCGGGCGTCTGAGCAACACCACATAAAGGGCTTATAAAGTAAATGAATAACAAGCATGCCACAGTCGGGCGTCTCAGCGACACCATATAAAGGGCTTATAAAGTAAATGAATAACAAGCATGCCACAGTCGGGCGTCTCAGCGTCACCACATAAAAGGCTTATAAAGTAAATGAATAACAAGCATGCCACGATCAAGGCGTCTCAATGACACCACATAAAGGGCTTATAAAGTAAATGAATAACAAGCATGCCACGGTCAAAGGCGTCAATGACACCACATAAAGGGCTTATAAAGTAAATGAATAACAAGCATGCCACAGTCGGGCGTCTCAGCGACACCACGTAAAGGGCTTATAAATAATCACAGTGAATATCCAGGAGGTAGAACCATCCCAGGGATACTCGATAATTCAAATAATATAATGGGTTAGTCCATAACAAAATAATAATCAGGGTCCTCACAAGTCACAAGTCAGTATCCAAGTTTGGTTTAACAATTTCTCCTCCGAAGACCGACACTAAGACCGACACTTGACCTATCCCAGACTGTAATCCTTAACCATGGACACGGCTATTCGAATAGGTTTAATCTCTGCAGAGGTGTACTCTTTACCCACGAGTAGCAGTTCCTTTAGTCCATCGGGACTAATTCCGTCTCTGACCTTTTAGTTGAAAACACACCTAACTTGCACACACCAACTTAACGGTTATGCAGGAATCACCCATGACACTTGTTAAGCAAAACTCTAAGTGGGAGGCTACAACCTCGCGTAGCATGGGATCAAATTTATATCGCGCTCTAAGGGTGGCCTCCCTCTCGGTCTCAATCGGAAACACCCATGCCCCTGGACGGGTGGCTCGCCTACCGGCTACAACGGTATCTTCCACCATGGCCTCTATGGTGTGTGCTAGAAAAGGGTTAACAACTTCTTGAACTGTACCCTACTTGTTGTAGAGACAAGTGGTAGTCTGAAACAAGTATGGGGTTCTTTGGAACAAGACTCGATCTATGGTCGACTCGGGAGGTTTAAGTATTCCTGCATGATTAGCATAACGAATATATTTCATCCAACAGCAGAATCACCACTCATCATACCCCTCATGCCATGCGGACACACTCGTCTCGACGAGGAACTAGGGACAAGCTCGGGTCTACCCAAGGCAGAGACTTTCTGTTTTCCTTCGGTGAGCACGAAAGGCATACGAGGATGATTACTATCACAAGCATGTCCATTTCCACAGGAAGGAAATTTCCAATAAGCATTCATGCAAATGATCACATCACCACATAGAATAACGAGTTCTACGTATCGAGGTGGTGTCATAATCGTGACAAACCATGCATCAAAAATATTATGCCAGGGTTCAGAATGCTTTGCTTCAAGGTGTGGAAAGGCAGGGTGCACTCCAAAACTTTTGAAAGCTTTCTCCTCTCTCCAAAAATCCTATTTAAATTTTTTTGAATCAATATATAGTTTCAAAAACAGTACCAAAAAGTTGTCTGAATTTTTTTTGAAATAAATCTTAAAATAAACTAGACAAAATTTGAGGAAGGTAGGAAAAAGAATCAACTCATTTGGAGTTATAATTAAAAAGTTATAGGCAGTCAAATTTGTGGCCAAAATCTGTTTTTAAAATTAAACAGAAAAAGAAAAAACGTTTCGATTACTGACCACATCAAAGGCGTATTTGGAATTTACGCTTCCACTTACTCCAGCGTGGGACGGCGCGTGGGTCCATTGACAGTGGGCCCTTTGGCCTTGGTCGAGGTTTGACTAGTCGACCTCCCCCCCTCTTCCTCTGCTGAGTGGGGCGGGACTTCAGCGATGCTTTCGCCCGTGACAGTGGCACCGTTCGGGAAGCCGAGGCCATCTGCGGGCTCTGGGGTCAAGGCGGTTCTATCGGTGGTCGACTTTCTGGCGGGGACGGAGGAGTCACCGTGGCGAAGCTCACGGCGGCGGTGGCCGGTGGCAAAGTGGGTTTGGGGCTACGGTGGCTTTCCGTCGTAGCTGGGGGTCTGGGCGGCTCCGCAAGATGGAGTGGAGTCGTTTGGTGGCGTTGGGAGGGCCGGGGAGGCTCTGGTTGTGCCGAACGAAGCCGGGAGGCGGCGGTGGCCGAACTGGCCGGAGTCGGGGAAGACGGCCTCTTCCTCTTCAATTGACAGCAATGGGGGCACTAGGGGGACAGTGTGAGGCTGCCCGAGTGCTCGGAGGAGCTCGGGGCTCCTTAAATTGGCGAGTCAAGGCGGTTCCGCGGCGGCCGGGGATTAGTTCACCGACGAACCGCCTCTCTGTTGCGGCTGGGCGTCGTGGCGGCGACGAGAGCTAGAGGACGCGCTTGTGGATGAGTCTGAGCTGCCCCAGGGGCAGGTGGCGGCAGGAGAGGCTCGGCGGCGCCGACCTGAGCAGGGCTGTCGAGGCGACCGTGGCGGCTAGCTCTGGCTTGCGGAGGCGTGGTGAGGGCTGCTTGGCGTGTTCTGGTGAGAGGTAGAGTGTGTGGCGCGGCTCTGAAGTGTGGGCAAAACCAGGGGCGCGACCCGGCGGCTCGGGCGCGGCACGTGCAAAACGCATGCTCTGCTCGCGCCAAGAGCACGCACGGGACCTGCTCGACAAAATGCCAGGGCATGCTAGAGGTCTCGGGTGAGGTTGGGGTTTAACAGACCTAGGTTAAAGTCATCTAGAGGCTTAGTGGACAGGTTAGTTTTCCCAGAGGTGCAAGGTCACAATGCAATGACAAAAGTCATGTGAAAGCTGTTCATGCACTCAAGGTGTTTGACAAAATGCCACAGGCACCTAGGCAGTTCTTGGAGTGGTCAAATCTTCCAGAGTGGGGTCTCTTTAGATGGATGAGAGGGTGGTAAGGTCATTAGGGCAAAAGAAGAAACTTGCTAGTGCAAGTTTTGCAAATCTTCAGTTCTGGACAGAAGGTAAATGGCATCAATGCATGGACCAAAAATCTCTCAATGGGTCCAATCTCCTGGACTTAAGGGTTTGGTAAGGTGTACTACAAGTAGGAGAAAACTCATGGGTAGAGGAGCAAGTTAGAAGATGGTTGCAGTACAAATCACCCAGTTGCACCAGAATGAAGATGAGGATGGTTCACTCAAATATTTCAAAGAACATAGCTGGGTTTTTGCATAAAGTTGAATAATATTCTCCTACTGACATCCCAAAATTTTGGTAGAAGTTTTAAAGAAATATTTAAATAGGTTGTAGTGCAAAACTGCCCACTGGACCAGATTTGAAAATTAGGAGTCGAACTCAAAATATCCAAGGAATGAAACATATTTTTGCATAAAAGTGTTTTAAAAACATCACATGACATCTCCAAATTTTGGTGGAATTTTTTAATGAATTTATCAAAGGGTTGCTGTGCAAATGGAACCCTAAAACTTATGAAAAACCAAGTTAGAGAATCAAAGCTCAGAGGAAAATAATTATATGGATAATCCCACTGATAAAAGAATTGTTTTATTTGAGAGGGTAAACAAGTCCAATAATAATTGGAAAGTTTTTTCACTTGAGGTAAAAACTCCATAAAAATAAAGAGGAGAATGGTTCTGAAATCAAAAGAAAATCCAGAAAACAAAAGTTTAAGTTTCCTGGCAAAATTTTAATTAATAAAACAAGGTTAAATTTTTTGGGGTGTTACAACACTACCCCCCTTAAGAAAAAAAATCTCGTCCTCGAGATTTGTTAAGAGCTGTTTTGAAAAACAAATACTCCACGGTTACGTGTTTTTGCAAGCAGGGTATGTGTTCGAGCGGTTGTGAGTCTGCTGCCGTGGTGCTTGTTGGGGAACGTTGCAGAAAATTAAAATTTTTCCTACGGTTTCACCAAGATCCATCTATGAGTTCTACTAAGCAACGAGTCAAGAGAGAGAGTTTGCATCTACATACCACTTGTAGATCGAATACGGAAGCGTTCGAGGGAGTGGTGATGATGAAGACGTTCCCAACGTGATTCCGATCACCGATGACCAAGTGCTGAACGGCAGCACCTCCGCGTTCAACGCACGTACGGGACGACGGTGTCTCCTTCGTCTTGATCCAGCAAGGAGGAAGGAGAGGTTGAGGAAGACCACTCAATGGCAGCCGACGGCGTGATGCAGATGGAGTGTTGTTCTCGGCAGGCTTCGCCAAGCTTACAGCGGAGGAGGAGAGGTGTTGGGAGGGAGGGCTGCGCCTTCAATGGTGCGTGCAGCCCTCCCTCCACCCCTCTATTTATAGGGGAAGGGAGGGGCGGCCCCTCTAGATGCATCTAGAGTGGGGGGGCGGCCAAGGAGGGCTTGCCCCCAAGCAAGGCGCCCCTTAGGGTTCCCCCTCAACCCTAGGCGCATGGGCCAAGGGAGGGTGCGCCCAGCCCACCAGGGGCTGGCTGCCTCCCACGCAGCCCAAGTGGCCCCCGAAAGGTGGCCCCTCCGTGGTCCTCCGGAACCTTTCGGTGGACCCTCCATAATACCGATATGACCGAAACTTTTCGGTGTCCGTTTGACGACTTCCCATATATAAATATTTACCTCCGGACCATTCCGGAACTCCTCGTGACGTCGGGATCTCATCTGGGACTTCTAACAACATTCGGTAATCACATACAAGTCTTCCTATTAACCCTAGCGTCATCGAACCGTAAGTGTGTAGACCCTACGGGTTCGGGAGACATCTGAACATGACCAGGGGCGCTCTCGGTCAATAACCAACAGCGGGATCTGGATACCCATGTTGGCTCCCACATGCTCCTCGATGATGTCATCGGATGAACCACGATGTCTAGGGTTCAAGCAACCCGTATTCTATTCCCTTTGTCGACGGTATGTTACTTGCGAGACTCGATCGTCGGTATCCCAATACCTCGTTCAGTCTCGTTACCGGCAAGTCACTTTACTGCATCCGTAATGCATGATCCGTGACGGACACTTGATCACTTTGAGCTCATTATGATGATGCACTACCGAGTGGGCCCGGTGATACCTCTCCGTCATACGGAGTGACAAATCCTGTCTCGATCCGTGTCAACCCAATGCAGACACTTTCGGAGATACGTAGTGCACCTTTATAGTCACCCGATTCGTTGTGACGTTTGGTACACCCAAAGCACTCCTACGGTATCCGGGAGTTACGATCTCACGGTCTAAGGAAGAGATACTTGACATTGGAAAAGCTCTAGCAAAGCGAACTACGATCTTTGTGCTATGCTTAGGATTGGGTCTTGTCCATCACGTCATTCTCCTAATGGCGTGATCCGTTATCAATGACATCGATGTCCATAGTCGAAACCATGACTATCTTTTGACCAACGAGCTAGTCAACTAGAGGCTTACTAGGGACGTATTGTAGTCTATGTATTCACACGTGTATTACGATTTCCGGATAATACAGTTATAGCATGAATAAAGACAATCATCATGAACAAGGAAATATAATAATAATGCTTTTATTATTGCCTCTAGGGCATATTTCCAACAGTCTCCCACTTGCACTAGAGTCAATAATCTAGTTACATTGTGATGAATCGAACACCCATAGAGTTACGGTGTTGATCATGTTTTGCCCATGAGAGAGGTTTAGTCAGCGGATCTGCGACATTCAGATCCGTGTGCACTTTACAAATTTCTATGTCTCCATCTTGAACATTTTCACGGATGGAGTTGAGCGGCGCTTGATGTGCTGGTCTTCTTGTGAAACCTGGGCTCCTTGGCAAGGGCAATAGCTCCGGTGTTGTCACAGAAGAGTTTGATCGGCCCCGACGCATTGGGTATGACTCCTAGGTCGGTGATGAACTCCTTCACCCAAATTGCTTCATCGCTGCCTCCGAGGCTGCCATGTACTCCGCTTCACATGTAGATCCCGCCACGACGCTCTGCTTGCGGTACTGCACCAGCTTCTTGCTCCACCATTCAACATATACACGTATCCGGTTTGTGACTTTGAGTCATCAGATCGTGTCGAAGCTAGCGTCGGCGTAACCCGTTCTGACGAGCTCTTCGTCACCTCCATAAACGAAACATGTCCTTTGTCCTTTTCGGTACTTCAGGATATTCTTGACCGCTGTCCGGTGTTCCTTGCGGGATTACTTTGGTACCTTCCTACCAAACTTACGGCAAGGTTTACATCAGTGCAGTGCACAGCATGGCATACACAATAGATCCTATGGCTGAGGCATGGGGATGACACTCATCTCTTCTTTATCTTTTGCCGTGGTGGGGCATTGAGCTGAGCTCAATCTCACACCTTGCAATCTGAGGCAAGAACCCTTCTTGGACTGATCCATTTTGAACTTCTTCAAAATCTTATCAAGGTATGTGCTTTGTGAAAGACCTATGAGGCGTCTCGATCTATCTCTATAGATCTTGATGCCTAATATATAAGCAGCTTCTCCAAGGTCCTTCATTGAAAAACACTTATTCAAGTAGGCCTTAATGCTGTCCAAGAATTCTATATCATTTCCCATCAAAAGTATGTCATCTACATATAGTATGAGAAATGCTCTGAGCTCCCACTCACTTTCTTGTAAACGCAGGCTTCTCCATAAGTCTCGCATAAACAAACGCTTTGATCATTTCATCAAAGCGAATGTTCCAACTCGAGATGCTTGCACCAGCCCATAAATGGATCGCTGGAGCTTGCATACTTTGTTAGCGTTCTTAGGATCGACAAAACCTTCCGGCTGCATCATATACAGCTCTTCCTTAAGATAACCGTTAAGGAACGCTGTTTTGGCGTCCATCTGCCATATCTCATAATCATAGTATGCGGCAATTGCTAACATGATTGGACGGACTTAAGCTTCGCCACGGAGAGAAAGTCTCATCGTAGTCAATCCCTTGAACTTGCCGATAACCCTTAGCGACAAGTCGAGCTTTATAGATGGTGACATTACCATCCGCGTCCGTCTTCTTCTTAAAGATCCATTTGTTTTCTATCGCTCGCCGATCATCGGGCAAGTCAGTCAAAGTCCACACTTTGTTTTCATACATGGATTCTATCTCGGATTTCATGGCTTCTAGCCATTTGTTGGAATCTGGGCCCGCCATCGCTTCTTCATAGTTCGAAGGTTCATTGTTGTCTAACAACATGATTTCTAGGACAGGGTTGCCGTACCACTCTGGTGCGGAACATGTCCTAGTGGACCTCTGGTTCAGCAGCAACTTGATCCGAAGTACCTTGATCATCATCATGAATTTCCTCTTGGTTGGTGTAGGCATCACAGAACATTTTCTGAGCTGCACCACTATCCTGTTCAAGAGGTAGTACTTCATCGAGTTCTACTTTCCTCCCACTTACTTCTTTCGAGAGAAACTCTTTTCCGAAAGGATCCGTTCTTGGCAACAAATATCTTGCCCTCGGATCTTAAGTAAAAGGTATACCCAATGGTTTCTTTAGGGTATCCTATGAAGACGCATTTTCCGACTTGGGTTCGAGCTTTTCGGGTTGAAGTTTCTTGACATAAGCATCGCATCCCCAAACTTTTAGAAACGACAGCTTAGGTTTCTTCCCAAACCATAATTCATACGGTGTCATCTCAACGGACTTAGGCGGTGCCCTATTTAAAGTGAATGTGGCTATCTCTAGGCGTATCCCCAAAATGATAGCGGTAAATCGGTAAGAGACATCATAGACCGCACCATATCCAATAGAGTGCGATTCGACGTTCGGACACACCGTTCTGTTGAGGTGTTCGGTAGGCGTTAGTTGTGAAACGATTCCACATTTTCTTAAGTGTGTACCAAATTCGTGACTTAAATATTCTCCTCCACGATCGATCGTAAGAATTTGATCTTTCGGTCACGTTGATTCTCTACTTCATTCTGAAATTCCTTGAACTTTTCAAAGGTCTCGGACTTGTGTTTCATCAAGTAGACATACCCATATCTACTCAAGTCATCTGTGAGAGTGAGAACATAACGATATCCTCCACGAGCCTCAACGCTCATTGGACCGCACACATCGGTATGTATGATTTCCAACAAGTTGGTTGCTCGCTCCATTGTTCCGGAGAACGGAGTCTTGGTCATCTTGCCCATGAGGCATGGTTAGCATGTGTCAAATGATTCATAATCTAAAGACTCCAAAAGTCCATCAGCATGGAGCTTCTCATGCGCTTGACACCAATGTGACCAAGGCGGCGAGTGCCACAAGTATGTGGGACTATCGTTATCAACTTTACATCTTTTGGTATTCACGCTATAAACATGTGTAATACTACGCCGAGATTCATTAAGAATAAACCATTGACCATCGGAGCATGACCATAAAACATATCTCTCATATAAATAGAACAACCATTATTCTCAGATTTAAATGAGTAGCCATCTCGCATTAAACGAGATCCGATACAATATTCATGCTCAAACTTGGCACCAAATAACAATTATTAAGGTTCATAACTAATCCCGTAGGTAAATGAAGAGGTAGCATGCCGACGGCGATCACATCAACTCTGGAACCATTCCCGACGCAAGATCGTCACCTCGTCCTTTGCCGTCTCCGCTTATTCCGCAGCTCCTGCTGTGAGTTACAAATATGAGCAACGGCACGGTATCAAATACCGGGAGTTACTACGAGTCTTGGTAAAGTACACATCAATTACATGTATATCAAATATACCTTTGGTGTTGCGGCCTTCTTGTCCGCTAAGTATTTGGGGCAGTTCCGCTTCAAATGACCCCTCCCTTGCAATAAAAGCACTCGGTCTCGGGTTTGGGTCCATTCTTTGACTTCTTCCGGCAACTTGCTTACGGGCGCGGCAACTTCCTTGCCGTCCTTCTTGAAGTTCTTCTTGCCCTTGCCCTTCTTGAACTTAGTGGTCTTATTGACCATCAACACTTGATGTTCTTTCTTGATTTCAACCTCGGTGACTTGACATAGAGAACACTTCAGAATGGTCTTTACCATCCCCGCATGTTGTAGTTCATCACAATGCTCTTGTAGCTTGGTGGGAGCGATTGGAGGATTCTGTCAATGACCGCCTCATCGGGGAGGTTAATATTCAGTGGGTCATACGGTTGTGCAACCGGACATCTTGAGATGTGCTCACCGACGTAACTGTTTTCCTCCATCTTACAATTATAGAACTTGTCGGAGATGTCATATCTCTCGACCCGGCGTGAGCTTGGAAAACAAGTTTCAGCTCCTCGAACATCTCATATGCTCCGTGATGCTCAAAACGCTTTTGGAGCCCGGTTCTAAGTCTGTAAAGCATGCCGCACTTGAAGCGAGGGAGTAATCATCAAGACGAGACTGCCAAGCATTCATAATGTCTTGGTTCTGCAGAGACGGGGCGTCACCTAGCGGTCCTTCTAGGACATATTGTTTCTGGCAGCTATGAGGATGATCCTCAAGTTCGGACCCAGTCCGTATAGTTCTGCCGTCATCTTTCAGCTTGGTTTTCTCTAGGAGCAGCGTTGAAGTTCAAGTTGACATGGCGTTGGCCATTTGATCTACAAGACATATCATTCAAAAGTTTTAGACTAAGTTCATGATAATTAAGTTCATCTAATCAAATTATTTAAATGAACTCCCACTCAGATTAGACATCCTCTAGTCATCTAAGTGTTTCACGATCCGAGTCGACTAGGCCATGTCCGATCATCACGTGAGACGGACTAGTCATCATCGGTGAACATTCTCATGTTGATCGTATCTTCTATCGACTCGTGTTCGACCTTCGGTCTCCGTGTTCGAGGCCATGTCTGTACATGCTAGGCTCGTCAAGTAAACCCTAAGTGTTTTCGGCGTGTGTAAATCTGTCTTACACCGTTGTATGTGAGCGTAAGAATCCATCACACCCGATCATCACGTGGTGCTTAGAAGCGACGAACTTTAGCAACGGTACACAGTTAGGGGAAACACTTCTTGAAATTGTTGTAAGGGATCATCTTATTTACTACCGACGTTCTAAGTAAACAAGATGTATAAACATAATAAACATCACATGCAATTATATAGTAGTGACATGATATGGCCAATATCATAAAGCTCCATTGATCTCCATCTTCGAGGCTCCATGATCATCTTGTCACCGGCATGACACCATGATCTCCATCATCATGATCTCCATCATTGTGCCTCCATGAAGTTGTCACGCCAACGACTACTTCTATTTCTATGGCTAACGTGTTTAGCAATAAAGTAAAGTAAGTTACATGGCGTTCTTCAATGACACGCAGGTCATACAAAATAAAGACAACTCCTATGGCTCCTGCGGTTGTCATACTCATCGACATGCAAGTCGTGATTCCTATTACAAGAACATGATCTCATACATCACAATATGTCATTCATCATTCATCACAACTTGGCCATATCACATCACATGACAATTGCTGCAAAAACAAGTTAGGCGTCCTCTAATTGTTGTTGCATCTTTTACGTGGCTGCAATTGGGTTCTAGCAAGAACGTTTTCTTACCTACGAATAACCTGGCGTGATCTTGTCAACTTCTATTTACCCTTCATAAGGACCCTTTTCATCGTATCCGCTCCAACTAAAGTAGGAGAGACGGACACCGCCAGCCACCTTATGCAACTAGTGCATGTTAGTCGGTGGAACCGGTCTCACGTAAGCGCACGTGTAAGGTTGGTCCGGGCCGCTTCATCCCACAATACCGCGGAAGCAAGATAAGACTAGTAGCGTCAAGTAAATTGACAAGATCCACGCCCACAACTAAATTGTGTTCTACTCGTGCAATAGAGAACTACGCATAGACCTAGCTCTGATACCACTTTTGGGGAACGTTGCAGAAAATTAAAAAATTTCCTACGGTTTCACCAAGATCCATCTATGAGTTCTACTAAGCAACGAGTCAAGAGAGAGAGTTTGCATCTACATACCACTTGTAGATCGAATACGGAAGCGTTCGAGGGAGTGGTGATGATGAAGGCGTTCCCAACGTGATTCCGATCACCGATGACCAAGTGCTGAGCGGACAGCACCTCCGCGTTCAACACACGACGAGAGACGCGGCGTCTCCTTCGTCTTGATCCAGCAAGGAGGAAGGAGAGGTTGAGGAAGACCACTCAATGGCAGCACGACGGCGTGATGCGATGGAGTGTTGTTCTCGGCAGGCTTCGCCAAGCTTACGCGGAGGAGGAGAGGTGTTGGGAGGGAGGGCTGCGCCTTCAATGGTGCGTGCAGCCCTCCCTCCACCCCTCTATTTATAGGGAAGGAGGAGGGCGGCCCCTCTAGATGCATCTAGAGGGGGCGGCGGCCAAGGGGAGGGCTTGCCCCCAAGGGGCGCCCCTTGGGTTCCCCCTCAACCCTAGGCGCATGGGCCAAGGGAGGGTGCGCCCAGCCACCGGGGCTGGCTGCCTCCCACGCAGCCCAATTGGCCCCCGAAAGGGGTGGCCCCTCCCGTGGTCCTCCGGAACCTTTCCGTGGACCCTCCATAATACCGATATGACACGAAACTTTTCCGGTGTCCGTTTGACGACTTCCCATATATAAATCTTTACCTCCGGACCATTAGGAACTCCTCGTGATGTCCGGGATCTCATCAGGACTCGAACAACATTCGGTAATCACATACAAGTCTTCCTATTAACCCTAGCGTCACCGAACCTTAAGTGTGTAGACCCTACGGGTTGGGAGACATCTTGAGACATGACCAAGGACGCTCTCGGTCAATAACCAACAGCGGGATCTGGATACCCATGTTGGCTCCCACATGCTCCTCGATGATGTCATCGGATGAACCACGATGTCTAGGGTTCAAGCAACCCGTATTCTATTCCCTTTGTCGACGGTATGTTACTTGCCCGAGACTCGATCGTCGGTATCCCAATACCTCGTTCGGTCTCGTTACCGGCAATTCACTTTACTCGTACCGTAATGCATGATCCCGTGACCGGACACTTGATCACTTTGAGCTCATTATGATGATGCACTACCGAGTGGGCCCGGTGATACCTCTCCGTCATACGGAGTGACAAATCCTGTCTCGATCCGTGTCAACCCAAGACACTTTCGGAGATACCGTAGTGCACCTTTATAGTCACCCGATTCGTTGTGACGTTTGGTACACCAAAGCACTCCTACGGTATCCGGGAGTTACACGATCTCACGGTCTAAGGAAGAGATACTTGACATTGGAAAAGCTCTAGCAAAGCGAACTACGATCTTTGTGCTATGCTTAGGATTGGGTCTTGTCCATCACGTCATTCTCCTAATGGCGTGATCCCATTGTCAATGACATCGATGTCCATAGTCAGGAAACCATGACTATCTTTTGACCAACGAGCTAGTCAACTAGAGGCTTACTAGGGACGTATTGTAGTCTATGTATTCACACGTGTATTACGATTTCCGGATAATACAGTTATAGCATGAATAAAAGACAATCATCATGAACAAGGAAATACAATAATAATGCTTTTATTATTGCCTCTAGGGCATATTTCCAACAGTGCTGTGTGAAGAAAAATAATCCATGTCGTGAGAAGATTTATGATGCAGCAACTCAAGGAAAAGAAATCTCACTCCAGGATAATCAGTAAATTAAGAGACAAACCGCAACAAAAACTACTCAAATTAATAGAAACTAAATAATTTACTCGCCGCACAAACTCGGGGTACCACACATAAGTTACAACGAATAAATAAATGTTGCAATAATAAACACAGGGCGACGTCTATAATGCAAACGGTAACTGGACGGGGTCCCGAGAAAACGTCTCTGGTACTGGGATGCACTCCTCTTCTATCGGGGAAAGAGGATTGACCAGCCGATGAATGTGTCTCTCTTGGTCGGGCCTCAGTGGTCTGCCGATGGCGATCTGAGGATTTAAATCCGCAAGACTCTGGATAACCCATTACTCGCTGGGTCAAACGTTCTTGAGCGATGACGTACTGGACCAGGTTGGCCAGTACTGGGTCTCTCTCAATCCGTCCACCAGGAAAAGATGTTACTCCTCCGGGTGCTGCACAGCTCGGAAAGTAATAATATCCTCTTTCACTGGCATAGGGTACCACGAATGGAAGGCGGGCAAGTGCTTTTTGTGCAGCCGCTTCTATGGCCATTAGTGGAGCTGGCATAGATTTCCCCATGAAGGAAACTTCCATTGGGTCTTGGTTTGGGTTTACGGGAGGGATGTGTACTACTGCCCAATACTTCGAGGTGGATGGGGTGATTCTCGATTTGAACAGCTCGTACTGGGGTGGTTGGGTAGAACCCATGGTACTGCAGGTAAAGTCCCACAATATTTTGACAAAACTATCCGGGGTTGCATCTGGGGTTCTCAGATAAATACTAGGGCTCGGCATGGCAAGAAATGGTGCACGAGGTGAGGGGTGCTTGGCAAGGTCACGAGGTGGCCTTTTTATAGCACTGGAGCTGGGTCATTTTACCGTGGTGAAAGGTAATTAATTTGCCAGCTCAGCTCCAAGGGTCGGGGTCAAAGCCACAGATACATATCTCACTAAAGTGACGTATCCTTTGTGGGGGTTGTCGGGTGGTTTTGGTAGTGTTCGGAAAAATATGCAGCTAACGTCTTGACATAATTATGCAAGGTTACTATTTAAAACAGAGGCACAACAACATGCTGTGTTAATTCACAAGGTCACATGATTATAAGGTGTGGATACACTAAGACTCGGTACTCCTCGAGTGATTCAGTCTACCTCGTTTATATCCAACCGGGCTTGCCTTGTGGATGTCGAGGCTTCTCCACGGGTCTCACCGTCGGGATTAGCTGGAGGAGGTTGAGGGACTGCAGGGTCGGGGTGGCGATGATGGCTATCGCGGGGATTGTTGGCCACAATCCCGTTGGAGTGTGTTCCCAAAAGGCGACGAAGCACTTCTGGGGTCATCAAAGCACCTTGGTTGATGGCTGGGGGTGACCTCAAGGTCTCGATCGGGTGTCCGAACAGCACGACTGGGTTGTCGGCGTCGGGCTCGTCTTCTCCTCTCGCCGGGGCTCGACGAACCAGCTCTCCACGAGCTGCGATCAGATCAATGGTGATTTGATCAAACAATTTCTCTAGTGCACCTACATAGCGCAATAGGTGCAACAGTGCAGGATCCGTCTCGTGATCTCCGTTGGTAACCTGGGGTGGTCTACCATACCCTTCACGTCTGGGGTAGTAGTAGAATGAGCGACAGTTAACTCTGGGCGACAACTGTCGGAGTTGAACTATAGCCTCTCGAGCAGCTAGCTGGATGGCTTGTGGCTCGAAGGAAGTTGTCCTTCCGGTGAACCTGTAGGGGTGTTCTGGCGACAGACTCCTACCGTAGATGTGTACAGTGGTCCAGAATTGACGGCTCTCACCGCTCATGGACCCTTGGTACACAACATATTTGGGAGGCTCTTCTAACGCATAGGCACGACGGATGAGGTTTGCGAGTATGGTCACAAAACCTCCAAGGTTGGTTGCTGTGGTCTCATTGTGCACGACGGGGCCAGGCATTATGGCTCGGTTTGGGGTAGAGGCTGTCTTTGTCTTTGGGTTAGGCGGCGTGCCCTTTTATATAAAAGGGGCTAAGTCTTCTTCGCACGCCATGCGAATGAGACATTATAGGCGTCGGTCACTGGCGCATGATCGACAGGCTAGGTTGATAGGTTGGGCACGGACTGCCAAAAGTGTCGGGGTCACTGTGTGGCTATCTTGCACGAGAAGCTTGGCTGGGTTTAGGTTAAGGTCTGGTGGTTTGGCTTACCTAGGTTCATTGACCCGGCTAAGATAGGATTAGCCAATGGTCAACCTGGCTCTGATACCAAGTTTGTCGCGACCGATTTTCCAGGTATTAATTTCCAAAAAATGGCCCTTGTGCTCACCAGCCCCAGGATTACTGTTAGCTGATGAGGCACCAACTTGATACAAAAATTCCAAGCAAAATACAAAATATGCAGTACAAGACCATTCTGGTCTGTGAGTACAACAAACGGTTTCTAGTGGTTGATGGCGGAAGCGGTTTGTGGATCATCAGCGTCTGTGGGACTCCATTTCCCACAGGAACAACTGACCAGGTTAACTCCTATCTTCGCGAGGCTGTTATCACCATTGCTTAGGTTCCGGGGCTGTCATCACAGTCGCTCCTCTCCGCGCAAGAAATCTGGCCAAGACAATATCCAGGGACAAGCCAGTGAGTACTTTGAATGTACTCGCAAACATTATGAACACAGGTATAATATAACAACCGATAATCATGCTCTGAAAATATTCTATGTCCACAATGTCAGTCATAAAAATAAAATCCTTGATGCATGCAAGCAGGTTATTAATAGGTAACAATGAATATGTAATGACAGAGTAAGAATAAAATGCGCCATTCGGATGTCTGAAGCGACGTCTTGAATTGATGGTAAATAACAGGCTTGCCTCAGTCGGGCGTCTGAGCGACACCACATAACGGGCTTATAAAGTAAAATAAATAACAAGCATGCCACAGTCGGGCGTCTCAGCGACACCACATAAAGGGCTTATAAAGTAAATGAATAACAAGCATGCCACGATCGAGGCGTCTCGGCAACACCATATAAAGGGCTTATCGGTAAATGAATAACAAGCATGCCACGATCAGGCGTCAAATGACACCACATAAAAGGCTTATAAAGTAAATGAATAACAAGCATGCCACGATCAGGCGTCTCAATGACACCACATAAAGGGCTTATAAAGTAAATGAATAACAAGCATGCCACAGTCGGGCGTCTCAACGACACCACATAAAGGGCTTATAAAGTAAATGAATAACAAGCATGCCACGATCAGGCCTCAAATGACACCACGTAAAGGGCTTATAAATAATCAAAGTGAATATCCAGGAGGTAGAACCATCCCAGGGATACTCGATAATTCAAATAATATAATGGGTTAGTCCATAACAAAATAATAATCGTGGTCCTCACAAGTCACAAGTCGGTATCCAAGTTTGGTTTAACGGTTTCTCCTCAGAAGATCGACACTAAGACCGACACTTGACCTATCCTGCATGTAATCCTTAACCATGGACACGGCTATTCGAATAGGTTTAATCTCTGCAGAGGTGTACTCTTTACCCACGAGTAACGGATTCCTTTAGTCCATCGGGACTAATTCCGTCTCTGGTCTTTTAGTTGAAAACACACCTAACTTGCACACACCGACTTAACTTACGGTGTGCGGAATCACCCACGACACTTGTTAAGCAAAACTCTAAGTGGGGAGGCTACAACCTCGCGTAGCATAGGATCAAATTTATATCGCGCGCTCTAAGGGGTGGCCTCCCCTCTCGGTCTCAACCGGAAACACCCATGCCCCCGGACCAGGTGGCCTGCCTACCAGCTACAACCGGTATCTTCCACCATGGCCTCTCTGTACGCTGTGTGCTAGAAAGGGGTTAACGACTTACTGAACCGTACCCTACTTGTTGTAGAGACAAGTGGTAGTACGAAACAGGTATGTGGTTACTGGAACAAGACTCGATCTATGGTCGACTCAGGAGGTTTAAGTATTCCCTGCATGATCAGCATAACGAATATATTTCATCCAACAGACAGAATCACCACTCATCATACCCCTCATGCCATGCTGGACACACTCGTCTCGACGAGGAACTAGGGACAAGCTCGGGTCTACCCAAGTCAGAGACTTTCCCGTTTTCCTTTCGGTAGGCACGAAAGGCATACGAGGATGATTACTATCACAAGCATGTCCATTTCCACAGCAAGGAAATTTCCAATAAGCATTCATGCAAATGATCACATCACCACATAGAATAACGAGTTTTACGTATCGAGGTGGTGTCATAATCGTGACAAACCATGCATGAAAAATATTATGCCAGGGTTCAGAATGCTTGCCTTCAAGGTGTGGAGAGGCAGGGTGCACTCCAAAACTTTTGAAAGCTTTCTCCTTCTCCAAAAATCCTATTTAAATTTTTTTTGAATCAATATATAGTTTCAAAAACAGTACCAAAAAGTTGTCTGAATTTTTTTGAAATAAATCTTAAAATAAACTAGACAAAATTTGAGGAAGGTAGGAAAAAGAATCAACTCATTTGGAGTTATAATTAAAAAGTTATAGGCAGTCAAAGTTTTGGTCAAAATCTGGTTTAAAATTAAACAGAAAAAGAAAAAAAGTTTTGATTACTGACCACGTCGAAGGCGTATTTTGGGTTTACGCTTCCACTTACTGCAGCATGGACGGCGCGTGGGTCACTGACAGTGGGCCCGTCTGGCTCACTGGTCAGGTTTGACTAGTCGACATCCCCCCTTCTTCCTCTGCCCGAGCGGGGGGCGGGACTCCGGCGATGCTCGCCGGCGAACGGCGGCACTGTTCGGGAAGCCGAGGCCATCTGCGGGCTCAGGGGGTCAAGGCGGTTCTATCGGTGGTCGACTTTCTAGCGGGACGGAGGAGTCACCGTGGCGAAGCCAGCGGCGGCCGGTGGCCGGTGGCAAAGTGGGTTTGGGGCTCGGTGGCTTTCCGTCATGGTTGGGGTCCGGGCGGCTCCATAAGATGGAGTGGAGTCGTTTGGTGGCGTTAGGAGGGCCGAGGAGGCTCTGGTTGTGCCGAACGGGCAGGGAGGCGGCGGTGGCCGAACTGGCGGAGTCGGGAAGACGGCCTCTCCCTCTTCAATTGGCGCAAGGGCACTAGGGGAGCCCAGTGCTCGGTGGAGATCGGGGCTCCTTAAATAAGCGAGTCAAGGCGGTTCCGCGGCGGCCGAGGATAAGTTCACCGGCGAACCGCCTCTCTGTTGCGGCACGGCGTCGTGGCGGCGACGAGAGCTAGAGGACGCGCTTGTGGATGAGTCTGAGCTGCCCCAGGGGCAGGTGGCGGCGGGAGAGGCTCGGCGGCGCCGACCGGCGAGGGTTGTCGGGCGGCCGTGGCGGCTAGCTCCTGGCTTCCGGAGGCGTGGCGAGGGGCTGCTTGGCGTGTTCGGTGAGAGGAGAGTGTGTGGCGCGGCTCTGCGGTGTGGGCAAAACCAGGGCGCGACGGCGGCTCGGGCGCGGCATGTGCAAAACGCGTGCTCTGCTCGCGCCCAGAGCACGCACGGGACGTGCTCGACAAAATCGCGGCGCCCATCAGCGCCGCACCCCAAATCGTGTCCGGGGTGGACGGGATTAAAATAATAATTAAATAACTAAAAAGCAAATAAACGCATTTAAAAAACATAAAACATATATATGGGTTGGCCACAAACGGCCCGATTTCAGCGGCCACTTAAAAGGCCTAGATTCATAATTAACATAATAAGAAAATAAAAAACTCCTCCAGCGCTCCTCGCGCGCCCGTCGGTGCCGTGGGCGTCGCCGTCTTCACCGGCCGCCGGTGTCGTCGTAAATGTCGCCGACGAGGTCAACGTAGGGCGGCGGCGTCCACAGGTGGGCGGCGGTGCGGGCGGGGACGGCCGGAGGTGCTGCACCACCTCCTCCCGTGGCGGCGCCTCCGCTCCGGTGACCGCGGGGAGTGGGGCACCGATTCACGCCACGCCGCAGCCATCTCCGGGCGATGCGGGACCAGCCCCACCTTGGCCCAAAGAGCTGCTTTGAACGCGGCAGCGGGTCCTCCTCCATCGCCTCCTCCTTGGCGGCCGCCATCTGCAGCTCCGGAAGGCGGCGTCCCGGCGGTAGAGAGGGCCATGGCCTCCTCCGAGCCGTCCCACCGCCGCTTCGTCGTGCGTGTTCATGGAGTAAATCCATGACACGCTGCAGAGACAGGCCTCCTCCTCCATTGTCATGCAAGGAGGGGAGGGCGACGAGACGGGAAAGCGACGGCGTGGGCGTCGAGGCAGCGCACCAGCGACGCCCGCGGCGGCTCAAGACGTAGCCTCCACGGCCCGACACGGTGCCGGGCGTAGTAGGGCGCGCGCCGCGCGTCGTGCTCGCCCTGCAGCCATGTGTCCCAGAGCGGCGAAGTCGGGGCGTACTGTGGTTGTAGTCTGGTCGTCGGGAGGAGGCGGCGGCGGTTGATCATCGCCCGTGCACGCCCGACGCCAAGATTGGCGGGATGGGGACCCGGTCGCGGAGAGGTGCCACCGTTGGGGAGGTGGGCGTCGCTCCACGGACGGCGTCCTCGTCTCCAATACCTCCGCACACGTCCGCGAGATGTCTTGCCGGTCGCGCTTCGCCGGGCGAGGGGCAATGGTGAAGGGGCCAGCTGGGCACGACAGAGGAGCGGCGGAGACGCGGGGGCTCGGCGGGAGGGCGGCGGAGACACGAGCTCCTCCTTCTTCACGGAGCAGCGGCGGCGCCCGAGGAGGAGCGGCCTCATGGTCGTGCTTGCCTTGCCGTTCGAAGCCCATGGCGGCGGGCGGCGGTGAGCTCGAGGAGGAGGCGGGCTAGGGTTTCTGCTTTGTCGGGGTTCGAGGAGGCTGGGTGGCGTGGGGCGGTGTGGGACGACGAACCGCCCACGATTCCCACTTAAAGAAGGGACGGCGACCGCTCGGCGTGCGGATGACAGTGGGGCCGCCCGCTCGTGCGCATTGATGTGGGCGGGTGGGAGGTAGGTGGCCGCCGCCACGCTGGCCCCAAGCGGACGGCAGCGTCCGTTTGGTGTCCGCCGCCACCCAAACCCGGCGCAAGTTTGCGCTCGAAATGGGTCGGCCCGAACACAAAGCGGACAGGATGGGTCCGGGCCGTCGCGCGCTGGACCGCCTCCTTTATCCCTTTTGCCCCAAACGGACAGGGCCGGACAGGATGGGGTCGCGCGGTGGAGTTGGCCTAACAGATCTAGGTTAAAGTCATCTAGAAGCTTAGTGGACAGGTTAGTTTTTCCAGAGGTGCAAGGTCACAGTGCAATGACAAAAGTCATGTCAAAGCTGTTCATGCACTCAAGGTGTTTGACAAAATGCCATAGGCACCTAGGCAGTTCTTGGAGTGGTCAAATCTTCCAGAGTGGGGTCTTTTTAGATGGATGAGAGGGTGGTAAGGTCATTAGGGTAAAAGAAGAAACTTGCTAGTGCAAGTTTTGCAAATCTTCAGTTCTGGACAGAAGGTAAATGGCATCAATGCATGGACCAAAAATCTCTCAGTGGGTCCAATCTCCTGGACTTACGTGTTTGGTAAGGTGTACTACAAGTAGGAGAAAGCTCATGGGTAGAGGAGCAAGTTAGAAGATGGTTGCAGTACAAATCACCCAGTTGCACCAGAATGAAGATGAGGATGGTTCACTCAAATATTTCAAAGAACATAGCTGGGTTTTTTCATAAAGTTGAATAATATGCTCCTACTGACATCCCAAAATTTTGATAGAAGTTTTAAAGAAATATTTAAATAGGTTGTAGTGCAAAACTGCCCACTGGACCAGATTTGAAAATTAGGAGTAGAACTCAAAATATCCAAGGAATGAAATATATTTTTGCATAAAAGTGTTTTAAAAACATCACATGACATCTCCAAATTTTGGTGGAATTTTTTAATGAATTTATCAAAGGGTTGCTGTGCAAATGGAACCCTAAAACTTATGAAAAACCAATTTAGAGAATCAAAGCTTAGGGGAAAATAATTATATGGATAATCCCACTGATAAAAGAATTGTTTTATTTGAGAGGGTAAACAAGTCCAATAATAATTGGAAAGTTTTTTCACTTGAGGTAAAAACTCCATAAAAATAAAGGGAAGAATGGTTCTGAAATCAAAAGAAAATCCAGAAAACAAAAGTTTAAGTTTCCTGGCAAAATTTTAATTAATAAAACAAGGTTAAAATTTTTGGGGTGTTACAGTACGCGGCCTCGCCTGACTACGCCGACGGCGACGCGCATAGTGGCTTCAACCCCAACATCACCTTCCCGCATGGCGCGCCGCCGCGCGCGTCCCCCTCCGGCTTCAACTACGACCCACGAATTCCCTCCCCTGCATTCGCCGCCGGCCTAAGCACCCAGTACAACTACTCTCCTTCGCCAACGCTGACGCTAAGCCCGAACACTGAAGCAGTTCCCATGATGACGCCGACGGCGACGTCTAGCTCGAAAGAAGGAAGTCGGCCGACGCCGACGTCCTCCTCCCCACCACCCTTGGAGAACTGGCGTTTGATGAGCTCCATGTCTATTGTTCCTACCCGTTTGATCGCCAAACTTTGGCTATGTTCGATCGCCGACCCATCGCCGCCCCTGTTGCATGATGATCGCCGAACTGTGTCGTTTTTTAGTAGCGGGAAAGTGAACTTTGAATTTTTAAGCATTGGGAGGCCCGAAACCTGGTGACGCGGCTGGGAACTTGACCGTCCCCAGGCCGAAAAAAATGCCGGGGCAAACGCGAAAACCCTTCGCCGGGTGCGCTGGGGGCCAAACGGCTGAAGATGCTCTAACATTATTTATTTCTCTGCTTAGAGCAAGTACTTGACAGGGGACGTGAATGGAGCATCTACTACCATTCACAGTACTACCAGTAGTAGGTGCTGGTACTGAAGTAACTGGTGTACTCCTACTGTACTGGGAACCAGTCTTGCTTGCACACATGAAGCAACGTCGCGGAGGAAACTGCTAGCCGAGCATACCATACGCGTCGTCCACTATACGCCGGAGTGGCGTCTGTGGATAGAGCGGCGCAGGCGTCCACTGGAGGCAAGCAAACGCGACGCACGCGCCACTGCACGCGGCCATGTCGGGCGGGGCGCGCCGGCAGGCCCTGCGCGGCACCACGCTGCGCTGCCTGCCTGACTCCAACTGTAAACACTGGGTTTTTTATCTCGTTTTTACCTCTGCGGCTCGCGGTTGAAAACACAGAGCATGCCCGTCACGCACCAATCGGCGCGCCGGGGCGGCGTCACGGCACGCACGCGCACGCGCCCCGCACATGCGCGCGCGCGGGGCTGCCACATGATTTTCGTCCGTTCCCAGTCAAAGGCGCAGGCGCGGGCCGCTTTAAGACGCGCCCACCAAAACCGGCGTGCGAGGCAGGCAGGCACCCGGAGCGCCGCCGCAGTCCCACTCGCCCACCCAACCACCAACACACGCATCGCTCCTCAGACCCCGCCGGAGAGGCAGGGAGGAGAAGCCAGACGGACGGAGATGGTTGCCATGGGCGCGGACGAGGAGGAGCGGCCCGTGCACCAGGGCTGCATGGCCGGCTTCCTCCACCTCTTCGACCGCCCGCACGTCCTCTCCGGCAAGCGCCGCCTCTGCCACCACCCCCGCCGCCTCCTCTCCTCCTCCTCCAGCGTACGTACACCCGCGCGCGCCACTCCCGTTTTTCTCTGTTCTCCCCCCTCGCTCGTAGGTTAATGGGGATGCTTGTTTGTGCATCAGGGGTCGGCGACGCCGTCGGAGATGTCGATGCCGCTGGACAGGGCGACGCCGCTGCCGTCGTCGCCCGAGATGACGCCGCCCGCCGCGCCGAGGCCGTCGCTCCAGCTCCCGCCGCTGGACCTCAAGGACAGGGGAGGCGCGGCCGCGTCCTGGAGGCTGCCGCGCCTGTCGCTGGACAGCCGCGCGGTGGTCGACGCCAGGGGGAAGCTCCGGCAGCGGGACAACATCAGAACGGCGGCGCCACCGTCCCCTGGCGTGGGGGGCTCGCCCAGCGTCGTCGCGCGGCTCATGGGGCTCGACGCGCTGCCGCACGGCGCCGCGGACGAGGAGGACGGCCAGCACGCCGCTCGGGGTGGCGAGCTCAGGCGGTCCGCGTCCGAGCGGGTGCCGCGCGACCCGGCCCGCTTCCGGTTCGTCGACCCGTCTTTCTTCGAGAAGCCGGCGCTGCTTCCGCAAAGGCTGTCGTCCCCGACGGCAGAGGCGGCGCTGGCGCAGCGGCAGTCGCCGGATCCGGCCTTCCATAGGGCGGCGGCGCTGCAGAGGCGTAGCAGCCACTTCGACGCGCGCGAGGTGTTCCCTGAGCCGGCGAAGCGCGTCGACCCGAGCGCCGGGCGCAGCGAGATCGCGCTCTGCGGCGAGATCGACCGGCGCCTCCGCAAGCGCGGCATCGCCGAGCCGGCCAGGGATCTCGAGACGCTGAAGCAAATCCTGGAAGCCCTCCAGCTCAAAGGTCTCCTCCGCCACAGCACGCCACCACCGCCATTGTCTGTGCGCAACCATCCGCCTCCCATCGTCGTCATGCGCCCGTCCTCTCGGCCGCCGCAGCCTCCAACTTCTCCCACCAGGCGATTACGTGTCCAGGTCGACAATGCCCGCCGCCCGCGTTCTCCAGACCGAGCGGCGTCTCCCGCGCGGAGCCCGGCATCCCCGGCGCGACGCGGCCCACAGTCCCCTCAGCGCCGCACATCCTCTCCGGACAAGCGCCACCAGCCCCTCAAGAAGCCGAACAACGCCGAGCTCCCAAGCATCCGCCCCCGCATTGCCCGCAACGCTGCTCACAGTCTATCTCCCGACGACGACGCGTCGACCATCTTCTCGGACGGCGGCAGCAGTAGCTCTGTCAGTGCCAGTGCCAGTGCCTCCTCCCGTTGGGACCTCGAGGTAAGCCTCAGCACACAATGTTTTGTAAAATCTCTGCTCAGCGTACATCGTGCAACGTTTTCTCAGCTGTCTGTCCATTTTTGCATTGCAGCAGCGGCAGCGGGCACGTCTGGTGGACGACCCGAGAACGGACCGCGGCCTGCTGGAGCGCTGCGACAAGCTGCTGAGCAGCATCGAGGCGTTCACCGGCGCCGGCGACGCGGCCGGCGACCAGCAGCCGAGCCCGGTGTCGGTGCTCGACGCGGCGACCTTCCTCGCCGACGAGGACTCGCCGTCGTCGTCGGGGTCGAAGCGGGGGATGGGCCGGAGAGCCCCGAGCCCACGGCCGGTCGCCTCTCTATCCTTTCCCGAGGACGACGACGAGGTGGTCCCGGAAGCGTGGCTGGTTGGACCGGAGGCCAGTGACCCCGACTTCGCCTACGTGGCAGAAGTCGTCTGTTTGTCGGACCGGATGAGGAGCCCGGATGACGTGTACCGCACAGTGGAGAAGAGGCGCCGGCGTGGCGAGGACACGTGGCAGCACCGCAGGCTGCTCTGCGGCGCGGCGGCGGAGGCGCTGGACCGGTGGCGGTGCGCGCACCCGTCGGAGCCCGTCGCGTGGCTCCGCGGCGAGGAGCTCCTGCGCCACGTCTGGGCGGAGGTCCAGCGCGCCATGGAGCCGGCCGGGCAGGCGGCCGGCGACGACCTGAACGACCAAACTAGTGAAGCCATCCTGCGCGACCTCGCGGCGGACCGGCGGTGGTCGCCGAGCGCCGAGGCCGCGGACACCGTGCTGCAGATCGAGCGGCTGCTGTTCAAGGACCTGGTGGCCGACGCCATCTGCGAGCTGGCCGAGGCCGACCGCCTCCGCCTCCCGCGCCGGAAGCTGGTCTTCTGATCAATCTTCCCCACTCCCATGTCTAATCCAAATCTAAACCACGATCAGAGCAGAGCATTAGAATATTATTAACAGGAAAATAATGTGATCTTTTAGTCTTCTTCCTCTTGTACTCCTCCTTTTGTATACAATTATTACTGTTACTGTTCTTAGGAGTCCCAATGAATGAATGAGTGAGTGAATGAAAATTTAAGTGTGTTTCCCGCCATTGCATTATTGCTAGATCTTCTTTCTTCCCATGCATGTGCCGCACCGCTTGCCATGCTGCCCACTGAGGGAGTGCATGTGGTGTACCAACGCGGGCTTTTAAAGGGAATCCGGATTTTCTCTTTGACTCGTCTCGCACATGTCTGCTTCATTTTGCCACTGTTTGCAAGCTGGACCTGCCGGCGCTAGCAACAGCAACTCTGGTGTAGAGTCACTGTATCAACAGTCGTTATAATGTACATCAAGTGCGTTTCATATTCATTATTTTGAGGCCGTCAAGGCAAAGTGCATATTAAACGCTATCCTACTGTGTATGGTTGTTACAACCACTTGTTCACTCTTTAGGCCTCTGCATGCTCCTTTTTTTTTGTATCATGCAATTGTCCACTCCTATTTCCGCACCGTGTCAAAGCAATGCAGAAAGAACGCATACCACAATTCAAAGGCCACTACTGTCAGGAACTCGAGATTACCCATCATAACTGAAGTAAATGTAATGTGTCAACATAAACTCAAACTAAAGACTGCACCCAAGATGAGAAGCATAACTCTAAAAATTCTTTAACCATAGACCATACAACGAAGACATCCATCAGACAAGCGACAACCAGAGTACCTCTTAAATCAAGTGCTATGCCATGGAGAAACCTCAGCCCCACTGGTAACATAGACTCGACTGAGAGCGCCATTACGCAGAACAATGAGGCGCAAGAAAACTAGCTTGTTTAATGTATGCTTGTGAATGACATTGCAATTTTCTAGCGAATGATATTCCACATCGATGAAACAACGAACCTGGACATTGATGACCCGGAATGGCATCGGGCAGACATCTTTGTTCTTCTGTGGTGTCATGCCACGGTCCTCGGCTCATTGCTTGGCGTCCTCATGATAGACGACGCCACCACCGCCCTCATTGTTTGGACTCCATGGGCCAAGCCGATCACTTGCAGAAAAAAGTTCACGAACTTGACAAAAAAGTTCATGAATATGAAAACATTTGCGAAATATGAAAAAGTTCAGCGATTTGAAAAAGTTCACGAATTTCACAAAAAAATTCACAAATTTGATAAAAGTTTATGAAATTGAAAAACATTTATTCATTTGAAAAAAGTTCACAAATTCAAAAAATAAGTTCATGGGCTTGGAAAAAGTTCACAAATTTAAGAAAATGTTTAGGAATTTAAGAAAACTAAAAATAAAAGGGTAAAAGAAAAAAAATAAAAATGAAAGAAAAAAGGCCAACCAAAACAAAAAGAAAAGAAAACTAGACTGAGAAGATGCACAACAAGAAGAATAAAAGAAGTAACTAGGAACAAAAAGTGAGCTGTCTTAGTTGGTTATAGTGGGTGGTCGGTTTGCGTGACGGACGGACGTATTGGCTGTGTACATGCCACATATGCATGTGGGTATGCCTTATGGTCAAATGACCATATTGCCCTTATTCAGTTTGTGAGGGGGGGGGGGGGGGTATATACTGAAGCAAGGCTCGCAAGAAAAATAGCTTGTTTAATCTCCTCCATGGCCTCATCAAGCTGTTCCATGCCAATGGGTACATTATCTGCTGATGGGCTATGTTTGGTATCTATGTTTATATAGAACATGTCTTTGCAATATATGTTGTTGTATGTTTGATATCTATGTTGATATTTCTGCTTTTTGGTCACACATCAAATCCGTTGCCCGCAACTTCAATAGTCCCGCCTCCTCCCCACCCCATGACCCAGGCGCCACACCGTGAAGCTAACACATGCATGATGCACTTCTTCTTTTACAATTCGGCATGTGAAATGCATGCATGTAATATATATCCATTTGCACAAATATGGATGGAAAAAGCAGGGTGAGTGAGAAAAAAAAACCTTGCAAACAGTACAATAACGTTGAAGCATGTTGGGAAAATGACGATGCTAAAATTAAGATGTGCAGGGAAGAACTGAAACGGAAGTGAGCACGACAGTAACGTTACATTCAGATGCATTATCGAATGGCTGCATGCACGGCAAAGAAAACTTGCATGCATTCCGTTTTCACTTTAGCACCATTAATTTCACAAGATTCAGCTTCAGTAAGAGGAGCAATCGAAGTGCTAAGAAAATCATTGTGGTTGGTATTGGTAAAGTCACACAATTTAGTATTGTCTTGAGCCATTGTGACAAGCAAGCAATCCAACACACGAGCAAACAAGAAGCAAGCAAAATAGAGGCGAACGGAAAAGAGGGCAAATAAAATGGCAAGGGTGAAGTGGGGGAGAGGAAAACGAGAGGCAAATGGCAAATAATGTAATGCGAGGGATAAGAGTTTGTGATGGGTACTTGGTATGTCTTGACTTGTGTGTAGACTCCCCGGCAACGGCGCCAGAAATCCTTCTTGCTACCTCTTGAGCATTGCGTTGGTCTTCCCTTGAAGAGGAAAGGATGATGCAGCAAAGTAGCATAAGTATTTCTCTCAGTTTTTGAGAACCAAGGTATCAATCCAGTAGGAGGCCACGCTCAAGTCCCTTGTACCTACACAAAAAATAAGAACCTTGCAACCAACGCGATAAAGGGGTTGCCAATCCCTTCACGGCCACTTGTAAAAGTGAGATCTGATAGAGATGATAAGATAATATTTTTGGTATTTTTATGATAAAGATTAAAAGTAAAGCAAGCAAAATAAATGGTGCCAGAAATAGCTTGTTGACGGGAGATTAATATGATGGAGCATAGACCCGGGGGCCATAGGTTTTACTAGTGGCTTCTCTCAAGATAGCATAAGTATTACGGTGGGTAAACAAATTACTGTCGAGCAATTGATAGAAAAGTGCATAATTATGAGAATATCTAGGTATGATCATGTATATAGGCATCACGTCCGTGACAAGTAGACCGACTCCTGCCTGCCTCTACTACTATTACTCCACACATTGACCGCTATCCAGCATGCATTTAGAGTATTAAGTTCATAAGAACGGAGTAACGCTTTAAGCAAGATGACATGATGTAGAGGGATAAACTCATGCAATATGATATAAACCCCATCTTTTTATCCTCGATGGCAACAAGACAATACGTGTCGTTTCCCCTACTGTCACTTGGATCGAGCACCACAAGATTGAACCCAAAGCTAAGCACTTCTCCCATTGCAAGAAAGATCAATCTAGTAGGCCAAACCAAACTGATAATTCAAAGAGACTTGCAAAGATAATCAATCATACATAAAAGAATTCAGAGGAGATTCAATTATTGTTCATAGATAATCTGGATCATAAACCCACAATTCATCGGATCTCGACAAACACACCGCAAAAGAATATTACATCGAATAGATCTCCAAGAGAGACGAGGAGAACTTTGTATTGAGATCAAAAGAGAGTGAAGAAGCCATCTAGCTAATAACTATGGACCCGAAGGTCTAAGGTAAACTACTCACACATCATCGGAGAGGCTATGGTGTTGATGTAGAAGCCCTCCGTGATCAATGCCCCCTCCGGTGGAGCGCCGGGAAAGGCCCCAAGATGGGATATCACGGGTACAGAAGGATTCGGCGGTGGAAATAGGGTTTTGCCTCCTCTGTTGATGGTTTGGGGGTACGTAGGTATATATAGGAGGAAGAAGTAGGTCGGTGGAGCCACGAGGGGCCCACGAGGGTGGAGGGCGCGCCGGGGGGTAGGCGCGCTCCCCTGCCTCGTGGCTTCCTCGTTGGTTGCTTGACGTCCACTCCAAATCCTCTGGATCACATTTGTTCCAAAAATCACGTTCCCGAAGGTTTCATTCCGTTTGGACTCCGTTTGATATTCTTTTTCTGTGAAACACTGAAATAGGCAAAAAAAAAACAGCAATTCGGGCTAGGCCTACGGTTAATAGGTTAGTCCCAAAAATAATATAAAAGTGTATAATAAAGCCCATTAAACATCCAAAACAGAATATATAATAACATGGAACAATAAAAAATTATAGATACGTTGGAGACGTATCGAGCATCCCCAAGCTTAATTCCTGCTTGTCCTCGAGTAGGTAAATGATAAAAACAGAATTTTTGATGTGGAATGCTTCTTAGCATAATTTTCTTTCAATGTAATTCTTTTTATTGTGGCATGAATATTTAAATCCGAAAGATTCAAGATAAAAGTTTAATGTTGACATAAAAACAATAATACTTCAAACATGCTAACCAAGCAATTATGTCTTATCAAAATAACATAGCCAAAGAAAGCTTATCCCTACAAAATCATATAGTTAGGCCATGCTTCAATTTCGTCACACAAAACGTTCTCGTCATGCATAACCCCGATGACAAGCCGAGCAATTGGTTCATACTTTTTAACGCGCTTCAGCCTTTTCAACCCTTACGCAATACATGAGCGTAAGCCATGGATATAGCACTATGGGTGGAATAAAGTATAATGATGGGGGTTATGTGAGAAGAAAAATAAGGTAGAAAGTCTCACATTGATGCGGCTAATCAATAGGCTATGGAGATGCCCATCAATTGATGTCAATGAGAGGAGTAGGGATTGCCATGCAACGGATGCATTAGAGCTATAAATGTATGAAAGCTCAACAAAAGAAACTAAGTGGGTGTGCATCCAACTTGCTTGCTCACGAAGACCTATGGCATTTTGTGGAAGCCCATCATTGGAATATACAAGCCAAGTTCTATAATGAAAAATTCTCACTAGTATATGAAAGTGATAACATAGGAGACTCTCTATCATGAAGATCACGGTGCTACTTTGAAGCACAAGTGTGGAAAAAGGATAGTAACATTGTCCTTTCTCTCTTTTTCTCTCATTTTTTTGTTGGGCCTTTTTTTTCTTTGGCCTCTTTTTTTAGTCCGGAATCTCATCCTGACTTGTGGGGGAATCATAGTATCCATCATCCTTTCCTCACATGGGACAATGCTCTAATAATGATGATCATCACACTTTTATTACTTACAACTCAAGAATTACAACTTAACACTTAGAACAAAAATATGACTCTATGTGAATGCCTCTGGCGGTGTACCGGGATATGCAATGAATCAAGAGTGACATGTATGAAAGAATTATGAATGGTGGCTTTGCCACAAATACAATGTCAACTACATGATCATGCAAAGCAATATGACAATGATGGAGCGTGTCAAAATAAACGGAACGGTGGAAAGTTGCATGGCAATATATCTCGGAATGGCTATGGAAATGCCATGATAGGTAGGTATGGTGGCTGTTTTGAGGAAGATATAAGGAGGTTTATGTGTGATAGAGCGTATCTTATCACGGGGTTTGGATGCACCGGCAAAGTTTGCACCAACTCTCAAGGCGAGAAAGGGCAATGCATAGCACCGTAGAGGCTAAAAAATTGTGGAAGGTTGAGAGTGCGTATAATCCATGGACTCACATTAGTCATAAAGAACTCATATACTTATTGCAAAAGTTTATTAGCCCTCGAAGCAAAGTACTACTACGCATGCCCTTAGAGGGATAGATTGGTAGGAAAAGACCATCGCTCGTCCCCGACCGCCACTCATAAGGAAAGCAATAGAACAACACCTTATGTGTCAAAATTGTCACACAACTTTTACCATACGTGCATGCTACGGGACTTGCCAACCTTAACACAAGTATTTCTCAATACTCAACTATCATACACTAATATTACCACCTTTATATCTCAAAACGCTTATCAAGTATCAAACTTCTCATGATATTCAATGAACTCAATATTATGCTCATCTTGGAAGCCTAACATATTTGGATTAATTTCACAATTAAAGGAAATTACCATGCTGTTTAAGACTCTCAAAATAATATAAGTGAAGCATGAGAGATCAATAATTTCTATAAAATAAAACCACCACCGTGCTCTAAAATATATAACTGAAGCACTAGAGCAAAAACTATATAGCTCAAAAGATATAAGTGAAGCACATCGAGTATTCTAACAAACTCTGAATCATGTGTGTCTATCTAAAAGGTGTTTACAAAAAATATGATTGTGGTAAACTAACAAGCAAAGACTCAAATCATACAAGACGCTCCAAGCAAAACACATATCATGTGGTGAATAAAAATATAGCCCCAAGTAAAGTTACCGATAGACGAAGACGAAAGAGGGGATGTCTTCCGGGGCATCTCCAAGCTTAGGATTTTGGTTGTCCTTGAATTTTAACTTGGGGTGCATTGGGAATCCCCAAGATTAGGCTCTTGCCAATCCTTGTTCCATAATCCATCAAATCTTTACCCAAAACTTGAAAACTTCTCAACACAAAACTCAACAGAAAATCTCATGAGCTCCGTTAGCGAAAGAAAACAAAAAACCACTTCAAGGTACTGTAATGAAATCATTATTTATTTATATTGGTGTTAAACCTACTGTATTCCAACTTATCTATGGTTTATAAACTCTTTTACTAGCCATAGATTCATCAAAATAAGCAAACAACACACGAAAAACAGAATCTGTCAAAAACAGAACAGTCTGTAGTAATCTGTAACTAACGCAAACTTCTGGAGCTCCAAAAATTCTACCAAAATAGGAAGACCTAGATAATTTGCTTATTGATATACTGCAATTGGAATCAGTATTTTATCACGTTCTGGTGATTTCTAACAATTGTTTTCGTAAACAGAAAGTTTCTGGAATTTCAGCAAGAACAAATAACTATCATCCAAGAAGATCCTATAGGTTTAACTTGGCACAAACACTAATTAAAACACAAAAACCACATCTAACCAGAGGCTAGATCAAGTATTTATTACTAAACAGAACCAAAAAGCAAGAAAATCAAATAAAATTGGGCTGCCTCCCAACAAGCGCTATCGTTTAACGCCCCTAGCTAGGCATAAAAGCGAGGATAGATCTAGGTATTGCCATCTTTGGTAGGCAATCCATAAGTGGCTCTCATAATAGATTCATGAGGTAATTTAATCTTTTTTCTAGGGAAGTGTTCCATGCCTTTCCTTAACGGAAATTGGAATCTAATATTCCCTTCCTTCATATCAATAATTGCACCAATCGTTCTAAGGAAAGGTCTACCAAGAATAATGGGACATGAAGGATTGCAATCTATATCAAGAACAATAAAATCTACGGGCACATAATTCCTATTTGCAACAATAAGAACATCATTAATTCTTCCCATAGGTTTCTTAATGGTGGAATCCTCAAGATGCAAGTTTAAAGAACAATCATCAAATTCACGGAAACCTAGCAAATTACACAAAGTTTTTGGGATCGTGGAAACACTAGCACCCAAATCACACAAAGCATAGCATTCATGATCTTTAATTTTTATTTTTATTGTAGGTTCCCACTCATCATAAAGTTTTCTAGGGATAGAAACTTCCAACTCAAGTTTTACTTCATAAGATTGCATCAAAGCATCAACGATATGTTTAGTAAAGGCTTTATTTGGACTATAAGCATCATGAGAATTTAGCACGGATTGCAACAAGGAAATACAATCTATCAAAGAGCAATTATCATAATTAAATTCCTTGAAATCCAAAATAGTAGGTTCATTGCTATCTAAAGTTTTAACCTCTTCAATCCCACTTTTACCAATTTTTGCATCAAGATCTAAAAACTCCCAATTTTTGGGACGCCTTCTAACTAAAGT
The DNA here is from genome assembly GCA_021605205.1 of Aegilops longissima. Lineage (NCBI taxonomy): Eukaryota > Viridiplantae > Streptophyta > Magnoliopsida > Poales > Poaceae > Aegilops > Aegilops longissima. Next base: position 733,889,106 of record CM038682.1, on the reverse strand, counting down.
TGACTGATGACCCACAAGTATAGGGGATCTATCGTAGTCCTTTCAATAAGTAAGAGGGTCAAACCCAACAAGGAGCAGAAGGAAATGATAAGCGGTTTTCAGCAAGGTATTCTCTGCAAGCACTGAAATAATAGGTAACAGATAGTTTTGTGATAGGATAATTTGTAACGAGCAACAAGTAACAAAAGTAAATAAAGTGCAGCAAGGTGGCCCAATCCTTTTTGTAGCAAAGGACAAGCCTGGACAAACTCTTATATAGAGAAAAACGCTCCCGAGGACACATGGGAATTATCGTCAAGCTAGTTTTCATCACGTTCATATGATTCACGTTCGGCACTTTGATAATTTGATATGTGGGTGGACCGGTGCTTGGGTGCTGTCCTTACTTGGAAAAGCATCCCACTTATGATTAACCCCTATTGCAAGCATCCGCAACTACAAAAGAAGTATTAAGGTAAACCTAACCATAGCATGAAACATGTGGATCCAAATCAGCCCCTTACGAAGCAACGCATAAACTAGGGTTTAAGCTTCTGTCACTCTAGCAACCCATCATCTACTTATTACTTCCCAATGCCTTCCTCTAGGCCCAAACAATGGTGAAGTGTCATGTAGTCGACGTTCACATAACACCAATAGAGGATAGACAACATACATCTCATCAAAATATCGAACGAATACCAAATTCACATGACTACTAATAGCAAGACTTGTCTCATGTCCTCAGGAACAAACGTAACTACTCACAAAGCATATTCATGTTCATAATCAGAGGAGTATTAATATGCATAAAGGATCTGAACATATGATCTTCCACCAAATAAACCAACTAGCATCAACTACAAGGAGTAATCAACACTACTAGCAACCTCGGTACCAATCCAGACTTAGAGACAAGAATTGGATACAAGAGATGAACTAGGGTTTGAGAGTGGTGCTGGTGAAGATGTTGATGGAGATTGCCCTCTCCTGATGAGAGGAGCGTTGGTGATGACGATGGCGATGAATTCCCCTCCGGGAAGTGTCCCCGCGAGCAGTTCTGCCGGAGCCCTAGATTGGTTCCGCCAAGGTTCCACCTCGTGGCGGCAGAGTCTCGTCCCGAAAGCTTGCTTGTTATTTTTCTTCGGACGAAAGACTTCATATAGCAGAAGATGGGCACCGGAGGGCCAACAGGGGGCCCACGAGGCAGGGGGGCGCGCCCACGAGGTAGGGCGCGCCCCCCACCCTCGTGGCCAGGCTGTAGGCCCCCTCTGGTATTTCTTCCACTCAATATTTTTCATTATTTCCAAAAATAACTTCCGTGGAGTTTCAGGACTTTTGGAGTTGGGCAGAATAGGTCTCTAATATTTGCTCCTTTTCCAGACCAGAATTCCAGCTGCCGGCATTCTCCCTCCTTATGTAAACCCTGGGGCAAAGGTTTGGCAATTCCACCATTAGCAAAGGTTTAATCGGTTGACGGTATCCTTGGCGAAAGGCACCTGGTGAGAGTAGCTGCTGCTGCTGTAAAATAAGAGAGAATATGCATAAGTATTGTGACATAATGTGTAATAACAGCCCGTAATGCAATAAATATCGATATAAAAGCATGATGCAAAATGGACGTATCAACTCCCCCAAGCTTAGACCTCGCTTGTCCTCAAGCGGAAGCCGATAACGATAAATATGTCCACATGTTTAGAGAAAGAGGTGTCGATAAAATAAAATACGGACATTAGGGTATCATGATCATTCTAATAACAACAACATATAAGGGTATTGTCATATGATTTCTTATGCTCAAGTAGTCATCTATTCACAATGCAAAGTATGAATCAGATACTTCATTGAGAACCAAAAAACTATAATCTCAGTCATTGAAGCAATTGCAATTTATCATAACATCGGAAAGAGTCAACAAAAGAGCTTTTCAGCAAGCCCACATACTCAACTATCATTTTGTCTTTCACAATTGCTAACACTCACGCAATACTTGTGGTTACGGAGTTTTAATCGGACACAGAGAAAGATAGGGGCGCTTATAGTTTCGCCTCCCAACCTTTTACCTCAAGGGTAATGTCAACAATAATAACTCATGCTAACTTACATCCAATTAGATATATATGTCTGGAACTTTCCAACACACTGTGCTTGCCAAAGGATAAAATATAAAAAGGAGAGGTGAAGATCACCATGACTCTTGCATAAGGTAGAAGATAATAGTAAAAGATAGGCCCTTCGCAGAGGGAAGCAGAGGTTGCCATGCGCTTTCAGAGTTGAATGCACAAAATCTTAATGCAAAAGAACATCACTTTATATTGCTACTTGTGATATGGACCTTTATTATGCAGTCCGTCGCTTTTATTTCTTCCACATCACAAGATCGTATAAAGCTTATTTCCTCCACACCAATCAATCATACATATTTAGAGAGCAATTTTTATTGCTTGCACCGATGACAACTTACTTGAAGGATCTTACTCAATCCATCGGTAGGTATGGTGGACTCTCATGGCAAAACTGGTTTAAGGGTTTTTGGAAGCACAAGTAGTATCTCTACTTGGTGCAAAGAATTTGGCTAGCACGAGGGGGAAAGGCAAGCTCAACATGTTGGATGATCCATGACAATATACTTTATTTCAGATATAAGAAAACATAACCCATTACGTTGTCTTCCTTGTCCAACATCAACTCTTTAGCATGTCATATTTTAATGAGTGCTCACAATCATAAAAGATGTCCAAGATAGTATATTTATATGTGAAGCCTCTCTTTCTTTATTACTTTTTATTAATTGCAATGATGACCAAAGCTATGTTTGTCAACTCTCAACAACTTTTAATCATCATACTCTTTCTATGTGAAGTCATTACTCTCCATAAGATCAATATGATCTCTTTATTTATTTTTATTCTTTTGTCTTTTCTTTTATTCACTCAAGATCATAGCAAGATAATCAAGCCCTTGACTCAACACTAATCTTTATTATATATAGCTCACAGACTCGATTACATAGAAAGATCATTAAGAAAAACTCAAAACTAGATCTAACCAAAACTTTATTCTACTAGATCAAGATATTACTAAAAGGATCGTACTAAGAAAAACGGTAAAGATAAGAGTGTGATGGTGACACGATACCGGGGCACCTCCCGCAAGCTTGGCAGTTGCCAAGGGGAATGCCCATATGTTGGGGAACGTTGCAGAAAATTAAAATTTTTCCTACGGTTTCACCAAGATCCATCTATGAGTTCATCTAAGCAACGATTCAAGGGAGTGAGTTTGCATCTACATACCACTTGTAGATCGCGTACGGAAGCGTTCGAGGGAGCGGTGATGATGGAGTCGTACTCGACGTGATTCAGATCACCGATGACCAAGTCTTGAACGGACAGCACCTCCGCGTTCAACACACGTGCAGTGCGGGTGATGTCTCCTCCATCTTGATCCAGCAAGGAGGAAGGAGAGGTTGAGGAAGACAGCTCCACCGGCAGCACGACGGCGTGATGATGGTGGAGAAGCAAGATCTCGGCGAGGCTTCACGAGCACACAGTGAGAGGAGGAGAGGTGTTGGGGAAGGGAGGGCTGCGCCTTGGCTTGTGGTGCGGCTGCCCTCCCCTCACCCCTCTATTTATAGGGGGAAGGGAGAAGGGGGCCGGCCCCTCTAGATGGCATCTAGAGGGGGCGGCGGCCAAGGGAGGGGACTTGCCCCCAAGCAAGGCGCCCTCTAGGGTTCCCCCTCAACCCTAGGCGCAAGGGCCCAAGGGAGGGGTGCGCCCAGCCCACGGGGCTGGCTTCTTCCCCAAGCCCAAGTGGTCCCACAGGAGGTGGCCCCTCCGGTGGACCTCCGGAACCTTCCGGTGGCCCGTACAATACAGACGACCCGAATCTTTCCGGTGTCCGTTTGACGACTTCCCATATATAAATCTTTACCTCCGGACCCTTCCGGAACTCCTCGTGACGTCCGGGATCTCATCCGGGACTCCGAACAACATTCGGTAATCACATACCAGTCTTCCTAATAACCCTAGCGTCACCGAACCTTAAGTGTGTAGACCCTACGGGTTCGGGAGACATGCAGACATGACCGAGACGCTCTCAGGTCAATAACCAACAGCGGGATCTGGATACCCATGTTGGCTCCCACATGCTCCTCGATGATGTCATCGGATGAACCACGATGTCAAGGATTCAAACAACCCCGTATACTATTCCCTTTGTCAGACGGTATGTTACTTGCCCGAGACTCGATCGTCGGTATCCCAATACCTCGTTCAGTCTCGTTACGGCAAGTCACTTTACTCGCATCCGTGTCGTGATCCGTGACGAGACACTTGGTCACTTTGAGCTCATTATGATGATGCACTACCGAGTGGGCCCGTGATACCTCTCCATAATACGGAGTGACAAATCCAGTCTCGATCCGTGTCAACCCAATGAACACTTTCGGAGATACCTGTAGTGCACCTTTATAGTCACCCGATTACGTTGTGACGTTTGGTACACCAAAGCACTCTTACGGTATCCGGAGTTACACGATCTCATGGTCTAAGGAAGAGATACTTGACATAGAAAAAGCTCTAGCAAAACGAACTACGATCTTGTGCTATGCTTAGGATTGGGTCTTGTCCATCACATCATTCTCCTAATGATGTGATCCGTTATCAACGACATCCAATGTCCATAGTCAGGAAACCATGACTATCTATTGACCAACGAGCTAGTCAACTAGAGGCTCACTAGGGACGTATTGTGGTCTATGTATTCACACATGTATTACGATTTCCGGATAATACAATTATAGCATGAATAAAAGACAATTATCATGAACAAGGAAATATAATAATAATGCTTTTATTATTGCCTCTAGGGCATATTTCCAACACCATACCCATGTGATTATATCCCTTTTGCTGGTGAAGAAGATGGTGGTGATGATGGGTAGTCGCACATCGAGCGTAAGAGATCCTCCAACTTGCGGATAATGCCCTTGAGTGCAACGATATCCTCCTTCAACTAAATATTTTCACGTGTGAGATACTTGTTTTGTATACGAGCTAACTCAATCATCTTGAAATCTTCGATCTCAGTTGGGGTAAGAAGATTGTGATCAAGTTGAAGAATGTCTTCTGTTGCCGGAACTTGGTCCTTCGTGGCCTTCTTGATTCCTTCATCCTTGTTGATCTCCATCGGTTCTTCCCTCTTCAACTCTATCTTCATTAGCCAAGCATCATTGTCACCATTGTTGGAGGAGGGAGACGACATGATGCCTGGCCTTGACAACCCTAATAGAAAACAGCTCGAAACAAGAACAGAGGACAATTGCGTGATACGGGAGTCTAAACCTTCGGAAGATTTTATAGTGATTTTTTACCGACCAAAATATGTATCGTGCAAGAAAACGGAGTCCGGAGAGCGCACGAGGTGCCCACGAGGTAGGGGGGCGCGCCCAGGGGGTAGGGCGCACCCTCTGATACGTCTCCAACGTATCTATAATTTTTGATTGCTCCATGCTATATTATCTACTGTTTTGGACATTATTAGGCTTTATTATCCACTTTTATATTATTTCTGGGACTAACCTATTAACCGGAGGCCCAGCCCAGAATTGCTGCTTTTTTGCCTATTTCAGAGTTTTGCAGAAAAGGAATATCAAACGGAGACCAAACGGAATGAAACCTTCGGGAACGTGATTTTCTCACCGAACATGATCCATGAGACTTGGACCCTACGTCAAGAAACGAAGGTGGAAGCCACGAGGTAGGGGGGCGCGCCCTCCACCCTCGTGGGCCCTCTGTTGCTCCACCGACGTACTCCTTCCTCCTATCTATACCTACGTACCCCCAAACGATCAGATATGGAGCCAAAAACCTAATTCCCCCGCCGCAACCTTCTGTACCCACGAGATCCCATCTTGGGGCCTGTTGCGGAGCTCCGCCGGAGGGGGCATCCATCACGGTGGGCTTCTACATCAACACCATAGCCTCTCCGATGAAGTGTGAGTAGTTTACCTCAGACCTTCGGGTCCATAGTTATTAGCTAGATGGCTTCTTCTCTCCTTTGGATCTCAATACAGTGTTCTCCCCCTCTCTCGTGGAGATCTATTTGATGTAATCTTATTTTTGCGGTGTGTTTGTTGAGATCGATGAATTGTGGGTTTTTGATCAAGATTATCTATGAACAATATTTGAATCTTCTCTGAATTCTTTTATGTATGATTGGTTATCTTTGCAAGTCTCTTCGAATTATCAGTTTGGTTTGGCCTACTAGATTGGTTTTTCTTGCAATGGGAGAAGTGCTTAGCTTTGGGTTCAATCTTGCGATGTCCCGTCCCAGTGACAGTAGGGGCAGCAAGACACGTATTGTATTATTGCCATCGAGGATAACAAGATGGGGTTTTTATCATATTGCATGAATTTATCCCTCTACATCATGTCATCTTGCTTAAGGCATTACTCTGTTTTCATGAACTTAATACTCTAGATGCATGCTGGATAGCGGTCGATGAGTGGAGTAATAGTAGTAGATGCAGGCAGGAGCCGGTCTACTTGTCTCGGACGTGATGCCTATATACATGATCATACCTAGATATTGTAACATCCCAAAATTCTAAATTTTGGAATGCTATAATAAATAAATAGTTTTGATTGATTGATTGTTTGTTGTGTGATTTATTGTGTGAAATTGAGTGAAATTTGAAACTTTCTGAAAGTTGAATGAGAGGGAATGAAATGACTTTCCCAAACTTCCACCTTGCATTTATGATCTCCGTGAATTCAAATTCTTTTCATCACAAAACCATGGAGAGAAGATGACATGACTTCTTCCATTTATTTAAATGACAAGGGGTGTTGAAAATATTTGAATTTCATTTGGAAAATATTTCCAATTCTGAAACTTTATGCAACTCAATGATTTTCACGAGAGAAGATAAAATGACTTCTTCAAATTAAATGAAATATGAGTTGGGAGTTTTAAAAGAATTAAATTCAAAGTTCTTTTGAATTTATTTCCAATTGGAGTTATTTGAGTTTTATTCAAATTATTTTCTCCAAAAACAAAATATATAGAAAATAGGGTAACATGATTCCCTACATCAGAAAATTGAGAGAAATTAATTTGAAGTCATTTTGGTATTTTAAAATGATTTTTATTGGATTTTATTGGACCGGTAGCACTGTGTGAATTATTAAAATTTGTGTGGATTTTATTTGACATTAGAATAATGTTCATCTTGTAGGAAATATTTTTCTGCAAATTTTGATATATTATATGCCTATATAAAAGCTTTAATTATTTTGTTTTTGTTTTAGTTCTGTGAAATTTTGTTAAAAAAATATGCAGCGCCTTGGGCCAAAGGCCCAAGCCGCCGACCAACCACCGGCCAAGGCCAAGGCCGAGGCCATCACGCACACACCTAGAGGGCCAGGAGCCCAGGTTTCCTATTCTTTTACAAATCCTAGTAGGATTTGATCCCGTTTCGTTATTCCGTTTATTCCGATTTGTTTCTAGATCTTTTCCCTCTTTGTTTCCTAATCCTAGTCTATTTCTTGTCCCCTACCCCAAGCAAAGCCCTCCCTCCCCAATATAAATACCCAAGCACCCCCCTCCAACACATCAAACCAACACCTCTCCTCTCCTCTCTCTCTCCTCTCCAGAAGCAGAAGCAGCACCACCGCCGCCGCCAAGTGCCGCCCGCCTCGACCTCTCCTGAGGTTTATATGATCTCCTCTCCACCGTCCCGTGATCTCCTTTCCTCTAGGAGCAACCGCAACATCGGATCCGATCTTCTTCCCCAACTCCGACGACTACTCCGGTGAGATCCACGAAATCCCGTAATTCATTTTTTTCCAGAAAATAGCAATCTTAGAAAATTCATATCTTTTAGAGTTTTTAGTATTTTTGAGTGATTCCAATTGCTATGTGTCACAAATTTGCTGAAGTTTCTGTTAGTTCAATTTTATTTCACATTTGAGCAGTTTAAATTTGTGTTTGTATGAATTTTCTCAAATCACTAGATTTGAGCTATTTTGAGTTAGGAATATTATTTTGACCGATTCTTTTTGCTCCTGGTCTCTAGGACCTTTGTTTATCCATTAGTATTTAGTATTTTATTTCTAGGTTAATTTAAATTAGGTTTTTAGCAAAACAGTACTGTTTTATTATTAGTTCTGTTTTAGCTTTTTCTTTATTGTTTTTATTAGTTTTAAATTATTTCTTTTTGTCACTTTTGACAAAATTAGTTGTGTTCTGTTAGAAAACAAGAGAAAAATTTATTTTATTTAAAAAATTATTTTCCTTAGTTTTGTATGAAACCTTCTATAGGTCATAGTTAGAGTTTTATAAAAGCTTTTTATTTGTTTCTTTTTGCAAATACAATTTTATGAAAAAATACTTTCTGTTAACTTAGTTGTTTTACTTTTTATTTTCTGTTAAATTATTAGTTTAGTGTTTTAATTGCTGTTAAGTTTTTTTTACTTAGGGCAAAACTATGTTAGATGCTTGTAGCAAAGTCATAGATTTTAGTTAGTAGTTTTTCTTTCTAGTTTTATTTGAAGCTTCTTTGGACTTTGTTGGAGTTTTATTATTGAGTTTTTTTGTTTTAATTGTTATTATGAGTGTTAAATTTTTTTGCTAGGATGTTTGCTTATATGAATGCTATGTTTGACTATATAGATTTTCAACGGAGTGACGATTAGTTCTACCAAGTCATTTTCTGACAGCGTTGTTATCTTCATCAAGTATTACCAGGCAAGTTCACTTTGACCATGTTTTTCATACCTATGTGTTTTATTGCATCTAGTGTCATCTTTGCAACAATCCCTCCAGTAGTGATATTGAGTTCTTGTAGTTGAGTAGTATGCATGAGGTAGGAACCCATCACCCTGTTACCAAGCCCGGGATGATATTTTATTTAATGCTACGCTATAGTAGACGGGGTTTGGTATGAGTGCTCGAGAGTGGTGTGAAGAAGGAGGACTCTACGTCAATGACGACAACTCCATGATGGCATCTGCAAGGACTGCATTTTCAAGGCCTCAAGACTTCAAGACTCAAGACAAGAATTCAATACACACTATTGGGTGAAGGGCGGTTGTGGGCACCTGGAGAAACCAGTGGTTGGCGGGATGCATGGAGAAGCGCCATGACATCTTGCGGAAAGCTTCACCCAGACTCAAAGAGACGGAAGAATACTTCATGCCGGAAGCTTACATGCAACCGCAAGTCATTATGGGCTCTGGCTTGGTTGATCTTAGTTGGGACTCTGGCTGGGGCGGTGCTAGCAGATGTAGAACTACGGTAGGATGGGATGAGCACGGACGGTGGTCGAGGAACTCTTGGAAGACCATGTTTGGTCATCTTGTTCTCAAACACCTGAAGTGCGAGAGCGTAAAGAGAGGATCGAATCTTGCGGGAAAAGTGTACAAACCTCTGCAGAGGGTTAAAACCTAATCGATTAGCCGTGTCCTGAGTTACGGACAATTTGAGCATCTGGACTGGATCTATCTGGAACTCTCAACACCGGACTGATAACTTAATTGTGGGCAACTTATGATGAATTTGGGCTATGAGACATCGGTTGGCGGAACCATGTCATGATAGAAAACTCTATAGTACAGAATTCATTTATTCATTTGATGTAGGGAAAGTAAAACCAGCTTTTACATAAACAAAACTCGAATCTGAGCCACAAAGCCATACTGCATATAGTATAGTTTATCATCTGTTTTCTCTTATTGTGATCTTGCGGTACATTCAATGTACTGACCTACACGGCTGCAACGTATCATGTTGCGAGATACTTTCTTCCGACGAGTAAGAGTGCAGTGCAGGTTACGGTCTACACTCAACCTGCCGATGGCGTTGATGGGACTCCACACCCGACTATTTGTTTCCGTTGTGACTTATGAGGTATATATCAGTTTTACGTTAATTATACATGTGATTGCACTTTGATATATACATTGATGTACTGTGTGTGCCAGCATACTGATCCAGGGATGCCACAGCAACACAGAGGCTTGACCGTCTGAGGTCGGGTCGCTACAGATATGGTATCAGAGCACATGTTGACTGTAGGATGTGACCCTAGAAATCGGAAAGCCCCTAGGACAGGAAATCTCTAAAACTTTATTTTCAAAAAGACTCTTACTTCTCATCTCTTTCTGGTTTTATCGAATAGACACTCTCACCTCAAATTGTTAGAATATACCCTTTTCCCTTTTGATCACATGAAGAATCAACGGAAGCCGCTCCAAGAAGGACAAGATATCGGATAACTGATGGCCTCTTCAGAGTAAAGAGGATTTGACCATGCATTAGAAGAGTTGAAGCTGCAACAATTGAAGACTCCGAAGACTAGAAGAATTTGAAGAATCTAAAGAATTATTTGACCTTTAGAAGACCAAACCCCTGTTACACACTTACGTTAGATGCGACGATTTGTGAGCTGTCATTTGTTTGATGTTTTCCGATAGCCACAAAGTAAAACCTGTTTCTTCAAAAACTATTGTTTGTATTGTGTGTATCCCTCCCCACCTCTCTCATATCTCATCCCAAAACTTTTGGACCCAGTAGATGATGAATGAAGTTGGACCGGTATTCTCTGGACCGAAAACCCAGCCGGAGGCAGAGCTATGGATTCAGAACATGGAGAGTCACTTCGGGAGCAATTTGGTTTCAAGGAAGAATGAAGTATCGTACGCTCTTCAGTACTTTGAAGGAAGTGCTGCAACATGGTGGCAGATGCATCAAGCTATATAGGGATGGAATGGAGCAAAGACTTGGGAAGAATTCAAGAAGACTCTGACAAGATCTCGTCTTATCCGGAAGCACCATGATACACCAAGAAATAAACCTTGTGCCTGCAAGATTTGCGGAGAAATAGGACACACCCAGGAGGAACACAAGGATGGATGCCCTCATTGTGAGGAGAAACACCCGGTGAGGAATGCCCAACTAGTCGGTGACTTGTTTCTTGTGTGAAGGAACCACCCACTACCCGACTCGGTGTCACATTTACCCCATGGTGCAACAAACTATTCAGGAGCAGGAAGAAGGAATGAAAGAAGCCCTCCGAGAAGTTATGAAAGAACCTGTGATGAAGGAATGTGTTGAAGACCACGATGGAGAAGGCCTCAACAGATTTTACTCAATGCCTGCTATTCATGTGGAGAAGAAGGACATTTTCACACAAGATTGCACCAAGGAAAGAAAAGAGTGTGCAGGATACTTCGGCGGAAGCAATAGAGTTTGATCCACAGGGAATAGAAGGTTTGATCAGAACGAAGAAACCCAGGAAGAGAAAACAAACACACCCTCAGAACAACCCAATTTCTGCAAAGAGGGACAAGAGTCGTATTACCTGTTTTGAATGTAAGGACGTCGGGCATTATGCCAATCATTGTCTTGAAAGGAAGCAAGGAACTCAAGGAGCAGGCACCATCTCCAAGAAGCCCAAAGACTTATCTAAAGTTATGTGTTTTCATTGCAAGGAAGCAGGACATTATGCTACTAAATGTTCCTACAAGAAGGAAGCTGGAGTTGAGTAGTTGGAATTTTGATATGGATAATAAGAGTGGTAGAAACCAATTTTTTTTCATGAGTACAATAAGTTGAGTTATGTAATGGGTGCTCAGAGTTTGTAATGGATTCATGAAATCAATAAAGTTAAGGTGACATGTTTTCATATGTTTAATTGTATGAGTTGTTACTCTATGAACACGGATTTTGACCATTTTCGAGGATATGAGAAATATGGTCTATGGATGGATTTGTGAATTTCATTTTAAGGGTGATAGTACCCTATGAAGAACACTAGACCAATGGAAATGGAAATGTGTCCCACATGTTGGAGTTTGAAAAAAAAAATGAGTTGAAGTTTTATCTTTGATATGATGGTATTAAGAAATGAAATGTTATTGGATTTAAAGTGGTGTAATGTTGGAAAATGGAGCAATTGTAACTCCAAGGATGAGTGAAATTGGTACAAGTGTTGAAGTGGGCTCATAACCCACAGGCCCAGGAATTAATAAGGGTCAAGTACCCTTTGGAAGAAGAAATTTTGGGAAGACTGCGATTTGATCGCAGACGTTTACGTAGGAGGTTACGCAAAAACCGAGAGTTGTGAAGAAAGCGATAGATGTTTTGTTCAGCTTGCAGAATCAATGGAATTATCCGAACTAAGTTCGTTGAGAAGAGAAATTCTGCAATGCTTGTGAGTATGCCCAAGTGTTAGAATCGTGATTCACTGTTTACGTATGTGGTAATGATTCAAATGCGGGATGGATTGGCCCCATACGGAGACTTCTATCATGAACTATCATATGTTGATGGAAAATCAGAGAGACTTGAAAACTTTAGAAAGCGTCGATCGACAAGCCAAAAACCTTAGAATGGTAGGACGATTGATCCATGTACCGCAACCGTTGCCAAACGTAGGTCATACGGTGAGACCCAACCCAACCCATTATTCCTGCGGGAGAAACCTGTAATGGTCGACCACCATGAGATCTCGATAGTTGTTTATTGGCGGCAGACACTGTCGACTATGGAACACAGTCTCGGAAGAACCTCACCGGGATGAAAGGAAGCGTATTTGAGGAAAAGGTCTTGACCCTACGGAAGAGCCCAGTGTAGGAGTTACTTGAAGTTGTGAGAAGACCGATAGTGTTCACCCTAGGGATGGAGTACCTGAGTTCCGTTGGAACCATAACCCTGCTTTTAAGTGTGGTAGCACACTAGACCATTCGATCGACGGATTTCTTTGGAAGACCCCAAACCCTAACCTTTTCTTGCTGCCTCTTGAATCTCGAGGACGAGATTCATTTTAAGTGTGTAGGTTTGTAACATCCCAAAATTCTAAATTTTGGAATGTTATAATAAATAAATAGTTTTGATTGATTGATTGATTGTTGTGTGATTTATTGTGTGAAATTGAGTGAAACTTGAAACTTTCTGAAAGTTGAATGAGAGGGAATGAAATGACTTTCCCAAACTTCCACCTTGCATTTATGATCTCCATTAATTCAAATTCTTTTCATCACAAAACCCTGGTGTGACGCCCCCGATTCAATCGTACACTAATCATGCACGCAAATGTGTACGATCAAGATCAGGGACTCACGGGAAGATATCACAACACAACTCTACAAATAAAATAAGTCATACAAGCATCATAATACAAGCCAGGGGCCTCGAGGGCTCGAATACAAGTGCTCGATCATAGACGAGTCAGCGGAAGCAACAATATCTGAGTACTGGACATAAGTTAAACAAGGTGCCATAAGATGGCTAGCACAAAGCTGGGATCTACAGATCGAAGAGGAGCAGGCCTCCTGCAGGATCCTCCTAGGTCACTCTGAGTCGTCGTCGCCGGGCTGCTGTAGTAGTAGGCACCTCCAGAGTAGTAGTCGTCATAGGCGGTGGCGTCTGGCTCCTGGGCTCCATCGTCTGGTTGCAGCAATCGAGTAGAGGTAGGGGGAAAAGGGGGAACAAGGCAACCGTGAGTACTCATCCAAAGTACTCGCAAGCAAGGAGCTACACTACATATGCATGGATATATGTGTAAAGGCCATATCAGTGGACTGAACTGCAGAATGCCAGAATAAGAGGGGGATAGCTAGTCTTAACGAAGACTACGCTTCTGGACACCTGTCTTGCAACAGGTAGGAGGGGACAAACTGAAGTCCTCCAAGTAACATCATATAGCAATAATCCTACCCGGCAATCCCCTGCTCATAACCCTGAGCGAGAGCGACCACCGGTTGTATCGGCACTTGGAAGGTGTGTTTTATCAAGTATCCGGTTCTAGTTGTCATAAGCTCAAGGTACAACTCCACGTCGTCCTGTTATCGAAGATCACGGCTATCCGCATAGATTAACTTCCTGCAGGGTGCACCATCTTACCCAAGACGCTTGATCCCATTTGGCGGACACACTTTCTGGGTCATGCCCGGCGCGGAAGATCAACACGCCGCAGCCCCACCTAGGCACAACAGAGAGGCCAGACGCGGTCTAAACCTAAGCGGCAGCAGTGCTGGGCCCATCGCCTCGAAAGCACACACTGCGTTCGCGAGGGCGGCCGGAAGCAGACCTAGCCTAACAGGCGTTCCAGTCCAATCCGGCGCGCGCCGCTCCGTCGCTGACGTCTGAAGTGCTTCGGCTGATACCACGACGCCGGGATACCCATAACTACTCCCGCGTAGATGGTTAGTGCGTATAAGCTCGTAGCCAACTCAGATCAAATACCAAGACCTCGTTAAGCGTGTTAAGTAACCGCGAACGCCGAACAGGGCCAGGCCCACCTCTCTCCTAGGCGGTCTCAACCTGCCCTGTCGCTCCGCCACAAAGTAACAGTCGGGAGCCGTCGGGAACCCAGGCCCACCTCTACCGGGATGGAGCCACCTGTCCTTTCAGCCCCCATCTCCGAACAGTACCACAGGTAATGTAATAGTGTAAAGTATATAGTATATACCCGTGATCACCTCCCGAGTGATCACGGCCCGATAGTATAGCACGCAGAACGGACAAGGATGTAGGGCCACAGATGAAAGTACTAGCAACCTATACTAAGCATATAGGATTGCGGTAAGGCAACAACGAAGTAACAAGGACGAGCTATGCAGCGGTATAGGAGTATCTGAAAGCGGTAACATGCTACACTACTCTAATGCAAGCGGTATAGAGAAGAGTAGGCGATATCTGGTGATCAAGGGGGCTTGCCTGGTTGCTCGGCAAGAGAGAGGGTCGTCGGTGGCGTAGTCGATCACGAGGACATCGACATCGGTCTCGGGGTCTACCGGAGAGAAGGGGGGAAGAGACAGTAAGTACATAGCGAGCAAGTGCATATCGGGACAACAGACGAGCTAGGCGTGTTCTAACGTGGCGCTAAGCGATCTTGGCGAAGAAACATCCGGAAAGTTTTCCGGTTCGAGACGTCTGTCGACAGTTGAACCGGAGAGGAAAGTTTGCAGGTTCGATAGTTTAGGGGTGTGTGGCGGACGAACGGACTGCGTATCCGGATTCGTCTCGTCGTTCCGAGAAACTTTCATGTACAAAGTTTTTCCATCCGAGCTACGGTTTATTTTATATTGATTTTTAAAAGATTTAAATCATTTTTAGAATTAACCGAATTAATTAAATTAGAAAATGCAATTATGACGTCAGCATGACATCAGGGTGATGTCAGCGGTCAACGATCAATTGACTTGGCCAAACCGGCGTGTGGGTCCATTCATCATTGGTGATATCTAATTAATGATTACTTAGTTTAATTAGCACGTTAAGTAAATTTAACTAGTCAAATAATCAGGATTTAATTAACTTAATTAATTTAGTTAGTCAATTAATTAATTAATATTTATTTATTTTAATTCCTATTTTATACCTTTTCATTTAACGTTCAGGCTGGGCCCCACTTGTCGTGTTGCTTAGTTAAGCGATTTATTAAACAATGTGAATTAGCGAGGGTGGCCCATAGGTCATTGTCACGGGGTTGATTAGCACGGTAATTAAGCACTAAGCGTAGATCCACGTCAACACGGTAACGACGGTGAGGCAGAGCGCGCGGCGACGACAGCGTTCCCCGCAACTTTCTAGCGAGTGGTTGGCGAGGATCGAGCGAGGGCCTCGGCGCGCACCCAGGAACTACTAGCGGATCTTTGGGCGGTCGAATCGACCACCACGTCGGCGTCGGCGGCGGAGAGGCACGACCTCGTCGGCGGCGTCTCTGAGGCACGGGAAGAGAGGGAGAGGCCAGGTTGAGCCGGATGCTCACATCGTTGAGAGGAGGGCTCGAGGAGGTGGAGGAACCTGCGGCAAGGTCCGCGACGGGCGGGCCGACAGCGTGTGGCAGCGAGAGGGCTTGGGGTGGCGCGGCTCGGGGTCGACGGCCTCGAGCGGGCGAGGAGGAAGCCGTGGCACGTGGGGCGGTGGCGAGCTTGGCGGGAGGTCCGTGGCGCCCGGCGAAGTCGGCCAGGCGGAGGCGGCGGATCCCGCGGTGGCAAAGGCTTGAGGTCCGGCGACGGCGCGACGAGGTGTCAGCCTTGGCGATGGTGGGGCGAGGCAGAGGCCTCGGGCGGCGTCTCATGGCGAAGGAGGCGAGGAGGCGAGGCGGCGGCAGCGGGTGGATTTGAGGCGCGGCGCGCGGCGTGGCGAAGGGTCGGGGCCCTGCCTCGATCGAGACGGGGAAGGAGAGAGGTCGAGGGGGGGAGTGAGGAGGACGGGGGGGGTCTGGCCGACGGGGTCGGCAGCAGACGCCAGGCGTCATGATCGCTGCCCGATCCGAGGGGATCGGGAGTGGGGGCGCGATGGATCGGGAGGGCGTGGGGTGACGAGAGGAACAAGGGGGGGCGTGGGGATCGGGGTGGGTTAGGGTTTGGCCGAGTGGGGAGCGGGGGGGTGGTTATGCAGGGGCGAGTGGGCGGCACTGGGGCCGATGGCTCTTGGGCGAGGCCAGTGGGGGTTTGCTCCTTTTTTTTTCTTTTTGTTAGTTTTAGGTTTTTGTTTTCTGTTTTGTTTTTGTTTATTTTCTTTTCTGCTTTACGTGTAGTTTTCTTTTATCTTAGATTAACTAAATATACCAACGGTTCCTAAATTGGTATTGCTTATACATACTACTGCCACATTAATTTGGGTAACTAATTAAAATAGTTTAATACTTTATTTATTGTAAAGGAATTCAACTAATTGTTTTGCTACTATTCAAAACATTTTAGAGTATTTATGCCTTTTATAAAAGTGTGGTTCCTCCGCCATAATTACTTATGAATTAGTTGGAACCACCCGAACACTTTAGTTTTAATATCTGAAATTTTTTATTGTTTGACTTTATTTTGAATTTGAACTTTGAATCGGATTTGAACTAACGCGAGATTTGTCAACGGTAACCGAGGTGACGTGGCATCATTAGTGCGGATTACTGTAGCTTAATTACCCGGGCGTCACAATTCTCCTCCACTACAAGAAATCTCGTCCCGAAATTTAAGAGGGGAGCAAGGGGAAAGGTCAGTTACGATAATCAGCGGATCTTCTCGAAGAAGTTAATCCCTTTCGTTGATGTCTTCAATCCTTTATTCCGATGCATCATGATAAACTGGTCATCATTTCTTCGGGAACTCCATCGTACTTACGAAAGATAAGGGGCAGCTCACTACGACACAATGCTTTTAAGGGAAACAACTGGGCTAACCCATGAATTAGTATAAGATTATCTCTCGAGTTGAACATATGAAATACCTCGAGAGTAAGGTACGAAGGTACCATAATAGGCTCAAGCGGGTAGGTAGTTGCTCAAGCCTGAACAGAGTGAGAAAGGGGTTTGAGTAGCGAGAGTAAGTATTGCGCGTCGATTCAGAATAGATCACTAGGGCGGTGGCCCGTGAATTACATCGAGGCCACGTCGAGGAATAACAGGAATAGGGGTGTACAGGACAGTCAGGTTTCGATCCTGTGGAACTGTGGGTTATGGGCCCACCATGTGGTTAAAAGTAGAAAGGTTGGTGACATCTTGCACGATCATGTAAGCAAGGCATGTCAGAGGAGAGTCCGAGGGTCATGTCGGCAACAACATAGGTACCAAGGGCGAGGGACGAAGAGAACCATTTTCCTGCTCGTTGAACGAGGCGGACCAATAGGCAAGGTTCTCGTCCATCGGTGGCTACCGGAATGTCATCAACAATAGTAATAGGGTCTTACTTACAGAGTGGTACAACGAGGTGCTTACCTAAGCAGGGGATTATCACTGCTTAGATTATATATCTCCCAAGAAAGGTTCAAACAACCAATGGAAGGTAAAATATGATTATCCTATTAAACAGAACAATGGAAAGGAAAATGTGTTTAAACACATATTTCAAGGGCATATCCTTCCCAAGGACAAGCAGAGCAAGATATCCACGATAGTATATAACGTAGAAAACCCTTTAGGTAAGGGGAGAGAAATTTCATGACATTACCCATACAACGATATTTGGATAATTGAGCAAGAAACATTTAGCATTGGGCTTCGAATGTTCTTGTTGAAAATCAGAGTATCAGAGACATGCTTCGAGATAGCATTGGCATGGTCTTCAGGTGAAGATCGGACTTTGGAATCACGAAGGATCCATCAGGAATAACTTGTAGAAACAGTATTACAATTCCCTCATGGATGAAAGGATAACCCTGCTGAAAAGGAATCTATAATGATAGGTCCTCCAGCCGGGGGGGTGCTAGGCATGACATCATACTACCGGGTCATCAAAGGACCAACATCATAACTCTTGGAAGTTGTCCCAACCATCATATCCGACCGAGATTCAGATCCGATTGGTGTCAGGATACCTCAGACTTAGGATACCTGAGAAGACAAGGTGCAGCAAATTGCGAGATGACATTGTAAGATTCTCGGAATGAACTATGAAGTGATTTCCGTTAACAGGAGTTCATCATTAACCCAAGGAGAGGATGAGGAGATGGCTGACGGGCTCAATGACAATTCATCGAGAATTCCAAACGAATGGATTTCCATAATAATGTGAGCAAGAAGATGACACTTGTCAATTCAAATGATATAATGTTGTATGCTCGAGGAAAACATACTCCATTAATCATTAGTGGAAAGGTGTGACCGAAATATGACCTTAGATAGCAAGATCACGGTTAGAGTGACGATTCAATATCCAACAGTCTAAGATCAAACTGTCGATCATTAACTTCAAAGGAATAGGGTTGCTAGAAGTACAGAACTTAAGCAGCATCGTCAGCATATTGGTATCCCGGTTAAAAACAACACGGGGACCAAGGAAGAATGGTGATGGTGAAAAGTATCATCTTACTGAGAATTTCTAAGAGGTGGAGCAATCCTCATGGCATTCTTGTCATAAAAGAGGGTAATTCTCCAAGGTAAGGAAGAACAATTGCTGGATAGCAAGGATCTCAAGGTATAACACCAAACATGAACAAGCTCGTGTTGGTGGGAAGGCAATAAAGTGGTCGATGATAATACAATTCATCGAGGGCAAGGATGGTATTTCTCATCATGAATTCAATTGATATCCTGGATGAGCTCAGAATGTTGACGATCACGACACAATTGTCGAGAGATTTCATGCAGATATAATCAATCGATGATGACATCAAGTCAAACGAACGATGCAACGGAAGGTTATTGGAACCACGGTTACGACATAAACTCGAACTCAAGCTTGTCGTTTAAGGTGAAAGGGGATGACGAGGAAAATCGACGTAAGCTTAGTTCATCGTCGAATTTTGTGCTCCGAGATGAAGGACCGGGTAGCACAGTTAAAATAATCACGACAATGATATAGCCAAACAGGCTAGGAATGGCGTGATCGGGTACAAACTCGTACTTATAGAAGCTTACTGAAGAGTTGTTGAACCGTAGTGCGGACTCGGTTCAGTTATCGGGTTCTTTGAGTGTTCAACAACTCAGAGCCCGCGAAAAAGTGGAACCAGTGGGAAGGTAGCACTTGATGAAGAACTCATAAAAAGTTATGTAGTTCCATGATAATCCCGAGATACCAGAGGGTAATACTCGGTACAAGATCAAAGTAAAGGTTGGACTGGTGTATTGATCCATAGAAGACAATTGTTTTAAATTGTCCGAGAAATGAGATCAAAGAAGAACAATCATGGTCGGAACCACGATTGCAAAAGGCCAGATCCTAGATATAAGATGAACTTATACCGAAAGAATAATTCATTTAAGAGAAGCTTTAATGATAAGATATACATCGTGTCCATGGGCATGAACACAAGTTCAAGGTCGACTCCCACTTCTCCAATGCATAACCTTCCATTCACTTTTCGCTTTGATAAAGGCATTAGTGTTGAAAGTTTTACCTGGTGAAATACCAGATGAGTATGACTCGTGAAAACTTCCGAGTTCACACATATAAAGGAAGACATAGGTTCAACCCGGCAGGGTATCATGGAAACATATACCACAAGCTTCAATAGTAAATACCACCAGCTCGAAAGCGGAGCATGGTTGGCAAAAGGGAAGGATACAATTTACCAAAGGTATTATGTATCGGAGAAGGAACTCACAAAGTGATTAATTATGAAGGACACTGTCAGATAATAATCCAACAATGGATATGGCGGTCCGCAGGGGATCTGACGTGAGCACCAGTACTCAACTAGCGGAAGGAGAATGCAAGGAGATCAAACTATAGAAACAACTGACTAACTCAATTGTCAAATGCAAAGGAATTATGATTCCCAAATCAAGGGATCAGAAGCAATGCTCTGATTAGGGATGGATAAGTTGAATAGCCTTAGGGTACAATCAACGACAATTGGATTGGTCGAGAACCAATTCCAGTTAAAAGAACGGCAGCTCAGCCAGAAAGGTAATTTATAAGGATCAATGATGATTGCGGATATTCGCAAACATATTGAGTCAACAGTCCCAAAATGATAATGACAAGGGATGTCAATATGACTACGAGACTTATGGGATTAACCATAATGCAAGCAAGCAAGAATTTCAAGAGCCAAAGGCTCCAGAGGATTTTCGGAAGATCGAATAGTAATTTTGAAGACTTTTGTGAAACACATGAACAACTGGGGATGAGCGGATACTCGACAAGTGCGAGGATTTATTTGAAGGGGTATTCATGTGGCAAAGAACTGCTAGGCAGTAGGCACAAAGTATTCCTGGAACAATAGAAAACTTGGGTATCTTGTAATAACAAGATCACTGGGGATGATAAATTGAATGGCAAGTGTAAGTAGTTATCCATACGGATTTATCGGTGACCAGAAATAGCAAAAGTGATGGGCACCAAGTATCGAGAGAACATCAGGGAGTATCTTCGGAATCTTCTGATGTAGCGGCGATCATCTGAAGTGAGGGGGCTCTCCGGGAGAAAGTACTCGCGAGAACCTAAAGTTAGTTTTGTTTTAGCAAAATCATTTAACCCGAATAGAAGAGAGTCAGAATCCCGAGTAAAGATCGAGGAGTAAAAGATCCTAGTACCACCCGATGGCGGCGTGGGCCCGTAAGGCACACAGCCAAGTTAGTAAAAGTTTTGCAATGTCTAGACTCGACTTGGCCAAGGAGTGTGGAAGGGGATTCCTACAGCGATGGCTCGATACCAACTTGTGACGCCCCGATTCAATCGTACACTAATCATGCACGCAAATGTATACGATCAAGATCGAGGACTCATGGGAAGATATCACAACACAACTCTACAAATAAAATAAGTCATACAAGCATCATAATACAAGCCAGGGGCCTCGGCGCTCGAATACAAGTGCTCGATCATAGACGAAGTCAGCGGAAGCAACAATATCTGAGTACGAGACATAAGTTAAATAAGGTGCCATAAGATGGCTAGCACAAACCGGGATACAGATCGAAGAGGAGCAGGCCTCTGCGGGATCCTCCTAGGTCACTCCTGGTCGTCGTCGGTGGGCTGCACGTAGTAGTAGGCACCTCCGGAGTAGTAGTCGTCATAGGCGGTGGCGTCGCTCCCTGGGCTCCATCGTGCAGTTGCAGCAATCGAGTAGAGGTAGGGGAAAAGGGGAACAAGGCAACCGTGAGTACTCATCCAAAGTACTGCAAGCAAGGAGCTACACTACATATGCATGGATTTATGTGTAAAGGCCATATCGGTGGACTGAAGCTGCAGAATGCCGAATAAGAGGGGATAGCTAGTCTTAACGAAGACTACGCACGGACACTGTCTTGCTTGGTAGGAGGGACAAACTGAAGTCCTCCAAGTAACATCATATAGCAATAATCCTACCGGCAATCCCTGCTCATAACCCGAGCGAGAGCGACCACGGTTATATCGGCACTTGGAAGGGTGTGTTTTATCAAGTATCCGGTTCTAGTTGTCATAAGCTCAAGGTACAACTCCAAGTCGTCCTGTTATCGAAGATCACGGCTATCCGAATAGATTAACTTCCTGCAGGGTGCACCATCTTACCCAAAGACGCTTGATCCCATTTGGCGGACACACTTTCTGGGTCATGCTCGGCGCGGAAGATCAACACGCCGCAGCCCCACCTAGGCACAACATAGAGGCCAGACGCCGGTCTAAACCTAAGCGCGCAGTGCAGGGCCCATCATACGAGCACACACTGCGTTGCGAGGGCGGCCGAAGCAGACCTAGCCTAACAGCGTTCAGTCCAATCGGCGCGCGCTCCGTCGGCCGACGTCTGAAGTGCTTGGTGATACCCACGCCGGGATACCCATAACTACTCCGCGTAGATGGTTAGTGCGTATAAGCTCGTAGCCAACTCAGATCAAATACCAAGACCTCGTTAAGCGTGTTAAGTAACATGAGCGCCGAACAGGCCAGGCCCACCTCTCTCCTAGGCGGTCTCAACCTGCCTGTCGCTCCGCCACAAAGTAACGATCGGGAGCCGTCGGGAACCCAGCCCACCTCTACGGGATGGAGCCACTGTCCTTTCAGCCCCATCTCCGAGCAGTACCACAGGTAATGTAATAGTGTAAAGTATATAGTATATACCGTGATCACCTCCCGAGTGATCACGGCCCGATAATATAGCACGGCAGACGGACAAGGATGTAGGGCCACAGATGAAAGTACTAGCAACCTATACTAAGCATATAGGATTGCGGTAAGGCAACAATGAAGTAACAAGGACAAAGCTATGCAGCAAGTATAGGAGTATCTGAAAGCGATAACATGCTACACTACTCTAATGCAAGCGGTATAGAGAAGAGTAGGCGATATCTGGTGATCAAGGGGGGGGGCTTGCCTGGTTGCTCTGGCAAGAGAGAGGGGTCGTCGGTGACGTAGTCGATCACAGGGACATCAGCATCGGTCTCGGGGTCTACCGGAGAGAAGGGGGGGGGGGGGAAGAGACAGTAAGTACATAGCAGGCAAGTGCATAACAGGACAACAGACAGAGCTAGACGTGTTCTAACGTAGCGCTAGGCGATACTGGCGAAGGGGGAAACATCCGGGAAAGTTTTCCCGATTCCGGACGTCTGTCAGACAGTTGAACCGGAGAGGAAAGTTTGCAGGTTCGATAGTTTAGGGGTGTGTGGCGGACGAACGGACTGCGTATCCGGATTCGTCTCGTCGTTCTGAGAAACTTTCATGTACAAAGTTTTTCCATCCGAGCTACGGTTTATTTTATATTGATTTTTAAAAGATTTAAATCATTTTTAGAATTAACCGAATTAATTAAATTAGAAAATGCAATTATGACGTCAGCATGACATCAGGGTGATGTCAGCGGTCAACAGTCAATTGACTTGGCCAAACTGACGTGTGGGTCCATTCATCATTGATTGATATCTAATTATGATTACTTAGTTTAATTAGCACGTTAAGTAAATTTAACTAGTCAAATAATCAGGATTTAATTAACTTAATTAATTTAGTTAGTCAATTAATTAATTAATATTTATTTATTTTTAATTCCTATTTTATACCTTTTCATTTAACGTTCCAGGGGCTGGGCCCCACTTGTCATTGACTGCTTAGTTAAGCAGATTTATTAAACAATGTGAATTAGCAGGGGTGGCCCATAGGTCATTGTCACAGGGGGTTGATTAGCACGGTAATTAAGCACTAAACGTAGATCCACGTCAACACGGTAACGACGGTGAGGCAGAGCGCACACGGCGGCGACCAGCGTTCCCGGCAACTTTCTAGCGAGTGGGCGGCAGGATCGAGCGAGGGCCTCGGCGCGCACCACAGGAACTACTAGCGGATCTTTGGGCGGTCGAGAATCGACCACCACGTCGGCGTCGGCGGCGGCAGAGGCACGACCTCGTCGGCGGGCGCCTCTGAGGCACGGGAAGAGAGGGAGAGGCCAGGTTGAGCGGATGCTCACATCGTTGCGAGAGGAGGGCTCGAGGAGGTGGAGGAACCCGCCGGCAAGGTCCGCGACGGGCGGGCCGACAGCGTGTGGCAGCGCAGAGGGCTTGGGGTGGCGCGGCTGGGGTCGACGGCCTCGAGCGGGCGAGGAGGAAGCCGTGGCACGTGGGGCGATGGCGAGCCGGCGGGAGGTCCGTGGCGCTCCGAAATCGGCCGGGCGGAGGCGGCGGATCCATGGTGGCAAAGGCCTTGAGGTCCGGCGACAGCGGTGAGGTGTCACCTTGGCGATGGTGGGGCGGCGAGGCCTCGGCGGCGTCTGGCGAAGGAGGGGCGAGGAGGCGAGGCGGCGGCAGCTGGTGGACGGAGGGCGGGCGGCGGCGGCGTGGTGGAAGGGTCGGGGCCCTGCCTCGATCGAGACGGGGAAGGAGAGAGGTCGAGGGGGTGAGGGAGTGACGGGGAGGGTTTGGCCGACGGGTCGGCAGCAGACGCCAGGCGTGTGATCGCTGCCCGATCGAGAGGATCGGGAGTGGGGGGGCGATGGATCGGGAGGCGTGGGGCACGAGAGGAACAAGGGGCGTGGGGATCGGGGTGGGTTAGGGTTTGGCGAGTGGGGAGGCGGGGGGTTATGCAGGCGAGTGGGCGGCACTGGGGCCGTTAGCCTCTTGGGCGAGGCCCGATGGGGTTTGCTCCTCTTTTTTTGTTAGTTTTAGGTTTTGTTTTCTGTTTTGTTTTATTTATTTTCTTTTACGCTTTACGTGTAGTTTTCTTTTATCTTAGATTAACTAAATATACCAACGGTTCCTAAATTGGTATTGCTTATACATACTACTGCCACATTAATTTGGGTAACTAATTAAAATAGTTTAATACTTTATTTATTGTAAAAGGAATTCAACTAATTGTTTTTGCTACTATTCAAAACATTTTAGAGTATTTATGCCTTTTATAAAAGTGTGGTTCCTCCGCCATAATTACTTATGAATTAGTTGGAACCACCCGAACACTTTAGTTTTAATATCTGAAAATTTTTATTGTTTGACTTTATTTTGAATTTAAACTTTGAATCGGATTTGAACTAACGCGAGATTTGTCAACGGTAACCGAGGTGACGTGGCATCATTAGTGCGGATTACTGTAGCTTAATTACCCGGGCGTCACACCTGGAGAGAAGATGACATGACTTCTTCCATTTATCTAAATGACAAGGGGTGTTGAAAATATTTGAATTTCATTTGGAAAATATTTCCAATTCTGAAACTTTATGCAACTCAATGATTTTCTCGAGAGAAGATAAAATGACTTCTTCAAATTAAATGAAATATGAGTTGGGAGTTTTAAAAGAATTAAATTCAAAGTTCTTTTGAATTTATTTCCAATTTGGAGTTATTTGAGTTTTATTCAAATTATTTTCTCCAAAACAAAATATATAGAAAATAGGGTAACATGATTCCCTACATCAGAAAATTGAGAGAAATTAATTTGAAGTCATTTTGGTATTTTAAAAATGATTTTATTGGATTTTATTGGACCGGTAGCACTGTGTGAATTATTAAAATTTGTGTGGATTTTATTTGACATTAGAATAATGTTCATCTTGTAGGAAATATTTTTCTGCAAATTTTGATATATTATATGCCTATATAAAAGCTTTAATTATTTTGTTTTTGTTTTTGTTCTGTGAAATTTTGTTAAAAAAATATGCAGCGCCTTGGGCCAAAGGCCCAAGCCGCCGACCAGCCACCGGCCAAGGCCAAGGCCAAGGCCATCGCACGCACACACCTAGGGGGCCAGGGAGCCCAGGTTTCCTATTCTTTTACAAATCCTAGTAGGATTTGATCCCGTTTCGTTATTCCGTTTATTCCGATTTGTTTCTAGATCTTTTCCCACTTTGTTTCCTAATCCTAGTCTATTTCTTGTCCCTACCCCAAGCAAAGCCCTCCCTCCCCAATATAAATACCCAAGCACCCCCTCCAACACATCAAACCAACACCTCTCCTCTCCTCTCAGCAGCAGCAGCAGCAGCAGCACCACCGCCGCCAAGTGCCGCCGCCCGGCCTCGACCTCTCCTGAGGTTTATATGATCTCCTCTCCACCGTCCCGTGATCTCCTTTCCTCTAGGAGCAAACGCAACATCGGATCCGATCTTCTTCCCCAACTCCGACGACTACTCCGGTGAGATCCACGAAATCCCGTAATTCATTTTTTCAGAAAATAGCAATCTTAGAAAATTCATATCTTTTAGAGTTTTTAGTATTTTGAGTGATTCCAATTGCTATGTGTCACAAATTTGCTGAAGTTTCTGTTAGTTCAATTTTATTTCACATTTGAGCAGTTTAAATTTGTGTTTGTATGAATTTTCTCAAATCACTAGATTTGAGCTATTTTGAGTTAGGAATATTATTTTGACCAATTCTTTTTGCTCCTGGTCTCTAGGACCTTTGTTTATCCAGTAGTATTTAGTATTTTATTTCTAGGTTAATTTAAATTAGGGTTTTAGCAAAACAGTACTGTTTTATTATTAGTTCTGTTTTAGTTTTTCTTTATTGTTTTTATTAGTTTTAAATTATTTCTTTTTGTCACTTTTGACAAAATAAGTTGTGTTCTGTTAGAAAACAAGAGAAAAATTTATTTTATTTAAAAAATTATTTTCCTTACTTTTGTATGAAACCTTCTATATGTCATAGTTAGAGTTTTATAAAAGCTTTTTATTTGTTTCTTTTTGCAAATAAAATTTTATGAAAAAATACTTTCTGTTAACTTAGTTGTTTTACTTTTTATTTTCTGTTAAATTATTAGTTTAGTGTTTTAATTGCTGTTAAGTTTTTTTACTTAGGGCAAAACTATGTTAGATGCTTGTAGCAAAGTCATAGATTTTAGTTAGTAGTTTTTCTTTCTAGTTTTATTTGAAGCTTCTTTGGACTTTGTTGGAGTTTTATTATTGAGTTTTTTGTTTTAATTGTTATTATGAGTGTTAAAATTTTTGCTAGGATGTTTACTTATATGAATGCTATGTTTGACTATATAGATTTTCAACGGAGTGACGATTAGTTCTACCAAGTCATTTTCTGACAGCGTTGTTATCTTCATCAAGTATTACCAGGCAAGTTCACTTTGACCATGTTTTTCATACCTATGTGTTTTATTGCATCTAGTGTCATCTTCGCAACAATCCCTCCAGTAGTGATATTGAGTTCTTGTAGTTGAGTAGTATGCATGAGGTAGGAACCCATCACCCTGTTACCAAGCCCGGGACGATATTTTATTTAATGCTACGCTATAGTAGGCGGGGTTTGGTATGAGTGCTTTCGAGTGGTGTGAAGAAGGAGGACTCTCGTCAATGGCGACAACTCCATGATGGCATCTGCAAGGACTGCATTTTCAAGGCCTCAAGACTTCAAGACTCAAGACAAGAATTCAATACACACTCTTTGGGTGAAGGGCGGTTGTGGGCACCTGGAGAAACCAGTGGTTGGCGGGATGCATGGAGAAGCGCCATGACATCTTGCGGAAAGCTTCACCCAGACTCAAAGAGACGGAAGAATACTTCATGCCGGAAGCTTACCTGCAACCGCAAGTCATTATGGGCTCTGGCTTGGTTGACCTTAGTTGGGAATCTGGCTGGGGCGGTGCTAGCAGATGTAGAACTACGGTAGGATGGGATGAGCACCGGACAGTGGTCAGAGGAACTCTTCGAAGACCATGTTTGGTCATCTTGTTCTCAAACACCCTGAAGTGCGAGAAGCGTAAAGAGAGGATCGAATCTTGCGGGAAAAGTGTACAAACCTCTCGCAGAGGTTAAAACCTAATCGATTAGCCGTGTCCCGATTCACGGACAATTTGAGCATCTGGACTGGATCTATCTGGAACTCTCAACACGGACTGATAACATAATTGTGGGCAACTTATGATGAATTTGGGCTATGAGACATCGGTTGGCGGAACCATGTCATGATAGAAAACTCTATAGTACAGACTTCATTTATTCATTTGATGTAGGGAAAGTAAAACCAGCTTTTACATAAACAAAACTCAGATCTGAGCCACAAAGCCATCTGCATATAGTATAGTTTATCATCTGTTTTCTCTTATTGTGATCTTGCGGTACATTCAATGTACTGACCTACACGGCTGCAACGTATCATGTTGCGAGATACTTTCTTCCGACGAGTAAGAGTGCAGTGCAGGGTTACGGTCTACACTCAACCTGCCGATGGCGTTGATGGGACTCCACACCGACTATTTGTTTTCGCTGTGACTTATGAGGTATATATCAGTTTTACGTTAATTATACATGTGATTGCACTTTGATATATACATTGATGTACTGTGTGTGCCAGCATACTGATCCAGGGATGGCACAGCAACACAAAGGCTTGACCGTCTGAGGTCGGGTCGCTACAGATATTCTCATAACTATGCTCAATTCTGTCAATTGCTCAACAGTAATTCGTTCACCCACCGTAAAATACTTATGCTCTTAGAGAAGCCACTAGTGAAACCTATGGCCCCCGGGTCTATCTTCATCATATTAATCTTCCAACACTTAGTTATTTCCTTTGCTTTTTTACTTTGCTTTTATTTTACTTTGCATCTTTATCACAAAAATACCAAAAATATTATCCGATCATATCTATCAGATCTCACTCTCGTAAGTGACCGTGAAGGGATTGACAACCCCTTATTGCGTTGGTTGCGAGGATTTATTTGTATTGTGCAGATGCGAGGGACTCACGCGTAGCCTCCTACTGGATTGATACCTTGGTTCTCAAAAATTGAGGGAAATACTTACGCTACTTTGTTGCATCACCCTTTCCTCTTCAAGGGAAAACCAACGCAGTGCTCAAGAGGAAGCAAGAAGGATTTCTGGCGCCGTTGCCGGGGAGGCTTATGCAAGGTCAAGTCAAGATTTGGACTCCCGACAACGAGCGATTTCTGGCGCCGTTGCCGTGGAGGTCTACGCAAAATTCAACATACCAAGTACCCATCACAATCCCTTATCTCCCGCATTACATTATTTGCCATTTGCCTCTCATTTTCCTCTCCCCCACTTCACCATTGCCGTTTTATTTGCCCTCTCTTTTCCGTTCGCCTTCTTATTTTTGGCCCTTGCTCTCTCTGTCTTTATGTCTGAAATTGGGGAAATTATTGCCGATATGGACAATAATAATATCATAGAAAATTCTAATGCTCCAGCTAAAGAACCCCCTACCTTGCGTACAAAAAGATTTCAAATTGGTAGTGGTAATATTATTGGAAAAGGGGTTATTCAAGATTTCTTTACTTGTGCCGGTGCTTTGCCTTCTATGGGCGGTTCTATTCTTCATAGAACTAGTAGTCTTGCGGACGCTATTGTCATGCTTATAGTTGAACTTGAAAGGCAATTTATGCACTTACATCCTTGCATACAAAGAATTTTTCTAGAATTCTCTAATATTGAGCATTCTTCTGTTAAGCGTGCCACCACTATCTTTTTGGCTCACGAATTTAGATCCATAATAAAAGAGGCCAAAGAAATCTTTGCGCATTATAGGGTAGATGCTAGTCATCCTCCCATAGAAGCTATCCTTTTTAATCAAGAAGACATGATGCGTTTACAATCGTTGGATCATATTGCTTATAATTAAAATCTTAGGAAAAAGGTTCCAGCTAATGTTCTAGTTGATAGAATTTCCGAGCTTAATGATGATTTTGCTATTCAGAATAATGGATTAGGTTTTCCTCTTGAACGAAGGCTTGTGGCTTTTTGCCAAAAGAATGCTTGTAATGATGAATTGGTTGTGCAATACAAAGGGCCTAGGGAGGAACCCATACCTCCCGAGATTGATCTTGGGGACTTTTGTCCCATTAAATTTAGCCCTTTTGATTATTTTTGCTTACCTCAAAGAAAACTTGCTGCCGAACATAGAGAATATGAGAAAAGTTTTCATGACTTGCCTTATCACTATTATGGGAATACCTAGATCTATCCTTGCTTTTATGCCTAGCTAGGGGCGTTGAACGATAGCGCTTGTTGGGAGGCAACCCAATTTTATTTTTAGTTTTTTGCTTTTTGCTTCTGTTCAGGAATAAATATTTGTTCCAGCCTCTGGTTAGATGTGTTTTTATGTTTTAATTAGTGTTTGTGCCAAGTTAAACCTATAGGATCTTCTTGGATGATAGTTATTTGATCTTGCTGTAATTTCCAGAAACTTTCTGTTCACGAAAACAATTGTTAATATTCACCAGAACGTGATAAAATAGTGATTCCAATTTCTTCTGATCAATAAACAAATTACCTAGGTCGTCCTATTTTGTCTTATTTTTTGGAGTTGCAGAAGTTTGCGTTAGTTACAGATGACTACTGACTGTTCTGTTTTTGACAGATTCTGTTTTTCGTGTGTTGTTTGCTTATTTTGATGAATCTATGGCTAATAAAATAGTTTATAAACCATAGAGAAGTTGGAATACAGTAGGTTTAACACTAATATAAATAAAGAATGAGTTCATTACATTACCTTGAAGTGGTCTTTTGTTTTCTTTCGCTAACGGAGCTCACGAGATTTCTGTTGAGTTTTGTGTTGTGAAGTTTTCAAGTTTTGGGTGAAAGATTTTTGATGGATTATGGAACAAGGAGTGGCAAGAGCCTAAGCTTTGGGATGCCCATGGCACCCCCAAGATAATCTAAGGACACAAAAAAGCCAAAGCTTGGGGATGCCCCGGAAGGCATCCCCTCTTTCGTCTTCCATCGGTAACTTTACTTGGAGCCATATTTTTATTCACCACATGATATGTGTTTTGCTTGGAGCGTCTTGTATTATTTGAGTCTTTACTTTTTAGTTTAACATAATCATCCTTGCTGTACACACCTTTTGAGAGAGCCATACATGATTTGGAAATTATTAGAATACTCTTTGTGCTTCACTTATATCTTTTGAGTTATGTAGTTTTGCTCTAGTACTTCACTTATATCTTTTAGAGCACGGTAGTGGATTTGTTTTATAGAAACTATTGATCTCTCATGCTTCACTTAGATTATTTTGAGAGTCTTAAATAGCATGGTAATTTGCTTAAATAATCTTAATATGCTAGGTATTCAAGAATAGTAAAAACTTTCTTATGATGTGTTGAATACTAAGAGAAGTTTGATGCTTGATGATTGTTTTGAGATATGGAGGTAATAATATCAAAGTCGTGCTAGTTGAGTTTGAGAAATGCTTGTGTTGAAGTTTGAAAGTCCCGTAGCATGTACGTATGGTAAAGGTTAATGTAACAAATTTGAAACATGAGGTGTTCTTTGATTGTCCTCCTTATGAGTAGCGCTCGGGGACGAGCGATGGTCTTTTCCTACCAATCTATCCCCCTAGGAGCATGCACGTAGTGCTTGGTTTTTGATGACTTGTAGATTTTTGCAATAAGTATGTGAGTTCTTTATGACTAATGTTGAGTCCATGGATTATACGCACTCTCACCCTTCCATCATTGCTATCATCTTGATGCCGTGCATTGCCCTTTCTCACATTGAGAGTTGGTGCAAACTTAGCGGTGCATCAAACCCGTGATATGATACAATCTTTCACATAAACCTCCTTATATCTTCCTCAAAACATCCACCATACCTACCTATTATGGCATTTCCATATCCATTCCGAGATATATTGCCATGCAACTTTCCACCATTCCGTTCATCATGACACATTCATCATTGTCATATTGCTAGCATGATCATGTAGTTGACATAGTATTTGTGGCAAAGCCGCCGTTCATAATTCTTTCATACATGTCACTCTTGGTTCATTACATATCCGGGTACACCGCCGGAGGCATTCATATAGAGTCATACTTTGTTCTAGTATCGAGTTGTAATCATAGAGTTGTAAATAAATAGAAGTGTGATGATCATCATTTTCTAGAGCATTGTCCCAAGTGAGGAACAAAAAAAAAAAGAAAAAAATGAGAGAAAAAGAGAGAAGGGACAATGCTACTATCCTTTGCCACACTTGTGCTTCAAAGTAGCACCGTAATCTTCATGATAGAGAGTCTTTGTTTTGTCACTTTCATATACTAGTGGGAATTTTTCATTATAGAACTTGGCTTGTATATTCCAACAATGGGCCTCCTCAAGGGCCCTAGGTCTTCATGAGCAAGCAAGTTGGATGCACACCCACTTAGTTTCTTTTGTTGAGCTTTCACACATTTATAGCTCTAGTGCATCCGTTGCATGTCAATCCCTACTCCTTGCATTAACATCAATCTATGGGCATCTCCATAGCTCATTGATTAGCCTCGTTGATGTGAGACTTTCTCCTTTTTTTGTCTTCTCCACATAACCCCCATCATCATATTCTATTCCACCCATAGTACTATGTCCATGGCTCGCGCTCATATATTGCGTGAAAGTTTATAGGTTTGAGATTACTAAAGTATGAAAAAATTGCTTGGCTTGTCATCGGGGTTGTGCATGATGAGAGCATTCTTGTGTGACGAAAATGGAGCATGACTAAACTAAATGATTTTGTAGGGATGAACTTTCTTTGGCCATGTTATTTTGAGAAGACATAATTGCTTAGTTAGTATGCTTGAAGTGTTATCATTTTATGTCAGTATGAACTTTTGTCTTGTATCTTTCGGATCCGAATATTCATACCACAATTAAGAAGAATTACATTGAAATTATGCCAAGTAGCACTCCGCATCAAAAATTATCTTTTTTATCATTTACCTACTCGAGGACGAGCAGGAATTAAGCTTGGGGATGCTTGATACGTCTCCAATGTATCTATAATTTTTGATTGCTCCATGCTATATTATCTACTGTTTTGGACATTATTGGGCTTTATTATCCACTTTTATATTATTTTTGGGACTAACCTTTTAACCGGAGGCCCAACCCAGAATTTCTGTTTTTTGCCTATTTCAGAGTTTCGCAGAAAAGGAATATCAAACGGATTCCAAATGGAATGAAACCTTCGGGAACGTGATTTTCTCACCGAACATGATCCATGAGACTTGACCCTACGTCTAGAAACGAAGGTGGAAGCCACGAGGTAGGGGGGCGCGCACACCCCCCAGGGCGCGCCCTCCACCCTCGTGGGCCCCCTGTTGCTCCACCGACGTACTCCTTCCTCCTATATATACCTACGTACCCCCAAACAATCAGATACGGAGCCAAAAACCTAATTCCACCGCCGCAACCTTCTATACCCACGAGATCCCATCTTGGGGCCTGTTGCGGAGCTCCGCCGGAGGGGGCATCCATCACGGAGGGCTTCTACATCAACACCATAGCCTCTCCGATGAAGTGTGAGTAGTTTACCTCAGACCTTCGGGTCCATAGTTATTAGCTAGATGGCTTCTTCTCTCTTTTTGGATCTCAATACAATGTTCTCCCCCTCTCTTGTGGAGATCTATTTGATGTAATCTTCTTTTTGCGGTGTGTTTGTTGAGACCGATGAATTGTGGGTTTATGATCAAGATTATCTATGAACAATATTTGAATCTTCTCTAAATTATTTTATGTATGATTGGTTATCTTTGCAAGTCTCTTCGAATTATCAGTTTGGTTTGGCCTACTAGATTGGTTTTTCTTGCAATGGGAGAATGTAGCGACCTGACCCAAAATCGGTCAAATCTCTATGTCTGTACCATCCCAAGATCATGCTTGTACTCACAGTACATCGATAAAGTAATCAAAGTTCAATCACACCTGAATATTATTACACGATTCTCATATAGAGTCTTTATTACAAGGGAATAAATTCGGCTCAAGGCCAACTCATGAGAAATAAACTACTAATGCTGCGGAAACGTAGAAGATAAGCGAGTCCATCCGACTCCAAAGGGCAATCGCCAAGCGCGGAGCGTAGCCTCACTCCTGATCGGAAAATACCTCTGCAACATAAGACGTTGCAGCCATGTAGGTCAGCTTTTTGAATAAGGTGGCAAGTCATGAAGAATAACAATAATAAAGTTACTATCACTATATGCATTTTGGCTGTGGGGCTCTAAGTTTCATCATTTTGCGAAAAGCAAATTTTTCCCTACTACAGTGGACTTGCTTGCAAATTACTACAATTGTTGGTAGTTATTGAGATGGTTCCGCCAACCAAAATCTCATACCCAAATTATTAAGTCATAAAACCCCTCAAATTAATTCATTAGTTTTAGTGTTGAGATTTCCGAATACTTCCAAGTTCCAGAGGCTCAAATTGTCCGTAACCGGGGACACGGCTAATCGATTAGATCTTTAAACTCTGCAGAGGTTTGCGACTTTCCCGCAAGAATCATTCCCTCCTTTAAAGTCTTCGCACTTCATGGTGTTTGAAGGCGGGGACGAATAAACAGGGTCTTCCAAAGAGTTCTTCTGGCTACTGCCGGTACCCATCCAATCCTACCGTTCTTCTACATCTCGTAGTACCGTCAAGCCAGCGTCACTACTAGGGTCAACCCAGCCAGAGCCCATAATGGCTTGCGGCTGCACAGGTAAGCTTCCGGTCATGGGGCATCCATCCTTCTCTTCGTGGCTGGGTGAAGCTTTCCGCAAGATGTCATGGCGCTTCTCCATGCATCCCGGCCAACCACTGGGTTCTCCAGGGTGCCCGTCAACCGTCCTCCACCCAGTAGTGATTTTCGAAGTCCATCTTGATCATTGTAGTTCATGGGGTTGTCGTCATCATTGACTCTCACATCTTGCTTATGAATTTCACTCAACCAAAACCCGTCTACGAGCATAGCAAAGTAAACTACTTCGTCCCGGGGGTCATGGTAACAAGGGGATTGGTTCATCCTACCACATGATACTACTCAAGATTAATAACTTCAAAATTTCAACTACTGCATGCATGGTGGGGTGGTGACAATTCTAATGCACAAAAACATAGGTATAGAAAATAACATGATCAAAACTTGCCTTGCTGATGATCCTCGTAAGCTAAAGATTCGTAGTAGCAAGCTTCGCACTCCGGATACTCTACCGAGACAAACAAACACAATAAGCATATAGCAATAGGATCACATAATAGCATAACAAAGTAACATAACACACCAAAACAACCAAATCAAAATCCAAAGGGAAAACTCAAAGAAAACCCATTCAAAGTTTTTCCTACTTCAAACAATAGCTAGAATAGTTTTTATATAACAAAAACTTCTTAACATAACCTAATCATGGTTTTAGGTTAACTTAACAGAAAAGAATTCACTAAGCAACTAGGAGCAAAAAGAATTAATTTAAAATCTATTATAAAACTCCTATTAGGCCTAATCCAATTTCTATTAAGAAAAATAAAATAAAACTTTTATTAATTATAAATAAAAGTTCATCCATTAAAGTGACAGAAACTATCCTAGAATAATTAATCACATGTTAAAAATAAATTTATTTACTAATTAAATTAATAGGAAAACAGTAGCTAGTTAATTAATTGGGATTAATAAGATTCTGCTTAAAACTATTTATTTATTAATCCTAAAATACCCAAGTGAATTTTTATGGTTTGGCAATGCCAAAATAAAGTTGGGACAAAAAGAATCATCCAAAAATAATTTTTCTAACTCAAGTTATAGCAGATTTACTATTCTGGCTAAAACTAAAATAAAGCAATTTTATTTAATTTTAACATAGCTATATATATATTCTACAGAAACTACATAAAATTTGCAAACCAACAAAAAAAGAATCACCTAAAAATATTAAACAGAATAAAAGATATGAATTTTTCAAAACAGAAACTATTCTGTTAAAACAGAAAATGAAATTAAAAGAAAAAAGCCTAATGGGCCTAAACTACGCACTGTGCGTCAAATAACCTAAACGGGCCTAGGGTTTAAACTAAAACGGGCCGGCTAAATAAAAATAAACCTAACTAAA
Organism: Aegilops longissima; assembly: GCA_021605205.1. Classification (NCBI taxonomy): domain Eukaryota; kingdom Viridiplantae; phylum Streptophyta; class Magnoliopsida; order Poales; family Poaceae; genus Aegilops; species Aegilops longissima. The sequence goes on along the minus strand of CM038682.1, from coordinate 733,853,472 downwards.
ATAAACCGGACGAACCGGGCCGGCTTTTTATAAAAAACATACCCCTTCGGGGTAATCTAATCCTAGCCGTAGATCGTGCATCGGACGGGGGAGGGGATTCCGGCGACTAACCGGAGCTCGGCGGCGGCGGGGCGGCAAGTCGGCGAGGCTCAGGCGTCGGGAGGTTTGGAGTAGCCGGCCGGGTGTGGGGAGCTCGGGGAAGCTTTCGGTGGAGTCGGGGGAGATCGGGGGTGGCTAGGGCGGCGACGGCGACAGTATGGCGGCGGGGGACTCTGGCTCATGAGCTCGTGCGAGAGGGAGAGGGTCAGCGAGGGCTAGGGGGGAATGGGGTGCGGGCGAGGCTTAAATAGCCAGGGCCTCGGCCTAGCTTGGGGCGATCGGAGGATCGGTATCCGGATCCTTGGGATCCGCGATCTCTGTGGCGCGGCGTGGCGTGGGGCGGGGTTGTGAAGGCGGATCCAGCTGTCGATGAGAGGAGAGGGTGCGGAGCGGCGGGCGGCCGATCACGGAGGAGTTGGCGGCGGGCGAGGTGAGAGGGAGCTGGGCGGCTCGGTGGCAGATGGGCATTGGGCTGCGCTGGGCTTGAGGGTTTCAGCTGGCTGGGCCAGGGGGCCTAGCTGGCGCCTGGGGTGGGTTTTCTAATTTTTTGAATTTATTTTTTAATAAAACAAAAACTGAAATAAAACAATAACTATAAATATTTTATATAGGGTATATATATACCAAAATGATCAGGCAATATTCCTTTCATTTGAACATTTTTCCAAAGGCAAAATCAAACTTTATAAAACTCCATTTTTTCAAATTCAAATAAAATTCAGATTTGAATCCAAATCTTTTGGCAATGTTTTCCTCTGATATTTTGGAGTGTCATGTTTACTCCTCTCATACTTTTGATCAAGTATTTATCAGGCTTAGTTTTTGAAATGTTTCCCACTTGCCAAAGTTTGAATTCAAATTCAAAACTCAAAATTCTCTGAAACTTCAAATGGCATTCAAATCAAACAGGATGCATAGGATGCTTAGCTATAATTGTAAAACATTCCAAATAGGAAATTTGGGATGTTACAAACCTTCCCACCTTAAGATGAATCTCGCCCTCGAGATTCGGGTTGGCTAGCAAATAGGTGCGGGTGGTCTCGAAGAAGATCTTCTTCGCGCTCCCAGGTGGCTTCTTCCTCGTTGTGGTGACTCCACAGCACCTTGCAAAATTTGATGACCTTGCTGCGGGTGACTCTGCTTGCAGTCTCGAGAATTCGGACGGGTTTCTCCTTGTAAGTCAGATCACTGTCAAGCTGTATGGCCTCTAGGGGCACTGTGTCTCTCAACGGAACATCGGCCATGTCGGCATGACACTTCTTGGTGAGAAACATGGAAGACATCATGAACTCCGGACAATCCTTCCGCAATTCCAACTTGTAAGAAACCTCTCCACGACGTTCGAGGATTTTGTAGGGCCAATGAATCGGGTGCTAACTTTCCCTTGACACCAAACCTCTTGATTCCACGAAGTGAGAGACACGAAGGTATGCTCGATCTCCCACTTCGTAAGTCACTTCCTTGCGCTTCTTGTCGGCATAACTCTTCTGTCTTGACTGTGCTATCTTGAGCCTGTCTCGAATCAGCTTGACTTTCTCTTCGAATCCTCGATAAGATCGGAACCAAAAGTGATCGATCTCCAACACTATCCCACAAACAATGGTGTTCGCACCTCCTTCCATATAGAGCTTCGAAGGGCCATCTTCGATGGATTGATAACTGTTGTTGTATGAGAATTCTGCGTACGGCAAATTATCATCCCAGCTAGACCCATAGTCTAGCACACAAGCTCTCAACATGTCCTCCAAAATCTGATTGACTCTCTCGGTCTGTCCATCATCTGCATGGATGAAAAGCTGTACTGAATTCCAGCCTCGTACCCAAAGTTTCATGCAACTGCTTCCAAAACTTTGAGGTAAACTGCGTTCCTCTATCTGACACGATTTTCCTCGGAACTCCATGCAGGCATACGATCCTGGTCATGTATATCTTGGCCAACTTAGCACTGGTATAGGTAGTCTTCACGGGAATGAAGTGAGCTACCTTGGTCAAACGATCAACCACTACCAGATGGAATCATAACCTGAGCGGGTCTGGATAATCTGTGATGAAATCCATACCAAGTTTCTCCCATTTCCAATCGGGAATCGGCAAAGGTTGAAGTAACCTGCTGGCTTCGATGTTCTGCCTTAACACGTTGACAAACATCGCATATCGCTACGTACTCGGCAATATCCTTTTTCATACCGTCCACCGAAACTTTCCTTCAAATCCGGTACATCTTGGTGTTGCCGGGGTGAATCGAGTACGGTGAATCATGAGCCTCCTGAAGAATTAACTTCCTGAGTTCGGGATCGTTGGGCACATAAATGCGATCCTCGAACCATATAGTTCCGTGTTCATCCTTACGAAATCCTTTAGCTTTGCCTTCATCCATCTTTTGCTTAATCTCATCAATTTCCTTGTCCGACTTCTGGGCTTCACGAATCCTTTCGGTCAAGGTGGACTGAACTTCCAGAGTTGCAACGAATCCTCTCGGAACTATCTCCAGTCGGAGATCTCTGAGGTCATCGACTAACTCCTGAGGTAATCCTCCTGCTGTAAGAGTATTCACATAACTCTTATGGCTCAAAGCATCTGCTACAACATTAGCCTTACCGGGGTGGTAATGCAATCTCATGTCATAGTCCTTTATCAACTCTAGCCATCTCCTCTACCTGAGGTTCAATTCCTTCTGCGTGAAAATATACTTCAAGCTCTTGTGATCTGTGTAAACATCACAACGGTTTCCGATGAGGAAATGTCTCCAAGTCTTGAGTGCATGCACTACGGCTGCTAACTCCAAATCATGAGTGGCATAATTCATCTCATGAGGTCGTAGCTGTCTGGAGGCATAAGCTACAACTTTTCCTTCTTGCATTAATACTCCTCCGAGTCCTTGACGAGAAGCGTCATAATAGACCTGGTATTCCTTGTGTATGTCCGCAAAATCAACACTGGGCTGTAACCAACCGTTTCTTCAATTCCTGAAAACTGGCTTCACATTCCTCGGTCCAAACATACTTGGCCTCCTTCTTCAACAGCTCAGTCATGGGCTTGGCAATCTTCGAGAAGTTCTCAATGAACCTCCGATAGTATCCTGCGAGTCCGAGAAAACTGCGGATCTCCTTGGTCGAGGTGGGTGGCGCCAATCGGTGACTGATTCAACCTTGGTGGGATCAATGCTATTCCTTCTCCTGAAATAACATGTTCGAGGAATCCAACTTCCTTCAGCCAAAATTCACATTTGCTGAACTTGGCATACAACTGATGTTCTCGAAGTTTCTCCAGAACTAGACGCAAATGTTCCTTATGCTCTTCCTCGCTCTTGGAGAAAATCAATATATCATCGATGAACACCACGACAAACTTGTCCAGATATTCCATGAACACCTTGTTCATCAAATTCATGAAGTACGCAGGAGCATTAGTCAATCCAAATGACATGACGGTATACTCATATAAACCATACACAGTAGTGAATGCTGTTTTGGGTATATCCTTTTCACGGATCTTCAACTGATGATACCCTGATCGAAGATCGATCTTAGAGAATACCTTGGCTCCAACTAGCTGATCAAACAGATCATTAATCATCGGCAGAGGGTACTTGTTCTTGATGGTTTCTTCGTTCAATGCACGATAATCCACAACCATCCTCAAGCTTCCATCCTTCTTCTCTACCAAAAGAACTGGGGCTCCCCAAGGTGATGAGCTTGGACGAATATATCCTTTCTCCAATAACTCATTAATTTGATCCTTGATCTCTTTCAACTCATTTGGTGGCATCCGATAAGGTCTCTTGGATATTGGGGCTGTGCCGGGCAATAGCTCAATCAGAAACTCAATGTCCCTGTCCGGTGGCATTCCTGGTAATTCCTCCGGAAACACATCGGGAAAATCTTGCACTACTGGCACTTCCTCCTGAACAACTCCCGTGAGGGAATGCACCTGATTCTTCATCTGGCTGTGCCTGGCTACATACTTGATCCTCTTCTGCTCCGGGGTGGTGAGCAGAATAGACTTGCGGGCACAATCTATGTTCCCTTCAAACTTTGACAACCAATCCATGCCTAGGATTACATCCAAGGTCTGGGTTTCCAACACTATGAGGTCTGTGGGAAATTTATGGTTCCCGATGTTGAGGGTTGCATGACAGCCTAAACCTGCCATCATTTCTCCTCCTGCGGAACTGACGCGAAGGGGGCTTATAAGGGTTTTAGTGGGTAACCCGTACTTTTCCACAACTACCCTTGATATGAATGAATGCGTTGCACCAGAATCAAAGAGTACCAATACTGTACGTGAATTCAATAAAAACTTACCAACCACAGTGTCTGGCTGATCATAGACGTCCTCCACGTCGATGTGGTTCACCTGAGCACGAGGGAACGGATTGGGCTTCTTCGCTGAGCCTCCATTGCCGTTTCCATTCCTCTGCTTGGCCTCCGGGCAGTCGGTGGCGTAGTGCCTGTCTTCCGCACTTGAAGCGGTGATGTGGCTCAGATCCTTCGGAGCCGGGGCAGAACGATGCTGATTTCCATTACCATTACCATTGCCATGGCCTGACTTGTTGTCCTAGCTGCGGTTGTTCCCATTTCCTCCATGGTTATGACCTCCATGGTTATGATGGGTGTGCCCTCCCGAGTATGGTGCATAACGGGCTTCTGCTGAGCTCCCGAGTTGTGCTTCCCCGGCTGTACTTCCGCTATGCTTTCTATCTGCTGTTGCTTGCCTTCAAGTATGGTGGCCTTGTCTACCAGCTCCTGGTAGTTGTTGAAGGTAGCCACAATAAGCTGCATGCTCAGTTCATCATTGAGTCCCTCAAGGAACTTCTCCCGCTGCGGCATCTGTGGCCACATCATCGGGGCATAGCGAGCGAGCTTGCTGAATTCATCCACGTCTTGTGCCACGAGACGGTTCCCTGGCGTAAGTTGCGGAACTCACGCTTCTTCAGACTCATGGCTCCAGCTGAGACATGAGCGGTGCGGAAGGCCTGCTGGAATTGGTCCCACGTGATGGCACCAATGGGATAAGTGGCGGTGTAGTTCTCCCACCAAGAAGCTGCAGGTCCATCAAGTTGATGTGCGGCAAAGCGCACCTTCTCAGCATCAGTGCATCCACAGTGATTAGCTCTCTTCCGACTTTGCGGAGCCAATCATCAGCCACTATCGGCTCAGTGCTGCTAGAGAACACTGGCGGATTCAGCCTCAGAAATCGAGTCAAGTTGTCCACAGGGGGTGGTGGCGGTGGGTTGTTCGCGTTGTTGTTCTGATTCTGAATGAGAAGCTGCATAAGGGCATTCTGCTGTTGGAGCAGCTGGGTGAGCTCCGGCGGAAAACCAGTGTCACGTCTCGGAGGCATCTGGTGTTTTGGAGTGGATGAGAAAATTAGAATAGAACAATGGTCTATGAGAAATAACACTACCCATATGAATGCACAATCATAACACACCAATCATTTATTCATTCCACTCAAACATGGTTCAAACTCGATTACAAAAGCTCGCGACTAATCGCAAGGGAAAATATCGGCCTAACTGATCGACGAAAAGGTAAAAAGATAACAGGGTGGTCGACTAAAAAGTCTTCATCAATAATCCTTGCGTCCTCTGTGGTGGCGCCTCCTCTTGTGACTTCCTTCAGTGGTACTCCCTTCATAATCCTGATCATTACTCACGAGGGGTCCTTCATCTCCACTCGGATAAAGGTCCTCTCCCAAGTCCATCTTTTCCTCTATCGCGACAAGCTTCATCTTCAGGTCGTCGACTGTCTCCATGAAGTCCGCGACTTCTTCCTCATGGCCAAGGAAGTCTGCGTGCCTTCTCCTCCGTTCCAGTTCACGAACAAAAGCTTCCGGTGTGTCTTGAGTTACGGCGAGTCTGAATCTCCGTTTCACGAGAAGACACTCCAAGTCTGGATGTAGAGAGAGTGGAATCGTCCTTGACGGTACGGATGATATCTCCATTCCTTGCCTGCGAGAAACCATGGCGAGTCCGAGGATCGAGCTCGGCCTCATACTCCTCTCGGAGATGTCCAAGTGCTCGATAGATCGCCACGTCCCTTCCGATGATCCAGTTGAACTCGGTGAACTCAAAGTCAATCGGCTCCGTGTGTCCTCCGAAGGTTCTCCCTGGGATATGCACCTCAATCCTGTAGCGGGTGTCCGTCGGAAGTGCATTGGTTGGCTTCCCGGTGATCGAGGGTAGAGCGATCTTCAGCTTCTTCACCATTTGGACCAGCTTTCTGCCGAAGGGCATCGTCTCATCGGGCTGGCAAAACTCCGGTAGCAAAACTGGGGTGAACTCGACAGCCATCTAGAATGTTGAAAATCGGAGAGGAGTTAGAAATGAACAGGGGAGAATTACGGAATGATAAGGATAAAAGTAAATGGTCTCTTCCTATGGCTTTCCGATCCTAGGGGTTACGATCCTACGGTCAGCGTGTGCTCGATACCATATCTCAGAGCGACCGACCCAAAATCGGTCAAATCTACGTATGCATACCATCCCAAGATCATCTTTGGTACTCACGATTACATCGATAAAGTAATCAAAGTTCAATCACACCTGAATATTATTACACGATTCTCATATAGAGTCTTTATTACAAGGGAATAAATTCGGCTCAAGGCCAACTCATGAGAAATAAACTACTAATGCTGCGGAAGCGTAGAAGATAAGCGAGTCCATCCGACTCCAAAGGGCAATCGCCAAGCGCGAGCGTAGCCTCACTCTGATCGGAAAATACCTCGCAACATAAGGCGTTGCAGCCATGTAGGTCAGCTTTTGAATAAGCTGGCAAGTCATGAAGAATAACAATAATAAAGTTACTATCACTATATGCATTTTGGCTGTGGGGCTCTAAGTTTCATCATTTTGCGAAAAGCAAATTTTTCCCTACTACAGTGGACTTGCTTGCAAATTACTACAATTGTTGGTAGTTATTGAGATGGTTCCGCCAACCAAAATCTCATACCCAAATTATTAAGTCATAAAACCCCTCAAATTAATTCATTAGTTTTAGTGTTGAGATTTCCAAATACTTCCAAGTTCCAGAGGCTCAAATTGTCCGTAACCGGGGACACGGCTAATCGATTAGATCTTTAAACTCTGCAGAGGTTTGCGCACTTTCCCCGCAAGAATCATTCCTCCTTTAAAGTCTTCGCACTTCATGGTGTTTGAAGACGGACGAATGAAACAGGTCTTCCAAAGAGTTCTTACAGCTACTGCGGTACCCATCAATCCTACCGTTCTTCTACATCTCGTAGTACCGTCCAGCCAGCGTCACTACTAGGGTCAACCCAGCGAGCCCATAATGGCTTGCGGCTGCACAGTAAGCTTCGGTCATGGGGCATCCATCCTTCTCTTCGTGGCTGGGTGAAGCTTTCCGCAAGATGTCATGGCGCTTCTCCATGCATCCCGCCAACCCTTGGGTTCTCCAGGTGCCCGTCAACAAATCCTCCACCCAAGAGTGATTTTGAAGTCCATCTTGATCATTGTAGTTCATGGGGTTGTCGTCATCATTGACTCTCACATCTTGCTTATGAATTTCACTCAACCAAAACCCGCTCACGAGCATAGCAAAGTAAACTACTTCGTCCGGGGTCATGGTAACAAGGGATTGGTTCATCCTACCACATGATACTACTCAAGATTAATAACTTCAAAATTTCAACTACTGCATGCATGGTGGGGTGGTGACAATTCTAATGCACAAAAACATAGGTATAGAAAATAACATGATCAAAACTTGCCTTGCTGATGATCCTCGTAAGCTAAAGATTCGTAGTAGCAAGCTTCGCACTCCGGATACTCTACAGAGACAAACAAACACAATAAGCATATAGCAATAGGATCACATAATAGCATAACAAAGTAACATAACACACCAAAACAACTAAATCAAAATCCAAAGGGAAAACTCAAAGAAAACCCATTCAAAGTTTTTCCTACTTCAAACAATAGCTAGAATAGTTTTATATAACAAAACTTCTTAACATAACCTAATCATGGTTTTAGGTTAACTTAACAGAAAAGAATTCACTAAGCAACTAGGAGCAAAAAGAATTAATTTAAAATCTATTATAAAACTCCTATTAGGCCTAATCCAATTTCTATTAAGAAAAATAAAATAAAACTTTTATTAATTATAAATAAAAGTTCATCCATTAAAGTGACAGAAACTATCCTATAATAATTAATCACATGTTAAAAATAAATTTATTTACTAATTAAATTAATAGGAAAACAGTAGCTAGTTAATTAATTGGGAGTAATAAGATTCTGCTTAAAACTATTTATTTATTAATCCTAAAATACCCAAGTGAATTTTTATGGTTTGGCAATGCCAAAATAAAGTTGGGACAAAAGAATCATCCAAAATAATTTTTCTAACTCAAGTTATAGCAGATTTACTATTCTGGCTAAAACTAAAATAAAGCAATTTTAATTAATTTTAACATAGCTATATATATATTCTACAGAAACTACATAAAATTTGCAAACCAACAAAAAAGAATCACCTAAAAATATTAAACAGAATAAAAGATATGAATTTTTCAAACAGAAACTATTCTGTTAAAACAGAAAATGAAATTAAAAGAAAAAAGCCTAATGGGCCTAAACTACGACCTTTGTCGTCAAATAACCTAAACGGGCCTAGGGTTTAAACTAAAAGCGGGCGGCTAAATAAAAATAAACCTAACTAAAATAAACCAGACGAACCGGGCGGCTTTTTATAAAAACATACCCCTTGAGGTAATCTAATCCTAGCCGTAGATCGTGCATCGGACGGGAGGGATTCAGCGACTAACCGAGAGCTCGGCGGCGGGGCGGGCGGCGGCGACGAGTCTGGCGAGGGCTCAAGGCGTCGGGAGGTCGGGGAGTAGCCGGCCGGGTCTTGGGAGCTCGGGGAAGCTTTCGGTGGAGTCGGGGGAGATCGGGGGTGGCTAGGGCGGCGACGGCGGCAGTATGGCGGCGGCGGGGACTCTGGCTCCATGAGCTCATGCGAGAGGAGAGGGGTCAGCGAGGCTAGGGGAATGGGGTGCGGGCGAGGCTTAAATAGCCGGGGCCTCGGCCTAGCTTCGGGGCGATCGGAGGATCGGGATCCGGATCCTTGAGATCCGCGATCTGCTGGGCGGCAGCGTGGCGTGGGGTGAGGTTGTGAAGGGGCGGGTCCGCTGTCAAGTGAGAGGAGAGGGTGCGGAGCGAGGCGGCGCCGGCGGAGGGAGTTCGGGCGAGGCGAGGTGAGAGGAGCTGGGCAGCTCGGCTGGCGAGATGGGCTGGCTGCGCTGGCAGTGGGGTTTCGGCCCTGGCTGGGCAGAGGGGGCCTAAGCTGGCGCTGGGGTGGGTTTTTCTAATTTTTTGAATTTATTTTTTAATAAAACAAAACTGAAATAAAAAATAACTATAAATATTTTATATAGGGTATATATATACCAAAATGATCAGGGAATATTCCTTTCATTTGAACATTTTTCCAAAGGCAAAATCCAAACTTTATAAAAATCCATTTTTTTCAAATTCAAATAAAATTCAGATTTGAATCCAAATCTTTTGGCAATGTTTTCCTCTGATATTTTTGGAGTGTCATGTTTACTCCTCTCATACTTTTGATCAAGTATTTATCAGGCTTAGTTTTTGAAATGTTTCCCACTTGCCAAAGTTTGAATTCAAATTCAAAACTCAAAATTCTCTGAAACTTCAAATGGCATTCAAATCAAACAGGATGCATAGGATGCTTAGCTATAATTGTAAAACATTCCAAATAGGAAATTTGGGATGTTACAGAGAAGTGCTTAGCTTTCGGTTCAATCTTGCGGTGTCCTTTCCCAGTGACAGTAGGGGCAGCATGGCATGTAGAGTGTTGTTGCCATCGAGGATAACAAGATGGGGTTTTTATCATATTGCATGAATTTATCCCTCTACATCATGTCATCTTATTTAAGGCGTTACTCTGTTTTCATGAACTTAATACTTTAGATGCATGCTAGATAGCGGTCAATGAGTGGAGTAATAGTAGTAGATGTAGGCAGGAGTCGGTCTACTTGTCTTGGACATGATGCCTATATACATGATCATACCTAGATATTCTCATAACTATGCTCAATTCTGTCAATTGCTCAACAGTAATTCGTTCACCCACCGTAAAATACTTATGCTCTTGAGAGAAGCCACTAGTGAAACCTATGGCCCCCGGGTCTATCTTCATCATATTAATCTTTCAACACTTAGTTATTTCCTTTACTTTTTACTTTGATTTTATTTTACTTTGCATCTTTATCACAAAAATACCAAAAATATTATCCTATCATATCTATCAAATCTCACTCTCGTAAGTGACCGTGAAGGGATTGACAACCCCTTATCGTGTTGGTTGCGAGGATTTATTTGTATTGTGCAGGTGCGAGGGACTCGCGCGTAGCCTCCTACTGGATTGATACCTTGGTTCTCAAAAACTGAGGGAAATACTTACACTACTTTGCTGCATCACCCTTTCCTCTTCAAGGGAAAACCAACGCAGTGCTCAAGAGGTAGCACCCTCCACCCTCGTGGAGCCCTCGTGTCCTTCCCGGACTGCTTCTTATTTTTCTTTTTTTCTAAATATTCCCAAACGGAGAAAAATTGCCTTTAGAACTGTTTTGGAGTCGATTTACTTACCGTACCACATACCTATTCCTTTTTGGAGTCTGAAACGTTCCGGAAAGTGTCCCTTATGTATTCCTCCAGGGTCACGGTTTCAATAACATTGGTTTCAACATTTATAGGATTACCTGAGATATAATGTTTGATTCTTTGACCATTCACCACCTTCGGATTTGTGCCTTCGAAGTTGTTGATTTTTATGGCACCGGAATGATAGACCTCCTCGATAACGTACTGACCTTCCCATTTAGAGAGAAGTTTTCCTGCAAAAAATCTTAAATGAGAGTTGTATAGCAATACATAATCACCTACATTAAACTCATGCTTTTGTATCCTTTTGTCATGCCATCTTTTAACTTTTTCTTTAAATAATTTGGCATTCTCGTAGGCTTGGGTTCTCCATTCATCAAGTGAGCTAATGTCAAATAACCTCTTCTCACCGGCGAGTTTGAAATCATAGTTGAGCTCTTTAATGGCCCAATATGCCTTATGTTCTAGTTCGAGAGGTAAGTGACATGCTTTTCCATAAACCATTTTAAACGGAGACATACCCATAGGATTTTTATATGCAGTTCTGTAGGCCCATAATGCATCATCAAGTTTCTTAGACCAATTCTTTCTAGATCTATTAACAGTCTTTTGCAAAATTAATTTGAGCTCTCTATTACTCAATTCTACTTGACCACTAGACTGTGGGTGATAAGGAGATGCAATTCTTTGATTAACATCATATTTGGCAAGCATTTTACGGAAAGCACCATGAATAAAATGTGAACCACCATCAGTCATTAAATATCTAGGGACTCCAAACCTCGGAAAAATAACTTCTTTAAGCATTTTCATAGATGTGTTATGATCAGCACTACTACTTGGAATAGCTTCTACCCACTTAGTAACGTAATCAACAATAACTAAAATATGTGTATATCCATTAGAAGCAGGAAAAGGTCCCATATAATCAAAGCCCCAAATATCAAATGGTTCAATAACAAGTGAATAATTCCTAGGCAATTCTTGACGTCTACTAATATTACCAATTCTTTGACATTCATCACAAGATAAAACAAACTTACGTGCATCCTTGAAGAGAGTAGGCCAGTAAAAACCGGATTGCAATACCTTATGTACAGTTCTATCTCCAGCGTGATGTCCTCCATAAGCTTCGGAGTGACACTTGCGTAGGATCTGTTCCTGTTCATGCTCAGGTACACAACGTCTAATAACACCATCTACTCCTTTATAAAGATGTGGGTCATCCCAAAAGTAATGTCTCAAATCATAGAAAAACTTTTTCTTTTGCTGGTATGTGAAACTAGGTGGTATAAATTTTGCAACAATGTAATTAGCATAATCGGCATACCATGGAGCAGTGTGAGAAGCATTCATGACATTTAATTGTTCATCAGGAAAGCTATCATCAATAGGTAGTGGGTCATCAAGAACATTTTTTAATCTAGACAAGTTGTCTGCAACGGGGTTCTCAGCTCCCTTTCTATCAATAATATGCAAATCAAATTCTTGCAGCAAGAGAACCCATATAATAAGTCTAGGTTTAGCATCTTTATTTTCCATAAGATATTTAATAGCAGCATGATCCGTGTGAATAGTTACTTTAGAATCAACAATATAAGGTCTGAACTTATCACAAGCAAATACAACTTCTAAGAATTCTTTTTCAGTAGTAGCATAGTTTCTCTGAGCATTGTCTAGAGTTTTACTAGCATATTGAATAACATTTAATTTCTTATCAACCCTTTGCCCTAGAACAGCAGCTACAACATAATCACTAGCATCACACATAATTTCAAAAGGTAAATTCCAATCAGGTGGCTGAACAATAGGTGCAGAGATCAATGCTTTCTTAAGTATTTCAAATGCTTCTACACAATCATCATCAAATAAAAATGGTATATCTTTTTGTAACAAATTAGTCAGAGGCCGAGAAATTTTTGAGAAGTCCTTAATGAACCTCCTATAAGAACCGGCATGACCAAGGAAACTTCTTATACCTTTGATGTCCTTGGGACATGGCATCTTTTCAATAGCGTCAACCTTGGCTTTGTCAACTTCAATACCTCTTTCAGAAACTTAATGCCCCAAGACAATACCTTCATTAACCATAAAGTGGCACTTCTCCCAGTTCAAGACAAGATTAGTTTCTTCACATCTCTGCAGAACTCGATCAAGGTTGCTCAAGCAATCATCAAAAGGGGATCCATAAACGGAGAAATCGTCCATGAAAACCTCACAAATCTTTTCACAAAAGTCAGAGAATATAGCAATCATGCATCTTTGAAAGGTAGCAGGTGCGTTATATAAACCAAAAAGCATATGTCTATAAGCAAAAGTACTGAAAGGGCAAGTAAAAGTGGTCTTTGATTGATCATCGGCTGACACATGTATTTGAGAGAAACCAGAATAACCATCTAGAAAGCAAAAATGTGTATGTTTAGATAATCTTTCTAGCATTTGATCGATGAAAGGTAAGGGGTAATGATCTTTTTTAGTAGCTTTATTTAATTTGCAGAAATCAATTACCATTCTATAACCTGTAATAATTCTTTACGGAATCAATTCATCTTTATCATTAGGAACGACAGTAATACCTCCCTTCTTAGGGACACAATGGACAGGACTTACCCACTGACTATCAGCAACGGGATAAATTATACCTACCTCAAGGAGCTTTAGTATTTCCTTTCTTACCACTTCTTTCATCTTAGGATTCAGCCGTCGTTGGTGATCACACGAACTAGTTTGGCATCTTTCTCCAAATTTATTTTGTGTTGGCATAGAGTGGGACTAATGCCCTTAAGATCATCAAGAGTATATCCAATAGCAGCGCGATGCTTCTTCAGAGTTTTCAATAATCTCTCTTCTTCATGCTCTGAAAGGTTAGCACTAATAATAACAGGATATATCTTTTTCTCATCAAGATAAGCATATTTAAGAGTGTCAGGTAACGACTTAAGCTCAAACACGGGATCACCCTTGGGTGGAGGAGGATCCCCTAGGATTTCAACAAGCAAATTGTGTTTCAGGATGGGTTCCTGTTTAAAGAATACTTCATCTATTTCCCTTCTTTCATTCATAAACATATCATTTTCATGGTCTAGCAAATATTGTTCTAAAGGATCACTAGGAGGTACAACAATAGAAGCAAGACCAATAATTTCATCTTTACTAGGCAATTCCTCTTCATGGTGTTGTCTACGAAATTTAGAGAAATTAAACTCATGAGACATATCACCCAAACCAATAGTAACGACATCCTTTTTGCAGTCTATCTTAGCATTAACAGTGTTCAAGAAGGGTCTACCAAGTATAATGGGGCAAAAGCTATCTTGTGGGGAACCGAGAACAAGAAAATCAGCAGATATTTAGTTTTTCCACACAGGACTTCAACATCTCTAACAATTCCCATTGGTGATATAGTATCTGTATTGGCAAGTTTAATTGTGACATCAATATCTTCTATCTCAGCAGGTGCAATATCATGCATAATTTCTTTGTATAAGTCAAAAGGTATTGCACTAGCACTAGGACCCATATCACACAAGCCATGATAACAATGATCTCCTATTTTAACAGAAGTAACAGGAATGCCTACCATAGGTCTATGTTTATCTTTAGCACACGGTTTAGCAATTCTAGCAGTTTCATCACAGAAATAAATAACATGCCCATCAATATCATCAACCAAGAGATCTTTAACTATAGCAATATTAGGTTCAACTTTAACTTGCTCAGGAGGTGTTTAGGTTCTAATATTGCTTTTATGAACCACAGTTGAAGCTTTAGCATGATCTTTTATCCTAACAGGAAAAGGTGGTTTCGCAACATAAGCAGTAGGAACAATTGGATCATTATAAGTGATAGTCTTTTCTTCAACTTTAATAGGTGCAGCCACTTTTACTTCTATGGGAGGATAATATTTAAACCACTTCTCCTTAGGGAGATCAACATGAGTAGCAAAAGGTTCACAGAAAGAAGCTACTATCTTAGAGTCAAGTCCATATTTAGTGCTAAATTTACGGAGAACATCGGTATCCATAAAAGATTTAACACAATCAAACTTGAGTGTAATACCTGACTCCTTACCTTCGTCGAGATCCCAATCTTCAGAGTTGTGTTTAATTCTTTCCAATAAATCCCATTTGAATTCAATAGTCTTCATCATAAAAGAGCCAACACAAGAAGTATCGAGCATGGTGCGATTGTTATCAGAAAGCCGAGCATAATTTTTTTGAATAATTATCTCACTTGGGATCTCATGATTGAGGCATGAATATAACATTGATTTAAGCCTCCCTAAGCTTGAGCGATGCTTTCTCCTTCGCGAGGCCAAAAATTATATATATAATTGCGATAACGATGAACAAGATGCATAGGATAAAGCTTCTGATGAAATGCCAATTTCAATCGTTTGTAGTTCCATGATCCCATATCATCACATAGCCTATACCATGTCAATGCATCTCCCTTCAAAGATAAAGGGAAGACCTTCTTCTTAATAACCTCATCGGTGTTGGTGTCAAAACCGGCGGATCTCGGGTAGGGGGTCCCGAACTGTGCGTCTAAGGCGGATGGTAACAGGAGGCGGGGGACACAATGTTTACCCAGGTTCGGGCCCTCTTGATGGAGGTAATACCCTACTTCCTGCTTGATTGATCTTGATGGTATGAGTATTACAAGAGTTGATCTACCACGAGATCATAGAGGCTAAACCCTAGAAGCTAGCCTATGGTATGATTGTTGTTGTCCTACGGACTAAATCCTCTAGTTTATATAGACATCGTAGGGGGCTAGGGTTACACAGAGTCGGTTACAAGGGAGGAGATCTACATATCCGTATTGCCAAGCTTGCCTTCCACACCAAGGAGAGTCCCATCCGGACACAGGATGAAGTCTTCAATCTTGTATCTTCATAGTCCAACAGTCTGGCCAAAGGATATAGTCTGGCTGTACGGAGACCCCCTAATCCAGGACTCCCTCAGTAGCCCCTGAACCAGGCTTCAATGACGATGAGTCCGGCACGCAGATTGTCTTTGGCATTGCAAGGCGGGTTCTTCCTCCGAATACTCCATAGAAGATTTCGAACACAAGGATAGTGTCCGGCTCTGCAAAACAAATTCCACATGCCACCGTAGAGAGAATAATATTTCCACAAATCTAATCTGCCGACCGTGTCCCACAATGTGACGTATTGCCTCCGTCTGGCCATGACGAACCGTCTTTCTCAACCAGCCTGCCACCGCATGTTTTGCGAGGCGATTTTATTGGCACATCTTGTCGAAGCAGAGATTGTACTCCTCTTATTACGGGATTCTCATCAATACGGACATGGGTAACCCAATCGTGCCCGTTGGTATGACTCCTCGATTAGGCAAGTCCCAAACAGCGACGCGGAGGACGCTTGATATCGATCCCCTTTATAAAGAGGCCAAGGCCTGCCCTTTTTCTTCTTGCGCTCAATCGAATCCTTCCCCCCACCTCGAGTTCCAACACCCAAGGATCAGGTCAGGTGCTTCGTACCTTCAACCATGTACGGATCCAACCTTCAAGGTCGGTGGATGCCTTCCTCTGTCACAGAGGAAGATATCAATAAGCTAAGAGAGGCCAGGTATTTGACCGGCAAAATCTCGCACAAGCTTCCCGCTCGAGGGCAGGTCATCCCCACTCCCGAACCCGGCAAGAGCGTTGTATTCGTCTCTCACATCGTCCGAGGGCTAGGCTTGGCTCTAGACCCCTTTGTAAGGGGGCTCATGTTCTATTACGGGCTGGATTTCCATGACCTGGGCCCGGATTCTATCCTTTACATCTCGTCGTTCATCGTCGTGTGCGAAGCCTTCCTCCGCATTACCACACACTTCGGCCTGTGGCTCAAAACTTTCAATGTGGAGCCGAAGATGATCGAGGGGCGACACACAGAGTGTGGAGGTGCCGTAATAATCCAAGGCGCTAATGTTCCATGGCCAAAGGGTCCCTTCCCGGAGGTGTCCAGTTTATGGCAACGGGAGTGGTTTTATATCACAGCTCCCCGGGGCACCAAGTGGGTGGCCGCCCCTGCCTTTCGCTCGGGCCCCCTGATACGTCTCCAACGTATCTATAATTTTTGATTGCTCCATGCTATATTATCTACTGTTTCGGACAATATTGGGCTTTATTTTCCACTTTTATATTAATTTTGGGACTAACCTATTAACCGGAGGCCCAGCCCAGAATTGCTGTTTTTAGCCTATTTCAGTGTTTCGAAGAAAAGGAATATCAAACGGAGTCCAAAAGACCTGAAACTCCACGGAACCTATTTTTGGACCAGAAGAAGCCCATTGATTACCGGAAGCTCACCAGGGGAGTCCCGGGCTGCCCACGAGGGTGGGGGGCGCGCCCCCCTACCTCGTGGCCAGCCCGGAAGTCCACCGACATCCTCCCTGCATCCATATATACTCTCGTACCCTAAAACTTCCAGAACAGAGATTGGATCAGAAGTTCCGCTGCCGCAAGCCTCTGTAGCCACGAGAAATCAATCTAGGCCCTCTCCGGCAGCCTGCTGGAGGGGGCCATCATCACCGGTGGCCATAGAGGAGTATCCCGGAGGGGTCTTCATCATCATGAAGGCCAAGGACCAGAGGGTGGAGGCCATGGAGGAGGAAGCACAAGGGGGAGAACCTCTCCTCCTCTCTTCCGGTGGCGCCGGAGTGCCATCGGGAGGGGAATCATTGCCACGGTGATCGTCTTCATCAACAACACCATCATCATCACAATCCTCATCTCATTTACGCTGTCCACTCTCCCGCACCCCGCTGTAATCCCTACTTGAACATGGTGCTTTATGCCACATATTATGATCCAATGATGTGTTGCCATCTTATGATGTTTTGAGTAGATATCTTTTGTATTTGGGTTGATTGATGATCTAGATTGGTATGAGTTGTATGTTTTACTTTGGTGCTATCCTATGGTGCCCTCCGTGTCGCGCAAGCGTGAGGGATTCCCGCTGTAGGGTGTTGCAATACGTTCATGATTCGCTTATAGTGGGTTGCTAGAGTGACAGAAGCTTAAACCCGACTAAGAGGGATTGTTGCGTATGGGAATAAAGAGGACTTGATGCTTTAATGCTATGGTTGGATTTTACCTTAATGATCTTTAGTAGTTGCGGACTCTTGCTAGAGTTCCAAGTAGAGAAAGTATGTTAGCTTATGCCTCTCCCTCATATGAAACTGCAATAGTGATTACCGGTCTTATTAATAATTGCCTAGGACAATTCCACACACCGATCCACCATTATTCCACACTCGCTATTTATAATGCTTAGTATTATATTATAACTTTATGATAACATCACCTACTTTTATGTTTTAGCTCTCCGATATCATACAAAGTTATCCTCTTCATACCCACAACATAGTTTTATTTCTAGTTGCTAGTTGGAAGCAAACGTTCGGTGCACGTAGAGTCGTATCAGTGGCAGATAGGGCTTGAGAGAATATTGATCTTACCTGTAGCTATGTGTGGGTTTGACACTCCATACTTATCACTTCCACCTTTGGAGAGTGCTACGATGATTCCTTGCACTTAGGGATTATCAAGCTCTTTTCTGGCGCCGTTGCCGGGGAGCAATAGCGTGGGGTTGATATTCTCGTGTGTGCTTGTTTGCTTTCTTCACTAAGTAGATTTTGTTTTTCCTTTTTGTTTCTGTTTAGTTGTGGGTGAAAAATACAAAAAAAATTAAAAAATGAAAATACAATTTTTTTTACTTGCCCTTCATGCCTAAAAAAGTTTTTCAAAAAGAGAAGTGATTGGAAGGTTTTGCATTGAAGAAGTGAGGGTCGACCTTGCGCACTTGTGCTCATGCTCACGGAAACAATGTAGAATTTTTCATGGAAGTTTCTCTATAAATAATTACCCCCCTTTGTATATATTCATTGTATTATAAAAATAAATGTGCCAAGCTTGGTTTTAGGATGATTAGATTGCTTGTTTACTATATGCAAAACAAAAACAGAAACTTTGGCTGTAGTGCGTGAATTTAATTTTTTTACTGGAAAGTCAAATGGTTCTGATTCTTTTTGAACATTACTTCTGTACAAATTTTTCAAATTTTCAAATTTAGTTATAATTTTAGGAGTTACAGAAGTTTGCCAAACTTCCAGATTACTACAGACTGTTCTGTTTTTAACAGATTCTGTTTTGCATGTGTTGTTTGCTTATTTCTATGAATCTATGGCTAGTATTGTTGGGTATGAATCATAGAGAACTTGGAATACAGTAGGTTTAACACCCATAAAAATAAAGAATGAGTTCATTACCGTACCTAAAGGTAGTGATTTGCTTTATTACACTAACGGATCTCACAAGTTTTTGTTAAAGTTTTGTGTGGATCAAGTGTCCGAAGGTCGAGGAGCTATCAATATGAGAAGAATAAAGAGAGGCAAGAGTTCAAGCTTGGGGATGCCCAAGGCACCCCAAGTAAATATTCCAAGGATACTCAAGCATCTAAGCTTGGGGATGCCCCGGTTGGCATCCCATCTTTCTTCTTCAGCAATTATCGGTATACCTCGGGTTTTGTTTTGTTCACATGATTTGTGTCCTTTGTGTTTTTCTTTTTCTTCTAGAACCATGCTAGCATGAGATAGCCCTTCATTGATTTATAGAATACTTCATGTTCTTCACTTAAATCTTTTAAGTATGATCTTATAGAATTACTCTTTGTGCTTCACTTAAACCTTTTGAGTATGGTTTTATAGAATGCTTCATGTGCTTCACTTATATTTTTTGAGCATGGATATTGGTTAGTCTATGTTAATTGTAGAATGCTCCATGAACTTCACTTATATCTTTTGGAGTATGAATAATACTATCGTTTAAAGTGGGTTTGGAAGAGTGTCAACTTTAGGAATTAGTGATCCCACTATTTCGGAAGTGTTGAATCTTAGTGTGATATTTATGAAAGTGGATTTGGAAGAGTGTCAACTTTAGCTAGTAATGATTCCACTATTTCAGAAGAGGTTCCAAATGAGTATGAGAACAAAGTTGCTATCCATGATACTACTTAAAATTATTATGAGGGAGGAATACATGCTTGTAGGAGTTGCAATAATATTAAGTTTCCTCTCTATGTGCTTAAAGTTTTGAAGTTATACTTGTTTTGCCTTCCTATGCTAGTTGATTCTTGTTCCCATAAGTTGTGTGCTCACAAAATCCCTAGGCATAGGAAGTGGTTTATATTTGAATGTGCTAGTCATATTCTTCAAGATGCTCTCTTTGTGTTTCAATTCCTATCTTTAAAGTGAGCATCATTGAAATCATCATGCCTAGCTAAAAGGCATTAAAGAAAAGCGCTTGTTGGGAGACAACCCAATATTTACCCTTACTGTTTTTGTGTGTTTACATGATTAATATACTGTAGTAATCATGTTTTATATCTTTTGTTTCAATAAAGTGCCAAGTAAGACCTTTGGGAAGACTCGGGTGAAAGCTAATGTGATCTTGCTGTAAAAAACAGAAACTTTGCGCTCACGAGAATAGATGTCATTTTTTACAGAAGAGTGCTATTGAGTTGATTCTTTTTGCAGCAGATTAATAGACAAAGTCCTCACGTCCACCAATTTATTTCATAATATTTGGAGTAGCAGAAGTATGGTTATTGTTCAGATCATTACAGACTGTTCTGTTTCTGACAGATTCTGTTTTCATTGCATAGTTTGCTTGTTTGCTAGTTTCTATGGCTTATATTTATCAATATAAATTGTAGAAATGATATGGTACAATAATAATTATGTGAAAAAAATTATGAAACCTTGTCTTTTACAGTACCAAAGTGCATGGTTTACTCTTTATCATACTAACATATCTCACGAAGTTCCATTAAGTTTTGTGTGATTGAAGTTTTCAAGTTTTGGGTGAGATATCGATATGAGGACAATAAGGAGTGGAAAGACCCTAAGCTTGGGGATGCCCAAGGCACCCCAAGATAATATTCAAGTAAGACTCAAGCGCCTAAGCTTGGGGATGCCCCGGAAGGCATCCCCTCTTTCGTCTTAAAAAATATCGGTACACCTTACTCGGAGCTATATTTTTATTCGTCACATGATATGTGTTTTACTTGGAGCGTCATTTTATCTTGTTAGTATTAGCTTGCTGTTATTTAGAATAGTGTTTTGCATCTTTATTTTCAATAAAAATGTCAAGGATAGCCTTTACCATGCTTATTTTGCTAGTATACATGTTGCTGTTTGAAAACAGAAAGTTCACCGCTGTTGCAAAAATTCCCTAGAAAAGTCAGAGCATTATATAATGTTGAAACTTTTTGCATAACGAGCTCTGATAAATATACTACAGTGGGAATTTTCTCTCATAATTTTTGGAGTTAGGGAAGTATTGATACTCTTACATTCTTTACAGGCTGTACTGTTTTGACAGATTGCTGTTATGTTTGCATTGTTTGCATATGTTTGCTTGCTTAATGATTCTATTTGAGGATAGGAGTATTAAATATGCAGAGGCATTTAGTATGCAATGTTGAATAATAATTCTAGTGATTTGTTACAGTAGAAAATGATAAGGTTTTGCATTGGTTTATACTAACCTATCTCACGAGTTCTTGTTGAGTTTGGTGTGGATGAAGCTTTTGATAAAATGAGAAACCATGATATGAGAAGAATTAAGGAGACACAAAAGTTCAAGCTTGGGGATACCCAAGGCACCCCAAGATAATATTCCAAGAATTCTCAAATACCTAAGCTTGGGGATGCACCGTTAGGCATCCCACCTTTCTTCTTCAACAACTATCGGTTAGTATCGGTTGAACCTAAGTTTGTGCTTCTTCACATGAGCTGTGCTGTCCTTGCAATGCCATTTTATTTTGTTTTGCTTGCTGTTTGAATAAAATCATTGGATCTGAAATATTGAATAAAAAGGAACCCTCCCATGGCTAGTTAATTATTTGACTACTCAGTGTACGTCACTCATATCTTTTGGAGTAGTTTGTCATTTACTCATGTGCTTCATGTGTATCCTATGAGTAAATGAGGGAATGAATTGAATGTCATAAATCTGAATTTTTATATGTTTCATATGCTTATAACATGGTTAGTGATGACTTCACACATATAAAGTATGAGGCATAAAAGTTGTTGAGAGTTGGCAAACGTAGTTTTGGTCATCGTTGCAATTAATAGGAAGTAATAAGGAAATAGAGGTTCACATACAAACATATTATCTTGGACATGTTTTATGATTGTGAAGCACTCATTAAGTATGACATGCTAAAAGAGTTGACGTTGGACAAGGAAGACAACGTAATGGTTTATCTTTTCCGACATCTCAGTTAAAGTATATTGTTCTTGACCTTCCAAACGTGTTGAGCTTGCCTTTCCCCCTCATGCTAGCCAAAATTCTCAGCACCAAGTAGAGATACTACTTGTGCTTCCAAAATCCTTAAACCAGTTTTGCCATAAGAGTCCACGATATCTACCTATGGATTGAGTAAGATCCTTCAAGTAAGTTGTCATCGGTGCAAAGCAATAAAAATTGCTCTAAATATGTATGATTGATTGGTGTGGGAGAAATAAGCTTTATACGATCTTGTGATGTGGAAGTAATAAAAGCGACGGACTGCATAATAAAGGTTCATATCACAAGGGGCAATATAAAGTGACGTTCTTTCACATTGAGATTTTGTGCATCCAACCATAAAAGCGCATGGCAACCTCTGCTTCCCTCTGCGAAGGGCCTATCTCTTACTTTATGTTTTTACTTTATGCCTGAGTCAAGGTGATCCTCACCTTTCCCTTTTTCATTTTATCCTTTGGCAAGCTCCTCGTGTTTGAAAGATCATGATCTTTCAAACACGAGGAGCTATTATTGTTGACATCACCTAAAGGTGAATACGTTGGGAGGCAACACAATAAGCCCCTATCTTTCTCAGTGTCCGGCTGAAACTCCATAACCACAAGTATTGCATGAGTGTTAGCAATTGTAGAAGACTATATGATAGTTGAGTATGTGGACTTGCTGAAAAGCTCTATTCTTGACTCTTTCTGATGTTATGATAAATTGCAATTGCTTTAGTGACTGAGATTATAGTTTGTTAGTTCTCAATGAAGTTTCTGAACCATGCTTGACATTGTGAATAGATTGTCACTTGATCATGAAAAGTTTTATGAGATGAGCTATAGTTATGATATGTAATGATGCTAGAAAAAGTGATTGGAATTATCATTGATCAAACTTAAGCACTTACTAGCATTCCGCATCAAAAATTATCTTTTTATCATTTACCTACTCGAGGACGAGCAGGAATTAAGCTTGGGGATGCGTGATACTATCTACTGTTTCGGACAATATTGGGCTTTATTTTCCACTTTTATATTATTTTTGGGACTAACCTATTAACCGGAGGCCCAGCCCAGAATTGCTGTTTTTAGCCTATTTTAGTGTTTCGTAGAAAAGGAATATCAAACGGAGTCCAAAAGACCTGAAACTCCACGGAACCTATTTTTGGACCACAAGAAGCCCATTGAGTACCGGAAGCTCACCAGGGGAGTCGCGGGCTACCCACGAGGGTTCAGAAGTTCCGCTGCCACAAGCCTCTATAGCCACGAGAAATCAATCTAGGCCCTCTCCGGCACCCTGCCGGAGGGGGCCATCATCACCGGTGGCCATGGAGGAGTATCTCGGAGGGGTCTTCATCATCATGAAGGCCAAGGACTAGAGGGTGGAGGCCATGGAGGAGGAAGCACAAGGGTGAGAACCTATCCTCCTCTCTTCCAGTGGCGCCGGAGTGCCATCGGGAGGGGAATCATTGCCACGGTGATCGTCTTCATCAACATCACCATCATCATCACCATCCTCATCTCATTTACGCGGTCCACTCTCCCGCACCCCGCTGGAATCCCTACTTGAACATGGTGCTTTACGCCACATATTATGATCCAATGATGTGTTGCCATCTTATGATGTTTTGAGTAGATATCTTTTGTATTTGGGTTGATTGATGATCTAGATTGGTATGAGTTGTATGTTTTACTTTGGTGCTGTCCTATGGTGCCCTCCGTGTCGCATAGCGTGAGGGATTCCGCTGTAGGGTGTTGCAATACGTTCATGATTCGCTTATAGTGGGTTGCTAGAGTGACAGAAGCTTAAACCCGAGTAAGAGGGATTGTTGCGTATGGGAATAAAGAGGACTTGATGCTTTAATGCTATGGTTGGGTTTTACCTTAATGATCTTTAGTAGTTGCGGATGTTTGCTAGAGTTCCAATCATAAGTGCATATGATCCAAGTAGAGAAAGTATGTTAGCTTATGCCTCTCCCTCATATGAAACTGCAATAGTGATTACCGGTCTTATTAATAATTTCCTAGGACAACTCCACACACCGATCCACCCTTATTCCACACTCGCTATTTATAATACTTAGTATTATATTCTAACTTTATGATAACAGCACCTACTTCTATGTTTTAGCTCTCCGATATCATACAAAGTTATCCTCTTCATACCCACAACATAGTTTTATTTCTAGTTGCTAGTTGGAAGCAAACGTTCGGTGCACATAGAGTCGTATCAGTGGCAGATAGGGCTTGAGAGAATATTGATCTTACCTGTAGCTCCTTGTGGGTTCGACAGTCCATACTTATCACTTCCACCTTTGGAGAGTGCTACGATGATTGCTTGCACTTGGGGATTATCACCGCCCACCACAACTGACGTCATGGATTAACAAGGGGCTAGACTGGGGGCCAGTAAATGATGTCCTCAAGAGAGACGTCGGCCTGGTCACGGTAATGCAAGTCATGCTAGTTCGTCGGGTCCTGCCTTGCAAACGTCGACCCCTCCGAATGTGGGAGTTCAACCCGGAAGGACCGTGAGCTATTTAGCACTTCTTCGGCATGACGCTCGAAGAGATGTATAAATTGTTCTTCGAACCACAAGTAAGGTGTCCGGACCTCACCGAGGATGCGGGTCTGAGTTGCAATCGCCCAGACACCCAAGTAAGTAATCCCATGGCCGAATACGCTGTCTTTTTATTTATAACAACGCCATTTTGAAAAGTCGCTCTTTGACCAGGACTGGGTAACAAAGGCGAAGATGATCAGGTGTTCGAATCCCCTTCCTGAAGGCTCAGGGGACCCAGTTCTAGCCAGAATGCTCGAGTCGGCGCCTTATCAGACGCCCTCAGAGGAAGATGAAGGGGGGAATAAAGAGGCTGAAAGCGGGCCTCACTCGTTATTCATCCAAACCGGGGGAATTAGTGCCTCCGCGAAGGAGGATAACCGGGGAGAAGGATCTGAAATTCCCTCTCCCCAAGGAAGGAAAAGGATCACCACTGATGACCTGGAAACAAGGGTTTCAAAATGGGGGAAGAAATCTTCGCCAGAGGATCCTGCCTCGGAAGGTACCCTTGCCGCATAGTATCCGCAAGGGGATCAGCCCTCCACCAAGATGTAAGTAAACAAAAAGGTACTTAATTGCAAAAATATCCTGCTTTACCTCTGAGGACAATAACCGAAACATATATCTTGTAGTTCGGATCGTAGCCCTTCTCGACAGAGTTCGTCTTCGGGGGATCTTCTTCCGGAGATGATGGAGAGCGAAACACCTCCCCATGCCACCCGACCTTGCGAGGCGGGCGACGCTGAAGTGTCGTCGCGAAGGGCTTCTCCTGATCCGCCAAGGCCAGAGGGTAATCCCTCGGCCACCCGAAGCCCTCAGCATTCAGGTCCTAAGGAGAGCAACGGAAAGAGTCCGGAACTGTCTGGTGTGCGATCGGACGAACTGAAGGATCTTCTGGAGCAAGCGGCTATCTCAGAGGCGCATCGTACGCTAATGGGTACGGTGATTCAGAGGATTTCATCCGCCGAAAGCGGGTTGCATGAAGCAGTTATGAGTCTGCTGAAAGGCTTTGAGGTACGTGAAATAGTGTGTATTTTTGGCAGTACCGCACACGTTAGGTGTGCCCTATGCAGATAGTAGCCCCTGAGACTCTGGTTGCTGTCGAGAACGGCGACAAAAAGAGGATCATAGTCCCAGGTAATAATCAGTCCACCTTCATGTGCAGGTGGCGGGGGGTCCGGTGGCTAGCCGGACTGGTGAGTTTGCCGAGCTGAAGCGGCAACTTGATGCGGCAGATGCCGACATCGTGCTTGTCAACAAGCGGCTTGACGAGGTGCAGGGTATGTGATTTCTCCAGTGATCAACACATAGTAAGAGGAGCGTAATGCCATTATCTTTAATATGCTGTGACTGCAGATGGAGCTGTCGCCGTGGAGACCCTTCGGGCGGAACTTGTCCGAGCCAAAGATCAAGCCAGGAATAGTGATGCGGCCGCTCTAAAGGCGTCCGAAGAGCTGAGAGACGAACAGGCTGCCCATTGCCAAAGCAAGTAAAAAATGGCCAAGATGGCCGTTGAATTGAAAGATGTCGCCGACCGTTACCAGCTTCTTGAAAAAGAACACCGAGCGAAGGCGACGGACCTGGAGAAGGCCATGGTAGCAGCCAAGGAAGCCCGCTCTAAAATCAGAGCGGTGAAGGAGGAGCTGCGTCAAGCTGGAGATATCGCGTCTGGGAAGCCCTTTTTGTTGCGGACGAACTTAGGAGATCCGAAGTATGCCCCTCTTGATCAACCATGGAGTTCTGCGGACGCATACATGGATCTGGCAGCGAGTGGTGCTGATGCGGCCGGGTACTTCAAAGATCAAAAAGATCATGAAGTGGAAAAGCTATTCTGGTCACAGTTCGATGGTCCAGTGCGTCCACTGCTTTTGAACGAGCGAATGACCGAGTGGGCCGAGCTCCATAGGTTGTCCGGGCTTGCCATGGGGTCTGTTGTAGATCATCTGTGGCCGAGAGGGCCACGACCAAATAGTTATTTAGGTTTGGTGCAACGGTTCCTTGGTGCTGTGCCGCACATCGACGCTATGAAGAGGTCGGCGTGCATAGAGAGTGCGCGGATGGCATTTGCCCGTGTCAAGACATACTGGGCAGACATGGAGGCCACCGCTATTGCAACCCAGGGTTCGGCCGTGGGCCGAGTAGCTGCTGAGCACTACTTTGAAGAAGTTCTTGAAGGCGCTCGTTCAATAGAAGCTCAGTGCTCGAAGAATATTATGTTCTAGTGACATGTATTCCCATTGTAAAAACAATGTTTTATTGAGTTGTAAAGGCTGTGTTTATACTTTTGCCTAAAAGTATTATGATGCCTCCTGTGCGGCCGTTTATGTATATATGTATATAACCTGAAAGTTTGCAGTCGTCGGCTTTAGCCCCCATGCATATAATGCGGGGGTGTTCGCAAAAAACACATATTCACACTTGATCCAACGTCTTGGTCCATTAAGGAGGTGGTAGCGCAGCGAACAAGGCAATCGGACTATATTGCTTTAACGCTTTCACTTAGCCATAGGAGTTTGACGGTGGGGCTACTATATAGCCCCTGGTACCTCCGCGCTCGTCCGAATGCGGGGCCCGTACGTACATGACCGGGAAACGACCCTTCGTTAATGCGGAGGAATCCCGAAGATTCCGGTAAGTCATCGAGTGGTTGACCAGTCTCGCACTTTATCATGACAATCAGTTTTCGGCTTTCTCTACTGAGGTGCTCATCCGGATGAACTAGGGCACAATCGCAGTAGTTCTCCCGGTGCCTCCTTAGCCGATGGAGCGGAACGTAAGGTAGCAAAACACGGTTTGACCAAAGACATGATTCGGAGCCGATGCATATAAGGCCAAACTCGCGACGCCGAACACTCCCTAAGGTATTCGGTCTTTATAACATATGTGAGGCTGAACAGTGCCCTTCATAATGAATCCCGAGTGTCCAGGTACATGCGATGCTCTGACATGGCGAAATGCCAATAACGTCAGCATCCTTCTCGGTTATACCAAGTATCGGGAGGATGTAAACAACAAGAGACAGTAAAAAAGGTTTACGCAGGGTCTTAATCTAAAAAGAAACCTTGGGGCGGGTCCCTGATGCACGTTTGCGCCTGTGTCTCCATTGTGCCGTATCCTGGACGGGTGTAGCACGATCGTCATCTGTAAAAGATAAGAACTTAGGTGAAAGTTGCCGTGCCAAAAAATTGATTATTCTCAATAAACCATTAAAATTCAAGATAAGTCAAGTTGAGCTGAACTAGCCCTGATTACACACGGGAAGCCCCTGGTACCATCTATGGGGGTATAGCCATCAAACCATTCGGGTTTACCAGAGCTGTTATAGCTAGTAATGCACCGGACTCGTCTAGCCATGTCCGCGGTCTTGACGACCGATCCTTTATTCTGGTTGGATGGGCCATTTAGTGTTCGGCTGTTAAAGCCGTCACACATTCTTTCGCTTGTACGGAGCGTTCAATGTTTCCGCTAATGGTGATGACGCCATGTGGACCGGGCATCTTAAGCTTGAGAGAGGCGTAATGTGGTATTGCATTAAAGCGAGCGAAGGCTGCTCTTCCGAGTAGTGCTTGATAGCCACTTCGGAATGGAGCGATGTCAAAGGTTAACCTTTCACTTCGGAAGTTGTTGGGAAAACCGAATACAACCTCTAGTAATAGAGAGCCCGTGCAGCGGGCCTCTTGGCCTGGTATTACTCCCTTAAAGGTGGTATTACTGTGGCTGATTTTTGTTGGGTCTATCCCCATTTTGCAGACTGTGTCCTGATATATCAGATTTAGACTGCTGCCGCCGTCCATAAGGACTCGTGTGAGATGGTATCCATTTATTATTGGGTCTAGCACCAAGGCAGCCGATCCTTCGTGCCGGATGCTTGCTAGGTGATCCCTGCAATCAAAAGTGATCGGGCAGGCCAACCAGGGGTTGAACTTAGGGGTGACGGGCTCTACGGCGCGTGTGTCTCGGAGTGCATGTTTGCTTCTCCTCTTCGTCACGTGGATCACGTTTACTGTTTTAACCTCTGGTGGGAATTTTTTCTGTCCCCCAATGCTTTGCTGGCGAGGCTCGTCCTCGTCTTCACTTGGTGTATCCCTCCCCTTGTGTTCGGCGTTTAGCTTACCGACCTGCTTGAAGACCCAACATTCTCTTTGGTGTGATTTGCAGGTTTATCGGGGGTGCCATGAATCTGGCACAGTTTGTCTAGAATTTTGTTTAAGCTGGACGGTCCATCTCTGCTGTCTTTGGCAGACTTTTTCCGCTGACCTGGTCGAGAGCCTCTGAATCCGGCGTTTACCGCCGTATTATCTGGGCTGTTTTCTCTATTTTGACGCTTGCTTTTACTACGTCGTGGCTTTCCATTTCCATCCCTGACTTCAGATGTGCTTGGGTCGCTGGTGCTACTACGAGCCAACCAGCTGTCTCCGCCCGCGCAAAAGCGGGTCATGAGGCTTGTCAAGGCCGCCATTGTTCTCGACTTTTCTTGGCCGAGGTGTCTGGCGAGCCATTCGTCTCGGACGCTATGCTTGAAAGCTGCTAAGGCTTCGGCGTCCGGGCTGTTGACGGTTTGGTTCTTCTTAGTGAGAAACCTGTTCCAAAGCTTTCGGGCTGACTCTCCGGGCTGTTGAATTATATGACTTAAATCGTCTGCATCCGGAGGTCGGACATAGGTCCCTTGAAAATTAGCCCGAAAAGCATCCTCGAGGTCCTCCCAACTTCCAATTGAGTTTTCCGGGAGGCTTTTTAGCCAGTGCCAAGCTGGTCCTTTAAGCTTGAGGGGAAAGTACTTGATGGCGTGGAGATCATCTCCGCGAGCCATATGGATATGGAGGATAAAGTCCTCAATCCATACCCCAGGGTCTGTGGCCCCGTCGTATGCCTCTATGTTCACTGGTTTGAATCCTTCTGGAAATTCGTGGTCCAGCACCTCAACGATGAAACATTGGGGGTGTGCGGCACCCCTGTATTTAGATGTATCATGGTGTTCAGACGGTTGTGGTATTTGGTTTTGATTTTGTGCCATAGCGCGCTTCCTAGATCCATAGATGGATACCGACGGGTGTGGTATACTGGATTTTTGGCGCAAGTCCTCACGTAGATCGTGTGTTGACTTATATGCGGCCTTGTTAGCCGCTCTATTGCAGGCATGAGGTGGTTGATCCGACTGGTTGGCCGTTTTATTTTTCGGCTGTGTGGGCTCTAAGGCCTCGTTGTCGAATTCGGGCAATAGCTTGCGCTTTGGATAGCTCTTTGTGTGGTAACTTCCACCATACTTTTCTTTGTTGTCGAGCACTTTGTTCCGTCTGCTATTGAGCGTATTTTGTGCGACATTAAGCCTTTGCTTCTGCTTCTTCAGATTCCTCGCTGTGGCAATAAGCCTTCTGCGGAGGTTCTCTTGTTCCAAGTGCCTTTCCGGGATGATGTGCACATCTTTGTCCGGACTATTTTCCTCCTCGGAGGGAGTTTGATGAGCTTTATCCTCGGCGTCGCCGTGTTCGGACATCGGATCCGTACTATGTTCACCATTTGCGGCTTCATCGTGTTCTGCCGCTGGGTCGGTGTGGTCGTCGTTTCCTCTGGAGTCGACTGGGGTGTTATTTTCTCTTTCGCTGTTATCGCTATTTTTGCCGTGGTGGGATTTGGAGCGGCGCCTACGTCGACGCTTTGTGTGCTTCTCGATGGAGCTGTTCTTCGCTGCTTCTTTCCGTTCCTCGCCACTGTTTTCTTTAGGTGTATCCACCATGTATATGCCATGTGATGAAGTGGCGGTCCAGCGCCCTGTGGGCGGTGGTTCCTGTTCGTCTCCTGCATCGTCGTCCATACCGTCGATGTCTTAGGAGTCGAAGTCGAGCATGTCGGTTAAATCGTCGACAGTGGCTACTAAGTGGGTGGTGGGTGGGAAGCGAATTTCTTCGTCGTCCACATCCCATTCTAGCCGGACATAGTTGAGCCAAGGTTCTCCTGAGAGGGAGAGAGACCTTAATGAATTCAATATGTCGCCAAAAGGCGAGTGCTTAAATATATCCGCGGAGGTAAACTCCATGATCGGCGCCCAATCGGATTCGATAGGCACATACGCAGGTGGCTCGGAGTCTGTGGCCGGAGACCGTGGTTCGGCAGGGCAACTCTCGTAAGGGGTGAAGTCAGTATCTGGCTCTATCACCGCTGAGAGTGCGGCCTCCGTGGCGGGGTCTATCCGCCCGTCCTCGGATGGCGCAATTTGCTCCGGATTGAAGGCCGGAGTAGTTGCCGGTGTGATCTCCAGAACACTGTCCGACAACAGAGCTAGATCATGCTTGTCGTGACCGTGCGGCGCACCTGACATGGGCTCGAATCCATCGAAGATCAAATCTCCGCGGACGTCGGCAGTGTAGTTCAAATTTCCGAACCTGACCTGGTGGCCAGGGGCGTAGCTCTCGATCTGCTCCAGATGGCCAAGCGAGTTGGCCCGCAGTGCGAGGCCACCGAATACGAAGATCGGTCCGGGGAGGAAGACCTCACCCTGGACCGCATCGTTACCGATGATCGAAGGAGCCATCAAGCCTTATGGTGACGCCACAGTGGAACTCTCAATGAAAGCACCAATATCGGTGTCAAAACCGGCGGATCTCGGGTAGGGGGCCCCGAACTGTGCGTCTAAGGCGATGGTAACAGGAGGCGGGGGACACAATCATTACCCAGGTTTGGGCCCGCTGGATGGAGGTAATACCCTACTTCCTGCTTGATTGATCTTGATGATATGAGTATTACAAGAGTTGATCTACCACGAGATCGTAGAGGCTAAACCCTAGAAGCTAGCCTATGGTATGATTGTTGTTGTCCTACGGACTAAACCCTCCGGTTTATATAGACACCGGAGGGGGCTAGGGTTACACAGAGTCGGTTACAAGGGAGGAGATCTACATATCTGTATTGCCAAGCTTGCCTTCCACGCCAAGGAGAGTCCCATCCGGACACGGGATGAAGTCTTCAATCTTGTATCTTCATACTCCAACAGTCCGGCCAAAGGATATAGTCCGGCTGTCTGGAGACCCCCTAATCCAGGACTCCCTCAATCGGGCACACCTGCAATCTTAAATAATCCACAAACTTCATCCACATATATTAGGTGCTCATTAGGATGCATTGTTCCATCTCCTGCAAAAGGATTAGCTAGCAGTTTTTCTATCATACCCGAAGGAATCTCATAGTAGACATTTTCATTTTCAGTAGATTCAGTAGGTTGAGGAGCTACTCTTTGCTCTACTGGTCGGGGTGAAGATACCCCGAACAAGCCCCTCAGAGGATTACTTTCCATAGTAACAAGTGACAGTAAATTTCAGCACACTATATAAATTTTTCCTTACCAAATTCCACCTACCAAAGGCACTTCACTCCCCGGCAACGGCGCCAGAAAAGAGTCTTGATGACCCACAAGTATAGGGGATCTATCGTAGTCCTTTCGATAAGTAAGTGTGTCGAACCCAACGAGGAGCAGAAGGAAATGATAGGCGGTTTTCAGCAAGGTATTCTCTGCAAGCACTGAAATAATAGGTAACAGATAGTTTTGTGATAGGATAATTTGTAACGAGCAACAAGTAACAAAAGTAAATAAAGTGCAGCAAGGTGGCCCAATCCTTTTTGTAGCAAAGGATAAGCCTGGACAAACTCTTATATAGAGAAAAACGCTCCCGAGGACACATGGGAATTATCGTCAAGCTAGTTTTCATCACGTTCATATGATTCATGTTCGGTACTTTGATAATTCGATATGTGGGTGGAACGGTGCTTTGGTGCTGTCCTTACTTGGACAAGCATCCCACTTATGATTAACCCCTATTGCAAGCATCCACAACTACAAAAGAAGTATTAAGGTAAACCTAACCATAGCATGAAACATGTGGATCCAAATCAGCCCCTTACGAAGCAACACATAAACTAGGGTTTAAGCTTCTGTCACTCTAGCAACCCATCATCTACTTATTACTTCCCAATGCCTTCCTCTAGGCCCAAACAATGGTGAAGTGTCATGTAGTCGATGTTCACATAACACCACTAGAGGATAGACAACATACATCTCATCAAAATATCGAAAGAATACCAAATTCACATGACTACTAATAGCAAGACTTCTCCCATGTCCTCAGGAACAAACGTAACTACTCACAAAGCATATTCATGTTCATAATCAGAGGAGTATTAATATGCATAAAGGATCTGAACATATGATCTTCCACCAAATAAACCAACTAGCATCAACTACAAGGAGTAATCAACACTACTAGCAACCTCGGTACCAATCCCGGACTTAGAGACAAGAATTGGATACAAGAGATGAACTAGGGTTTGAGAGGAGATGATGCTGGTGAAGATGTTGATGGAGATTTCCCTCTCCCGATGAGAGGCGTTGGTGATGACGATGGCGATGATTTCCCCCTCCGAGGGAAGTGTCCCCGGCAGAACAGCTCTGCGGAGCCCTAGATTGGTTCCGCCAAGGTTCCACCTCGTGGCGAGTCTCGTCAGCTTGCTTGTTATTTTTCTTCGGACGAAAGACTTCATATAGCAGAAGATGGGCACCGGAGGGCCAACAGGGGGCCCACGAGGCAGGGGGCGCGCCCAGGGGTAGGGCGCGCCCCCACCCTCGTGGCCAGGGTGTGGGCCCCCTCTGGTATTTCTTCCGCTCAATATTTTTTATTATTTCCAAAAATAACTTCCGTGGAGTTTCAGGACTTTTGGAGTTGTGCAGAATAGGTCTATAATATTTGCTCCTTTTCCAGCCCAGAATTCCAGCTGCCGGCATTCTCCCTCCTTATGTAAACCTTGTAAAATAAGAGAGAATAGGCATAAGTATTGTGACACAATGTGTAATAACAGCCCATAATGCAATAAATATCGATATAAAAGCATGATGCAAAATGGATGTATCATTGACTCATCTCCAGTCCCATCATTACCAAGATTCTTATTGCAAAACAAAGATTTAATAGGAGACACATCAATAACTTTTAGATCTTTATCTTTATTCTCATAAAAACTAGAAGAACACGCCTTCACAAAACAATCTTTCTTAGCACGTATCCTAGCGGTTCTTTCTTTGCACTCATCAATGGAAATTCTCATGGCCTTGAGAGACTCATTGATATCATGCTTAGGTGGAATAGATCTAAGCTTCAAAGAATCAACATCAAGAGAAATTCTATCCATGTTCCTAGCCAATTCGTCAACTTTAAGCAATTTTTCTTCAAGCAAAGTATTCAAATTCTTTTGCGAATTCATAAACTCTTTAACACTAGTCTCAAAATCAGAGGGCAACGTATTAAAATTTCCATAAGAATTGTTGTAGAAATTACCATAATTATTAGAGGAATTACTAGGGAATTTCCTCTATACGCGTTGTTACCAAAATTATTCCTACCAACAAAATTCACATCCATAGTTTCATTATTATTCTCAATCAAAGTAGACAAAGGCATATCATTAGGATCAGAAGAAACACTCTTATTAGCGAACAATTTCATAAGTTCATCCATCTTTCCACTCAAAACATTAATTTCTTCAATCACATGAACCTTTTTACTAGTAGATCTTTCAGTGTGCCATTGAGAATAATTGACCATAATATTATCTAGGAGTTTAGTAGCTTCTCCTAAAGTGATTTCCATAAAAGTGCCTCCCGCGGCCGAATCTAAAAGGTTTCTAGAAGCAAAATTCAATCCGGCATAAATTTTTTGTATAATCATCCACAAGTTCAAACGATGAGTAGGGCAATTACGTATCATAATTTCATTCTATCCCAAGCTTGTGCAACATGTTCATGATCAAGTTGCTTAAAGTTCATAATATTGTTTCTAAGAGATACGATCTTAGCGGGAGGAAAATACTTAGAGATAAAAGCATCTTTGCACTTATTCCAAGAATCAATACTATTTTTAGGCAAAGACGAAAACCAAGTTTTAGCACGATCTCTACGCGAAAAGGGAAATAGCTTCAATTTGACAATATCATTGTCCACATCTTTCTTCTTTTGCATATCGCACAAATCAACAAAGCTATTTAGATGGGTAGCGGCATCTTCACTAGGAAGGCCGGCGAATTGATCTTTCATGACAAGATTCAACAAAGCAGCATTAATTTCACAAGATTCGGCTTCGGTAAGAGGAGCAATCGGAGTTCTAAGAAAATCATTGTTGTTGGTATTGGTAAAGTCACACAATTTAGTATTGTCTTGAGCCATCGTGACAAGCAAGCAATCCAACACACGAGCAAACAAGAAGCGAGCGAAAAAGAGGCGAACGGAAAAGAGTGCGAATAAAACGGCAAGGGTGGAGTGGGGGAGAGGAAAATGAGAGGCAAATTGCAAATAATGTAATGCGAGGGATAAGAGTTTGTGATGGGTACTTGGTATGTCTTGACTTGTGCGTAGACTCCCCGGCAACGGCGCCAGAAATCCTTCTTGCTACCTCTTGAGCACTGCGTAGGTTTTCCCTTTAAGAGGAAAGGTCGATGCAGCAAAGTAGCGTAAGTATTTCCCTTAGTTTTTGAGATCCAAGGTATCAATTCAGTAGGAGGCCACACTCAAGTCCCTTGTACCTACACAAACAAATAAGAACCTTGCAACCAACGCGATAAAAGGGTTGTTAATCCCTTCACGGCCACTTGCAAAAGTGAGATCTGATAGAGATGATAAGATAATATTATTGGTATTTTTATGATAAAGATTAAAAGTAAAGAAAGCAAAATAAACGGCGCCAGAAATAGCTTGTTGACGGGAGATTAATATGATGGAGGATAGACCTGGGGGCCATAGGTTTCACCAGTGGCTTCTCTCAAGATAGCATAAGTATTACGGTGGGTAAACAAATT
This sequence comes from Aegilops longissima, assembly GCA_021605205.1. Taxonomy (NCBI): domain Eukaryota; kingdom Viridiplantae; phylum Streptophyta; class Magnoliopsida; order Poales; family Poaceae; genus Aegilops; species Aegilops longissima. Next base: position 733,818,020 of record CM038682.1, on the reverse strand, counting down.
ACTGTCGAGCAATTGATAGAAAAGTGCATAATTATGAGAATATCTAGGTATGATCATGTATATAGGCATCACGTCCATGACAAATAGACCAACTCCTGCCTGCATCTACTACTATTACTCCACACATCGACCGCTATCCAACATGCATCTAGAGTATTAAGTTCATAAGAATGGAGTAACTCTTTAAGCAAGATGACATGATGTAGAGGGATAAACTCATGCAATATGATATAAACCCCATCTTTTTATCCTCGATGGCAACAATACAATACTGTCATTTCCCCTACTGTCACTGGGATCGAGCACCGCAAGATTGAACCCAAAGCTAAGCACTTCTCCCATTGCAAGAAAGATCAATCTAGTAGGCCAAACGAAAATGATAATTCGAAGAGACTCGCAAAGATAACCAATCATACATAAAAGAATTCTGAGGAGATTCAAATATTTTTCATAGATAATCTGGATCATAAACCCACAATTCATCAGATCTCGACAAACACACCGCAAAAGAAGATTACATCGAATAGATCTCCAAGAGAGAGGAGGAGAACTTTGTATTCAGATCCAAAGAGAGAGAAAGAAGCCATCTAGCTAATAACTATGGACCTGAAGGTCTGAGGTAAACTACTCACACATCATCGGAGAGGCTATGGTGTTGATGTAGCAGCCCTCCGTGATCAATGCCCCCTCCGGGGGAGCGCCGGAAAAGGCTCCAAGATGGGATCTCACAGGTACAGAAGGTTGCGGCGGTGTGATAACCCACAAGTGTAGGGGATCGCAACAGCTTTTGAGGGTAAAGTATTCAACCCAAAATTATTGATTCGACACAAGGAGAGCCATAGAATATTCTTGAGTATTAGCAGTTGAGTTGTCAATTCAACCACACCTGGATAACTTAGTATCTGTAGCAAAGTATTTAGTAGCAAAAGTGGTATAATAATAAAGGTAACAGTAGCAAAAGTGATATTTTTGGTTTTTTTAGTAGTTGTAACAGTAGCAACGGAAAAGTAAATAAGCGAAGAACAATATATGAAAAGCTCATAGGCAATGGATCAGTGATGGATAATTATGCCGGATGCGATTCCTCATGTAATAGCTATAACATAGGGTGACACAGAACTAGCTCCAATTCATCAATGTAATGTAGGCATGTATTCCGTAAATAGTCATATGTGCTTATGGAAAAGAACTTGCATGACATCTTTTGTCCTACCCTCCCGTGGCAGCGGGGTCCTAGCGGAGACTAAGGGATATTAAGGCCTCCTTTTAATAGAGAACCGGAACAAAGCATTAGCACATAGTGAATACATGAACTCCTCAAACTACGGTCATCACCGAGAAGTATCACGATTATTGTCACTTCGGGGTTGTCGAATCATAACACATAATAGGTGACTATAGACTTGCAAGATAGGATCAAGAACACATATATATTCATGAAAACATAATAGGTTCAGATCTGAAATCATGGCACTCGGGTCCTAGTGACAAGCATTAAGCATAGCAAAGTCATAGCAACATCAATCTCAGAACATAGTGGATACTAGGGATCAAACCCTAACAAAACTAAGATGATTACATGGTAAATCTCATCCAACCCATCACCGTCTAGCAAGCCTACGATGGAACTACTCACGCACGGCGGTGAGCATCATGAAATTGGTGATGGAGGATGGTTGCTGATGACGACGGCGACGAATCCCCCTCTCCGGAGCCCCGAACGGACTCGATCCAGATCAGCCCTCCCGAGAGATATTAGGGCTTGGCGGCGGCTCCGTGTCGTAAAACGCGATGAAACTTTCTCTCTGATTTTTTTCTCTCCGAATGTGAATATATGGAGTTGGAGTTGAGGTCGGTGGAGGTCCAGGGGGCCCACGAGATAGGGGGCGCGCCCTACAAGGGGGGCGCCCCCCTGTCTCGTGGACAGGCCCTGGGCCCCCTGGTGTATTTCTTTCGCCCAAAAATTATTATTAATTCCAAAAAGTGCCTCCGTGGTTTTTAAGGACATTCTGAGAACTTTTATTTTCTACACATAAAACAACATCATGGTAGTTCTGCTGAAAACAGCGTCAGTCCGGGTTAGTTTCATTCAAATCATGCAAGTTAGAGTCCAAAACAAGGGCAAAAGTGTTTGGAAAAGTAGATACGTTGGAGACGTATCAACTCCCCCAAGTTTAAACCTTTGCTTGTCCTCAAGCAATTCAGTTGATAAACTGAAAGTGATAAAGAAAAACTTTTACAAACTCTGTTTGCTCTTGTTGTTGTAAACATGAAAAGCCAGCATTCAAGTTTCAGCAAATACTATGAACTAACCATACTCACAATGATACCTACGTCTCACAATTACTCATATCATTAGCATAATCTGCTAGCGAGCCATAATAATAAAACTCGGAAGACAACACTTTCTCTAAATAATCATAACATGATATAACAAAATGGTATCTCGCTAGCCCTTTACGAGACCATAAAACATAAATCAGAGCACCTTTAAAGATCAAGGACTGACTAAACATTGTAATTCATGGTAAAAAAGATCTAGTCAAGTCATACCCAATATAAACCAATAGTAATGAATGCAAATGACAGTGTGCTCTCCAGCGGGTGCTTTTAATAAGAAGGGTGATGACTCAACATAAAAGTAAATAGATAGGCCCTTCGCAGAGGGAAGCAGGGATTTGTAGAGGTGCCAGAGCTCGATTTTAAAATAGAGATTGAATAACATTTGGAGCGGTATACTTTCACTATCAACGCAACAACTATGAGATGGCTGTATCTTCCATACTACATGCATTATAGGCAGTTCCCAAACAGAATGGTAAAGGTTTGTACTCCCCCAACCACCAACAAGCATCAATCCATGGCTTGCTCGAAACAACGATGCCTCCAACTAACAATAGCCCTAGGGGAGTTTTGTTTAATTATTTTGATTTACTTTGATCTTTTTGGATCATGGGTCTGGGCATCCCGGTTACCGTCCCTTTCTCGTGAATGAGGAGCGGAGTCCACTCCTCTTGAGAATAACCCACCTAGCATGGAAGATATAGGAAGCCCTAGTTGTAACATGAGCTGCTCGAGCATACAAAACATAATTTCATTTGAAGGTTTGAAGTTTGGCACATACAAATTTACTTGGAATGGCAGGTAAATACCGCATATAGGAAGGTGCAGTGGACTCATATGGAACAACTTTGGGGTTTAAGGAGTTTGGATGCACAAGCAGTATTCCCGCTTAGTGCAGGTGAAGGCTAGCAAAAGACTGGGAAGCGACCAAGCGAGAGAGGCGACAACATCGTAAGCATGCATTAAAATTAATTCACACGAGTACAAGCATGAGTAGGATATAATCCACCATGAACATAAATATCGTGAAGGCTATGTTGATTTGATTCAACTACATGCGTGAACATGTGCCAAGTCGAGTCACTCAATTCATTCAAAGGAGGATACCATCCCATCATACCACATCATAATCATTCTAATAGCATGTTGGCACGCAAGGTAAACCATTATAACTCATAGCTAATCAAGCATGGCACAAGCAACTATAATCTCTAAATGTCATTGCAAATATGTTTACTTCATAATAAGCTGACTCAGAAATGATGAACTCATCATATTTACAAAAACAAGAGAGGTCGAGTTCATACCAGCTTTTCTCATCCCAATAAGTCCATCATATATCGTCATTATTGCCTTTCACTCGCACGACCGAACGATGTGTATAATAATAAGAGTGCACGTGCATTGGACTAAGCTGGAATCTGCAAGCATTCAACTCAAGAGAGAAGACAGGGTAATATGGGCTCTAAATTAAATAAACAATCATGCATATAAGAGCCATTAAGCATTTTCAATATGGTCTTCTCGACCCCCAAAGAAAAGAAAATAAAACTATTTACACGGGAAATCTCCCAACAAGTAAGAAGAAGAACTAGCAATCTTTTTAGGTTTTCATTTTAATTTCTACTACATGCATGGAAATTAAACTAACTAATTTTTTTGGGTTTTTCTTAAGGTTTATCAAACACACAAGAAGAAAACTAGAAAAAGAAATTTAAACTAGCATGGATAATACAATGAAAGGGTATGAGCACCGACGACTAGTGTGTGAACATGAATGTAAAGTCGGTGAGAAATACGTACTCCCCCAAGCTTAGGCTTTTGGCCTAAGTTGGTCTAGTACCAAGGATCGCCTGGCTGATATCCATAAGTGAAACCGGGGTTGTACTGAGATGCAACGGCAACCGCCTCCTAAGCTGTAGCGTGTTGGCGAGCTGCCTCCACTCCCCTCTCGTACTCAGCTGCTTCCTCCCTGGTGACAACATATCTTCCTTTTGCCTGATAATCAAAAAGGTAGGGAGCAGGAAGAGTAACAGGGACGACGTTGCGTCTGTCATAGATTAGTCGATAATGGAGGAATTGTGCATTCCTCTCAAGAAAATGATGATTGAACATAGCTTCTTTATCCAAATAAATAGGAGGTAAAATCATATCCCCCTCTCGTGGGGCTATATTAAGATAATTAGCCACACGGGTTGCATAAATTCCTCCAAATAAATCTCCCTTTCTACTATTATTCTGCAACCTACGTGCAACTATTGCCCCCAAGTTATAACCTTTATAACCTGAAACAGCACTCTTGAGGACACACAGGTTAGGGACACACATGTGACAAGCTTCGTCTTTACCGTTAATGCATCTACCAATAAAGAGAGCAAAATAATGTATAGCAGGAAAATGAATGCTCCCTATGGTAGCTTGTGCTATGTCCCTAGATTCTCCCACCGTAATACTAGCAAGAAAATCTCTAAATTCAGATTTGCGAGGATCATTAATATTACCCCACTGCAGAAGTTTGGAAGCAGTTGTGAAATCCTCTAAATCCATGGTATAAGATGTATCATAAATATCAAACATGACACCCAGGAGAATTACGCGTACAGTTATATTGGAACCTCCGCACAAAGGAATCAGTCAATTGATAGTACTGAGGACACTTATCTTGTAAGAAGTCCTCCAGCTCGGCATTACGCACATACGCGTCAAATTCCTCCTTGAAGCCTGTTTCGACCATAAAATCATCGGATGGCCACTCACAAGCCCGTACATTTGCGTCCCTCGGCAATTCAACATCTTGCTCACGTATAGCAATCCTTGGCCCTTTCTTTGCCGAGGAACCACCTTGTTACATTCTTATAAGCATAATTCTTTTTCTGAAAATTTCTGAAATTTTAGTAACTTCAAAATAAAAGTGAATAAAACTAAACAAGATTGATAGCAACTACTCGTACAAGTGCCTAGAGCATATATCATGCATTCGAATTTCTTGGGACCTCATAAATTTAACATGCAAGCTCAAGAACATGGTCACCTATGCAGCAAAAATTTGCAATGAATAAAGGACTATAACAAAAACTAATTGGACCAATGGAGGAGTCACATACCAAGCAACAATCTCCCAAAGCAGTTTTGTGAATGGAGCTTTGAGCAAGGAGATCGAAAATCGCAGCAAAACGAGCTAGAACTCGTGCTTGAGCTGGATGGGGATTTTTTGGGTAGAAGATGAAGTGTGTGGGTGCTGGCATAAGTGGAGGGGGGCCACCAGGGGTCCACGAGACAGGGGGCGCGCCCTCCAATCTCGTGGCCTGGTGCTTGCCCCTCCTGCAGTGTTTTCAGTGCCTAAAATCCTCAAATATTCCAGAAAAAATCATACTAAATTTGCAGGGCATTTGGAGCACTTTTATTTTCAGACTATTTTTTAATGCACGGATAATTCAGAAAACAGACAGATAATACTATTTTTGCTTTATTTATTCTAAATAACAGAAAGTAAAAAGAGGGTACAGAAGGTTGTGCCTTCTAGTTTCATCCATCTCGTGATCATCAAAATGAATCCACTAACAAGGTTGATCAGGTCTTGTTAACAAACTCATTCCGAATAGCACGGAACTGGAGAAATTTCGAATAACACAAGTTACCTCAACGGGGATACGAAAATCCCCAACAATAAGAATATCATACTTTTTCTTGACAGTAGGGAGAGGATATTCAAAACCTCCAATAATAATAGTTGGAACTTTTCCAATAGAATTGATGCTATGAACCTGAGATTGTTTCCTCGGAAAGTGTACCGTATGCTCATTACCATTAACATGAAAAGTGACATTGCCTTTGTTGCAATCAATAACAGCCCCTACAGTATTAAGAAAAGGTCTACCAAGGATAATAGACATACTATCGTCCTCGGGAATATCAAGAATAACAAAGTCCGTTAAGATAGTGACATTTGCAACCACAACAGACACATCCTCACAAATACCGACAGGTATAGAAGTTGATTTATCAGCCATTTGCAAAGATATTTCAGTAGGTGTCAACTTATTCAATTCAAGTCTATGATATAAAGAGAGAGGCATAACACTAACACCGGCTCCAAGATCACATAAAGCAGTTCTAACATAATTTCTTTTAATAGAGCATGGTATAGTTGGTACACCCGGATCTCCAAGTTTCTTTGGTATTCCACCCTTAAAAGTGTAATTAGCAAGCATGGTGGAAATTTCAGCTTCCGGTATCTTTCTTTTATTTGTGATGATATCCTTCATATACTTAGCATAAGGATTTACTTTAAGCATATCAGTTAAGCGCATACATAAGAAAATAGGTCTAATCATTTCAGCAAAGCGCTCAAAATCCTCCTCATCCTTTGACTTGGATGGTTTAGGAGGAAAGGGCATGGGTTTCTGAACCCATGGTTCTCTTTCTTTACCGTGCTTCCTAGCAACAAAATCTCTCTTATCATAACGTTGATTCTTTGATTGTGGGTTATCAAGATCCAACAACAGGTTCAATTTCTACATCATTGTTTTTGCTAGGTTGAGCATCAACATGAACATTATCATTAACATTATCACTAGGTTCATGTTCATCACCTGATTGACTTTCAGCATCAGAAATAGAAATATCGTTGGGATTCTCAGGTGTGTCTACAGTAGGTTCACTAGAAGCATGCAAAGTTCTATCATTTTTCTTATTCTTTTTAGAAGAACTATGTGCCTCTAAATTATTTCTCTGAGAATCTTGCTCGATTCTCTTAGGGTGGCCTTCAGGATACAAAGGTTCCTGAGTCATTCTACCAGTTCTAGTAGCCACTCTAACAGCAAAGTCATTTTTATTATTTAATTCATCAAACAAATCATTTTGAGCTTTAAGTACTTTCTCAGCTTGAGTTGCAACCATAGAAGCATATTTGCTAACGAGTTTGAGTTCATCTTTAACTCTAGCTATATTATCGCCTACGCGTCCTATCTCGAAAGCATTATTCTTTAACTCTCTACCAACATAAGCATTAAAACTTTCTTGTCTAGCCATAAATTCATCAAATTCATCTAAGCATGGGCTATGAAATTTAGTAGAGGGAATTTCAACTTTATCATATCTATAGAGAGAATTTACATTTACTACTTGTGTCGGGTTATCAAGACAATGTGGTTCTTCAACAGGCGGTATATTAAGACCATGTATTTCTTCAATAGGAGGTAAATTCTTAACATCTTCAGCTTTAATAACTTTTTCTTTCATTGATTTCTTTGCCTCTTGCATATTTTCAGGACTGAGAAATAAAACACCTCTCTTCTTCGGAGTGGGTTTAGGAATAGGCTCAGGAGTTGGCTCAATTGGTTCAGGAATTACCTCAGAATTGGCTCAGTAAGAGTCCAATTATTTTCATTAGTCAACATATTATTAAATAATATTTCAGCTTCGTCGACTGTTCTTTCCCTGAAAACACAACCAGCACAACTATCCAATTAGTCCTTGGAAGCATTAGTTAGTCCATTATAAAAGATATCAAGTATTTCATTTTTCTTGAGAGGATTATCAGGCAAAGCATTAAGTAATCGGGGAAGCCTCCCCCAAGCTTGTGGGAGACTCTCTTCTTTGATTTGTACAAAATTATATATTTCCCGCAAGGCAGCTTGTTTCTTATGAGCAGGGAAATATTTAGCAAAGAAGTAATAAATCATATCCTGGGGACTACGCACACAACCAGGAGCAAGAGAATTATACCAAGTCTTAGCATCACCCTTTAATGAGAACGGAAATATCTTCAGGATATAAAAATAGCAAGACTTCTCATCATTAGTAAATAGGGTGGCTATATCATTCAACTTGGTAAGATGTGCCACAAGTTTCAGATTCAAGGCCATAAAAAGGATCAGATTCAACTAAAGTAATAATTTCAGGATCAACAGAGAATTCATAATCCTTATTAGTAACACAGATAGGTGAAGTAGCAAAAGCAGGGTCAGGTTTCATTCTAGCATTAAGAGACTGCTGCTTCCATTTAGCTAATAATTTCTTAAGATCATATCTATCATTGCAAGCGAATATTTCCCTAGAAGCTTCTTCATTCATAACATAACCCTTAGGAACAGCAGGCAATACATAATCATTGGGAGAACCATCATCATCACTATCATCAATAATAGGATTTTCAGTAATTTGATTCCCCCTAACTCTAGCAAGTTGTTCATCAAGAAATTCACCTAATGGCAAAGTAGTATCGCGCACAGAAGTAGTTTCATCATGCATAGCGAAGTGGCATCATCAATAACATCGACATATCGAATTCATAGCAGTAGCAGGTTTAGGTGTCGCAAGCCTACTAATAACGGAAGGAGAATCTAGTGCGAGCTAGATGGCAGTTCCTTACCTCCCTCGTAGTTGAGGGAAAAATAGTAGTTCGATTCGTCTTTCAAGTTCTTCATAGTGATCAACAAATATAAATCCCAAGTGACTCGAGACGGAGAGCTATGCTCCCGACACGGCGCTTGAGAAATTAGTCTTGATAACCCACAAGTGTAGGGATCGCAACAGCTTTCGAGGTAAAGTATTCAACCCAAATTTATTGATTCGATACAAGGGGAGCCAAAGAATATTCTTGAGTATTAGCAGTTGAGTTGTCAATTCAACCACACCTGGATAACTTAGTATCTGCAGCAAAGTATTTTGTAGCAAAAGTGGTATGATAATAAAGGTAACAGTAGCAAAAGTAATTTTTTTTGGTTTTTTGTAGTAGTTGTAATAGTAGCAACGGAAAAGTAAATAAGCGAAGAACAATATATGAAAAGCTCGTAGGCAATGGATCAGTGATGGATAATTATGCCGGATGCGATTCCTCATGTAATTGCTATAACATAGGGTGACACAGAACTAGCTCCAATTCATCAATGTAATGTAGGCATGTATTCCGTAAATAGTCATACGTGCTTATGGAAAAGAACTTGCATTACATCTTTTGTCCTACCCTCCCGTGGCAGCGGGGTCCTAGCGGAGACTAAGGGATATTAAAGCCTCCTTTTAATAGAGAACTGGAACAAAGCATTAGCACATAGTGAATACATGAACTCCTCGAACTACGGTCATCACCGAGAAGTATCCCGATTATTGTCACTTCGGGGTTGTCGGATCATAACACATGATAGGTGACTATAGACTTGCAAGATAGGATCAAGAACACATATATATTCATGAAAACATAATAGGTTCAGATATGAAATCATGGCACTCGGGCCCTATTGACAAGCATTAAGCATAGCAAAGTCATAGCAACATCAATCTCAGAACATAGTGGATACTAGGGATCAAACCCTAACAAAACTAACTTGATTACATGGTAAATCTCATCCAACCCATCACCGTCCAGCAAGCCTACGATGGAACTACTCACGCACGGCGGTGAGCATCATGAAATTGGTGATGGGGGATGGTTGATGATGACGACGGCGACGAATCCACCTCTCCGGAGCCCCGAACGGACTCGATCCAGATCAGCCCTCCTGAGAGATATTAGGGCTTGGCGGCGGCTCCTTGTCGTAAAACGCGATGAAACTTTCTCTCTGAATTTTTTCTCCCCGAACGTGAATATATGGAGTTGGAGTTGAGGTCGGTGGAGGTCCAGGGGGCCCATGAGATAGGGGGGCACGCCCTACAGGGGGGCGCACCCCCCTGTCTCGTGGACAGGCCCCGGGCCCACTGGTGTATTTCTTTCGCCCAGAAATTCTTATTAATTCCAAAAAGTGCCTCCGTGGATTTTCAGGACATTCCGAGAACTTTTCTTTTCTACACATGAAACAACATCATGGCAGTTCTGCTGAAAAAAGCGTCAGTCCGGGTTGGTTTCATTCAAATCATGCAAGTTAGAGTCCAAAACAAGGGCAAAAGTGTTTGGAAAAGTAGATACGTTGGAGACGTATCACGGTGGAAATAGGGTTTTGGCTCCTCTGCTGATGGTTTGGGGGTACGTATGTATATATAGGAGGAAGAAGTAGGTCGGTGGAGCCATGAGGGGCCCACGAGGGTGGAGGGCGCGCCCCCCTGCCTAGTGGCTTCCTCGTGGGTTGCTTGACATCCACTCCAAGTCCTCTGGATCACGTTCGTTCCAAAAATCACGTTCCCGAAGGTTTCATTCCGTTTGGACTCCATTTGATATTCTTTTTCTGCGAAACACTGAAATAGGCAAAAAATAGCAATTTGGGCTGGGCCTCCGGTTAATAGGTTAGTTCCAAAAATAATATAGAAGTGTATAGTAAAGCCCATTAATTATCCAAAACAGAATATATAATAGCATGGAACAATAAAAAATTATAGACACGTTGGAGACGTATCATCATGGACTTTTACTTGTCCTAGTACCCCGCATGCCAAAGTAAGATCAGCTCAATGAGCTAGCAAAATACAAACAGATTCTCGATCCTCGTCTATCATGGAAAGCATATGGACTATCTTGTTCAGAAATATCTGCCCTTAGTTCCCTGAGCAGCTGAGTTGTCTGTGTTAGAACTCAAACTTGAAACGATAGTAGTTGTCCACTTCCAGCTATGCTAGGAAGAATGACTTGCTTAAATGAAGAAGGTCAGGTGGAATTGTGTAAATAAATAGGTGGTAGACCAGTAGGTGAAGAAATGAAGAGAGTATCTTTTTTCTCTTCAAAAAGCCCCAAACTAAATGAAATGAAGTACATGGAACTACTTTGAATAGAAGAGATCCAGGGCCACATTAGTGCCAGCTTGCGTGTAGAGAAATTGCATATACTTCTACAAGAACTGCGCTATTCTTGCGAAATTATTGCACTACAAACATGCAAGCTAATTTGGGTAGATTTCCCAAGTCTCTGGAGCAGTCTATTTACCCCATATTAAACATTGGCCCATTTTTTTGTTTATTTAATCATACAAACAAGTATTCAATTTTTTTACCTGCAAAAAAAACAATTGATGAATTTTTATTTTGTTGCAGTACATGCCCACTATTGAATATTGCTTAATAGACCATTTTATTAGCAGCCAATTGGTCCCATTGAAGGATTTTTCTTTGGTATATACATCACATTCCAAAAAGAGAGAGTATATTGATCAGAAGGGTTATGTCTTTCTTTATTTTTAGATCTAGAAGTGCTTGCCTTGGTATCCATCACAAAGTCTGGAAGTGTCTTGACAGCTTCCTCCTGGTAATGAAAGCAATGACAATGTTGACGCACTATATGGCTGACTGGTACGAGCACAAACAACCATAGCTACCCGATCACAAAAGCAATTGTAATGATGATGCTATAGTTGACACCCTGTTCATGAAAATCAGTTAGATGACAACATCGATATAAAAAACTACCAGAAATGAGTAGGTAGTCTGGGCACATATGATCAGTGTGAAGTATATATATTTCAAGAACTAAGCTCTTTTTGAAAGCAAGACCCAGATGACGGTCCTAGTTATGTAAAATCATTCAGAAGTTCAGCATTACTTCAAGTTGGGAACGAAACATCAAATGCATAATGGCAACTATTAAAGGGTTGTTTGATTATTTGCCACCGCTTTCTTTGCTCTTTGCCAATTTGGCATCCTTTACTTTGTATTTGATCTAATGACACCAGTTACATGAAACTTTGCTATTTTGCCCCCTGTTGACTGGGTCCCACAAGAAAAGTCAAAAATACCCCTCTCCCAGGATTGACCACGAACTGGAGATCTCGCTATCTGCTTCGCTCGCCCTCATCCCTTTCCTCTCGCCCGCAAGAACAAGGAGACGACGGCAACGGCGACTTGCGCAGGGGCCCCTCAGTGACGGTGGTCCTGGCGGTCCTCAACAGCGGCTGGATCCCGGCTAGGAAGGTGAGGTGCCCCCGTCCCTTTCCTTTCCCCCGCCCCCTCTGTCACGTCCCTAGGGTTATGCACTTCGGGCTCGGTCTCGGCCGCCCACCCCTTGCGCTGCTTTTGCTGCTGCTCTCAATTCTGAACTAGTTGCTACTGCTGCCCTAGTTGCTTCTGAACTGTTGCTACTGCCCTAGTTGCTTCTGAACTGTTGCTACTGCCCTAGTTGCTTCCCAAGTTGCTGCTGCTAGTGATGCTTGCTTTTGTTGCTCTTTTACTGCTATTTCAGTGTGGCTCTACCATTGCTTGTATTTTTACTGCTATTTTAGTGTTGCTTGCAGCTGGAGATCTTATTGTGGTTCGATTGATTATTGATGGCAGACCACAAATTTAAGATGAACTAGGTAATGGCTGAACCTGAGATGGGTGACGAGTTTTTGGCAGACGACTTCGACCTTGAGACTTTGTTCTCAACCAAGCCGAGGTGAGAAAACAAAGTATCTCCTGACTCTTCTATTGTTCATTGTTGAACACAACACACTAATTCCCTAGTATGTTTCTCCTTGTTGCTTATTGTCGAGTAGGACGCCTCCACCACCCAATATTTTCACAATAACCATTAGAGTTGCTCCTTATGTCATCAAGCTTGACGATGGAAGTGAGGAACATGTTGAAAGACACGATGTTATTTTTGACGTAAACATTGCGGGAGGGTTGTCATGGGTTAATTTCAATGCTATTGTGGAACAACATATCAAAATGGGGCCACACCAGGAGGTAAAATTGTTTGCTTATGACCGTGTCTTGAAAACAATTGATCCAATGGGCAATGGCAAACAACTAGTGATGCACTTGATGAGTGATCAAATGGGACTAGAAGGCAAAGAAATCATTTTTGTATGCTGATGTGGTTACATTGGAGATACCTAATGCAAATAAATCTAAAAAAAGAGCTCCCGCTCCCAAAAACCCAGCTGCCCCAAAAAATCCCAAAAACTACCATCTCCTAAAAAGCCTGCTGCCCCCAAAAGGACAAATGCTCCTAGAAAACCCAAAAACCCAACAGCTTCCAAAAAGCCAAGTGCTGCTAGTAAGAAGGCAACAACAAACACTTCTGTAGAATGAAGTGCTAGCTCATCTATGGTTGTTGATAATTCAAAATTGTCAGCTTTTGAGTTGGCACAGACAATGGGGAGTCAGTATAGAGTTTTTCCAGATGATATGGAGTTTTCACCAGATGATGTTGACCACCCAGCCACAATGCAATCTCAAAGTGTTTGTGATGTGGCTGATAGTAGTGAGAGATGTGAGTCCTCTGTGCTTACTCAAGAAGAACCATCCATAGATTGGGGCTTGACTGAGATAGCTCCTCCCATATCTGATGACAACATGTGCGATACTCTTGGTATAAATGATGTCGACATTCCCATACCGAAGAGAATATATGCGATATTCTTGGTATCAACGATGAGGCGGTCCCCGAGCCACCAGCTTCTCCACTGAGTGAGGAAGTTTACATGACCAATGAGGAGGATCGTCAGCTTTTCATTGAGGCTGCCATTCCTGTTGATGATAGTGTGCCACCAAATGAGGAGATTGCATATGACAAAGAGAACCCACTAATGTATCTTGGTGCTTTGTTTCCTTCAATGAAAGATTTTAGGATGGCTATCAGACAATATGCAATTAAAAGGGAGATTGACGTTTGGGGATAGAAGACTGATAAGAAAAGATATCTTGGCAAATGTAGAGCCAAGGGTTGTCCATGGAGGATTACAGCTAGAGTAAGGACTGATGGACAAAGCATAAGGGTACTAACGTTTTATTTAAGCATTGTTATTGTTGCTGTTTTTTCTATGTTTTTCCTATGTTGTGATGTGCTTCATCTTGTATTGTAGGTTACCAAGATTTCTGTGAAGCACAAGTGCTCCTCTACTGGTAGAATAAAAAGCAGCATGACATCTCAAGGATGGGTAGCACAGAGGACCTTACCCATTATACAGAGTGACCCTACCATTGGATGCAAAGAGCTGTTGGGGCTGTTGGAAGATACATTCGGCACAACCATTGAGTATCATACAACGTGGAAAGGCAAAGATATAGCACAGAAAGAGATTTATGGTAGCATGAGGCAGAGTTTGCAATATTTGTTAACTTCAAAGCAGAAGTTGAGAAGAGATCCCCAGGCAGCATTGTAGAGGTTGATATGAAGATGGTTGACGGTATTGTTCGCTTTAACCAATTCTTTATGGCTCTTAAACCTTGCATTGATGGTTTTAAAGCTGGTTGTAGAGCATATCTTAGTATAGATTCAACTGCACTCACCGGTAAATGGAGAGGTCACTTAGCAGCTTGTACAGCATTAGATGGGCATAATTGGATGTATCCTGTAGCATTTGCATTCATTGATGGTGAAACCAATGAAAATTGTACATGGTTCATGTCACAACTAAACAGGGCATTAGGTCATGTTTCCCCTCTAGCTATATGCACAGATGCATGTAAAGATTTAGAGAATGCAGTAAAAAATATATTCCCTCATGCAGATCAAAGAGAGTGTTTTAGGCATCTCATGGCTAACTTCTCTAAAGAGTTCCAAGGAGATGTGTTTGGCAGAATGTGGCCAGCTGCTAGGGCATATAGGCCACAAGTTTTTAACTACCACATGAATAAAATCCTAGCAGAAGCACCTGATGTGCATGAATATCTCTCAAGGTACCATAGCTTAAAATGGATGAAATGCATGTTTGACCCCTCAATTAAATATGATTACATCAATAATAACCTTGCCGAGTCTTTTAATGGTTGGATTAAAGATTACAAAGAGTTGCCACCTGATGAGCTAGCTGACACTCTTAGAGAGCTAGTCATGAAACTTCCTGAGAAAAGGAGAAAGATTGGAATGAAACTGAAAGGAAAAATTATTCCAGCCATCATCCAACAGATTCATAATAGCACAAGGGGACTTAAACATTTGAAAGTTGGGAAATCTGAAGTTGCAAGTTGTGAGGTGAGGGACACAAGTAAATACAACCTGCGATATGTTGTGAAAACTAACCAAAGCGAGTGCACGTGCTTGCAGTGGTAGCACACAGGAAAGCCTTGTGAGCATGCACTTGCTTTCTTGCTGGATAGAAGAAACCCCAAATGGGAGGATTATGTGCATGACTATTTCTCTCAGGAGAAGTTTTGGGCAGCATATGCTGGAGATGTTGAGCCATTGACAGATAGGTCCCAATGGCCACATGTACAATTTCCATTTGACATGGAGGCTCCATTAGACAAGAAAAGAGGTGTTGGAATGCCTAGAAAAATAGGTATAAGAGCTTCCTCGAAGGTGGAGATGGTGGTCCTAAAAAGAAGAAAGAGCCAAAACAGCTAGTGAAGGAAATATGCCCTAGAGGCAATAATAAAGTTGTTATTTGTATTTCCTTATATCAGGATAAATGTTTATTATTCATGCTAGAATTGTATTAACCAGAAACTTAGTACATGTGTGAATGTATAGACAAACAGAGTGTCACTAGTATGCCTCTACTTGACTAGCTCGTTGAATCAAAGATGGTTAAGTTTCCTAGCCATAGACATGAGTTGTCATTTGATTAACGGGATCACATCATTAGAGAATGATGTGATTGACTTGACCCAATCCGTTAGCTTAGCATATGATCGTTTAATATATTGCTATTGCTTTCTTCATGACTTATAGATGTTCCTACGACTATGAGATTATGCAACTCCCGAATACCGGAGGAACACTTTGTGTGCTACCAAGCGTCATAGCGTAATGGGTGATTGTAAAGGTGCTCTACAGGTGTCTCCGATGGTACTTGTTGAGTTGGCATAGATCGAGATTAGGATTTGTCACTCCGATTGTCGGAGAGGTATCTCTGGCCCTCTCGGTAATGCACATTACTATAAGCCTTGCAAGCAATGCAACTAATGAGTTAGTTGCGGGATGATGTATTACGGAACGAGTAAAGAGACTTGCCGGTAACGAGATTGAACTAGGTATTGAGATACCGACGATCGAATGTCGGGCATGTAACATACCGATGACAAAGGGAACAACGTATGTTGTTATGCGCTTTGACCGATAAAGATCTTCGTAGAATATGTAGGAGCCAATATGAGCATCCAGGTTCCGCTATTGGTTATTGACCGGAGACGTGTCTCGGTCATCTCTACATAGTTCTCGAACCCGTAGGGTCTGCACGCTTAACGTTCGGTGACGATCGGTAATATGAGTTTATGTGTTTTGATGTACCGAAGGTAGTTCGGAGTCCCGGATATGATCACGGACATGACGAGGAGTCTTGAAATGGTCGAGACATAAAGATTGATATATTGGATGACTATGTTTGGACTTCGGAAGTGTTCCGGGCAAGTTCGGGCATATACCGGAGTACCGGGGGGTTACCAGAACCCCTGGGGGAGTGTAATGGGCCTATTGGGCCTTAGTGGAGAAGAGGTGGGGTGGCCAGGGCAGGCCGCACCCCCCTTCCCCCTCCAGTCCGAATTGGACAAGGAGGGGGGGGGGCGCTTCCCGTTCCTTGCTCCTCTCTCCTCCTTCCCTCTCTCCTACTCCTACTGATGGAAGGGTTGGAGTCCTACTCCCGGTGGGAGTAGGACTCCCCTTGGGGCGCGCCTAGGATGGCCGGCCCCTCCCCCTCCTCCACTCCTTTATATACGGGGGAAGGGGGCACCCCATAGACACAGAAGTTGATCAGTTGATCTTTTAGCCGTGTGCGGTGGCCCCCTCCACCATAATCCACCTCGGTCATATTGTAGCGGTGCTTAGGCGAAGCCCTACGTTGGTAGAATTATCATCACCGTCATCATGCCGTCGTGCTGACAGAACCCTCCCTCGAAGCTCTGCTGGATCAGAGTTCATGGGACGTCACCGAGCTGAACGTGTGCTGAACTCGGAGGTGTCGTGTGTTCGGTACTTGATCGGTCGGATCGTGAAGACGTATGACTACATCAACCGCGTTCTCATAATGCTTCCGGTTACGGTCTATGAGGGTATGTGGACGACACTCTCCCCTCTCGTTGCTATGCATCACCATGATCTTGCGTTTGCGTATGATTTTTTTTTGAAATTACTACTCTCCCCAACAGTGGTATCAGAGCCAGGTTTATGCGTAGATGTTATATGCACGAGTAGAACACAAGTGAGTTGTGGGCGATACAAGTCATTCTGCTTACCAGCATGTCACACTTTGATTCGGCGGTATTGTTGGATGAAGCGGCTCGGACCGACATTACGCGTACGCTTACGCGAGACTGGTTCTACCGACGTACTAAGCACACAGGTGGCTGGCGGGTGTCAGTTTCTCCAACTTTAGTTGAATCGAGTGTGGCTACGCCCGGTCCTTGTGAAGGTTAAAACAACACATACTTGACGAAATATCGTTGTGGTTTTGATGCGTAGGTAAGAACGGTTCTTGCTCAGCCCGTAGCAGCCATGTAAAATTTGCAACAATAAAGTAGAGAACGTCTAACTTGTTCTTGCAGGGCATGTTGTGATGTGCTATGGTCAAGACATTATGCTAAATTTATTGTATGAGATGATCATGTTTTCTAACAGAGTTATCGGCAACTAGCAGGAGCCATATGGTTGTCGCTTTATTGTATGAAATGCAATCGCCATGTAATTGCTTTACTTTATCACTAAGTAGTAGCGATAGTCGTAGAAGCAATAGTTGGCGAGACAACAATGATGCTACGATGGAGACCAAGTTGTCGCGCCGGTGACAATGGTGATCATGACGGTGCTTTGGAGATAGAGATCAAAGGCACACGATGATGATGGTCATATCATATCACTTATATTGATTGCATGTGATGTTTATCCTTTATGCATCTTATCTTGGTTTGATTGACGGTAGCATTTTAAGATGATCTCTCACTAATTATCAAGAAGTGTTCTCCCTGAGTATGCACCGTTGCGAAAGTTCTTCGTGCTGAGACACCACGTGATGATCGGGTGTGATAGGCTCTACGTTCAAATACAACGGGTGCAAAACAGTTGCACACGCGGAATACTCAGGTTAAACTTATATTGATTGCATGTGATGTTTATCTTTTATGCATCTTATTTTGCTTAGATCGGAGGTAGCATTATAAGATGATCTCTCACTAAATTTCAAGGTATAAGTGTTCTCCACGAGTATGCACCGTTGCGAAAGTTAAATCGTGCCGAGACACCACGTGATGATCGGGTGTGATAAGCTCTCGTTCACATACAGCGGGTGCAAACCAGTTTTGCACACGTAGAATACTCGGGTTAAACTTGGCGAGCCTAGCATATGCAGATATGGCCTCGGAACACCTTTGAGACCGAAAGGTCGGCGTGAATCATATAGTAGATATGATCAACATAGTGATGTTCACCATTGAAAACTACTCCATCTCACGTGATGATCAGACATGGCTTAGTTGATTTGGATCACGTGATCATTTAGATGACTAGAGGGATGTCTATCTAAGTGGGAGTTCTTAAGTAATATTATTAATTGAACTTCAATTTATCATGAACTTAGTACCTGATAGTATTTTGCATGTCTATGTTGTCTATTGATAGATGGCCCGTGCTGTTGTTCCGTTGATTTTTAATGCGTTCCTTGAGAAAGCAAAGTTGAAAGATGATGGTAGCAGTTACACGGACTGGGTCCGTAACTTGAGGATTATCCTCATTGCTGCACAAAAGAATTACATCCTGGAAGCACTGCTAGGTGTACCACCCGCGCCGGCAACTGCAGACATTGTGAATGTCTGGCAGTCGCGTGTTGATGACTACTCGATAGTTCAGTGTGCCATACTTTACGTCTTAGAACCGGTACTTCAATGACGTTTTGAACGTCATGGAGCATATGAGATGTTCTAGGAGTTGAAGTTAATATTTCAAACAAATGCCCGGATTGAGAGATATAAAGTCTCCAATAATTTCTACAGCTGCAAAATGGAGGAGAATAGTTCTGTCAGTGAACATATACTCAGAATGTCTGGGTACTACAATCACTTGATTCAACTGGGAGTTAATCTTCCTGATGATAGTTTCATTGACAGAATTCTTCAATCACTGCCACCAAGCTACAAGAGCTTTGTGATGAACTATAACATGCAAGGGATGGATAAGACAATTCCCGAGCTCTTCGCGATGCTAAAGGCTGCGGAGGTAGAAATCAAGAAGGAGCATCAAGTGTTGATGGTCAACAAGACCACCAGTTTCAAGAAAAGGGTAAAGGGAAGAAGGGAACTTCAAGAAGAGCGGCAAGCAAGTTGCTGCTCAAGTGAAGAAGCCCAAGTCTGGACCTAAGCACGAGGCCGAGTGCTTCTCTGCAAAGGTCTGGTCCTTTGGAAGCGGAACTGCCCCAAGTATTTGGCGGATAATAAGGATGGCAAGGTGAACAAAGGTATATGTGATATACATGTTATTGATGTGTACCTTACTAATGCTCGCAGTAGTACCTGGGTATTTGATACTGGTTATGTTGCTAATATTTGCACCTCAAAACAGGGACTACGGATTAAGCGAAGATTGGCTAAGGACGAGGTGACGATGCGCGTGGGAAATGGTTCCAAAGTCGATGTGATCGCGATCGGCACGCTAGCTCTACATCTACCTTCGGAATTAGTTTTAGACCTGAATAATTGTTATTTGGTGCCAGCGTTGAGCATGAACATTATATCTAGATCTTGTGTGATGCGAGACGGTTATTCATTTAAATCTGAGAATAATGGTTGCTCTATTTATATGAGTAATATCTTTTATGGTCATGCACCCTTGAAGAGTGGTCTATTTTTGATGAATCTCGATAGTAGTGATACACATATTCATAATATTGAAGCTAAAAGATGTAGAGTTGATAATGATAGTGCAACTCATTTGTGGCACTGCCGTTTAGGTCATATTGGTGTAAAGCGCATGAAGAAACTCCATTCTGATGGACTTTTGGAATCACTTGATTATGAATCACTTGGTACTTGTGAACCATGCCTCATGGGCAAAATGACTAAAACACCGTTTTCCAAAACTATGGAGCGAGCAACAGATTTGTTTGAAATCATACATACTGATGTATGTCGTCTGATGAATATTGAGGCTCGCCGCGAGTATCGTTATTTTCTCACCTTCACAGATGATTTAAGCAGATATGGGTATATCTACTTGATGAAACATAAGTCTGAAACATTTGAAAAGTTCAAAGAATTTCAGAGTGAAGTGGAAAATCGTCGTAACAAGAAAATAAAGTTTATACGATCTGATCGTGGAGGAGAATATTTGAGTTACGATTTTGGTCTTCATTTGAAACAATGCGGAATAGTTTCGCAACTCACGCCACCCGGAACACCACAGTGTAATGGTGTGTCCGAACGTTGTAATCGTACTTTACTAGATATGGTGTGATCTATGATGTCTCTTACTGATTTACCACTATCATTTTGGGGTTATGCTTTAGAGACGGCTACATTCACGTTAAATAGGGCACCATCTAAATCCGTTGAGATTACGCCCTATGAACTGTGGTTTGGCAAGAAACCAAAGTTGTCGTTTCTTAAAGTTTGGGGATGCGATGCTTATGTGAAAAAGGTTCAACCTGATAAGCTCGAACCCAAATCGGAGAAATGTGTCTTCATAGGATACCCAAAGGTGACTGTTGGGTACACCTTATATCACAAATCCGAAGGCAAGACTTTTGTTGCTAAGAATGGATCCTTTCTAGAGAAGGAGTTTCTTTCGAAAGAAGTGAGTGGGAGGAAAGTAGAACTTGATGAGGTAACTATACCTACTCCCTTATTGGAAAGTAGTTCATCACATAAATCTGTTACTGTTACTACTACACCAATTAGTGAGGAAGCTAATGATGATGATCATGTAACTTCAGATCAAGTTACTACCGAACCTCGTAGGTCAACCAGAGTAAGATCCGCACTGAGTGTATGCGGTAATCCTGTTCTGGAGGTCATGTTACTTGACCATGATGAACCTACAAACTATGAGGAAGCGATGATGAGCCCAGATTCCGCAAAATGGCTTGAGGACATGAAATCTGAGATAGGATCCATGTATGAGAACAAAGTGTGGACTTTGGCTGACTTGCCTGATGATCGGCAAGCCATTGAGAATAAATGGATCTTCAAGAAGAACATAGACGCTGGCGGTAATGTTACTGTCTACAAAGCTCGACTTGTTGCGAAAGGTTTTCGACAAGTTCAAGGAGTTGACTACGATGAGACTTTCTCACCCGTAGTGATACTTAAGTCCGTCCGAATCATGTTAGCAATTACCGCATTTTATGATTATGACATTTGGCAAATGGATGTAAAGACTGCATTCCTGAATGGATTTCTGGAAGAAGAGTTATATATGATGCAACTTGAAGGTTTTATCGATCCAAAGGATGCTAACAAAGTGTGCAAACTCCAGCGATCCATCTATGGACTGGTGCAAGCATCTCGGAGTTGGAATAAATGATTTGATAGTGTGATCAAAGCATATGGTTTTATACAGACTTTTGGAGAAGCTTGTATTTACAAGAAAGTGAGTGGGAGCTCTGTAGCATTTCTAATATGTGGATGACATATTGTTGATTGGAAATGATACATAATTTATGGATAGCATAAAAGGATACTTGAATAAGAGTTTTTCAATGAAAGACCTCGATGAAGCTGCTTATATATTGGGCATCAAGATCTATAGAGATAGATCAAGATGCTTAATTGGACTTTCACAAAGCACATTCCTTGATAAAGTTTGGAAGAAGTTCAAAATGGATCAAGCAAAGAAAGAGTTCTTGTCTATGTTACAAGGTGTGAAGTTGAGTCAGACTCAATGCCCGACCACTGCAGAAGATAGAGAGAAAATGAAAGATGTTCCCTATGCTTTAGCCATAGGCTCTATCATGTATGCAATGCTGTGTACCAGACCTGATGTGTGCCTTGCTATTAGTTTAGCAGGGAGGTACCAAAGTAATCCAGGAGTGGATCACTGGACAACGGTCAAGAACATCCTGAAATACCTGAAAAGGACTAAGGATATGTTTCTCATTTATGGAGGTAACAAAGAGCTTGTGATAAATGGTTACGTCGATGCAAGATTTGACACTGATCTGGATGACTCTAAGTCACAAACCGGATATGTATTTATATTGAACGGTGGAGCTGTCAGTTGGTGCAGTTCTAAGCAAAGCGTCGTGGCGGGATCTACGTGTGAAGCGGAGTACATAGCTGCTTCGAAAGCAGCAAATGAAGGAGTCTGGATGAAGGTGTTCATATCCGATCTAGGTGTCATACCTAGTGCATCGGGTCCAAAATTAATCTTTTGTGACAATACTGGTGCAATTGCCTTGGAAAAGGAATCCAGATTTCACAAGAGAACCAAGCACATCAAGAGACGCTTCAATTCCATCCGCGACCAAGTCAAGGAGGGAGACATAGAGATTTGCAAGATACATACGGATCTGAATGTTGCAGACTCGTTGACTAAGCCTCTCTCACGATTATTGACTCCATGGGTGTTAGAATCATTACTGTATAATCTAGATTATTGACTCTAGTGCAAGTGGGAGACTGAAGGAAATATACCCTAGAGGCAATAATAAAGTTGTTATTTATATTTCCTTATATCATGATAAATGTTTATTATTCATGCTAGAATTGTATTAACCGGAAACTTAGTACATGTGTGAATGTATAGACAAACAGAGCGTCACTAGTATGCCTCTACTTGACTAGCTCGTTGAATCAAAGATGGTTAAGTTTCCTAGCCATAGACATGAGTTGTCATTTGATTAATGGGATCACATCATTAGAGAATGATGTGATTGACTTGAGCCAATCCGTTAGCTTAGCATACGGCCGTTTCGTATATTGCTATTGCTTTCTTCATGACTTATACATGTTCCTACGACTATGAGATTATACAACTCCCGAATACCGGAGGAATACTTTGTGTGCTACCTGATACGTCTCCAGCGTATCTATAATTTTTGATTGTTCCATGCCAATATTATTCAACTTTCATATACTTTTTGGCAACTTTTTATATTATTTTTGGGACTAACATATTGATCCGATTGCCAGTGCAGGTCCCCATGCATTGCATGTTTTTGGTTTCGCGGAATATCCATATCAAACGGAGTCCAAATGGGATAAAAATGGACGGAGCTTATTTTTGGAAAATATGGAAAATTTGGAAGGAAAATCAACGCGAACCAGTGCCCGAGGTGGTCACGAGGCAGGGGGGCGCGCCCCCTACCCTCGTGAGCCCACCGTAAGGCGGTTGATGCTCTTCTTTTGCCGCAAGAAAGCTAATATTCGGAAAAAATCACGGTGAAGGTTTCAGGCCAATCGGAGTTACGGATCTCCATATATACATGAAACGGTGAAAGCAGGCGTAAGTAACGCAGAAGCAGAGAGATAGATCCAATCGCGGAGGGCTCTCGCCCCTCCCAATCCATGGGAGCCAAGGACCAGAGGGGAAACCCTTCTCCCATCTAGGGAGGAGGTCAAGGAAGATGAAGAAGAAGGGGGCCTCTCTCCCCCTTGCTTCCGGTGGCGCCGGAGCGCTGCCGGGGGCCATCATCATCACCACGATCTTCACCAACACCTCCGCCATCTTCACCAACATCTCCATCACCTTCCCCCATCTATATTCAGCGGTCCACTCTCCCGCAACCCAATGTACCCTCTACTTGAACATGGTGCTTTATGCTTCATATTATTTTCCGATGATGTGTTGCCATCTTATGATGTCTGAGTAGATTTTCGTTGTCCTATCGGTGATTGATGAATTGCTATGATTGGTTTGAGTTGCATATTTTATTATTGGTGCTGTCCTATTGTGCCTTCCGTGTCGCGCAAGCGTGAGGGATTCCCGCTGTAGGGTTTGCAATATGTTTATGATTTGCTTATGGTGGGTGGCGTGAGTGACAGAAACACAGACCCGAGTAAGTAGGTTATTTGCGTATGGGATAAAGGGGACTTGATACTTTAATGCTATGGTTGGGTTTTACCTTAATGAATATTTAGTAGTTGCGGATGCTTGCTAGAGTTCCAATCATAAGTGCATATGATCCAAGTAGAGAAAGTATGTTAGCTTATGCCTCTCCCTCAAATAGAATTGCAATAGTGATTATCGGTCTAGTAACATAGTTAGTTGCTTAGGGACAATTCCACAACTCCTACCACCACTTTTCCACACTCGCCATATTTACTTTAGGGGCTTCTTTATCTAAACAGACCCTAGTTTATATTTACGTGTTCTTTACTTTCTTGCAAGCTTACCTGAAAACACCTACAAAGTACTTCTAGTTTCATACTTGTTCTAGGTAAAGCGAACGTCAAGCGTGCGTAGAGTTGTATCGATGGTCGATAGAACTTGAGGGAATATTTGTTCTACCTTTAGCTCCTCATTGGGTTCGACACTCTTACTTATCAAAAACTGTTGCGATCCCCTATACTTGTGGGTTATCAAGACCTTTTTCTGGCGCCGTTGCCGGGGAGTTATAGCGTGGGGTGAATATTCTCGTGTGTGCTTGTTTGCTTTATCATTAAGTAATTTTTATTTGCTGTTCTTAGTTGTTCTTTATCTTTAGTTATGGATATGGAACACGAAATACCAAAAAAATTAGGTGTACTTGCTACTCATGGAGATGGGGAACCTCCTAAAACCCTCGATGCTGGTTATGTGAAAGATATTATGTACTACTTTAATAATCCTGAGAAAACCCCATTCAATTATGTAATGGGAGTAACGTTGCATCAACGTGAATACTTTAGGGATTATCGCTTAACGCAAAAAGGGAAACTATTATGGGATCAAATTCATATATTGAAGTGGTATGCTTGGCAACTATGCGTGAGTTATGATTATACATGTTGCTCTAGGATGAAGGCTCCACACCTTCCCTTTTCATGCAAATTTAATGATAATAAAACCTTAGCTTCTTATGCTAATGGTATATATGATTATTATGATGTGGAACAAATAGAATTGTTGCTTTTATGGGTGCTTATGAAATTGAATCTATGTGTAAAGAGTTTGAAGATTTTGATGATGCTGTTTATAGATATGAAAATTTAGCTATCCTCAAATATTGCTATGAGAATTATGAATACAATTCTGATATTAATGCACTTATTGAGAAAGTCTTCGCTGTCCAAGAAGAGACCAATATTTTGCAGGAATCTATGGAAGAAGAAATTGATGAAACTGTGAGCTCATTGGATGAAAAAGATGAGGAGGAGAGCGAAGAACAAAAGGAGGAAGAGCGGATTGATCACCCGTGCCCACCTACTAATGAGAGTAACCCTTCAACTCATACATTGTTTAATTCCCCTTCGAACTTACCGAAGGATGATTGCTATGATGACTATTATGATCCCGTTGATTCTCTTGAAATATCCCTTTTTGATGATGCTTGCTATGCTTGTGGGCAAGATGCCAATATGAATTATGCTCGTGGAGATGAACTTGCTATAGTTCGTTATGTTAAACATGAAATTGTTGCTATTGCAACCACACATGATAGTCCTATTATCTTTTTGAATTCTCCCGACTACACTATATCGGAGAAGTTTGCACTTATTAAGGATTACATTGATGGGTTGCCTTTTACCGTTGCACATGATGATTTTGATAGATATAATATGCATGTGCTTGCTGCTCCTACTTGCAATTATTATGAGAGAGGAACTATATCTCCACCTCTCTATGTTTCCAATACAATAAAATTGAAAGAAACTGTTTATACTATGCATTGGCCTTTACTTGGTGTGCATGAATTGTTCTTTTATGACATGCCGATGCATAGGAAGAGAGTTAGACTTCGTTGTTGCATGATATATGTTACTTTGTGCTCACGACTAAATTACAAATCATTGCTAATTAAAATTGGCTTTGATATACCATGGGATCCGGGTGGATTCATTACTTGAGCACTATATGCCTAGCTTAATGGCTTTAAAGAAAGCGCTGCCAGGGAGACAACCCGGAAGTTTTAGAGAGTCATTTATTTCTGTTGAGTGCTTTAATATAGTTTGAAAACAACAAAAATAAAGAGGGGAACCCAAAACTTTTTCAAAAAGGAAAGCGAAAGTGAGAAAGACAAGCATTGTTGAAGTGGGAGACCTCCTTGAACTTTGTTCATGCTCACGGCAACTTTGGGAATATTAATTACAGAAACTTTTCAATAAAAATAATTATCCCCTTGTACAATTCCATTGTATTATAAAAATAATGTGTCAAGGTTTGCCTTTAGGATGTTTACAATGCTTGTTGGTTTGTGCGGTGCAGGACAGAAACTTTGGCTGTAGTGCGCGAATTTTAGTTTTTTACTGGAACGTCAAATGGTTCTGATTCTTTTTGCACTGTCTTGCTGTACAAATATTTTATTTTTCTAATTGTGGCAAATTTTTTCAAGTATCAGGAGTATGGTGAATGTTCAGATTGCTACAGACTGTTCTGTTTTAGACAGATTCTGTTTTTGATGCATAGTTTGCTTGTTTTGATGAATCTATCAATTTATATCAGTGGATTAAGCCATGAAAAAGTTATATTACAGTAGAGAAAATGAAAATACAAAATATGAATTGGTTTGCAACAGTACTTAGAGTAGTGATTTGCTTTATTATACTAACGGATCTTACCGAGTTTTCTGTTGAAGTTTTGTGTGGATGTAGTGTCTAATCGAGGATGTTTGGATGTGAGAAGAAGGAAGAGAGGCAAGAGCTCAAGCTTGGGTATGCCCGAGGCACCCCAAGTAAATATTCAAGGAGACTCAAGCATCTAAGCTTGGGGATGCTGGGGAGGCATCCCCTCTTTCTTCAACAAGTATCGGTATGTTTTCGGATTCGTTTCGTTCATGCATTATGTGCAAGTCTTGGAGCGTCTTTTGCAATTAGGTTTTTATTTTTATTTTATGCACCATGCTGGTATGAGATGGTCCTTGGTCGATTTGTAGAATGCTCTATGCACTTCACTTATATCTTTTGAGTATGGCTTTATAGAATGCTTCATGTGCTTCACTTATATCATTTGAAGTTTGGATTGCATGTTTCTCTTTACATAGACAACCGCCATTTGTAGAATGCTCTTTTGCTTCACTTATATTTGTTAGTGCTTGGGCATATCTTTTGTAGAAAGAATTAAACTCTCTTGCTTCACTTACATCTATTTAGAGAGATGACAGGAACTGGTCATTCACATGGTTAGTCATAAAATCCTACATAAACTTGTAGATCACTGAATATGATATGTTTGATTCCTTGAAATAGTTTTGCGATATAAAGATGGTGATATTAGAGTCATGCTAGTTGAGTAATTGTGAAATTGAGAAATACTTGTGTTGAGGTTTGCAAGTCCCGTAGCATGCACGTATGGTGAACCGTTATGTAACGAAGTCGGAGCATGATGTGTTTATTGATTACCTTCCTTATGAGTGGCGGTCGGGGACGAGCGATGGTCTTTTCCTACCAATCTATCCCCCTAGGAGCATGCGCGTAGTACTTTGTTTTGATGACTAATAAATTTTTGCAATAAGTATGTGAGTTCTTTATGACTAATGTTGAGTCCATGGATTATACGCACTCTCACCCTTCCATCATTGCTAGCCTCTTCGGTACCGTGCATTGCCCTTTCTCACCTCGAGAGTTGGTGCAAACTTAGCCGGTGCATCCAAACCCCGTCATACGATACGCTCTGTCACACATAAGCCTCATTATATCTTCCTCAAAACAGCCACCATAGCTACCTATCATGGCATTTCCATAGCTGTTCCGAGATATATTGCCATGCAACTTCCATCATCATCATATACATGACTTGAGCATTTATTGTCATATTGCTTTGCATGATCGTAAGATAGCTAGCATGATGTTTTCATGGCTTGTCCGTTTTTTGATGTCATTACTACGCTAGATCATTGCACATCCCGGTACACTGCCGGAGGCATTCATATAGAGTCATATCTTTGTTCTAGATATCAAGTTGTAATATTGAGTTGTAAGTAAATAAAAGTGTGATGATCATCATTATTAGAGCATTGCCCCAGTGATGAAAGGATGATGGAGACTATGATTCCCCCACAAGTCTGGATGAGACTCCGGACGAAAAAATAAAAATAAAAAAAATAAAAAAAGAGAAAGACCAAAGAAAAGAGAAGGCCAAAAAAAAAGAAACAAAAAAATGAGAGAAAAAGAGAGAAGGGGCAATGTTACTATCTCTTTTTCCACACTTGTGCTTCAAAGTAGCACCATGTTCTTCATATAGATTGTCTCCTATGTTGTCACTTTCATATACTAGTGGGAATTTTCATTATAGAACTTGGCTTGTATATTCCAACGATGGGCTTCCTCAAATGCCCTAGGTCTTCATGAGCAAGCAAGTTGGATGCACACCCACTTAGTTTCGGTTTGAGCTTTCATGTACTTATAGCTCTAGTTCATCCGTTGCATGGCAATCCCTACTCCTCACATTGACATCAATTGATGGGCATCTCCATAGCCCGTTGATTAGCCGCGTTGATGTGAGACTTTCTCCTTTTTTGTCTTCTCCACATAACCCCCATCATCATATTCTATTCCACCTATAGTGCTATGTCCATGGCTCACGCTCATGTATTGCGTGAAAGTTGAAAAGGTTTGAGAACGTACAAAAGTATGAAACAATTGCTTGGCTTGTCATCGGGATTGTGCATGATGTGAATATTTTTGTGTGGTGAAGATGGAGCATAACCAGACTATATGATTTTGTAGGGATGAGCTTTCTTTGGCTATGTTATTTCAATAAGACATAATTGCTTGGTCGGTATGCTTGAAGTATTATTATTTTTATGTCAAACGATAGACTATAATCTGTGCGTGCAGGCAGCATCAATTTATCACCTAATGGTATCTTTGTTCTACCGGCACATACATTTCGATTTCCTTGGTCAACGCCACTCCTTGTTTATTACTCCGCTTTTTCACTCTCTCATTCTTAGTTAACCGTTTCATTCTATTGATTCTAGCTATTGCTTTGAATCACTCGTGTCTTAATATTCATGCCATGATTAGATACATGATCAAGATTATGCTAGGTAGCATTCCACATCAAAAATTATCTTTTTTATCATTTACCTACTCGAGGAAGAGCAGGAATTAAGCTTCGGGATGCTAATAAGTCTCTGTCATATCTATAATTTTTGATTGTTCCATGCCAATATTATTCAACTTTCATATACTTTTTGGCAACTTTTTATATTATTTTTGGGACTAACATATTGATCCGATTGCCCAGTGCAGTCCCTATCATTGCATGTTTTTGGTTTCGCAGAATATCCATATCAAACAGAGTCCAAACGGGATAAAAACGGACGGAGCCTATTTTTGGAAAATATGGAAAATTTGGAAGGAAAATCAACACGAACCAGTGCCCGAGGTGGTCACGAGGCAGGGGGGCGCGCCCCTACCATCGTGAGCCCACCGTAAGGCGGTTGATGCTCTTCTTTTGCCGCAAGAAAGCTAATATTCGGAAAAAAAAATCACGGCCAAGGTTTCAGGCCAATCGGATTCTGGATCTCCATATATACGAAGCGGTGAAAGCAGAGCGTAAGTAAGCAGAAACAGAGAGATAGATCCAATCTCGGAGGGGCCCTCGCCCCTCCCAAGCCATGGGAGCCAAGGACTAGAGGGGAAACCCTTCTCCCATCTAGGGAGGAGGTCAAGGAAGAAGAAGAAGAAGAAGAAGGGGGCATGTCCCCCTTGCTTCAGTGGCGCGGGGCGCTACGGGGCCATCATCATCACCATGATCTTCACCAACACCTCCGCCATCTTCACCAACATCTCCATCACCTTCCCCCATCTATATTCAGCGGTCCACTCTCCCGCAACCCGCTGTACCCTCTACTTGAACATGGTGCTTTATGCTTCATATTATTTTTCGATGATGTGTTGCCATCTTATGATGTCTGAGTAGATTTTCGTTGTCCTATCGGTAATTGATGAATTGCTATGATTGGTTTGAGTTGCATATTTTGGTGTTGTCCTATTGTGCCCTCCGTGTCGTGCAAGCTTGAGGGATTCCCGCTGTAGGGTTTGCAATATGTTTATGATTCGCTTATGGTGGGTGGCGTGAGTGACAGAAGCACAGACCCGAGTAAGTAGGTTATTTGCGTATGGAATAAAGGGGACTTGATACTTTAATGCTATGGTTGGGTTTTACCTTAATGAATCTTTAGTAGTTGCGGATGCTTTCTAGAGTTCCAATCATAAGTGCATATGATCCAAGTAGAGAAAGTATGTTAGCTTATGCCTCTCCCTCAAATAGAATTGCAATAGTGATTATCGGTCTAGTAACATAGTCAGTTGCTTAGGGACAATTCCACAACTCCTACCACCACTTTTCCACACTCGCCATATTTACTTTAGTTGCTTGTTTATCTAAACAGCCCCTAGTTTATATTTACGTGTTCTTTACTTTCTTGCAAGATTACCTGAAAACACCTACAAAGTACTTCTAGTTTCATACTTGTTCTAGGTAAAGCAAACGTCAAGCGTGCGTAGAGTTGTATCGGTGGTCGATAGAACTTGAGGGAATATTTGTTCTACCTTTAGCTCCTCGTTGGGTTCGACACTCTTACTTATTGAAAACTGGTGCGATCCCATATACTTGTGGGTTATCACTACCAAACGTCACAACGTAACTGGGTGATTATAAAGGTGCTCTACAGGTGTCTCCGATGGTACTTGTTGAGTTGGCATAGATCGAGATTAGGATTTGTCACTCCGATTGTCGGAGAGGTATCTCTGGGCCCTCTCGGTAATGCACATCACTGTAAGCCTTGCAAGCAATGCAACTAATGAGTTAGTTGCAGGATGATGTATTACGGAACGAGTAAAGAGACTTGCCGGTAACGAGATTGAACTACGTATTGAGATACCGACGATCGAATCTCGGGCAAGTAACATACCGATGACAAAGGGAACAACGTTTGTTGTTATGCGGTTTGACCGATAAAGATCTTCGTAGAATATGTAGGAGCCAATATGAGCATCCAGGTTCCGCTATTGGTTATTGACCGGAGACGTGTCTCGGTCATGTCTACATAGTTCTCGAACCCATAGGGTCCGCACGCTTAACGTTCGGTGACGATCGGTTATATATGTTTATGTGTTTTGATTTACCGAAGGTAGTTTGGAGTCCCGGATATGATCACAGACATGACGAGGAGTCTCGAAAAGGTCAAGACATAAAGATCGATATATTGGATGACTATGTTTGTTCTTCGGAAGGGCTCCGGGCAAGTTCGGGCATATACCGGAGTACCGGGGGGTTATCGGAAACTCCTGGGGAGTGTAATGGGCCTATTGGGCCTTAGTGGAGAAGAGGAGGGGCAGCCAGGGCAGGCCGCGCACCCCTCCCCCTCTAGTCCGAATTGGACAAGGAGGAGGGGGTCGGCGCCCCCCTTCCTTCCTCCTCTCTCCTCCTTCCGTCTCTCCTACTCCTACTCATGGAAGGGTTGGAGTCCTACGCCCGGTGGGAGTAGGACTCTCCTTGGGGTGCGCCTAGGAGGGTCGGCCTCTCCCCCTCCTCCACTCCTTTATACGGGGGAAGGGGGCACCCCATAGACACAGAAGTTGATCAGTTGATGTTTTAGCCGTGTGCGGTGCCCCCTCCACCATAATCCACCTCGGTCATAACGTAGCGGTGCTTAGGCGAAGCCCTGCGTCGGTAGCATCATCATCACCATCATCACGCCATCGTGCTAACGGAACTCTCCCTCGAAGCTCTGCTAGATCGGAGTTCGTGGGACGTCACCGAGCTGAACGTGTGCTGAACTCGGAGGTGCCGTGGTTTCGGTACTTGATCGGTCAGATCGTGAAGACATACGACTACATCAACCGCGTTCTCATAACGCTTACACTTACGGTCTACGAGGGCACGTGGACGACACTCTCCCCTCTCGTTTCTATGCATCACCATGATCTTGCGTGTGCGTAGGAATTTTTTTGAAATTACTACGTTCCCCAACAGCTAGGCAGCAAGAATAGATCCAAAAGATGCCACATTTTAGGCCACAGGTAGTCCGCCTGTCCGTTGACTGGACCAAGGCCAAGGTACATGTAATGACCAAGGTTTATTTCATCACTTGTAATGATCAGTGTTTATTTCATCACTTATTATAATGTGTACTAACTTGTTTATGTGCAGGAAAAGAAAGAAGAGAGTACCAAGATATCCATCTGATGATGATGCCTCGGCACCGGAACCTGAAGTGGCAGCCCAACAACCTGAAGTTGTCACTCCCAATAGGCACATGATCACTATGCCACAAAGTCTTCAAGGCAGCCCCATTCCAGTGACACGAAGGTAACACATCCACATACGTAATATCTAATTTTCCTTGCAATTCTTACATTTCTCAATACCTGCAAGATGTTGGCTACGACGTTGGCTGATGAGGCAACACATGTAGCACCACAACTTGAAGTTGTTGTCACTCCCAATAGAAACATGATCACTATGCCACATAGTCTTCAAGGTAGTCCCAATCCTGTGACAAGAAGGATGTTGGCTATGGCATTGGCTGATGAAGCGTCGCAGCAACCTACCTCAACCGTGGAGGACACCATGATTGAATATGACATGGTCTCAAGCTCAAAAGCTAGAAAGTTGACCCTGAAGAGAAGGAAGTACTAGTGTCGTGTTTGATCTTCTCTATGCTTTTGGTTGTAATATCTATGGGAGCAACTATTGCCTTGTGCTTCTGGTTGTAACATGGCAACAACTATTGCCTTATGCTTTTGGTTGTAATCGTGGCAGCAACTATTGCCTTGTGGTAGATGAGATATGGATATGATGTATGGACATGTTAAATGCTCTATCTTGCTATGTTCTCTTCATATTTTGTCATGGTATATGAATATGTCCATCTGCAAATATTTATGTGCACAAATTTGTTGAAAAGCCAAAAAACAGTCAGAATGCTGTCCAAATTGAGCCAGATTGCTGCCAATTTTTTGACCTTTTTCTTCGAACCACCCAGAAAAAATTGAAAAAAATCCATAAAACAAACATATAAGTGCGCCTAATCTGAGAAAAATTCATCGAATTTGGATCAACGGTTCAACGGTTATTACAGTTTAACTAGTGTGAGCAATTTTTGACAAAAATTAGAGGAGGAACAGCAAGGGAAGGAGAGATTGTACTAGTTGGGGCAGTGGTGGCTGGGTATGAGGTGCAGGAGGGGGCAGCGGCAGCAGGGTAGCAAGGCCGACGAGGAGCAGCAAGGGCCAGCGAGGAGCAGCAAGGCAAGAGCCGGCAAGGAGCAGTACAAATGTGCATGAGAGAGGACTTGAGCACGAGTTCAATCCTTCCTGTGTGTTATGTTTGGGTCAAACAGGTACAAGGGCATAATAGTCCTTTATTTTGTTCACTTATCTTGTCTATTATTTATAAAGTTTGTTTTTGTGTTGAAAAGTGGCAAAATATCAAAGTCCAAACAAAAGAGTGTCACTAGATGAATTACAAAGTAACGGGTGGCAAATTATCAAAGTCCAAAAGAATAGGTGGCAAATAATGAACCTAAATCCTAAAAAGTGGTCGGGTGCTAATCTGTCTTACAGAGCACTCGGGCTCGTGCGCCGTCCGATCTAGATCTCGCGGTCACGCGCGTTTCCAGTGGAGACGGTCGAAACCGTCGATGCGTGCGCCAGGTGTCCCCTGGTCGTGGCTTCGTGGTGGAGACCCGTTGGCTCTCAGTGCGGTGCGGTTGCGTCTCGGCTCCCCTCTCCTGTTCTTCTCCACTCCCATCCCTCCCATTTCGAAACTGCCCCCGAGCGCAGCGGAGCGGATCTCGTTCCAATCCCCCAACCCATCCCCCAAATCCAGCGCGAGAGCAGCCGGCGGCGTGTCGGCGATTCGGCGGTTGTCTTCCGCCGGAGCGAGGGTGGGACTGCGGGCGCAACATGAAGGAAGGCGGTGCAGCGGCGGAGACGCGACCGAGGAGAGACGACGGGGCTGCAGGCCGCGTCGGAAGGAGCAGCACCGGAGACGCGGCAGAGGAGGAACGGCGTGCACAGCTGTTGTTCTGTTGGCGCAGAGGGGCAAAATCACCGCGAATACCTGGTATGCCCATCGATCTCTTCCGGTCCTCCGCGTTTAGGTTGTCCAAATCGACGTGCTCTGCCGCTCTGCCGCGGACAGAGGAGGAACGGTGTGCGTGCGGCCATCGTGCGGTTTTTGCAGAGGTGCCGAATCGCGGCGGGTCGACGTGCTCTGCCGCTCCGCCGCGGACAGAGGAGGAATGGTGCGCGTGCGGCCATCGTGCGGTTGTTGCAGAGGTGCCGAATCGCGGTGGGTCGAAGTGCTCCTCCACGTTTGACTAAGTTGATGAAATCGAGTAGCATACGGTAGAAATTGTTTGGAGCACTTGTTAATTTGGAGATTGGACGATGACACATGGCATTTCGTGTTCCTAAACTACTGGTGAACTAGGACTAGTAGGTTTCGAAGGCAAGCCTTGGGGCTGTAGATTTCCGGTGTTGTAGATGTTGAGGTTGATCCTGATGGGCGACTGACTTGCCTGAATATGGTTCATGTGTTGCTGCGCAGTTGTTTGTGATGTTTTGATTTAGTGTATGAGAATAATGCTTCTCTCTTGTCAATGTTGCCCTTGTTTTGTGAGCGACTTGCCTGATATGGTTTGATATGTTGCCTGCGGAGGTGTTTTTGACAGTGTGTTTTGATTTAGTGTAGGACAGTAATGCTTCTCTCATGTCAATGTTGCCCCTGTATTGTGAGTGACTTGCCTGACATGGTTCACGTGTCGCCTACGAAGTTGTTTTGAAAGTGTGTTTTTGGTTTAGTGTAGGACAGTAATGCCTCTCCCATGCT
The DNA here is from genome assembly GCA_021605205.1 of Aegilops longissima. Taxonomy (NCBI): domain Eukaryota; kingdom Viridiplantae; phylum Streptophyta; class Magnoliopsida; order Poales; family Poaceae; genus Aegilops; species Aegilops longissima. The sequence goes on along the minus strand of CM038682.1, from coordinate 733,782,985 downwards.
AATGTTGCCCTTGTTTTTGCGAGTGACTTGCCTGATATGGTTCGTGTGTCGCCTACGAAGGTGGGTTTGACGGTGTGTTTTGATTTTTAGTGCAGGAAAGTAATGATTTAGCAATGGAAAATGCACATGTAGTATTTGTGTGTGTGTGTGAGGTAGGAAGTAATCCAGTAGAGGGAGGTTAATAGGGCTATTTGTAGGACAGTTTTAAGCATTTCACGAGAATTCATTATGTGATTTTCTGTTCTAGGTGCCTTGATTTGTTTCAGATTTTGTAGGACATGTAGAGGGAGGGTAATAGGGCCAATTATAGGATAGTTGTAATATAGTAAAAATCAGATAGCTTACAACCCTTTTCATTGCCCACTTTTTGTAAGTTGCTGTTTGTTAAGTTCAGTAAGAATTTAGTCAAATGAAATTCGTTGGATGATATAGAGTTCTTTCAGAATCATTTCTAATGTTTTTTTATGATGAATCTCACTGTTTGTCCTTTAAATATGCAGCATAAAATAGATGGCTGGGACAAGTCATAAGTCAAAACAGGATGGACCTGCTGGATCAAGTCATGACGACCTTGCATCTCATGGGAATGAAGAGCATCAAGCACAGGTGTGCACATGCTCAGGAAGTTTTATGTTCTTCCTGTACATAACAGAGTTTGTTTTTTTTTCATTTTTTTATCGATTTATGTGGTTTCCATCTCCCAGCCACGGAGCAGTGCACCAAAAACTGGGTACCAAGCGTATGAGAACTAAGGCAGTTGTTGCACGGGGAAGCGCCCTGATGATATCATTAGTAATGAGAATAGTAATGAGAGCCAAGCTGCAGATGCTGGGAATAAAATTGTTGAAGGTGCAGACGTCGACCAGCCTCCAAAAGAAAAACGCCAGAAGACGGGAGGAACTGAGTATTTTGCATAGTTGCCTCAGTTTCACTGAGCAGTTGCCCAACAATGCTGCCTAAGTTGCCCATGTTGTGATGAACCTTTTTCCTTTTTTGCTAATCCCCTGTTTTCTGTTTTTTCCTAATGCGCAATAGGGTCGTAGGAACAGGGCATCCCCTGCAAGGCTCTTCAAGTTGAACAAGGACTTGGTTCCTGACCAAAAGGGTGTCATCATCGGAAAAGAATTTGGTGGCATTCTGGACCTTGCAGTGAGTAGCATGCCCGGAGATTTTAGCCAGTGGATAATGAAGCATTACGACCCGGAGATTTCGCAGATAGTCATTCCAGAAAGGGGGAAGATTCCTGTAGATGCCGCAAGTGTACGTAGGATATGGGGTTTGCCCAACAGGAGCAGGAAGGTTTGCTTCGAGAATTGGCCTGAAATCACAAAGGCAATGGACAATATTTACAACATCACATCCAAGAACTCCCCAACCCTCACAGAAAGGTGCAAGATGATCGTAGACATGGGAGCATCTCATGATGATGACTTTGTCCGCGCTTGGCTAGCTCTTGTTTTTTCGTGCTTCCTTGCCCCTTCAACTAGTATGAGTATTTCCCCAAAGAGCTTCCCGGCGGTCATGGATGTCAATGGAATAACGGAAACCAATATATGCCAGTTTGTTGTTGATCAATTAAAGCTTGCATTCACTTCGGGGCGTGCCAACAAGAAGGCTGTTTGTTGTTGTGTTTTCCACCTTGTTGTAAGTGCTTCAAGCTGTTTTGTTTTTTCAAGCATCCATTTGTTTACTTATCTTTTCTTTTCTTTTTGCAATCATTAGCTAACTTAAACTTTTTGTTCTTTTTCCGTGTCTCTACGCAGCTGTTGTACCTAGACTCTCTGGATGTTGATGAGCCAACCCGAACTTGGTACCAAGGGTTTCAGTTTGGAATTCAGATTTAATCTCCAGAGTTATCAAGAAGGACAGGAAGGCTCCAGGAGAATATGGCCAATTGCGGGTAACTGATTTTTTTTGTTTTAGTATACATATCATTGTCATATTGTTTTTAGGAAACACTACCATTTTTTAGAGTAGGCAATTCACTTTCAAAGAGCAAGCAAGGTAATGTATCTTTTTGGGCAAGTGACATACATATATTTTCAAGTATGTCCAAGTAGTTATCAGACTTATTCGAACCTTCTCTCGTTTGCCATGCACACAGTTGGATAATGTTCACAGGAAGGATTTGTTTTGTTGTTGTATTTAATAGTAGCTTCTGTAGTACATTTTTCAGCTCTTTTTTCTGTCTGAGCAATTTACATGTTGAAAAGTAGCAAATTTCAACAACAACACAAGCAACATATGTTCTAGAAACTAGCAACTTGCATACTAGTTCTTCATTTTTTGTTGATTACAGTATCAACTAATAGTAGGCAACAGGGGAAGTGGCATAATGGTTGCAGGAATTTTCAGACTATTAGTAGTACTATTTTTCTTCATTTTTCTCGGTCTTTTTGGTATGGGAGTGCGAATTGTTGTCACTCATAGTTTTTTAATCTTCTTTGGCTATAAAACCACTAGCTCAAGACGGAGTTTTCCCGGTGTGCGGATGATAGCTTGTTTGGCAGTATGGACCACATCACCAAATTTGTTGCCGCAAGATTGCCCGAGTCATATGACAAATCAGTAAGTTATCTAGCACTTGTTTTTTCCTCTTTCTGCTTTTTAACGCCATTTGTACATTCAACCATTTTTTTTCAGAATCTTCAATATAAGATATGTACTTATCATGTTCTCTACCATCCACTTTTATGTTTTACAGAAGCAAAAGAAGCTCACAGGTTTGGTGCACGATATGTGTTCTGTAATTTCACATGCAGTTGGGAAGCTCGTGACTGGGGTTGGGAAGATAGATGATGATGAATGGGGGACAAAGGAGGCAGATCCTACTACTGCGGAGACAAGCAGGCGGCAGTCTAACAGAAGGGGCAAGCGAGTACCAGCCGGAAGAGACAGATTACCAAGTGAGGAGGAGTCGTTTAATTCTGACAGCGACAATAGCAAGGCAGCCGATAGTGAAAGTGAAGGAGATGGCAGGGATAAAGGTAGTGATGAAAGCGACACCGATGGCAGTTCAGACAGCGATGACGGTCATGATGGATCAAGTGGAGTTCAGGGGAAATCAAGTAGCCAGGGAGCACGACAAACGGTTGATCACCACGAGGGGGCAAGTGCTGAGATGGGAGGTAAAGACGGAATTGAGGGGAACGAGGACAATGATGATGATGAAGCAGAAGAGGATGACGAAAAAGAAGATGACGAAGGAAAGGAGGACGATGACGATGAAGAAGGCGATGGGGATGACAAAGACAAGGAAGATGATGGGCAGGGCAAGCAGGATGAAGATGATGAGGATGACAGCGGAGGTGGCAACGGTGGTTCAGGCAGCAATGGTGGCTCAGATCGGGACGGGGATCCCACAGCTGAAAATGCAAGCAGCGATGATGATGAACAATGCACGCTGCAATTTCTGATTGAAAAGAAGAGGGACAGAAAGGCAAAAGGATTGGATGAGGCAGATAGTATATCTATCAGAGACCTTGTGATGACAGAATTCAAAACTGTTGTTTCCCCAAAACCACTCTTCCCTGTTTTTGAAGTGAAAGAAATGTTGGATATTGATGACATATCCATGGCAACCGAAGTGAGGAGGATGTTCAAAGAGTTGTTGAGGGGGGAAGATTTGGATATGGTCTTCACATTCAACCCCAAGCAAATATGCCCAAAGGCGACTCGGCAGAAAATAATGAGAGAACTTGGCGCTCTAAATGAAGCTACAGAACAGAAGACTGCTTGTCGAAACCAACTACCACCACTCCCGCCATCAAAGAAGATGAAGAAAACTGTTAGTTTCGTATTGGAGCCATCTGTGATGAATGAAACGACAATTCATCCGCAGGCATATCATGCCGAAAATCCCAGTTACGGCCAAGGGGGAAAGTCAAGGCAGTCAGCCATGAAAAAATCTGGTCCTCCCCAGCAGCAACAACAGGCATTTTCTGAAACAAAAGAGGCAATCCATGGGAATGCCAAAACACAGGTGGTAAAGAGTACACCATCAAGCTCAGCAGCACCCCCGTGCAGCAAAGTTGGAGATGAGGCAGTACCTACAGGAGTAGATTCAAAGCAGTCGGGTAATTTTCATTCCCAATGTCAAGCAAGTGGATCACATATTCTGGCAACTCGGTCTAAGGAGGAAGCAAGACCAGCTGTTTTTCAGGCAAGTTCTGCAGAGGAAACACTGGACCCCACAAAAGTAAGGCCAGTTCATCTCAAGAAGGGACCCACAGTGCTAGTAAGCACAGGAAACCACAGCGGAACACAACCACTAGGTGACTTAAATAGTCAAGTGCCTCCCCCGGCTCGGGGAAATGTGATGCAATCAGCCAATGGTATCTGGAGGGCCAAGGTGCAAGACTTCAACGCATCACCCGAGGCTGCATCATTAAATCATGCAGGACACAAAAAGGAGAAAGAGAACATCCCTCCGGTGTCATGTACGGAGATCAATAGGATACAAGACCTGCCCGAAGCTGTAACCATGGGAAAAAGTCCGGAACAAAAGTTGCTAAGAGCCCTAGGAAATTGCACATGCGCTCAAGCTGTACTTGCCCAACTTTGAGGCCACAAGTGTTCGAAGCGGTAGAAGCAAGCGGCAGGGAACACTTCCCATTTCTCTGATGTGGAGGAGAGGTACCATGAATCCATGCGTGTTAGTGGGAAGACAACCAATGCACTAGAAATCAATGTTCTAGATGTGAGTGAGCTGTTTGCAAGGTGTGTTGACCCAAACAGCAAGAATGCCCAATCCAACTCCACAAATCACAGCTCAGCGAATAAAGATAAACAACATTTTGAGCAAAGTGACACCGAAAGATCAAATGATTTTTTCAGAGAGTACTGCCCAGCACCAAGTTTCGATCTAGGCATAGATGATTTATACACAAGATCTGCAGACAACACAACACAACACAACACATCAACATGTTGGGTCAAGCACATTTACAGAGCATGAGTTCAAGGAACTCCCAGTACATAACCAGCCAATCATCGATATAACCGACGATGATTATCTGTTGGATGTTGAAGGCATAGATGAACCGTGTGTTCAAGCAGAAGGAAATGCGTACCAAACACCTGAAAAAAGTTCCAACCAAGGAGAAGTGGGGTCAGGCAGCAAGGTTTACAACAGTAGTAGTTCAGGAGAGATGCATCCACATCAATTCAAGAGAAGGATTATCAAGCCACCTCCTTGCAAGAGGTCACCTTTCATTGACTATAATGAGAAGAAAGTCTACATGTCCAAACGCGAAGCAAATAGATTGTATGCATCAGTTATTTTGCATGGAAGAATTAATGAAGAAGAATCACCAGATGTGGATACCAGGTATGACAGTATATCACTGCATTTGTTTTTGGCAACCATTTCACAATGCACTTTCCCCCAGGCAAGGTCTGTCATGTTATCCAGGCAATTCAAACTGTGTTTATAAGCAATCCATTTATAGAATCAGGCAACTTGGCTTAGTGTGAAATTCTTATTTTTTGAAGTAGTTTCTCCTTTGATATGCCCATGCCCCCATGTGTTTTCCCTGAGTTGAAATGGTGGTAGGCAATTAATGGAAGGATTTTGTGAGCTGAATGCCTCTTTTTTTCATGCAGCGTAAGGGTAATTGAATATGGCAAATACTTTGCCACGGTCGGAGCTCATAAACTCAATGAAGAAGGAAGGTTTTGTCTTGAGCCATGTAATGGAAGTTGGTATACAGACTATAATGATGAACTTGCCACCAGACTCAAAGAAGCTCGTGATGCCCGTCAGGTTCTCGGTAAGAAAACGCGAAGCAACTAATAGTGTAGTTTTGCTTTTCTTTCTTTTTCTTTTTTTCATAAAAGGTCATGTTCATGTCTGTATTTTTTTTACGTCAGGTTCAGATGCAAAATATGGAATTGAACGGCAAGGAGCTCATTTCCCGGTTCAAGAAGTCGAATCGCTTGGACCGTAAAGACATGGTAAGTTAATGGTTTCTTTACTTTTTACCAATGCATTTTTTATATATGACTTTTTATGCTAAAACTTTTGCTCACACAAATGTAAATATTTCTTAGGGGAGGGGGGGTGGTGGGCAAGTTGACTACACTCATGAAATTGCTTCTATGTGGCAAGTTGCTTACATTTTTTGCACAACTTGCCTGTGCATTTTTGGCTGGTTGCTTACATAAGTAGATAAGTTGCCTATGCATTTTTTGGCTGGTTGCTTACATAAGTAGATAACCTGCCTATGCATCTTCTGTTTTTGGCAAATTACTCACACTAGTACAAAATTGGCATGTGCATTTTTTCTTCTTCAGTCCATTTCTTAATTTGTGAGAGCACACAGAAAAAATTGCTTACATCCAGTTTCTAGTATTGTATTTTTTTTACTAACCCCATTTTTGTTTTTTCTAACAGATTATGTTCCCAGTGTTAGAGAACATCGACAAGACAAAACCTAAAACATGCAATCATTACTGGATTTTTAACGTGAACATAAGGGATCGACGTTTTGAAACTCTTGATTCTTGGAGGACGCTCAAAAACAAGTCTTTAGATGTTTGCACAAGGAAAATGGTTGCAAGCTTTTGGTCTCTATGGGAAGATCATTACGCCAGTTCCCGCGTCTCGCTGGATGAGTTTGGGCTTACCAACATCGACGTTCCAAAACAAAATAATGAGTAAGCATCCACTTCTTTTCACATATTAACTATGGTTTTGTTCAGTTTTTTACAAGCGACACAATACTACATAGAGTAAGCATCCAGTTCTTTTTTCAATTTTTTGTTTAGGTTCGACTGTGGTGTTTTTGCTCTGACGATAGCAAACGGTTGGGAGGCAAGGGCTGTTCCAAAATTCACAGCTGAGGATATTCCAAGCATCAGGAAACAATTGACTAACACGTGGGTTGACATCGCCAACAACAAGGCTCCATGGAAAACCATACTCAAGTTAGCATAGGTCAGTTTTTTCTCCCCTCACGCGCGCTACATCCATGTAAATGCATGTGTTGTTTCTTTTGCTCTTTTGAGAACTTTGGAGTGCCGGGGGAGGAGTTGCCTGTATAACAACTTGGACCAGGAAACTCTATTGCATAAACAGGCAATATAAGCTTTAATTTGAGGCAAGTTATTCAGAAGAACCCATAAAAGATAAATGAAAGACAAATAGTATGATCATTACATAACTAGGGAATTGTTGCATTTTATAGCATTGCAGAATCTTATGTATGTAAGGTTTCGACTATTATGGGGAGGGAAAGGGTGTTTGCGGGGCAATTCAGAGCACACAACAGGCAACTCAAAACTTATAACCAGGCAACTCAAAACTCTAGTGTGAGGCAAGTCAGCCACAAGAAACCGTAAACCATAAATAATAGTTTAGGATGTTCAAACATACAGACCCACAAATAGTTTAACTCGTCAATGCCATTCGACACATCTTTTTCAGCCATCTGGTCACTGTGTGACCATTACACCAATCTGGTCGGGCAGCTTGCACCATTGTGGTTAAAAGAACCACAATAGCTGCACTTGTTCTTTCTCTTCGGATGCAGCTCAAGTGCTGATTGAATTCTTTTTGACTTTGCCCTCCCTTTTGTTGTTGATTTTGGAGGGTCTCTAGGAATTGCAGGGCCAAGTGTGGTAGCAGGTCTTCCAAACTGTGGTTCAACCATCGTAGTACCTTGTGCGGCTGCAACAGCTGCATGTAGAGATGCCATACTGAGCGGCTGGTGCGCATATCCACCAGGAGCTTGCACAATAGGAGATGAAATTGCATTGGGATTTTCTTCTTGTGTTGTTGAAGACCCTGGATGCTGCCCAATCCAGCCATCCAGTGTTGTTGTTGACGCAGGCAATGGTGCCAGTCTAGGACCAGCCACATAGGTTGTGTTTGCTGTGTTAGGCCCCCGCGGTGGTTGTATAGCCCCCATAGTTTGTGGTGCAGGCCAAATTGCTGGTCTAGGACCCATAGGAGGTCGCGCAGGCCCTCTTGCTAGTGTCGTATCCATCAAAAGTTGTGGCACAGCTCCTCTTAGCGCTTGCACATGCCTTGTCATTGTTGAGCCCCTTGAAAGGTGCGGCGCTGCTCCACTGTTCAGTGGCACATATCCTGACAGTTGTTGTACAGGCCAGCAGCCTTGTGTGGGAGGGCTCATGGGTAGTGGTACAGCCCCTTTTTGCATCGTTGCAGCTCCGAATGCTGTTTGTTGGTGTCCATCCTCACTCATAGAGTTGCCAGTTAGGTTTGGTGCGTTTTTTCTCCGCGTTGCAGAAGTAGGTCGCTGCTGCCTAGGTCCAGAAGAGGTTTGTGCAGGTTCATCAGGACGCACCGCAGGGCCACTAGTTGCCTGAGTGTTTCTCGGTGGTGGCGCAGAAGTAGGTCGCTGCTGCCTAGGTCCAGAAGGGGCTTGTGAAGGCCCTTCAGGACGCACCGCAGGGCCACCAGTTGCCTGAGAGTTACTCGGTTGTGGTGCAGAACCATCAGCTGATGGTGGAGGACCACCAGAGGGCCCACTTGTTGGTGCTGTCGGTTTCTTCTTCTTTGACATGTTGAGATTTTTGATTTCATGACGCGCACCACGCATATGTTTCTTTACAATATCCGTCGCAGCATCTGAAGCACTAGCCACCCGGGCAAGACTACCAAAATCCATCATCAAATTTGCATGCCTGAGTTCCTTTTTTGACTGTGGTGGCATCTCATCAGGTTGCTCTTCGACATCAGGGGGTGCATTGGGAATTGCCATAGCTGTCCATCTTCTAAGTATGTACTGCGCTGGGATTTCATCAACACCAAGTTGGTTGAAAACTTTCAAGATATGGCAGCAAAGCATGCCGTTCCTCTCAATCTTGCAGCAGTCACATCTGTAGTCTCCAGCACTAGCTTCCACCGTGACAAAATAGCCCCTAGAACCATATTTGGCAACCCACTCTTGATTGGGGTAAACCTCATACAAGTTTTCACCATGCGGGCGCACATTGTACCTTGTAGTCAACTGAAACTCATCACGAAACTTCTCGTACAAGTCCCTAGTATACGAACCGTACGTCTGCTTCTCTATTGGGTAAGATGACCACATTTCAGTCTGTAAATGTCCTGTCCTGTAGTCTTTTGAACCCTCCCAGACTAGTATGTGTGTTTGGATTTTCTGATATTGCTTCACAAAGTTCAAAATGGACTTGTGTGGGTTCACATATCGCTTAAGGACAGCGTTGAACCCCTCGCTGCGTTGAGTTGACTGCAAGAAAGGTAAGAATTGGTGCTTGAAGTAGCATGGCACCCATGTCTCTCTGTACTTGTATAGATTCTCGAAGTGGGAGTCAGTCATAGCCTCATACTTCATCATCAGCTCACACCACCCTGCCTCAAATTCTTCCGGCGTCAAGCTGAAGTCAACATAGTTGTTGAAATCTTTGGACAAGCCAGGGTTTCGCCCCAGTAATGCTCCAAGATTTTCTTGTGCTTTTTTCATAATATGCCAGCGACAACAGCAGTGCACACTTGTAGGAAAGATCTTTTTAATTGACTGTGCCATTGCGATGTCTTGGTCGGTTATGATGTTGGTGGGTGCTACATTATGCATTGCCTCAAGGAAGGTCTGGAATAGCCAATCAAAGCTCGATGCCAACTCTTGCCTAACAAAGCCACAACCCAACATGAACGACTGCCCATGCTTGTTAATCCCAATGAATGGTGCAAAGGGCATGTTGTACATGTTAGTCATATACGTTGTGTCAAAGGAGATACAATCATGATAAGATTCCACGTGCTCCTTCCTTGCTGCACCATCGAACCCGAAAATATTCTCAACCCTGTCTTCCTCATCATATTTTATCTTGTAAAAAAAATCTGGATCCTCTCTCTACTGATCTTTAAAGTAAGCAACTGTCTCTATCATATCCCCTTCTTTTGTATCATCCTTGTTCAAGAGCGTCTTGAGGTTTGTAATGTGTTTAGTGCCATAAGGTACAATGAGTTCATCCCATAGAAATCGACATGATGTGCATCATCGACCTGTTGACATGAAGTCACAATGGTGGTCAATCCTTTTTCTACACAAAAACATTGCCAAAAATAGTTTCTTTTCTGTTTTCAGCAAGGCAACTCAAATGCAAAGCTTGGGCAATTCATGAAGCTATACAAGCAACTACAACCATATGCCCCAGGCAACACATGAGACAAATACACAAAACAAACCAGGGGGTAACTATGCATTTAGTGAGCAATACAAATTTCAATCATAGGCAAGTTGACCCCATCCAGAAACAAGTACTATTGTACATTTTAGCTACAAAGAGACTAACCATAGGCAAGTTCAGATTCAACACCAAATTTGTTTTATAAAAAAACTAGGCAAGCAGGAACTTTGCATTGAGCAACAAACAGGTAAACATTAGGCAAGTCCAGCATCCAGAAACAAATCAGGCATTTTATGTCTTTTTCTCTGTTGTAAGCAATTTAGTGGCACTATCAAGCAACTAAGGCATTTGTTTGAAGCAAATCAGTGACATGTTTCAAGCAAAAACAGGTACTTGTTGATGGGCTAAGAAACACACAACTAGTAGGCATGTCCAGGTTCTTAAAGTTAGAAGATAGGGGGGAGGTGGGTGTGGTTCAATACCTGTAGTTAAATTGCAGTTATGAAGACCCTTTCAGTCCAGGCTAGGGAGGAGGTCAGAGAAATCCAGCAAGGGTCCTTGCAAGTCAGCCTTGAACCTGATTCGTCTGACGTTTGGGTCTGTGACCTTGGACGATATTCATCAAAGAAATACTACGACTACTGTTTCGGACATGTGAAAGCTGATGAGGCCTTTGGATGGCTATGGAAATCCAAATGCCCGATCAAGTTTAAGATGTTTGGATGGCTGCTTCTGGTCGATCGTTTGAATACCAGGAACATGCTGAAGAGACGACACTTTGCTATGGCAGGGGGCAACTACGCTTGCATGCTCTGCCAAAACCCACCCGAAGAGACTGTAGAACATCTCTTCTTTGAGTGCCCTTTTGCCAAACAATGTTGGAGTAAGGTTGGCCTAACCTGGCCAGGAGGAACCAATCGGTTAGCCATCTTACATGGCGGGAGAGAGGACTGGCGTCGGCCGCTCTTTATGGATATTTTCCTTCTTGCAGCTTGGAGCCTGTGGATGGAAAGAAACAATCAACATTTCAGGGGGATCCCGCACTCGTTCGTCGCGTGGTTGGCTAGGTTCAAACATTTGTTAGGTTTAGTGATTCACAACTGCCCTGAGAAGGTTCATCCTTTTCTTTCTGAATTTATTGTAAACTTGGATCGCTAGTCCTACTTTTGATCCCCATGTGGCCGGGGGGGGCCTAGAACCCATTGTAACACTCTTGTAATTGTTATGTGGTGAGTAATACAAAGTCAGTGGGAGCCTCTCCCACTGTCACTGATTCTTCAAAAAAAAAGGAAGGCCCTTTCTTCTGGCGGGATCCCTTGGTGTGATCGCAAATACTTACTCAAACATGGCTTGTCAACCAACGGATGGTTGTGCTCGCTAACAAAGTAGATCACTTCCCATCTGCCATCTATTACCTTCACAATCATCTTAGCTTTGCAACCAGTTTGCACAATTTTATCTCTTTTTCGTTTCTTGCCCTCCTTTTACCTTTACTATCATCATCAAGAAAGACAATAGCCTCATCTTCATTATCATCTTTTGCTTGCTCAACAATGTCATCTAGCACGGGAATCTTTTCTGCCCCTCCGTCATCAACATCAGGTTTCCGAAACTTGTTGCAAACAAACTGTTGTTTTATCAACTCCCAGGTTTTGAGATCCTTCCTTGAACTATTCATTTTGATTGAAAACCCCATTTGCAAGGAATATGCATTGTAATGCACCTTGGCATCTTCCAAAGTGTCGAACCTCATGCCCACGTAAGGCTCCTTGGGCTGTGACCAAGCTTCATCATCATTTTCAGCACCCAAACCATTACCAACAGTGCCACCGGTATCACCTGCAGCACCTGTGCCATCAAGGGTATGAGCATCACTCCCAGCTGCTATAGCTGCAGGTACTTGTGTACTGCCCGGAGCACGGCTCCCATGACTTGACTGCCCATCTGTCTCTATTGCTTCCGTAGCAGCACCATCGACTCTTTGGATGATAGGGGGATTAGGTGATTCCGCCACAAATTCTGCATTTCCAGTAGCATGTTGTGTACAGTACAAAGGATCATCATTATTTTCAGCTGGTTCCTCATTTAGGTCAATCATTGTCAACCTGTTTATTTATTGAGAATATGGGAAAAAGTAAAGCAAGTCAGCAGAGGAATGGAAGCAAGTAGCATAGTAAATACAGGCAAGCCAATAGCACACCTACCCAAGCACACAAAAATAGCTCAATCATGTTCAACCTGTGCATTTTTTCAACCAAAAAAATTAAAGCAATTTTTACGTTGTTGAGGCAAGCTAGTACCACACTAAACTCAGGCAAGCAAACAACACAGCAACGCAAGCACACCAGATTCACAAGATATCAATTGAACATAACTAGGCAATTCAAAGTGTACTATCAGGCAACCCAAACCATATAATCAGGCAAGTCAAACTATATATGTCAGGCAATATATTATTTTCAGGATATGCATGTTTTTTTTTGTATTAATGAATCATGTTTGTACATATAAACATAACATAGGCTTTTTTTTGTGTTTCATAATATATTTTCTTATTTTGTTTTTCTTAGACGCAGGCAACATTTGATTTTGGGGAAGCAAGCATACTGCCATAGAAGTGCTACTTTGAAGTGTCTTCAGAATGGAATTCACCCCCAAATCAGAGAGATTAGAGCATGTTTAGTGTTAGGGAAAACTTAAGTTAGAATTATGGGCATGATTGCTCTTTTATATTTAGACTACTTCTTCTTTCAGTACCTATGTTTGTGTGTTAGAAAGAACTTAAGTCGACATTTTTAGGTTTCATCTTTTACAGCAGCAAGTTTGTGTGTTTTTGGATATGCTCAGTATGTTTTGAAGTAACGTTTCGCAGCTGAGATAGTTGTTGGTATATGGATTTTCTTGTTGGCTTTTTCCTTCTTTTGCAGGATGAAATACTAATAATTTTGCCACTGTATCCTGGCAACTTTCCAACTTTTCTTGGATCATGGTGAAGGATATGATACAACAAAGGTAAATTGTACTACGCAACTGTCTCTTGTTTTTTAGTTGTAATTTTAGTTACATTTATTTCTTCTAGTGTTTTTTCACTATCGAAACCAAGGAATAATGGAAAGAAATGTCCAAGAGGAATCTTTTTCTAGTTTTCTTCAAGAGTTGCCTTGACATCATTATGCTTTTTGCTTAATCCTATAATGCAAGTTGCTTCAATAAGCCATTTGTTTTTGGTCCGCATGCTCCCAAAAGATCTGATAGGGGGGGAAAAGCCTTGTTTTCCCCTTCTTTTCCATAGTGATGTCAGTATTCATTGTCTTATAAGTTTCAAAAGTGTTCATGTTTTGCCATGGCATAAGTTTTCAAAGTTTTGTGCATATATATACTTAGTTGCCTCATTATAGCACTGTTTTTGCTCAAACAGAATGTCTTTTTTGCACCGTTATAAGCAATTAATAGAACCGGAACACATCAGAAATAGATCATGATTAGTTGTTTCTCATCCTCTTATAAGTACTATTTTTGCTCAGTTGTTTTTCTTGCTTAAGGCATTATATTTTCCTAATATTTTTGTCCCCAACATTTACTATCAGCACTTGCCTATAGATTTATAAATGTGTTCATATGCAACAGATTTGTAAATAGATTTTGAAAACTGGGAAGAAATAGCATGCTTAACATCAGACTAAATTTTCCCAAATCAGGGGGCTGAAACTTGCCTAAACAGCAGACTAAACATGCTTAACATCACATCTTTTTTACACAATGTTTTGCACAACTGAAGCCTTGTACAAATCGTGGGGAAAGAGGAGGGGGATCTGGAAGATGAGCTAAATCTGACCTTTTTGCCTTGCTTTTTTGCCTTTTTGCAAGGCAATCAGGAACGAGGCGCCTAGAGAAGAAACATCAATGGAGCCGCCATTGGAGGGCTGTGAAGGTTTTCTTGGATCTAGAAGTAGTGAGGGGAAGGGGCGTGCTGTCCTTTTTTGCTTGGGAGAGAAGAAGATGGGGCTGGGGGTTAGGTGAGGAGAAATGAGAAAAGAAGACGCGCAGGGGATCGGGCGAAAGGGAAGGACCAGGTGATTTGCCAGCTCGATGGGTGGCTGCGGGAATCGGGAGCGGCGGCCAGGTACTTTCCTATCCTGGACAGGGGGGACAGAAAATTACTATATCTGGATGGCTGCCAGGAAACGCTAGGGAACACCCGGCTGCTCCCTAGACGCGTCCAATAATCAAATCCCTATAGTTGATGGATTGTTGGATAGGACATGGGCCCCTCAAAGAGCAATAGTACGTTTGCTTCAACTCCATGTCTATTAGTGGATCGAGCCAGGTGCGTGAATGGTTTGTCTTTGGCGCACATTCGGCCCAGAGAAGGCTGCCCGGTGGGCAAAATTCAGAAGGGAACTGGAAGTGGTCTAGCTCTCGGAGACCAAATATAGTTTACTGGTCTACAGAACCCGGACAATCCTGCATGCGTGCATCATATAGTTGAGGCTTCGCTGAAGACTCCTCTAGAAGGGCCGACTGACTTAACGGTTGTTCTGTTTTGGCTTTCTTTTCTTCACTTTTATTTTCAATTTGGTTTTTCTTGTTTTTGTTTGCAATTTTTTTTAGTTTTTGCAATACACAGTGAACTTTGTCCAATATGTGGTGAACATTTTTTCAAATACACAGCAAGTGTTTTTAGTATATGATGAACATTTTTCAAATACACTGAAGATTTTCTTAAAACAGAATGAACTTACTTAGGAAGGCTATCACCATATTAACCTACAAATCACACGTACTTCACAGATTGATTTGGATACAGTAGATTATATTACCCTTTTTGATTGAAGGGGTAACTTCTAATCTTCACATTTAATCTACACTAAAATCCCGTAAACTTTTCTAGGGGTTCGTACCAAAGCAAAGTTCTGTTGTTAGATACATTGGTCATTTTTTAATATGCTTCGAATATATTTTTAATATATGGTGACTTTTTTAATATACATTGTTTTATTATAGAACATATAATGAACAATTTTCTATATTTTTCAATTTTTAATAGGTTCTAAAATATCTATCTCCTAAAAAGCAACAACAGTTTTTTTGGGTGAAAAACCGACTAAATACTGAAGAGAAAATAAAAATAAAAAACACCTCATGGGACATAGTGGGCCGGCCTTGGCTACAGTTAAGCCACCTTTACTAGACCCACGCGGCGTCAACTAGGAGGTCTTGTTCAACCCTTGGAACCTTCTCCGTTGTCTCTATCTAATTTAAGCTTTAGCAAGAACCTAGACTTGCTAAGTGGAATGACTTAGTCGCACGTTCGCTTGGCTTCCTCTATGCGAAAACTCATTTTGTCTAGAATTCCCTATTTTTCGCATAATGCGGCAGACTGCCGGTGCTTCGGGCAATGCAAGCAGTCGAACGAACCGGGACGAGCCGGCCCATTTTTGCAGGCATCGTTGATAAAAAAACTGATACAATATCTTGTTTTTGAAACCTTTTAGAAGGGACGTCACATATACGGCAAACAGTCAATGAATCGCATAGGGCATAGCTGACCTGGGCCGGTCCATTTAAGGTAGCAAGCTGTGAAAAGAAAAATTTACACCTGTGGTGGGAATCGATCCCACAAACAGCGGCAAACACGACCACGCAGCTAACCAATGCGACAACCAAATTGTACTGGCTAAGAAACGAACGCAACTATATAATACAAAGAGCAGTTCGCAATTTTTTTTTTCCAAAAATGTACGTCTGTGGTATCGATCACACGACTTCAAGTGAGTGAACCAACATCGCTACCAACTGCGTTCACAAACTTCTTTGTCCAAAATGCCAGCTCATTTTACATGAAGTTTAAGAATCCAAAAAATTAACTTTTTTTTTGAAATTTCGGACGTGGTTTTCTTTTTCACAAAAGTAAATATACTTATGAAATCAAACATTTTCAAAATTTGCTCACAGACTATGTTTGGGAATCGCAACATTTTTTGTAAAAAATAGGAACAAATAGAAAACAAGACCATTTTTCGAAACTAAGAACAACTTTTTTCAAAATGCGAACAATTTTTTAAAAACAGGAATAAAAATTGAAAAACACTAAAATTTTCCGAAATTTTGAATATTTAACGCAAATATCTTACGATATTCACCCATACATTTTTTTATTTGCGGCAAAAATATGTAAACATAAAAAATTGAGTTTGTGAAATTATTTGAAAATGGGAACTTTTTCGCAAAAAAGGCAAATTTTGTTTTCAAAATTAAAAAATGCAAACATTCTCAAAATTTAAATTTTATTTTTGTATTTTGGAACACGTTTTGAAAATATGTGAACAAATTTTGAAGTACTAATCTTTTTTGGAATTTCTGATGAAAATTTGAAAACCGGACAAAATCTGAAAAAATGAAAACATTTTAAGAAATATGAAAATTTTCAAATCCCAGAAAAATTGTTAACAAATGAAATAATTGTGGAAAGGAAAACTGAAAGATAATTAAAAAGAAAAGAAAAAAAAGGAACACGGACATGGGGACATTTTTTGTCAAAAATGTGAATAATTTTTGTAATCCGAACAAAAATTTGAAACCTTGAACATTTTTTGAATTGGTGAACAAAAAATTTAAAAATGAAATATTTCATTAAATTCCAAACAAAAAATTGAAACCACGAACATTTTTTAAAATTATTGATAAAATTTTAAACTTATGTCCAAATTCGTAAACTGTGAACATTTTACGAAATGCCTGAACATTTTTTGAACGTTCAATACTTTTGCAATTTGAGAACTAAATTCCCAAAAACTGAGAACAATTTTTTGAATTTGTGCAAAAATTTCAAACATGAACATTTTTTGAATATGTGAACAAAATTTATGAAAGCGAACAAATTTTGAATTACCCAAACATTTTTCGAAAGCATGAACATGTTTGGAATTTGTGAACAATTTTTTAAAGCACGGGCGATTTTTGAATCATCAGAACAAATTTGGAAGCACGAACTATATTTTGAAGCACGAACGTTTTTTGAATCTTCGGAAGAAATTTAGAAACATAGAACAATTTTGAGAAAATATGAGCAAAGTTGGAAGCGCGAATAATTATTTAAAGCACGAACATTTTTTGAATCTTGAGAACATAGTATGAAACGGAGAACTATTTCGAAAAATCCCAAACAAATTTGGAAGCGCGAACATATTTTGAAGCACGAACATTTTTTGAATCTTGAGAACAAATTTTGAAGCAGAGAACAATTTTAAAAAATCCTGAGCAAATTTGGAAGCATGAATAATTTTTTAAAGCACGAACAATTTTTGAAACGGAGAACAATATTGAAAAGTCCCGAACAAATTAGGGAGCTCATACATTTTTTGAATATATGAAAAAATTGAAATCCGGTACATTATCTGAATTTCGAAAGTTTTGAATTTTTTGTGTAAGGAGAAGTTTTTTGAAAATTGAGAATATTTTTTGGAAACACGACCAAAATTTAAAATTTTCGATATTTGGAAAAAACAGAAGAAAAGAAAAAGGAATAAAAAATCCTAAACATTTTGTACTGCGAACATGTTCTGAAAAAGAAAAAGAAACAAAATCAAAAAATCAATTTTTTAAAAAAGAAACAGAAACGATAAAAAAAGAAAAATAATAATAATAGAAGGCCGAAAAAGAACCAGAAAAAAATGATGCAGGAAAAAAGCCAGTTCAGGGAACCTTCTAGAAGATTCAAAAACCGGTTGGACGCACTATGTGTAAGTGGGATAGCCCATGTCTGTCGCTGGCTGCGCTGCTCTGTGCGATCGATCAACATTTTGCCGCAGCGAGCGGCGAATGGGATTTTCCCTTTTAGAAGGTACCTGGCAGGTTTTTATAATCTTCTAAAAGTCTCTTGACATATTTTCTATTTTTACTGATTTTTATTTTCTTTTTTATTTTACAACCTTTTCCCTTTTTAAAATATTTGGAATTCTGAAAAATTGTTCACAAATTCATAAAATGCTAAGGAATTTTATGAATTATTTGGAACTTTAGAAAATGTTCCAATTTTGAAAATTTGTCACAAATTCAAAAAACGATCTCATTTTCAAAATTTAGCCACAAAGTTGAAAGATGTTCTTGTGTTCAAAAGTTGTTTGAGATTTTTTAAATGCTCTTATTACAAAAATGTTCTTACTTACATTTTGATGTTCTCAAACAATATTACTCCCTCCAATCCACAATAAACGTTTGTAACACAGGAAAATATTTGTTTTTCAAAAAAATTTCTTGTCAAGAATTGTTAACAAAATTCAATAAATATTCAAGTTTTAAAAGAAATGTTCGTTTTTTCAGAAAATGTTCGTTATGTTGGAAAAAAAATGTGTGGATTTTCATAAAATGTTCATGTTTTAAAAATTTGTTCGCAAATTGGAAACACTGTTTGTTTTTTCAAAAAATCTTGAAATTTAGATAAGTGTTTAGATTTTAGAAAAAATGTTCGCATGCAAAAAAATTGTTCAAAATTTTGAAAATGTGGCCGTGTTTCCTATTTTCTAGTTTTCCAAAGTTATTTAGAATTTGTATTTTTTTCTTAAGAACTGACAAAAAAACTCGTGCAGAAGTGTTTTCGGGCGAGATACGTTGCTTTTTGATTCACTGTTGTCCCTTGGGTCGTTACTGTGATTCATGATAATTAACGTGTCCAAACGAAAAACCTAATTATTTCCACACCAGCACGGTAATCCGTTGGTGCTTCCGGGAGTGCGCGCTCTTGCATGCGAAAAATATATTTTAAAGTGTGAACAAATTCCAAACAAAAATTTGGCGCATACATCTCGAAATTATATATGTGAACGTCAAGTTTCGGAGAAAACCGACCTTTTTTGTGTCTTTTGTAAAAAAGACAAAAGGATGTCTTGTGAAAAGCATCTTTTAACACCAGATTTTGTCTTTTTCACAGGCGACATATAAGTTGTCGGTTTTTCACGAAATGACTTTGTGAGCATGTACAATATCGAGATGTATGCGCCAAGTATTTGTTTGATTTTTTTAACATTTCAAAATATGTTTAAAACGCATTTAAAAACCAGGAGTGCGCGCTCCCATGTGCTAAAAAGCCACTCTCCACACTAGCATCTCTAATTTTCCCAATACCTCCCGTATAACTACTTCATTTGTTTGTTCACTGGACTGCTCAATGGGCTACCAGAGCTTGCTCCATGGGTCAGATTCCACACTAGCATCTCTATTTTTGCCAATACCTCCAATACCAGGTTAAGATTAGGGCCAAGAGCCCACAAAACATGAGGTTAAGATCTCCTAACATTAGCAGTAATCGTCCACTTCTGTTTCAGCAATTACTATGGTCGAGAGGCTGACTAACTAAGGAATGTGTATCTCAACTCTGAACTACAAATCACATTCTCAAATTGAGTTCACGACACAGTAATAGTTAGCACTTTAGGTGATGGAGAGGAGTGTGTCTTGTATAAATAAAGAAAGCCAAGAGGAGTGTGTGCAAGTAACGTGGTGGTAGTTAGAAAATCTGAAGAGAGTACATTGTGGTTGGGTAATTAAGAAGAAAATAAGGCATGGGGGAGGGAAGAGACAAGCAGAGATCATTGTGAAATGAAGGGAAATGGAAAATGGTGCATGAACATCAGTCCACTAAACAACATAAACTTACTAAAGTGAAGCTCAGGAACTAGCTGGATGGGATGGAGAAAAAACTATCTTAAAAGGTGCAAATAGTGTATATTAAATCTACTTCATCCCTTTCAGATTATTCCAAACATGCTAATTGAGCAGCTTTGCAAACTCTCTCTCGAGAAGTTGACCCACTTCCATCTTGAGCTTAATTAATTACTCCTTCCATCCTGAAATTCTTCACGCGGGGAATTTTACAATTTAGTCCTTGTTGTCTTCCTGACCAAATCCACGGTCCTTTGTCCTTCCTCACTCTCCTCCGAAGCCGGCTGATTTGGTCGCCCCTCCTCGCCCTCCCCCCGCCTTTCTCCCCCCGCCGCCCCCGCCACCCTCGTCGCACGGAGCCTGACCCCCCCGGCACGATGCGGCCCGCAGTCCCCTCAACGTCTTGTCTCTCCAGACAAGCGCCACTAGCCCCTCAAGAAGCCGAGCAACGCCGAACTCACAGCGTAAGCTCACGCATTGCCCGCCACGCTGTTCACAGTCTATCTCCCGAGGACAACGCGTCCACCACCTTCTCGGACGACGGCAGCAGTAGCTCTGTAAGTGCCAGTGCCTCCTCCCGTTGGACTAGGAGGTAAGCCTCAGCACACAAGGTGGTAAAAAATATGTGTTCAAAGGAGATTGTGCAACGTTTTTCTCACTTGTCTGTCCATTTTTGCATTGTAGCAGCGGGCACGTCTGGACGACCGCGGCCTGCTAGAGTGTTGCGGCAAGCTCCTGAGCAGCATCAAGGCATTCACAAGCACTGGCGACGCGGCCGCCGACCAGCAGCTGAGCCCGGTGTCGGTGCTCGACGCGGCGACCTTCCTCGCCGACGAGGACTCGCTGTAGTCGTCGGGGTCGAAGCGGGGGATGGGCCTGAGAGCCCCAAGCCCCCGACCTATCTCCCTATCCTTTCCCGAGGACGGCGACGAGGTGGTACCGGAAGCGTGGCTGGTTGGACCGGAGGCTAGTGACCCCGACTTCGCCTACGTGGCAGAAGTCGTCTGTTTGTTGGACCGGATGAGGAACCTGGATGATTTGTGCCGGCGTGGCGAGGACACGTGGCAGCACCACAGGCTGCTCTACGGCGCGGCGGGGGAGGCGCTCGATGGGTGGTGGTGCTCCCACCCGTCGGAGCCCGTCGTGTGGCTCCGCGGCGAGGAGCTCCTGCGCTACGTCTGGGTGGAGGTCCATCGCGCCCTGGAGCCGGCTGGGCTAGCGGCCGGTGACGATCTGATTGAGCAAACTAGCGGAGCCATCCTGCGCGACCTAGCGGCGGACCGGCGATGGTCGCCGAGCACAGAGGCGGCGGACGCCGTGCTGCAGATCGAGCGTCTACTGTTGAAGGACCTCGTGGCCGACACCATCTACGAGCTGGCCGAGGCGGACTGCCTCCGCCTCCCACGCCGGAAGCTGGTCTTCTGGTCAATCCTCTACACTACAATGTCTAAACCTAAAACAAGATTAGAGCAGACTCCTATTTAAATGAGGTAAATACACCGATGGTGCTTGAACTTGCCACGGATGTTCACTTTAGTGCTTGAACTTGAAAAATACATTACATTGGTTCCATAACTTGGCATTTACGTGCAAATACAGTTCAAATATCATCTGTATTTGGAGTCAAGATAACAATGAAAGATAATTAAATAGAGCAGAAGTTGATAAACAGAACGAGTGTGAAACATAAAAAATCTGATAAACTATCATCAGAGAGCACGAAGAGTAACTGCAGAATGTATTGCAGAAAAGTAAAGTGAACCAGTGGTGCTCGAGGGCGACAAATGAATTTGGTAGACCAGTTCACCCTTTTGTCAAGGGACTACATCTGATTGGATGGACTTGGGATTGAACATTGGAGCAAACCTCTCTCCATCATATTCTTCTTCAACTCGGAGCTGATCAGACTCCAGTTGATTTCACTCGTGGTAGATACTTGTTGGAGATCTCCAAACCTTCGAGAGACTTCTGTGCGAACCACAACCACTCTTGGTTGCTGAAGACTTTGCTTGGTGAAGACAACTACTGCTCGACACTCAAGCTGACACCTATCCGTTTAGAGAGTGCACAGCTCTCAAGAGTAATACTCCCTCCTTCCCAAAATATAAGGCGCGATTGACTTTACACGGTCTTTGATGCACGACTTTGACCACTAATATATATCAAAGTACATGAAATTGAATATGTATAAATGGCACCGTTGTATTTGTCTTACAAAACAATTTTATTTCATATGTCCATATACTAATTTTATAGAGATGCAATACGTGAAAATCACAGTCAAAGTTGTGCAACAAAGACCAAAAAAGTCAATCCACGCCTTATATTTTGGGAAGGAGGGAGTAGATACAAGAACCCTAGCTCAGAACTACTGTGATGTTCAACCACTGTCTAAGTTTTGGCTCTTGGTTTTCTCTCGGTGGATTTAAACTCAAATATCTCAGAGAGGGCATGCTCAATCAATCTTGTCAAAAAAATTAAGCAGAGCAGCCAACAGACAACGTTGGAGCGGTGGTGGTTATTTATAGCCGCAGCCTTCCCGGATGGGAAATGACCAAATTGGACATGTGGTTCAGCCAATGACCGAACGACACGTTTGCAACGGTCGGAATTTGATCACAACAGTAACATTCCTTCCGGAGCAAGAGATGCTAACTCCTCAGTCTGAACGATATGTCCCGCAGCACCGAAGAACAACGTCTTTTGTTGACAGGTAATCATTTGGAGCATAAAGAGATTTCTCTCATACTTACATTGGTCTCGGCAAAGCATCACAACGGACCTAAGCATCGAGAACCTATACCCCTCTTAATAGTACGCAGGTCCTATGACTCAAAGAGAGAGAAGAAACACGAAACAAATACTACGTCTTCACTTCGTCTTTAGCCTCTCAACTGCAGTCAATTTCTTCGGACCACACCAAACATGCACTGCTTCACATCAGCAATAATTTCAAGGGGTTAACTCCTTCACTTCAATCTTCTCGCATACATGACTTCACGACATGTAGTTCAACTTCTTCTGCATCACAAATGTTCATCGGCGAAGTTCCTCGAACTTAACACGGATCACATCATCATCTACATGTCTGCATGGACTATTTCTCTTTGTATGCACTAGCAAACAAACCAGTCCATGCCTGTTTCTGTCAACAATCTCGAAAACACAAGGGGACAAAAAATTGCACCAATAACACTGACGAGGCATTCCAACATGGCATGCGGCCTAGTTTATCAAAAAAAAACCCTGATTTTTTTACAAATAGGACCTAGGAGAGAAACAACACACAGTTGTAGAATAATTGACCATCATATGGCCTTAGGGTACATGTTCGAATAATTGACCCTGCATTATTTTTGCTGGAATAAATTACTTCCTTTATGTTGACCAGCCTTATAGTATATAAAGTATTCGAACATATACATGTGAACAAATGCGATTGGGTCTACTTGCTAGCCACGCACACGTGCCAGCGATATATTGCCGGTTCGAACCCAGACCCGACCAGTTCTTTAGAAATTTGTGTTGTTTCTCTCTAAGTGCCTATTTGTAAGAAAATAATAATTTTAAAAACATGGTGTTTTTGAAAAAAAACCAGGTCACACACGCTCTCACTGTCGTCCGGTCACTGACAACAGGCCCCATGGCATCCTGGCTGCCACATAAGTGTGGTGGACGTATACAGATGAGATTTGAACCGTATTTGCACGTCCATGCCAAGTTATGAAACCAGTTCGATCGCAAGTTCAAGCATCAAAGTGCACATTCATGTCAAGTTCAAGCACCGGTTGATGTAAAACAAAATCAGAGCAGAGTGGGACGCATAGAGGAGAGTATTAGTAGAATATTGACAGCAAAATAATGGATCTTTTATTAGTCTTCTTCCTCCTGTACTCCTCCTTTTTGCTTTATTACAGACAAAGCGAGGGGCGCAGATTCTCTACCTTGCCATGGCAAAGGTAGCCTCTACCTTTCCCCTCATGGATGCCCTCCATTTCTGATCCAATGGCTGCTGAACGTTCCATCTTTTCAAGTGCACAACAAGCAGCCCAGATAAAAAAGTAGCCCAAATAAGGCCCGGTTCGGTAGCTAAATGAGCCCAACTCGGTAGCGAGGCGAGAAGAGACAGAGAGACAGTAGCCTATTCAGATCAGCAGTGCATAAACTGCTGCTGAACTTTAGCTACCAAATAGACAGAGAACGGACAAAGGGACAGAGGAACATATTCAGTTCAGTAAAGAGTTAAAAAAAAGAGAAAGTATGCACTGATTCAATTCAGAAACTTTAGAAATAGTTACTTCATTACAAACCACCAATTAAAGCCATCAATTACCACATACCTGAACTGGGAGGCAAGAACTTGATGTATGTTGCACATATTATTAACAAAAACTAAATATGTCAGAGTAAGACAGATACAAGGGAAAGTCTGAATTTCTTTAGGCTATGAACAAATAAACGAGCAACATATGGAACCAACATAAGACTGACCAGCTATGAAGCATCGATACGGCGACACCGATACGGCGATACGGAATATGGTAATTTCTAAAAAGAACAATATGGCGATACGGCAAGTATATATATATAATTAATGAAATAACATTTAATAAAGAAAAAAATATAAGAGATAAATGGAGGTACATGTATGTGCGAGTCTGCTTCCCAACCTAATTAAGTTCAACAATTAGCCTATATTTTAATCTAACGACACCACTGCACCAGCCAACAGCCAAGCACGGATGCGTACAGAATCATACCTCATTGTTGCTGCCTTGCTGGCGACGTGCGGCAACGAAGAAGACTCGAGTCACTCCAAGCGGCGGCGAGGCTAGCCGACAGGGTGGAGAGGCGATTCCAGGCGGCGGCCGCGCGCTCGCCGTAGTCGCCAGATCCAATCCTTCGTGGTCGAATCGAGAGGAGAGAGCTAATGTTAAGTTAGGCGCGTGGGCTTCTATTGGGCTCAGGGCTGCCGGCGACGTGCTCGCCATATCCCGCCGTGTCCAGTCGCCGCCGTATCGTGTTTATTTTCTTCTTTTTTTAAACCAAAAATCAGGATACTTTGACGATACGAGTATCGAAGCCGTATCAGCCGTATCGAAGTATCGGCCACGTACAGGACGCCGATACAGCCAATCTTGACGTATTGGTGCTTCATGTGACCAGACTCCATAGAGAATGCAACAAATATCAGCAAAGCATAGACTGTTTAATCATCTGATGCCTATGTGCAGGTCACTTGTCATCACGGTTTGTTCCAGATTCTTGCTCTCACCACCAAGACAGAGAGAGTCTATGTTTTTTGAAGTCTAAGAAGGACACGAACCTGAGAGCTAAATAGCCTGAAGTCGAGCAGCTTCGCTCTGCTCGGATGCTCAACTAGGACGGCGCAGCCGGCGACCTGCCGAGGCGTCCAGGCACCCGACGATCGCCCAATCGCTAACTGAGACGAGAGCCGGCGCTAGACGCCCGCGCTCCCGCCAAAAATGACATCTGGCGGCTACTCACCCACCCAAATCCTCGCTTTCCCTCCTCAACGTTTTTCAGCTGGGCCTTCTCTGGGCTGAATACGGGCTGGCTTTGTTTTAGTTTGGACTGCCTGCTGTGAAGTGGAAGAAGCAGGTCGTTCAGCAGCCGTTGGATCAGAAAGAGAGTGCATCCATGAGGGGAAAGGTAGAGGCTGCCTTTGCCATGACAAGGTAGAGAATCTGCGCCCCAAAGCGAGTGCTATGTATACAATTATTTCTGTTACTATTCTTAGGATTCCCAATGAACGAGTGAATGAATGAAAATTTAAGTGTGTTTCCTGCCATTGCATTATTGCTAGATCTTCTTTCTTCCCATGCATGTGCCGCATGCCATGCTGCCCACTGAGGGAGTGCATGTGGTGTACCAACGCGGACGCGGGCCTTTAAAGGGAATCCAGATTTTCTCTTTGACTCATCTCGCACATGTCTGCTTCATTTTGCCACTGTTTGCAAGCTGGTCCTGCCGGCGTAGGAACAACAACTCTAGTAGAGTCCCTGTATCAACGGTCGTTATAATGCATATCAAGTGCTTTCCATATTCATTATTTTGAGGCCGTCAAGGCAAAGTGCATATTAAACGCCATCCTACTGTATATGGTTGTTACAACTAACAACCATTTGTCAAGTCTTTAGGCCTCTGCATGAGCTTTTCTCTCTCTCAATTCTAGTCTACTCTCTCAAAAAAAATTCTAGTCTACTAGATGACCCTTTGCGCCAAATGGCTTGGCGCAAAAGCCCAGTCAAACTAAGAATTAAAATGCAAATATTCACTTAACTTAACAAGGCAACAAAAAAGATTGTCACTAGTTCCAAATAGTGGTGGTAATTACAAGATTAGAAACATAAGTTAATACTATCAATATAGTCCGTGGAACCAAGAAAATCAAGATAATTAAAAGTTTTTCCTTAACATCTGCCAATCGCCAATGTATATCTGTATGTAATGGAGTAAATATCTCCGCACAAAATTCTCATGGTAAACAATGAATGATATCACAATAGTTTTCTTTTTGTATCATGCAATTGTCCACTCATATTTCAGCAACCAGTCAAAGCAATGAAGAGGACTAAAGAAAACAAGAACACATGCCACCAATACCAGGAACTTGAGATTACCCATCATAACTGAAGTAAATGTAATGTGTCAAGTGTCAACAGAAACTCAAACTAAAAACTGCACTCAAGATGAGAAGCATAACTCTAAAAAAATTTCAACCAAAGCGTCAGTGGTAGGAGCCAACCATACAACGAAGACACCCACCAGACAAGCGACAACCAGCGCACCTCTCAAATCAGGTGCCACGCCATGGAGAAACCTCAGAACCACCGGTAACACAGACTCAACCAAGAGCACCGTTACATAGAACAATAAGGCAGAAAAAATAGCTTGTTTATTGTATGCTTTTGAACGATGTTGCCATTTTCTAATGATCGATATTGCCATTTTCTATTGACCACATCAACCGCAACACCAGTGGCATGATACTAGTGATGTGCCGCCCACACGCCACTAGTAGGGTTTTGCACATGCTGCTAGTAAAGTTCCTGTACTGGTGAGAGTTTTCGTGTCAAATGTTATGCCACTCTGTGTTATAAACATCACATACATAAAAATCTAGTGATGCACACATATCTTGCGTCCAATCTTCTCTTTGTAGCCACAAAACTTTGGTATAGGGGGCAAATGATGGCACGGTACATGCGAAAAAAAAATGTGGGGCAAGGACTTCTCCGCCAGCCCTAGAGTCGTTTTATTTTTGAGATAAATCAAAATATTGGCACAATTAAGACCTTGAACGAGTCAAAACTGGTAAAAAAGTGTTGTTATTTGATCGTGACTAATACATGTAGTGTGGACTTATACCACTTTGTATTCTATCTATTTTAACAATTACCCATGGAAAAACGATGGAGGGTGAAAAAAAAAACTTGCAAGAACTACCATAACACTTAAGCATGTTGGGAAAATGATGATGCTAAAATTAAGATGTGCAGAGAAGAGATCAGACGGGAGTGGGAATGGCATCAGCATTACTTCAAGTTTGGAACGAAACGAAACATCAAATGCATAATGGTAACTATTAAATACAGTTGATGGATTGTTGGATAGGACATGGGCCCCTCAAAGAGGAAAATTACGTTTGCTTCAACTCCGTGTCCATTAGTGTGGATCGAGCTAGGTGCGAGAATGGTTTGTCTTTGGCGCACTTTCGGCCCAGAGAAGGCTGCCTGGTGTGCAAAATTCACAAGGGAACTGGAAGTGGTCTAGCTCTCGGAGACCAAATGTAGTTTACTGGTCTACAGAATCCGGGCAACCCTGCGTGCGTAATATAGTTGAGGCTTCGCTGAAGACTCCTCTAGAAGGGCCGACCACTTAATGGTTGTTCTGTTTCGGCTTTCTTTTCTTCAAATTTTTATTTTCAATTTTGTTGTTGTTTTTGTTTGCATTTTTATAGTTTTTGCAGTACATGGTGAACTTTGTCCAATATGTGGTGTACATTTTTTCAATACACAGGAGTCTTTTTAGTATATGGTGAATATTTTTCAAATACATACTGAACATTTTCTTAATACACAATGAACAATATTGTTATGAGTTTTCTTCGTATACCACCTCCCCCAATGTTTACACAAATCTTAAAATTACTTAGAAAGGATATCACCATATTAGCCTACAAATCACACATATTTCACAGATTGATTTGGATACAAAAGATTATATTACCCTTTTTGATTGAAGGGGCAACTTCTAATCTTCACATTTAATCTGCACTAAAATGCCGTAAAATTTTCTAGGGGGGCGTACCAAAGCAAATTTCTATTGTTAGATACATTGGTTATTTTTTATTACGCTTTGAATATATTTTTAATATATGGTGAGTTTTTTAATATACATTGTTTTATTATAGAACACATAATTAACTCTATATATTTCCATTTTCAATAGGTTCTAAAATATCTATCTCCTAAAAAAACAACAACAGTTTTTTGGTGAAAACCCGACTAAATACCGAAGAGAAAATAAAACAAAAAACACCTGATGGGACATAGTGGGCCGGCCTTGGCTTCAACAAAGCCACCCTTAGTAGACCCACGTGGGCTTCAACTAGGAGGTCTTGTTGGACCCTTGGAACCTTCTCCGTCGTCTCTATCTAATTTAAGCTTTAGCAAGAATCCAGTCTTGCTAAGTGGAATGACCTAGTCGCACGTTCGCCTGGCTTCCTCTATGCGAAAACTAGACATTTTGTCTAGAATTTCCTATTTGCCGCATAATGCAGCAAATTGCTGGTGCTTCAGGCAATGCAAGCGGCCGAACGAACCGGGATGGGCCGACCTATTTGTGCAGACACCGTTGATGAAAAACTACTACAATATCTTGTTTACGAAACCTTTGTGGTTAGATATATTGCTTTCCGATTCACTGCTATCCCTTGGGTCGTTACAGTGCTTCATGATCATTAGAGTGTCCAAAATAAAACCTTAATTGAATGCACACTAGCATCTCTAATTTTCCCAATACCTCCCGTATAACCACTACATTTGTTTGATCTGCTCAATGGGCTACCAGAGCTTGCTCCATGGGTCAGATTCCACACTAGCATCTCTATTTTTCCCAATACCTCCCATACCAGGTTAAGATTAGGGCCAAGAGCCCAGAAAAGATGAGCTCAAGATCTCCTAACATTAGCAGTAATTGCCCACTTCTGTTTTAGAAGTTACTATGGTCGAGAGGCTGACTAACTAAGGAATTTGTATCTCAACTCTGAACTACAAATCACATTCTCAAATTGAGTCCATGACACAGTAATAATTAGCACTTCAGGTGATGGAGAGGAGAGTGTCTTGTATAAATAAAGAAAGCCAAGAGGAGTCTGTGCAAGTAACGTGGTGGTAGTCAGAAAAAACTGAAGAGAGTACATTGTGGTTGGGTAATTAAGAAGAAAATAAGGCATGGGGGAGGGAGGAGACAAACAAAGATCGCTGTGGAATGAAGGGAAATGGAAAAGAAAATGGTGCATGAACATCGGTCCACTAAAAAACATAAACCTACCAAAGTGAAGCTCAGGAACTAGCTGGATGGGATGGAGCAAAAACTATGTTATAAGGCGCGAAGAGTGGATATTAAATATACTTCATCCCTGTCAGAACATTCCAAACATGCTAATTGAGAAGCTTTACAAACTCTCTCGAGAAGTTGACCCACCTCCATCTCCAGCTTAATTAATTACTCCCTCCATTCCGAAATTCTTGACGCCAGTAATTTTTACAATTTAGTCCTTGTTGTTTTTCTGACCAAATCCATGGTCCTCTGTCCTTCCTCACTCTCCTCCAATGCCAACCGATTTGGTCGCCCCTCCCTTGCCTCCCCCCACCTTGCTCCCCCCACCGCCCCCGTCGCACGGAGCCCGACCTCCCCGGCGCGACGCGGCCCATAGTACCCTCAGCGTTGCGTCTCTCCGGACAAGCGCCACCAACCCCTCAAGAAGCCGAGCAACGCCGAACTCCCAGCATCCGCTCCCGCATTGCCCGCCACGCTGCTCACAGTCTATCTCCCAAGGACGACTCGTCCACCACCTTCTCGGATGGCGGCAACAGTAGTTCTGTCAGTACCAGTGCAAGTGCCAGTGCCTCCTCCCATTGGGACATGGAGGTAAGCCTCAGCACACAAGGTGGTAAAAAATCTGTTCTCAAAGGACATCGTGCAATGTTTTCTCACTTTGTCTGTCCATTTTTGCATTGCAGTAGCGGGCACGTTTGGACGACCGCGGCCTGCTGGAGCGCTACGACAAGCTCCCGAGCAGCAAAGTTCTGTTGTTAGATATATTTATAGTTTTTAATGCACAATGAACATATTTTTAATATACGGCGAGTTTTTTCAATAAACACTGTTTTATTATAAATGAAAAATGAACAATTTTTATTATTTAAAATTTTATTAGGTTTTAAAATATATATCTCCTAAAAAACAACAGTTTTTGGGTGAAAACTCGACTGAACACCGAAGAGAAAATAAAAACAAAAAAATCCTCATGGGGCATAGTGGGCCGACCTTGGCTTCAGTGAAGCCACAATTAGTAGACCCACGGGGGCGTCAAGTAGGAGGTCTCGTTGAACCCCTGGAACCTTCTCTGTTTTCTCCATCTACTTTAAGCTTTGGCAAGAACCGAGACTAGCTAAATGGGATGAACAGGTCACATGCTCGCTTGTCTCCCTCTATGCGAAAAATAGACATTTTGTCCGGCATTCCCTATTGGCCGCATAATGCGGCAAATTGCTAGTGCTTCGTGCAATGCAAGCGGCCGAACAGACCAGGATGGGCCGGCCCATTTGGGTAAATATCGTAGATAAACAAAATACTACAATAACTGGCTTTTGGAACTATCTAGAAGGTACCTGGCCGGTTTTTGCAACCTTCAAAAAGGTTCTTGACAGATATTTTTTACTATTTCCTTTTTTCTTTTATTGTTTCCCTTTTTCTTTTACAATTTTTCCTTTATGAAATATTTAGAGTTTTCAAAAATTGTTCCAAATTCATAAAATGCTTAGGAATTTGAAAACTATTTGGATTTTTAGAGAACGTTCCTGTTTCCAAAAAAAAATCACAAATTAAAAAAAATGATCTCTTTTGAAAAAAAAGGTCACAAAGTTGAAAAATGCTCCTGTGTTCAATAGTAATTTGGGAATTAAAAAATGCTCTTATTGCAAAAAATTGTTCTTAATTACATTTTTTTTCTGTTTTCAAACAATATTACTCCCTCCGTTCCAGAATAAGTGTTTTGGAACGGAGGAAAGATATTTGAAGAAATATTCGTGTTTTCAAACAATGTTCTTATCAAGAACTGTTCATCAAATGCAATAAAGTTTCATATTTTACAAAATGTTTGTTAGTTTTAGAAAATGTTCATTATTTGGAAAAAAATGTGCGGGTTTTGTAAAATGTTCATGTTTTTAAAATATGATTGCAAATTTGAAAAATGTTTTTGTTTAAAAAAATATTCAGAATTATGGAAAATATTTTTTTTTCAGAAAAAAAAGTTTAGCACGTTGGAAAAATGTTCGCGTGTACAAAAATTGTTCAAAATTTGAAAATGTGGTCTAGTTTACATAAAAATGTTATAGTTTTCAAAAGTCATTTAGAATCTGTAAAAATTATTTTTGAAGAACTGATGAAAAACTCATGCTACAGTGTTTTCTGGTTAGATACATTGCTTTTTGATTCGCCGCTGTCCCTTGGGTTGTTACAATGCTTCATGACCACTACAGTGTCCAAAGGAAACACTTAATTGATTCCACACTAGCATCTCTAATTTTTCCTATACCTCCTATATGACTACTTCATTTGTTTGGTCATCGGACTGCTCAGTAGGCAACGAGAGCTTGCTCCATGGTTCAGATTTCACACCAGAATCTCTAATTTCCCCAATACCTCCCATACCAGGTTAAGATTGGAGCAACGAGCCCACAAAAGATGACCTCTAGATCTACTAACATTAGCAGTCAGCCGGCCACTTCTGTTTCAGGAGTTACTATGGTCGAAATGCTGATTAACTGAGGAATTTGTATCTCAACTCTGAACCAGAAATCACACTCTCAAATTGAGTTCACAACACAGTAATAGTTAGCACTTCATGTGATGGAGAGGGAGAGTGGCTTGTATAAATAAAGAAAGCTAAGAGGAGAGTGTGTAAGTAATGTGGTAGTAGTTAGAAAAAAAAACTGAAGACAATACAGTGTGGTTGGGTTAATCACGAAGAAAATAAGGCATGGGGAAGGAAGAGACAAATAGAGATCCACGTCGAATGGAGGGAAATGGACAATGATGCATGATACATCAGTCCCCAAATGGATTGAGCAAACAGTCTAATAATGTCGACCTTATTAGACTGTTTGCTCAATCCCATCCAGCTAGTTCCTTAGCTTTGCAAGCTCTCTTGAGAAGTTGATCCCGCGCCATCTTAAACTTAATTAATGATGTTGTTCCAATTCAAAGAAGAGATTTATATGCATCTGACAGCAGCATTGTTGCATGCCTAGGTGCAAACATAAATACTCCATTTAATATTACCATTCTTGAAGGACTTACTTCGTTTTTTCTCATGGCACAAGACCCAAAGAGAGAGTGTGTATGTTCATTCATATGTGTTCAACAAGGCGTATTCTCGAATTATTTGGTCAAACTAGTCAATATTGCTATTGAAGTGTTACATTAGTGGCCAAATGGTGACACTGAACGGATTAGCTGGTTCTCCACCGCGTTGTCCACGCCCATTCCCGCCGGCCGGCTTGTCGCCTTTCAGGTTTCACCCGTGCCCGCCTGCTTGTTCACAGTCCGCACGCCCGCAATCCATCACTGCCAGACGCAAATGCATGGGCAATGTGGTATGGTATGCATCAGGCACGTTCTTACATGGCAATTGGGTACATCGATCTCTTGTGCATCGCAACAAGACCCTGACTTTGCTCTTCAAGCTCGATATCAAGAAAGCTTTCTACTCTGTGAGATGGGATTTCCTTTTTGATCTTTTAAAGCATTTGGGCTTTCCAAGCAAATTTCGGGACTGGGTTTCGACCCTCCTTTCCACGGCTTCATCGAGGGTGTTGATCAATGGTGTATTGGGTGATCCGTTGAAGCATGGCCGTGGCCTCAGGCAAGGCGATCCACTATCCCCCCTGCTGTTCGTTTTGGCGATTGATCCTCTACACCATCTTCTCAACAAAGCTGCGGCGCAAGGGCACCTCCATCCTCTCTGTGGTAGAGCCACGACCATCCGTGCTTCGCTCTATGCGGACGATGCTGCCATCTTTGTCAAGCCCATCAAAGAGGATGTTCAATTCCTTGCTTCCTCTCTGGCCTCCTTTGGAGATATTACCGGTTTAGTCACCAACTATGCCAAAAGCCTCGTGGCCCCTATTCGATGCGAAAACGTTGACCTTGATGATATTCTACTTCCTTTCCCGGCTGTCCGTTCTTCGTTTCCGATGAGATACCTTGGACTCCTGCTGTCTGTCAAGCGTCTCAAGAGGATCCATTTTCAACACCTTGAGGATAAGGTCGCTGGCAAGCCCCCTCCTTGGCAGGGAAGACATGTCGCTACTGTTGGCCGGGTTGTTCTTCTCAAAGCTGTCGTCACTGTCATCGCCATTTACCATATTACGCCTATTGATATCCCGATGGAGGTTCTCAAGAAGATTGATCGTATTCGTCGCGCCTATCTTTGGGCGGGAGCTGACAAGGTTTCCGGTGAAAAATGCAAAGTTAATTGGGACCTTGTTTGCAAGCCTAAGAAACATGGTGACCTAGGTGTGCTCAACTCGGAAATTTTTTCCAAGGCTCTTAGCCTTCGGTGGCTCTCGTTTGAATGAAAAGAGCCCACTAAACCATGGATTGGTATGGGCACACCATGTACGGACAAGGGCAAAGATTTTTTTGCGGCTGCCACTACAGTCACGGTTGGCAATGGGCATATGGCCAGATTCTGGACCTCCTCTTGGCTGAATGGTTTGCGCCCGCGTGATATTGCACCTGACATCTTTGATCTATCCAAAAGGAAAATTTCCCGGTCCAGCAAGCTATAACAAACAACACTTGGATCTCTCACATCGACATCTCCAATGGCCTAACCATCTCATCCTGTTATATCATCTCATCCTGTCTACATAGTCATCATATTTTGAATTATGTCATTCTATCCGTGAATTATATCATGCCATCATGTTTCCATCGACGACATGTTTGTGAATTATGGCATGCCAACCACTTTAATAGACACATCGTATAGTTATATCATGTCATCTTGTTTACATAGTCATCATATTTTGAAGTATGTCATTCTATCCTATTTAGTTAGCCGTCATACATGTGAAATTGTGTCATACTATCCTGTTTAATTAGCCATCATATATGTGAAATTATAACATGCTATTTTGTTTGGTTAGACAACATAAATGTGACTTATTTCATGCCCTGTTTTCTTCCCTACTATCCATCACCTGTCTATCTTATAATGTATGCACATTCAATTACTTTTCTTGTTTATCAACCATTTGAATTAGAGGGGGTGATGGCAGTATCTGTGGGAGTAAAAACAGGTCTTCAGAAAAGTTCGTGCTACCGGTCGATGCAGATAGAACCACGGTTGTACTTGCCCAAGAACCAGCACCACCACACATAATCCAGACTCACGCAGATTGTACCCCTACCCAGTTGGACGGAGAACCAGCTACACCCCTTCTAACCCCAACCCCAGCAGATAGTAACCTAGTTCCAGTTGACACAGCACCGTCTCTACCACAGAGCACCCAAACACGAGCAGTTAGTAAGGCAACTGCAGTGCCCAAAGCACGAGGACCACCACTCCGAACCCTAAGTCAACGCTTAAAGCAGAAGAAGAATTGTTCTCAGGTCAGGTTCCGTTGTTATGGTTCATACTCCTTTGCTCGTGAATCACTGTATTTACTCATACCAACTAATTTCAAATTTGAAGGATGCAATTGAAACTCCAATGGCGCAACAGATATGTTCTAAACCTGTTTCTTTAACGTGTTTGCTGTTGTAACTTGCTCTATGTTGATTTCAGTTTTAATTAAATAAACAGTTATGTTCTCATGCCATGCACATTACAAGTGTTTGTTATTGTTGTGTAGTTTCCCACACTTATATTCTGTCTATGCTGCTTTGTCTTAAATATATATGATTTGAACTGTCTCTATCTTGATTTGGCAACATAAACTAGAATGATATAGACCATAGAGTGACCATACTACATAGATATATGTTTGTTTCATGCCGTTATCCTGTCCACCTTACTACTGAACTGGTTTACCAAAATGAGTTTCACATACAACATGGTAAACCTTTGATGTGTCTGTTTGTTTCTCTTTTAGAATGCGGATAAAATAGTGGAGAAGAGTGCCCCGTTATGCAATGGTAAAGGCAGTAATGCAGATTAGGTTCAAGATAGTGAGACATCCCTGTTGGTCTCCAAGAAAGCTGATAAAAACTATATTGAAGACACTTAGACAACCCCAAAGTCCTATCTTCATGTAGTGTTCGAGTTACTGGCTACTAGCCTACTACTGCTGACACCAACTCTTCAAACTCGCTGCCTGAATCAGTTCGGCTTCTTGAGTCTCAACTTCAAGTTGAAAGACATCGATCAGATGTTATGCGATAGGAAGCCGAATGACTGAGGAAGTCCCTGCAGAATCTAGATGCATACTTTCTGGTGCAACAACAATTGCTGGAGGATTTAAGCGCCAAAGAAGAGAAAGTTAATAAGCTTGCTAAGCATCTTGCCAGCATTATGGGTACCCAGGATATTGTTTCTTGAGCTCTTTTGAAGTGGTTTCAGTTCTAGACTTGCTTTGCCGCGACGTTTATTTGCACGGGTCGCCAACTTTGACAAACAGTGTATGTGATATGCTGCTTTGTTCCTTATATTTGCACTGGTAGCGAAATTTGATGCGCAGTGGATGTAATATGTGTAATAGCCGTGATAGCGTAGCATAAGTTGCTTGCTTATTTATTTCCTTGTTATCTTTTTTATTTGTTTGCTTGTAATCAGTGCAGTTCTTTTTCCATGGTTTGCTTGTGGCCGCAATAACCTACTTTTAAAAACTAGGCCACAATAACCATGGGCTACATATTTATTGTAGTGACCCTGGGCCTCCTACGGGCCGTAGAAACAATGGGCCTTCTATGGGCCGTACAATCAATGGGCCTTTTATAGGCCATAGAAACAATGGGCCTTCTACTGGCCGTATCTTCAATGGGCCTTCTACGGGCCGTATCATCGATTGACCAAACATGGGCCAATAACATACTGCATTATGGGTCATAAACGGGCTAGAGTAGGAATCGTCCATTCATGGGCCAACCATAAGGGGCCGTTGTTAATCGGCCGTATTTGATGACGCTATGAAAACGGCCCAATGGATTAATGGGCCTCAAACGGGCCGACTGTAACCACGCGCTGAATTTGGCCCACAAGCAGAAAGGGACAGTAACGGACAATAACTAACTAAATGCTGGAAATGAGCCCAAGAATAAATGGGCCCTGATACGTCTCCGTTGTATCTACTTTTCCAAACACTTTTGCCCTTGTTTTGGACTCTAACTTGCATGATTTGAATGGAACTAACCCGGACTGACGCTGTTTTCAGCAGAATTGCCATGATGTTGTTTATGTGCAGAAACAAAAGTTCTCGGAATGACCTGAAACTTCACGGAACAACTTCTTGAAAATAATAAAAAATCCTTGCAAAAGATGAAGGCCAGGGGGCCCACCACCTATCCACGAGGGTGGGAGGTGCGCCTGCCCCCCTAGGGCGCGCCCCCTACCTCGTGGGCCCCCTGGAGCTCCTCCGACGCCAACGCCAACTCTATATATTTTCTTTTGGGGAGAAAAAAATCAAGGAGAATAAATCATCGCGTTTTACGATACGGAGCCGCCGCCAAGCCCTAAAACCTCTCGGGAGGGCTGAT
Organism: Aegilops longissima; assembly: GCA_021605205.1. Lineage (NCBI taxonomy): Eukaryota > Viridiplantae > Streptophyta > Magnoliopsida > Poales > Poaceae > Aegilops > Aegilops longissima. The sequence goes on along the minus strand of CM038682.1, from coordinate 733,746,193 downwards.
CTGGAGTCCATTCGGGGCTCCGGAGAGGGGGATTCGTCACCGTCGTCATCATCAACCATTCTCCATCACCAATTTCATGATGCTCACCGCCGTGCGTGAGTAATTCCATCGTAGGCTTGCTGGACGGTGATGGGTTGGATGAGATCTATCATGTAATCGAGTTAGTTTTGTTAGGGTTTGATCCCTAGTATCCACTATGTTCTGAGATTGATGTTGTTGTGACTTTGCTATGCTTAATGCTTGTCACTAGGGCCCGAGTGCCATGATTTCAGATCTGAACCTATTATGTTTTCATGAATATATGTGTGTTCTTGATCCTATCTTGCAAGTCTATAGTCACCTACTATGTGTTATGATCTGGCAACCCCGAAGTGACAATAATCGGGACCACTCCCGGTGATGACCATAGTTTGAGGAGTTCATGTATTCACTATGTGCTAATGCTTTATTCCGGTTCTCTATTAAAAGGAGGCCTTAATATCCCTTAGTTTCCGTTAGGACCCCGCTGCCACGGGAGGGTAGGACAAAATATGTCATGCGAGTTCTTTTCCATAAGCACGTATGACTATATTCGGAATACATGCCTACATTACATTGATGAATTGGAGCTAGTTCTGTGTCACCGTATGTTATGACTGTTACATGATGAACCGCATCCGGCATAATTATCCATCACCGATCCAATGCCAACGAGTTTTCCATATACTGGTTCTTGCTTATTTACTTTCCCGTTGCTGCTGTTACAATCACTACAAAACACCAAAAATATTACTTTTGCTTTCATTACTCTTTTGTTACCGTTACCACTACTATCATATTACTTTGCTACTAAATACTTTGCTGCAGATATTAAGTTATCCAGGTATGGTTGAATTGACAACTCAACTGCTAATACTTGAGAATATTCTTTGGCTCCCCTTGTGTTAAATCAATAAATTTGGGTTGAATACTCTACCCTCGAAAGTTGTTGCGATCCCCTACACTTGTGGGTTATCAAGACTAATTTCTGGCGCCGTTGCCGGGGAGCATACCTCTATTCTTTTAGTCACTTGGGATTTATATCTGCCGGTCACTATGAAGAACTTGAAAGACGCTTAGACAACAATTTATCCCTCAACTACGAGGGGAGGTAAGGAACTGCCATCTAGCTCTGCACTTGATTCACCTTCTGTTATGAGTAAGCTTGCGACACATATACCTGCTTCAGCTATTCATTCTGATATGTCACATGTTATTGATGATGCCACTTCTGCTATGCATGATACTTATGATGAAACTACTTCTATGCTTGATACTACTGTGCCCCTTAGTGAATTTCTTGATGAACAAATTGCTAGGGCTAGAGAGAAAGAAATTATTGAAACTGATTATATTGTTGAAAGTGATGATGAAGATATGCCTGTTATTCCTGAGGGTTATGTTTTTGATATGGAAGCTTCTGCAGCTATTTTAGCCTGCAAAGGTAGATCTGAGCTCAAGAGGCTATTAGTTGAATGGAATAAGGAATCTCTTAAAGATAGAATGAAACCTGACCCTGCTTTTGCTACTTCACCTATTTGTGTTGCCGATAAGGATTATGAATTCTCTGTTGATCCTAATATAATTACTTTGGTTGAATCTGATCCTTTTCATGGCTATGAATCTGAAGCTGTTGTGGCACATCTTACTAAATTAAATGATATTGCCACCCTGTTCACTAATGATGAGAGATCTCGCTACTTTTATATCCTTAAAATATTTCCGTTCTCATTAAAGGGTGATGCTAAGATATGGTTTAATTCTCTTGATCCTGGTTGTGTGCGTAGTCCCCAGGATATGATTTATTACTTCTCTGCTCATAAGAAACAAGCTGCTTTAAAGGAAATATACAAATTTGTGCAAATTGAAGAAGAGAGTCTCCCACAAACTTGGGGGAGGCTTCTCAAGTTACTTAATGCTTTGCCTGATCATCCTCTCAAGAAAAATGAAATACTTGATATCTTTTATAATGGACTAACCGATGCTTCCAGAGATTACGGATAGTTGTGCTGGTTCATTTTCGGGGAAAGAACACGGATGAAGCTGAGATTCTATTGAATAATATGTTGGCAAATGAAAATAATTGGACACTTCCTGAGCCAATTACTGAGCCTATTCCTAAACCAACTCCGAAGAAGAGAGGTGTTCTATTTCTCAGTCCTGAAGATATGCAAGAGGCAAAGAAATCTATGAAAGAAAAAGGTATTAAAGCTGAAGATGTTAAGAATTTACCTCCTATTGAAGAAATACATGGTCTTAATTTACCGCCTGTTGAAGAAACACATGATCTTAATCCATTACCTATTGAAGAACCTCCAGGTCCTGATAACCCGACACAGGTAGTAAAGGTAAATTCTCTCTATAGATATGATAAAGCTGAAGTCCCTCCTACTAAAATTGCTAGCCAGTGCTTGGATGAGTTTGATAACTTTATGTTTAAGCAAGAAGACTTCAATGCTTATTTTGGTAGACAACTAAAACAAAATGCCTATATGATTAAACACTGGGGTGATTATATGGCTGATGTTAGATGTGAACTTAAACTTGTTAGCAAACATGCTTCTATGGTTACTGAGGGAGTCCTTGATTAGGGGGTGTCCGGATAACCGAACTCTCACCGTTGGCCGGACTCCTGGACTATGAAGATACAAGATTGAAGACTTCATCCCGTGTCCGGATGGGACTTTCCTTGGCGTGGAAGGCAAGCTTGGCAATACGGATATGTAGATCTCCTACCATTGTAACCGACTCTCTGTAACCCTAACCTATCCGGTGTCTATATAAACCGGAGGGTTTTAGTCCGTAGGACGAACAACAATCATACCACAGGCTAGCTTCTAGGGTTTAGCCTCCTTGATTTCGTGGTAGATCTATTCTTGTAGTACCCATATAATCAATATTAATCAAGCAGGAGTAGGGTATTACCTCCACCGGGAGGGCCCGAACCTGGGTAAAAACATCGTGTCCCTTGTCTCCTGTTACCATCCGCCTAGACGCAGTTGGGACCCCTACCGAGATCCGCGGTTTTGACACCGACATTGGTGCTTTCATTGAGAGTTCCTCGTGTCGTCGCCATCAGGTAGGATGCCTCATCTCGTCTTTAAAGACGATACCATCACCAAAGGAGCCTTGGCCGCTGGCCAGACTCTTCGGCTAGGTGGTTTTCTTATGACCACCAGTCCGGCCACCGCGCCGACGATGACCTCTCGAGTCATCGAAACCAATCTCCATGTCAATTCGGAACTTGCCGAACAATTAGATCCGATCGAGCTCTCCTCGTAAGCGAGCTCTTGGATCGAATCGCCTACAGGAGTCGCCACAGACTACGACCGGATAGGGCCTAAAACCGATCTGAGAGAGATCAACTCTCCCCAGGCTACCCATCATGTTGCTGTGATAGAGGAACAATGCGGCGATTCTTCTTCTATCTTAAGGACTAGCTATGTCGGATTCGATCCTCCATGCGGATTCCCGAAGGGCGAATGTCGATTAAGCCCTGAACTTAAAGTCAGGCGGCGGGTCGAACTCATTGGATAACACTCAAAAATCCAAACTTCCGAGTTCGGAAACTTCTCGGCCTCTGAGTCCTAAATTGGACGGGGTTCCGGATCTAGTTCCACCCGCCCACCCAAACATTAGCGATGTCTCTCGAATTCGGCAAGAGCCCGCTGAAGCAGTACATCATTACTGGGCCAGATTCCTCCTAGTTATGAATAGGATAAAAGACTGCCGAGACGAGGACGCAATCCCAATTTTCTGCAATAATTGCACGGACAAGGGAATCCTAAACACCATAAGTCATCGCGAAATTACACGCTTTACTGACTTGGTGACCATAGTACAAAAGTACTGTGCGATGGAGAGCGCCTGGAAAACTGAAAGTAAATTTTGGGATAATCCGGCCCCGAATACATCCCTAGTCCGAAACAAAAGGGTGCACCACTATCAAGCACCTGGGTCAAATACCAAAAAACCAAAACCCCATAAAGGGTACGGAACCGTACTGGAGGGTTGGCTAAACGGACCCGCAAAATTCATAGCCTGAGAGGGCGCCACTCCAACTCATAGCCTTGAGCATGTTGGATACTACGGCAGGTGGCCAAAAGTGGCGAGGAGCTTCTAGCTTCAGAATCCCAGCCCAGCAACACCAGTACAGTGTTAACAGTCTGAATAGCCGGCGGAGAGCGGCATTAAACCCAGACTAGTGCGGTCCCTTAAGGAATCTAACACGCATTGGGTTGAGGAGCTCGACTCCGTACTCTGGGGGCTACGGACCACGCCGAATCGTACTACGGATACACACCATTCTTCATGGGTATGCGCAGAGGCAGTCTTGCCTGCGACATAATACATGACTCACCTCGCGTGCGCATGTATGAAGAAGAGAAGCCGAGCTTGATCGGCAGGACAGTTGGACGCATTGGAGGAGGAGCGCGACGTGGCAAAAGCTCGTTCGCATTCTATCAACAGCAGGCTCGAAGATATCAAAGCGAGGAAAGCACGGGCCAAAGCTTATAACATTGGCGAACTAGTTCTCGCTGCCGGACAACAAAAGGACAAACTCAAGCCCAAATGGGAAGGTCCTTCATCATCGACCAGGTCTGACCGGCGGAGCATACCGTCACTAAACGCATCGGATAACCAACTCGAGCCGAACCCATGGAACGCAGCCCGTCTTCGAAGATTCTACGCCTAAGTGCCGGACTCCAAGTTCGTCTCCTTCCTCCGTCCACATTTTTTATTTTTGTTGTCTTTTATTTCTCTCCTTCCTCCTTCTTCTTCTTGAAGCATCTAGAGGCTCGTTTGCGCTTTTTTCGCACACACTTGACGCGCTGTCCGCGCTCATTATACCTGGGGGCTTCTTTAACAGAAGCTTATTTATAAGGGCTTTCATGCCCAACACATGCGTTAAACTTCCGCATGTACCTTTTATTCACCATTATATGCATCGATATGACTTAAGTTTTGGCCAAGCTGGGTTGCCTGGCTCATGTGCTTACCCCTACGTTCCCGATTGTTCGGCTAGGTGGTGAAGGGAGCACCTCTGCGATTGTTACTGCCGGGTCAGCCAGATGTGTACCTCAGACTGGGTGAAGCCGAAAGATAGCGTTCTTAAGGGAATATTCGGTCGGTGAACTGAAAGATGATTTTTAACTATTTACCCATCTGCCCCCAGATGATTTTCTGCTTTCATAGCAGCTTTGACATGCACTTTAGGGCATGCATCCCCACGAAAGGAACCCTCAATGGAACTATTCTCCCTGGAAGATGTTTCTTACTACCCATGTAATATAACATAAGTAGTTGGGCACTTGTCTGATACAGCAACAATGACCCCTACGCCTTGTCCTGATTGGTAGAACAAGTACTTAAGGCTCAAAATGATTTGCTCAATGAAATGATCAGTAAGAAAAATGATTATGCTGTTAGAGTGGCTACTAGAACTAGTAGAATGAATCAGGAAACTTTGTATCCTGAAGGCCACCCTAAGAGAATTGAGCAAGATTCTCAGAGAAATAATATTGATGCACCTAGTTCTTCTAAAAGGAAGAAAAAAAATGATAGGACTTTGCAAACTTCTAGTGAACCTATTGCTGAACCACCTGAGAATCCAAATGATATTTCTAGTTCTGATGCTGAAACACAATCTGGTAATGAACATGAGCCTAGTGAAAATGCTAATGATGATGCTCATGATGATGCTCAACCTAGTAATGAGAATGATGTAGAAATTGAACCTGCTGTTGATCTTGATAACCCACAATCAAAGAATCAACGTTATGATAAGAGAGACTTTGTTGCTAGGAAACATGGTAAAGAAAGAGAACCATGGGTTCAAAAACCTATGCCTTTTCCTCCCAAACCATCCAAGAAAAAAGATGATGAGGATTTTGAGCGCTTCGCTGAAATGATTAGACCTATCTTTTTGCGTATGCGATTAACTGATATGCTCAAAATGAATCCTTATGCTAAGTATATGAAAGATATTGTCACTAATAAAAGAAAGATACCGGAAGCTGAAATTTCCACCATGCTTGCTAATTATACTTTTAAGGGTGGAATACCAAAGAAACATGGAGATCCAGGAGTACCCACTATACCATGCTCCATTAAAAGAAACTATGTTAAAACTGCTTTATGTGATCTTGGAGCCGGTGTTAGTGTTATGCCCCTCTCTTTATATCGTAGACTTGATTTGAATAAGTTGACACCGACTAAAATATCTTTGCAAATGGCTGATAAATCAACTGCTATACCTGTCGGTATTTGTGAGGATGTGCCTGTTGTGGTTGCAAACGTTACTATTTTAACGGACTTTGTTATTCTTGATATTCCCGAGGATGATAGTATGTCTATTATTCTTGGAAGACCTTTCTTGAATACTGCAGGTGCTGTTATTGATTGCAACAAAGGCAATGTCACTTTTCATGTTAATGGTAATGAGCATACGGTACACTTTCCGAGGAAACAACCTCAAGTTCATAGTATCAACTCTATTGGAAAAATTCCATCGATTATATTTGGAGGTTTTGAATTTCCTCTTCCTACCGTCAAGAAGAAATATGATATTATTATTATAGGAGATGTGCATATCCCCATTGAGGTAACATAGTGTTATTCGAAATTTCTCCGGTTTCATGTTATTCAGAATGAGTTTGTTAACAAGACCTCATCAACCTTGTTAGTAGATTCCTTTTGATGAGCATGAGATGGGTGAAACTAGAAGCACAATATAAAAATACCCCGAAAATAAAAGTCCTCCAAATGCCATGCCAATTTAATATGATTTTTTCTGGGATATTTGAGGATTTATGGTACTGAAAACACAGCGGGGGGAGTTGCCACCTGGCCACGAGGGTGACGGCGCGCCCTACCCCCCAGGGCGCACCCCCTGCCTCGTGGGCCCACGGTGGCCCTCCTCTTATTCCTGCACCCATCCACTTCTTCTTCCTCCCACAAACATGAATATCTAGCTCAAGCACAAGTTCTAGCTCACTTTGCTGCGATTTTCGATCTCCTTGCTCAAAGCACCTCTCACAAAACTGCTTGGGGAGATTGTTCCTTGGTATGTGACTCCTCCATTGGTCCAATTAGTTTTTGCTCTAGTGCTTTATTAATTGCAAATTTGTGCTGCCTAGTTGACCATGTTCTTGAGCTTGCATGTCAAATTTATATGGTTCCAAGTAGTTCAAATGCTTTATATAGGCTCTAGGCACTTGTAGGAGTAGTTGCTATCAATTTTATTTAAGTTAGTTCACTTTCGTTTGAAGTTACTAAAAATTTCAGAAATTTTTCATAAGAAGAAATATGCTTAGGAAAATGTTCCAAGGTGGTTCTTCAAGGAAGCAAGGACCCAGGCTTGCAATACGTGATGCGGATGAGGAGCCACCAAGGGATGCTCTAGTGCGGCCTTGTGAATGGCCTTTAGAAAATTTTATGGATCGAGCGGGAATAAAGGAAGAATTTAACGCATATTTGCGTAACACCGATCTTGTGAGCTTTGAGGCAGACAAATGCCCCCAGTTCCATCAAATCACAAGCTCATTTGTGAGGAGGTTTGAATTTTCATATTCACGTAATTCTCCAACAGTCATGTTTGATCTTTATGAAAAATCTTATACCATGGACTTAGAGGATTTTACTTCTGCGTGCAAACTTCCACAATGGGGTAGCGTTAGTGATCCCCATAAATCTGAATTTAGAAACTTTCTTGCTGGTATAACCGTTGGGGAATCTAGAGATATAACACAAGCTACCATAGGGAGCATTCACTTTCCTGCTATACATTATTTTGCTATCTTCATAGGTAGATGCATAAATGGTAAAGATGAAGCATGCCACATGTGTGTCCCTGATCTCAGTATTCTTAGGAGTGCTGTGTTAGGAGACCAATCTTATAATATGGGAGCCATTGTTGCACGTAGGTTGCATCATAATAGATTTAATGGAGATTTCTTTGGAGGAATTTATGCACCCCGCTTAGCTGATTTTCTTGATGTGGACGTTCGTGAGGATGATATGGAGTTGCCTCCTACTTATTTAGACTTTGATTCTATGGTCCACCACCAGTTTGTCGAGAGGAATGAATCACCTCTCCAGTATCGACTAATCTTTGATAGACGGCGTGTTGTCCGTATTACTCTCCCTGCTTCTGCCTTCTTTGATTACTAGGCAAAAGGAAGATATGTTATTACCAGAGAGGAGGCAGATGAGTATGAGAGGAGGACGGAGGCAACTCGCCGCCACGCTGCAGCTCAGGAGGCGATAGCCACTGCATCGCAGTACGACCCCAGCTACACCTACAGGTATCCGCCAGGCCATCCCTGGCAATGAACCAACTTAGGCCAAAAGCCTAAGCTTGGGGGAGTACGTATTTCCCACCGACATTACATTTATGTTTACACACACTCATTGCTAGATGTCGGTGATCATACTCTTTCATTGTAATATCCATGCTAGTTTATTTTCTTGTTCCTGCTTTCTTCTTGTGTGTTTAATAAACTTTAAGAAAAAAAAATTAGTAATAGCTTCTATCTAGTTTACTTTCTTGCTGTAGTAGTAATAATTAAAAAGAAAACCCAACAATATTTCCCGTTCTTCTTTTGTTTGTTGGGAGCTTTCCCGTGTAAATAGTTTTTTTTTCTTTTCTTTTCTTTGGGGGTCGATAGGAGTAAATTGTTGAAGTGGCTCTTATATGCATTATTGTTGATTTAACCAAGAGCCCATATTGCCTTGTCTTCTCCTGTTTATTGAATGCTCGCAGATTCCAGCTTAGTCCAATGCACGTGCACTCTTATTATTATTCACATCGTTCGATCGTGCAAGTGAAAGCCAATTATGATGATACATGATGGACTGACTGAGATGAGAAAAGCTGGTATGAACTCGACCTCTCATGTTTTTGTAAATATGATGAGTTCATCGTTCCCGATTCAGCTTATTATGGATAAACATGTTTGCAATGACAATTAGAGATCATAGTTGCTCGTGCCATGCTTGATTAGCTATGAGTTATAATGGTTTACCATGCGTGCCAACATGCTATTAAAATGGTTGTGATGTGGTATAGTGGGGTGGTATCCTCCTTTGAATGATTTAAGTGACTTGACTTGGCACATGTTCACACATGTAGTTGAAACAAATCAACATAGCCTTCACGATATTTATGTTCATGGTGGATTATATCCTACTCATGCTTGCATCCAATGTTCATTAATTTTAATGCATGACTGTTGTCGCTCTCTAGTTGGTCGCTTCCCAGTCTTTTGCTAGCCTTCACCTGTACTAAGCGGGAATACTGCTTGTACATCCAATCCCTTAAACCCCAAATTTATTCCATATGAGTCCACTATACCTTCCTATATGCAGTATCTACCTGCCGTTCCAAGTAAATTTGTATGTGCCAAACTCTAAACCTTCAAATAAACATTTTGTTTTGTATGCTCGAATAGCTCATGTATCAACTAGGGCTGCCCTTATCTTCCATGTTAGGCAGGTTATTCTCAAGAAGAGTGGACTCCGCTCCTCATTCACGAGAAAATGGCTGGTCACCGGGATGCCCAGTCCCATGCTTTATGCAAACTAAGTCAAAATAATTGCAAACAAAACTCCCCCTGGGACTATTGCTAGTTGGAGACACTCGTTGTTTCGAGCAAGTCATGGATTGATGCTTGTTGGTGGAGGGGGAGTATAAACTTTACCAATCTGTTTGGGAACCGCCTATAATGTGTGTAGCATGGAAGATATCACCATCCCTTAGTTGTTATGTTGACAATGAAAGTATGCCGCTCAAAATATTATTTATCTCTATTTCAAAACCGAGCTCTGGCACCTCTACAAATCCCTGCTTCCCTTTGCGAAGGGCCTATCTATTTACTTTTATGTTGATTCATCACCCTCTTATTAAAAAGCACTAGCTGGAGAGCACAATTGTCATTTGCATTCATTACTATTAATTTATATTGGGTATGACTATGATTGGATCTCTTTTACCATGAATTACAATGTCTAGTCAGTCCTTGATCTTTAAAGGTGCTCTGCATTTATGTTTTGCGGTCTCAGAAAGGGCTAGCGAGATACCATCCTGTTATATCATATTATGATTGTTTTCAGAAAGTGTTGTCATTCAAGATTTATTATTATCGCTCGCTAGTTGATTATGCTATTGATATGAGTGAATATGAGACCTGAGAATTATTGCAAATGTGGTTAGTTATAATCTTTGCTGAAAACTTGAATGCTGGCTTTACATATTTACAACAACAAGAGCAAACAGAGTTCGTAAAAGTTTTTCTTTATCACTTTCAGTTTATCAACTGAATTGCTTGAGGACAAGCAAAGGTTGAAGCTTGGGGGAGTTGATACGTCTCCATCGTATCTACTTTTCCAAACACTTTTGCCCTTGTTTTGGACTCTAACTTGCATGATTTGAATGGAACTAACACGGACTGACGCTGTTTTCAGCAGAATTGCCATGATGTTGTTTATGTGCAGAAACAGAAGTTCTCGGAATGACCTGAAACTTCACGGAACAACTTTTCGGAAATAATAAAAAATCCTTGCAAAAGATGAAGGCCAGGGGGCCCACCACCTGTCCACGAGGGTGCGGGGCGCGCCTGCCCCCCTAGGGCACGCCCCCTACCTCATGGCCCCCCTGGAGCTCCTCCGACGCCAACTCCAACTCTATATATTTGCTTTCGGGGAGAAAAAAATCAAGGAGAAGAAATCATCGCGTTTTACGATACGGAGCCGCCGCCAAGCCCTAAAACCTCTCGGGAGGGCTGATTTGGAGTCCGTTCGGGGCTCCGGAGAGGGGGATTCGTCGCCGTCGTCATCATCAACCATCCTCGATCACCAATTTCATGATGCTCACCGCCGTGCGTGAGCAATTCCGTCGTAGGCTTGCTGGACGGTGATGGGTTGGATGAGATCTATCATGTAATCGAGTTAGTTTTGTTAGGGTTTGATCCCTAGTATCCACTATGTTCTGAGATTGATGTCGCTATGACTTTGCTATGCTTAATGCTTGTCACTAGGGCCCGAGTGCCATGATTTCAGATCTGAACCTATTATGTTTTCATGAATATATGTGTGTTCTTGATCCTATCTTGCAAGTCTATAGTCACCTACTATGTGTTATGATCCGGCAACCCCGAAGTGACAATAATCGGGACCACTCCCGGTGATGATCATAGTTTGAGGAATTCATGTATTCACTATGTGCTAATGCTTTGTTCTGGTTCTCTATTAAAAGGAGGCCTTAATATCCCTTAGTTTCCGTTAGGACTCCGCTGCCACGGGAGGGTAGGAGAAAAGATGTCATGCAAGTTCTTTTCGATAAGCACGTATGACTATATTCGGAATACATGCCTACATTACATTGATGAATTGGAGCTAGTTCTGTGTCACCGTATGTTATGACTGGTACATGATGAACCGCATCCGGCATAATTATCCATCACCGATCCAATGCCTACGAGTTTTCCATATACTGGTTCTCACTTATTTACTTTCCCGTTGCTGCTGTTACAATCACTACAAAACACCAAAAATATTACTTTTGCTTTCATTACTCTTTTGTTACCGCTACCACTACTATCATATTACTTTGCTACTAAATACTTTGCTGCGGATATTAAGTTATCCAGGTGTGGTTGAATTGACAACTCAACTGCTAATACTTGAGAATATTCTTTGGCTCCCCTTGTGTTGAATCAGTAAATTTGGGTTGAATACTCTACCCTCGAAAGCTGTTGCGATCCCCTACACTTGTGGGTTATCAGAACCTGAGAAGGCCGAAAGATAACATGGGCTGGAAACGACCCAATGGAATAATGGGCCGTTAATGGGTATAAAGTGATACACTATTCATTACGGGCCAGTTTCACCATGGGCCGTTAATGGGCCAAGAGTTACAAAAGGCCTCATATGGGCCGAAAGACTTCATGGGCTATACATGGGCCAGAAGTTAGAACGGGCTGTAATCATATTGGACGACCCAGATGATGCTACTGTGCCTAATTCGGATAGGCCGTAACGGGCCCTGGGTTAGCGGACTTGTAAATGGGCTATATGCGAACATGCCGTTAACGAGCTTTTCGTGGGCCGCCCGCTACCTTTTGACCAAGTCAAATGGGCCAGCCTTTTCACAGGAATGGGTCTTTGTTGGGCCGTGCCACGTGTCGACGTATCATAGGCGCCTTCGGTCCAATGAGTGGATGACCTCTGTCCCAACGGTGAGCCGACACGTGTTTCCTCCAGCCAATGATGATTTTACACGTGGAAAATCCCCATTGGTCGGGGCTGTTAACGGGTTATCGGATCCAAACCAGAACCCGATAGCTTAATGGCGATCCGTTACAGTGGATGCCACGTGTCGGTCACTCTTGACGAAAGCACTTCTATGACGCGCGATTTATCGTCATGGAAGTGAACACTTCCGTGATGATAATTTTGGTAATGTCATGGAACACTTCTACGACAGCACAGGTATGGCTATCTTGATTCTTTCATAAAATCGTCATGGATGTACATGCATGACAGAAAACGTGACCTACTATGACAAACACGTATTATCACGGAAGTGTATTTTTTTGTAGTGATCCCTACTCACATTGACATCAATTGATGGGCATCTCCATAGCCCGTTGATTAGCCGCATCGATGTGGGACTTTCTTCCTTTTTGTCTTCTCCACACAACCTCCACCATCATATTCTATTCCACCTATAGTGCTAGGCTCACGCTCATGTATTGCCTGAAAGTTGAAAAGGCTTGAGAATATTAAAAGTATGAAACAATTGCTTGGCTTGTCATCGGGGTTGTGCATGATGAAATACTTTATGTGATGAAGATGGAGCATAGCCAGACTATATGATTTTGTAGGGATAACGTTCTTTGGCCATGTTATTTTGAAAAGACATGCTTGCTTTATTAGTATGCTTGAAGTATTATTGTCTTAATATCAAATGATAGACTATTGCTTTGAATCAATCGTGTCTTAATATTAATGCCATGATTAGATTATATGATCAAGATTATGCTAGGTAGCATTCCACATCAAAAACTATCTTTTTTACCATTTACCTACTCGAGGACAAGCAGGAATTAGCAACGTTCCCTCTTGGAACACGTATCTACGTCCAGTCCGGACAATGTGCCATGTCGTGTGTCACCCGGACACACGCACCATGCGCCACCTGCCCACACACTTGACCCGCAAATGTGCGTGTAATCGCAAGGTAGGCTCCGATAAGCACGGAACTCAATTCCTGTGAGCCGTATCACAAGACAATCCACCATGTTATCTAACACGGCCTCTCATCACGAACTTGACTAAAACGGGTCAAGACACTTAAGTCTCATCATTAGGACATGATCATTCCAATCCATCACCCAGATGGATCAGACCCGACAAACTCTAAGCATAGCAAGCGAGCATCAAAGAGTGGTCACAACAAAGCTCAAGAAACTCCTAAGCATGCTAGGATGGTTTAGCTATTTGGTGACAATGACAGGTCATGCAAAGGAATGGGTTCAACTACCGAGAAAAGGTAACAGTTGAAACATTATTGTCCTAATGCAATAAAAAAGAGGCAAGAGCGAGAGAGTGGGATTGTATTGGAGTGATCAAGGGGTGGTTGCTTGCCTGGCACTTCTGAAGGTGAAACTTCACTTCATGAGTGTCAACAAATATAACGCTGGAATCGTCTGTTACCGAGGAGTAACAAACACCAGCAAACAAGAGGGAACACAATCAATGCAATGCCCAACCAAATGAATGGCATGACATGTTAAGGTACTGAATTGACCTAATGCAATAGTAAGTCATATTAATTGAAGTGGAATTCAAACCTATAGCAAATTCCAACTCCAAATCTATTTACCAAATATTCCATAATCATGAATTGTCCTAGTTTCTGATGTTAGCTTGCTCAAACATGCATGAACATGGCATAAACAGATTCTTTATATTTTTCTGATCATTTTTCATATACAAATCTTTTCCATCTGAGTGACATACTATTTTTAGAAGTTTTAAACAATTTCTAAAATAAATAAATCTTTTAAGATTTATTTAAATTCCAGAAAAGAGTTACCACGTCAGATGATGTTGGGGTGACGTCAGCAGGTCAACGGGTCGGCCAGGGTCAAACCTGACGCATGGGACCCATCAGTTAGTGTCTCAGTGTTTAATTAACGTTAAAACTAGTCTTAACGATAACTAATAGGGCCCCGGGGGTTGTTAGTACCTAAACTAATTAGGCCATGTCAGCACGCTGGAGTTTGGCCGGCTGCGACGTCAAACCGCGGCGGCGTCCACTGGAGTTGCGCCAATGGCGATGGATCCACGCGTCGAGGACATCAGGAGGTAGCCCATGCCCGCGCACATCCATGGGAACCAACGGGAGGGCTCGGGGTGGCCGGAGTTCGCCGGAAGCGAGCTCGTGGCGGCGGCCGGAGTACGGCCTGAATGGTGGGCTAGCTACGGGTGCAAACGACGGCGGCGTTAGATGGGAAAAAATGGTGAGCTCACAGTGGGCTCGTAGAGGTGGTCGGCGAGCTCGAGGGAGGCTGGACGGCGTCGAATCGTCGGCGGTTGTCATCGGATCCCGCGGAATAAGACGAAGGCGAGGATGACGACATGGGGCACCCAGTGTCGCGTGGCTTGGCTTTAGGAAGAGGGCATCGCGGCGAAGCCGTTGGACGGTATGGAGAGGGGTAGGGTGGCCGGTGGAAATGCGGATGGCGGCTACGAGCTTCGCTCGGGTGTGGCATGGGAGAGAGCCGGACAAGGGGAAGAGCACACGACAAACAAGGAGAGGGCGAGAGGGTGCGTGGCGTCTCCAAGGTCGGGAAAGCGAGCAGGGAGGCAGGAGGTGGCCAGGCGCGATGTCGACGCTCGCCACCGATCTACTTCATGCGCTGGCACGCGGAAGATGACGGGCGTGCCCCTGGTGGGCTGGGCCACGTAGCTGGGCTGCCAGGTAAGTTAGGTGAGTTTTGTTTCCTTTATTTTCTGTTTGTTTTTTTATTTCTTCCCACTATTTTGAATTTATTTGAACCACCAAATGAATTCAAAATCATCTAAAATTTTAATATGTGATAGCAATAGACCCTTCCAAGCTAACATACAAATTTAAGGAATTTTGAGTTTATATTTTATTTAATAGCAATATAAACCCAATTCAAATATAATAAGATTTAAATTCAAAGCCCAAGATATTCCTAAGAAATGTTCACTATTTTTGGTTTGCTGCAAAAGCCTTGCCAAAATATCAAACAATTAATAAGAACATTTTGGAAAACATTGAATGCAATTTTCCAGGGTTCTTTGCCCTTCTTTTAATTCAATTTTGAGGCTTTCAGATTTCCTCAGTTCAATTTTCAATGTTTAGACATGATGCATGGATGCAATGCCACTAATTACAACCATTATTCTAGGGCTGTGACAACTCACCTTCACGAAACGAGAATCTCGTCCCGAGATTCAAGACATGAGGTAAGAAGGAAAAGGTACACTAATCTAACATTATTAAGAAGTTGCTCCCCACTTCTACCTATTCTCTCACCATGCACACTGTCCACATCAGCTTTGTGCCATGTCATCATTCAATTTTTGCAAAATCAGCCAATCAGTCTCCCCCCTACGGTCACGGTAGTGGAAAAAAATCTATTTTCCCCTCTACCACAATAGCCGCTCATCCCGCACAGGGGATTTCAACCCAATCTTTCCACCCACCCCACACAGTTGGTGGCCCCATCGAATCTGCAGCGCCGGACTAGGAGTCAAACTTTTACTACGCAGCCATCCTGGTCACTGAAGCGAACCGTCACTGTCGGTTCCTCTTCGTAATAGATGAATCAGTCTAACTGGAATAAGCCCATCGTCTCCCACCTCGGCGTGCATCCCATCTTCACATTTTCTCCAATTCCGCTGCTCTTCCCACCTTATATATTTCTCTCCCATGTACAGTTCGCATCCAAACCACAAATCATCTTTGGACTCCTATATGAATTAGTCCAGCAGATCCACCTCTTCACTACCCTAGATGGCAAAGATGCATCTAACGACCCCGCCAACCGCCGCCACCGTGGGATACTACAGTGAGCAGCTTCGACGACCCCTGCCACCACCAGATTTAGTGGTGAGGAACGGCCACCCTCGCTCCCTTCCCCATCTTCGAATCCATGGAGACACCTTCATTCCTTCACCTCTCTGCTGCCCTGGCAGCGACGATGTGGAGTTGCGCCAACCCCTTCTACCATCAAGGTATGCGCTCGCTCCCTTCCCCATTTTAAATGTCACCCAGATGCAGCCCAATGAAAGGTGAGATAATACAAGAGATTTTGGTTTTCTAGAATAACAATGCAAGATCTGATCCTAAATGTGTGGGTTGTATGGAATCGTGAGCCTCTACATTTTATAAGGTGAGAGATCATGTTATTACTCCCTCCGTAAACTAATATAAGAGCATTTAGATCACTATTTTAGTGATCTAAACGCTCTTATATTAGTTTACACAGGGAGTAGTTTTTTTTTCAAGAGGTTGGCCTAATTCTCTGTTCTTTAAAACGACTGCCTAGGCTGTAGATAATTGGATTAGCATGGTTTTCGTGTGTTATCCCTTGATTGTTACTAAAATTGGCTGATTCGAGTGTTATTCCAGTGTTGTGCGTCCTCTTTTGATGTTCTAGAATGTTATGGAGCTACTAAAATTTCCTGATTCCAGGTAACGTCCAAGAAAAAGTATGCATGTGCATACCTTCATTTTTCCATGTCTTAAGTTAAACAGAAACAAGCTACTACCGTTGATTTTTAGCTATGATGTGCCCTCCAGTTGCACCATCGAAGAGATGTGTTACTTGGTTCCTTTATACTTCCCTCTGTAAGTTTTTGTCTAGATTTCAGATAGATCATGTACTATATATGGATGCATAAATATATTATTCTGCATTTTTATCTTTCATATGGTCGATAGCACATAATGGAAACTGAGAATAGTGTTCCTAAATTATGATTTTTTTGTGTGGTGATATGAATTATGAACATTATGGTCTCTTAAGAAAAGGATTTAACTTTGTTGAACATTACGTTGCTATTTCTCATTTTATTTTCTTAGCCGCCCCGAACAGGCCCTCGTGTCACATGTTAGCCCTAATTTCAAAGCATATTGGTTTTAAGGCTATCTAAGTGCACCTGAGATCCCCAAAATAATCAATTAAGGTCTGGAAAAAATGCCATTGATTTGATTTTCCATGATACAGTGAGTTTACGCAAAATTCTAGATTTTATCAACCATGTTACTGAACCAATAAGGAAGGCAATTCGATCATCCACTCGATGCAGCCTCTGTTTTTCCATCCCCTCTTCAGGATCACATTTGCACAGATCCTATGATCGTGTATTGTTGAAGATATCCGATGAAGTTACTTTGTAATAAATTAGTTATTTCCATGGGAAAATGACCATATAATCCTCTATTCTGACTGTTCATCTGTTGTTCAGAATTGGATTGATATAAGTAGGAGGATCAATCATACTTTAAAATGTACCAATAACCATATTGCAGTCATGTATCATTCTAAATAATTGTTGTGGAAGTAGAATCATATATTCATTCTGTTGTTGAACCTTTTTGGAGTCATTTTGCTGAGCAAGACATTAATTTGAGCAACATTTCCCATATTAATGCGCGGGGAATTATCTAGTTATCACAATCTTCATGATCCAACTTGCACTTCATAAAATGCTGATTCGTTGCATCATGTTGATCTTGAAATCTTTGCCTCCAAGATCTTCACCCAACACGATGGCGAGGAAAGAACTCTATAGTAATTGATCTTCTGGAAGATCGAGTATCTCTGGATCAACTCATGGATTGAGATGTAAAACATCTCTCGAGCTGAGACACAAAACACACATCAGGGGTGATGGTAAGGAGCTGATGACGGAGGTTCAATTTGGTAGGCAACAATTCCACGCTTAAGTAGATGGTGAGTATGTGTCAAAGTAGCAAGGAGATAAATTGCCATGATTCCATAGCGGCACCTTAGAGGAGGTGACTCATAGAATTATTCCCTTAAGTGGCAAAAGAATTACTTTTGATATAGAGATCACTAATACTCTCTATACCAGCCTAGGGTAATACACAAACGATCGTTAGAAGGAGTTCAAAGAAATGGCATACTGATGGTTATAAAACAACTCGGCAAACAAGAGGCACATCCCAATTGATACCGAGAATATAACCTAATGAGTGAGCGTGCTTTCAAGAACTTGTGCATTTACATATTCATCAGGGTTTTCCCAACCTCTGTGCCAAGATATTGGTAACACTTCATACTACCACGATGAATAATGATGGAGGATGCAGATGTAAAGGAAGAGAACACTTTCTCATATTTTACCTTAGCAATGCCAAGGAACCAAAATATGGATGATCGACCGAGACATTTAGCACTCCGCTTCTAATGTTCCCCTTGACGTACTGCATACCACGATCATGCTTAAAGAATCAGCATGGTCATCACGTAAAGGTCGGACTTCGGAAGTGAAGGAATCCATAAGGAACAACTTCTAGAATAAGTTGCACAAGATCTTCATGGAGAAGATGGTAAAATTGCTCAATCAAGATACTACCATAATATATCTTCCCACTAGGCGTGTCGGCCAAAACATCAATCTTGCCGGAACCTACATTATAGATCTTGGAAATGTTCCAACCATCATATCTGCCCCGAGATTCAGATTTGGTTCGTGACAAGATGCTTCAGACTCAGCATGTCTGAAAAAGAATGTTTGCAACACAAATCGACGAGATGTCGTTGCGAGATTCTCAGGAAATGAACTATGATAGCAAGCTCCAAAACATGAGCTGGATTGTAAGATAAATGCGAAAATGTTGTGCAAGACAAGCGTGAACACACAGAAGTCTCACAACAAACACTACCGAGTTCTGGTTGGGAACCATCATCGAGGATAGCAAAGTCCTTACATAAGTCATGATTAGATCTTAAGAAGGAACCTCTTCTCCTTGAAAAAATCAATCAGTGGCTTGAGGTGCTAGGAATTACACATGGAGTGGAGTTAGCGAGCCTATCAAACCATGGAATACTTTGCACATGCATGACTGCCTTGGGATGATTCTAGAGGAAGCAAAACTATCTTTCTTGAATTCACGGCGGCAACTTGCATCGAATGCACATGAGTTGGAGGAAGGCTCTTTCATCCAAACATATGCTTCATGAGCGGGACACGAAGAAAATGCTTACACAAGTTTCCAACACCAGCTTGATGTTCAACATGAGTCATGGAGGAGATAAAATGCTGCTGATGGGCACAACAACAAGTCATCGAGATTTCCATATAGATTGAATTCCATAATTATGTGAACAATGTGATAGCATTGGTCAGGCCAAAATATATAATTGTGTATGCTCGAGGAATCAACCACGAGTAAGACAACATTACGAACATCATTGGTTCTGATTTGATTTGACGATAGCCCACACTCAAATCAAAGTTTGGCAAGACAATAGATCCAATAATTAATCACAAAAATCAATTGATGAATATATCATCTTTCTTCAAAGCAAACACAAAGATATCCCTTTGGAATGAACTAAGTCAGATAAAGCTTTTATCTTCCAACTCTCCAAGTTGTTGTTTAGCTTAACCAACTAGTTCAGGGGTATCCAACACAGATTCTTGGTGAAGTGGTGGTTTATAAGAAAACCAACATGATCACGAGCTCAACATAACGGTCAGGAAACAACCTAGTGATACTTTCGAGAGGATATTCAGAAAATCACGAACCACCGATATGTTATTAAGCTCGAGAGCAATCTTGCTTCTGAGGCAAGATGATGTGATCAAATAAGCAAGGGATTGACACAATCTAACTCTTTGATCATAGAGTGCACCCGGAAATAAGGACTAGGTGATACATCTCCAACGTATCAGTACTTTTTGATTGTTCCATGCTATTATACATTCTGTTTTGGACGTTTAATGGGCTTTGTTATACACTTCTATATTATTTTTGGGACTAATCTATTAACCCAAGGCCCAGTGCAAATTGCTGTTTTTTTGCCTATTTCAGTGTTTCGCAGAAAAGGAATAACAAACGGAGTCCAAACGGAATGTAACCTTCGGGAGAGTTATTTTTGGAACAAACGTGATCCAGAGGACTTGGAGGGACGTCAAGAAACGAACGAGGAGGCCACGAGGCAGGGAGGCACACCTGCCCCCTGGGTGCGCCCCCACACTCATGTGCCCCTCGTAGCTCCATCGACCTACTTCTTCCTCCTATATATACCTACGTACCCCGAAACCATCCAGGAGCACCACGAAACCCTATTTCCACCGCCGCAACCTTCTGTACCCGTGAGATCCCATCTTGGGGCCTTTTCCGCGCCTCGACGGAGGGGCATCGATCACGGAGGGCTTCTACATCAACACCATAGCCTCTCCGATGATGTGTGAGTAGTTTACCACAGACCTTCGGGTCCATAGTTATTAGCTAGATGGCTTCTTCTCTCTCTCTGGATCTCAATACAAAGTTCTTCTCGATCTTCTTGGAGATCTACTCGATGTAACTCTTTTTGCGGTGTGTTGGTCGTGATCCAATGAATTGTGGGTTTATGATCAAGATTATCTATGAACAATATTTGAATCTTCTCTGAATTCTTTTATGTATGATTGGTTATCTTTGCAAGTCTCTTCGAATTATCAGTTTGGTTTGGCCCACTATATTGATCTTTCTTGCAATGGGAGAAGTGCTTAGCTTTGGGTTCAATCATGTGGTGCTCGATCCCAGTGACAGTACGGGAAACGACACGTATTGTATTGTTGCCATCGAGGATAAAAAGATGGGGTTTATATCATATTGCTTGAGTTTATCCCTCTACATCATGTCATCTTGCCTAATGCGTTACTCCGTTCTTATGAACTTAATACTCTAGATGCATGCTGGATAGCGGTCGATGTGTGGAGTAATAGTAGTAGATGCAGGCAGGAGTCGGTCTAATTGTTGCGGATGGGATGCCTATATACATGATCATGCCTAGATATTCTCATAATTATGTACTTTTCTATCAATTGCTAGATAGTAATTTGTTCACCCACCGTAATACTAATGCTATCTTGAGAGAAGGCACTAGTGAAACCTATGGCCCCCCGGGTCTATCTTCCATCATATTAATCTCCCATCAGCTAGCTATTTGTTTCGCCATTTATTTTGCAATCTTTACTTTTAATCTTTATCATAAAAATACCAAAAATATTATCTTATCATCTCTATCAGATCTCACTTTTGCAAGTGGCCGTGAAGGGATTGACAACCCCTTTATCGCGTTCGTGGCAAGGTTCTTATTTGTTTGTGTAGGTACGAGGGACTTGTGTGTGGCCTCCTACTGGATTGATACCTTGGTTCTCAAAAACTGAGGGAAATACTTACGCTACTTTGCTGCATCACCCTTTCCTATTCAAGGGAAAAACCAACGCATGCTCAAGAGGTAGCAAGAAGGATTTCTGGTGCCGTTGCCGGGGAGTCTACGCACTAGTCAAGACATACGAAGTACCCATCACAAACTTTTATCCCTCGCATTACATTACTTGCCATTTGCCTCTCGTTTTCCTCTCCCCCACTTCACCTTTGAATTTTCTTCGCCTTCTTCCCGTATGTCTTTTTGTGTGTGTTTCCACGTGCCTTCTATTTGCTTGCATCTTTGCTTGCTAAAAATCTATTGATATGGATCCACTTAAAGTGTTCTACTTGGATCATCTTCGATCCTTATGCGCTCTTTCTGAAACCCCAACTAGCCTAGTTGATGTGAAATCTTTAGATGAGCATGCTCATTCTGTGCGTCACCGTTTGTCTGAAAAAGTGAGACTCTTATGGGATCAAATAAACAGATTGCTGTGTTATACTTGGAATCTTTGTGAAGTTTATGATTTTACTTGTTGCTCTAAGAACCCTAAAAAACACCTTCCCTACCTATGTGAGTTTAATGAAAATGAAATCTTATCTTCTTATGCAAAGGGTGTTTACAGTTACTATGATATCGAAAAAATTGAAGAATTTGTTGCTTTTAAGGGTTCTTATGAAGTTGCTTCTTTGATTGAAAAGTATGATATTACTCTCTACGAATCCGAAAATTTTGACATACTTAAATATTGCTATGAAAACTATGCTCATAATGTCTATGTCAAAGAATTTATTGAAAGAATGACCGTTGCTTCTGAAGAAAATAATGATATGCATGAATCTATAGATAATTATGATTCCAATGATTTGATTGAAATATCCCTTGATGAACATGATGCTTGCTATTCTTGTGGCCATGATGCCAATATTTATGAAGATGAATTTGCTATAGTTCCTTATGTTAAACATGAGATCGTTGCTATTGCACCCATACTTGAGAGTTCCTTCGATAAAAAGCATGATTGCAATGATTTTACTATAAATTCTCTTGAAGTCAATTGTGCTAATGATATGTAAAACCTTAAGCTTGGGGATGCTAGTTTTGCTATGACTACTATTTGTTGCAATGATCATGATTGGGGCGAATCTTCTTATGATCTTGAAAATTTATTTAAGCCTCATGATGAATATGAGATTGATAATAATGTTTGCAATAATATTGAAAGTGGGTTTGGAAGAGTGTCAACTTTAGATCCCACATATTTGGAGAATATTCAATCTTATGAAGTTTTTGACAAAAGTGGGTTTGGAGAGGTCATGACTTTAGTTAATGTTAATCCCACTATTTTGGAAGAGTGTCAACTTTGCATACATGTGGATCGTGTTAAGAATATGTTTTGTGATGGCTATATTGTTGAATTTGCTTATGATTCTACATGTAGTTATTATGAGAGAGGAAAATATGGTTGTAGAAATTTTTATCTTACTAAATTACCTCTCGTCATGTTGAGATTGCTATTGTTTCTTTCCACTTCCTTGTATATGCTAGTTTTTGCTTGCTATGATAATTTGTTTGCCTATAAGATGCTGTAGCGACCCGACCCGAATGGATCAAGTCTCTGTGCTTTCGTGTCATCCCTGGATCGGTATGCTGACACACACAGTACTCGAAGGATTTATAACAGAGGTAAATCACATGTATAAAGTAACGTAAATACTATTACCTCAATCCAAAATATAGCGGAAGCAATAAGGTTGTGGATTCCCATAAACACCAACGGCAAAGTTGAGTATAGGAAATCGTAACCCTAACGTATCACTTACTCGTCGTCTGAAAAGTCTGCAACATGAAAAGTTGCAGCCCGAAAACGGGTCAACACATGGAATATGCTGGCAATGTAACACATAGAGAATAATGGAATGATAAGCCTATACTACATG
Source organism: Aegilops longissima (assembly GCA_021605205.1). Lineage (NCBI taxonomy): Eukaryota > Viridiplantae > Streptophyta > Magnoliopsida > Poales > Poaceae > Aegilops > Aegilops longissima. Next base: position 733,722,804 of record CM038682.1, on the reverse strand, counting down.
CATATATGGCTGGTGGAAAAATCTCTATGGTTATAAGGTTTTGCAAAAAGCCAATTTTTCCCTACTTCAAAGGAATAAATTTATTTAACTATCATGGTGGTTGTTGAACATTGAGAATGGTTGACAGCATCCTCAATCCCAATTAAAAGTACTCATTAACAACCCAACAACATTAATTTCAAGTAACATGATGAGATCAACAGGATAATCCAAGAACTAGATACTCAAGATGTCCATAACCAGGGACACGACTAATCATGATTAGTTTATACACTCTGCAGAGGTTTGCGCACTTTTCCCCACAAGACTCGATCGCCTCCGCTTGGTTTCTCGCACTACATGGTGTTTAAGAAACGGATGACCGAGACATAGTCTTTCAGAAGCGCTAGCACCTTACGATGGGTGGACCGGTACACCTACATCCCCTACATCTGCTAGTCCACCACTATAAGAGTTCGCACGACTTAGTCAACTATGCCAGAGCCCATAATGGCTTGTGGCTGCACACGTAAGTTACTAGTATGAATTATCTTATGATCCCTTTGAGCCTGGGTGGCGGTCCAAAATAAAAACAGGCAAGTCCTGATGGAAACCAGGTGCCTCAATCCACCCAGATGTGTGTTTAAGTTGCCACCTTAGATAAACCATTAATTTAACAATCTCACATCTGTCATGGATATCACTCACCCAATCCACGTCTACTAGCATAGCATGGCATAATAAGCAAACGTAGAAGTAACTCCCAAAGGTTTCATAAGTAAAACAGGTAATAGGTACTACCTCAATCTACTTCCCATCCCACAATTTAATTAGATCCTAATCATGCAAGTGTTTGAGGATAGATCTAATGCATAAAAACTGGGTAGTAGGAAAGGTATGATCAAAGTGTTACTTGCCTGCAAATTTGATGAAGATGATTCGCTCTCAAACTCTTGATAGCTCTACTCGTCACACTCCGGTCAATCTATCGTAATCAAGCAATGGTAACCACACATAAGCAATCACTCAAAAGATCAGGAAGAATGAAAAAACAATTCAGAAAACATCAAAACCAAACAAATAACTCTTGCAACATAAAACAATTTCTAACAGTACCAAAAATTATCTGAATTTGGCCTTATCAGAAAGTCTATGTCAAGAGCTTCGATTTGCAAAAAGAATCAACTAAATCGGAGTTACGAAACTCAAGTTATGATCAAACGAAGTTTGAATACAAATCTGATCTAATTCAAATTTTAAATTATCAAAAACATGTTTGAGTTGTATTACTGGATAGAGGGGATCGTAACGAAGAAGTGGGTGTTGGTTTCGTTGGATTCCGACTTACGAGTAAAAAGTTATGAGCGTTTGAAGATTAGGAACTAATCTGTAAAAATAACACTACGGATAGGTCCCTGACGGAAATTAAAAATAAAAAGAAAAATCTATCGAGTGAACGCTCGCTGAACAAAACCGGAAAGAAAAACCGGCGAGAAAACCGATCTAGGGTTTCGGAAAGAAAACCGAAATGAAAAACCGATCTAGAAAACCGGAACGAAAACCGGAACGATTTATGAAAAACCGAACCGAGGAAAAGAAAAGGTGACGCTTGCTGGGCTAGTACCTCAAGAGGCGAGGGCTCGGCGGCGGCGGCGTTAAGCGGCTGCTTGGCGGCACTTGGCGGCGGTGGTAAGCGGCGGCGGCGGCGGCACTTGGCGGCGGCGGTGGCAAGCGGCGGCGGCGGCGGGCGTATGGTGTGGGCTGCTGCTGCGGAGAGGAGAGGAGAGGTGAGGAGAGGTGTTGATTTGATGTGTTAGAGGGGGTGCTTGGGTATTTATATTGGGGAGGGAGGGTTTTGCTTGGGGTAGGGGACAAGAAATAGACTAGGATTAGGAAACAAGAGGGAAAAGATCTAGAAACAGATATGGAATAAACGGAAGTAGGAAAAGAGTCCTACTAGTATTAGGAAAAGGAAAAGAAGCGGCGGCTCCTTGCTTCCCTTGGCTGTGATGGCCTGGGCCGCCGGTGGCAGTGGCGGCTTGGGCCTTTGGCCCAAGCGCTGTGGATTTTTTTAACAAAATTTTCAGAGAACTAAAATAAAAAAACAAAATGACTAAAACTTTTATATAGGCATATAATATACCAAAATTTGCAGAAAAAGATATTCTACAACATGGATATTATTATAGCATTAAATAAAATTCACACAAATTTAAATAATTCAAATAGTGCTCCTGCTCTAATAAAATCCAATAAAAATCATTTCAAAAATACCAAAATGAATTCAAATTTATTCCTCTCAATTTTCTGTTGTAGGAATCATGTTACCCTATTTTCCATGTATTTTACTTTTGGAGAAAAATAATTTGACTAAAACTCAAATAACTCCAAATTGAAAATAAATTAAAAGAACTTTGAATTTATTTGTTTGAAACTCCCTACTCATATTTCATATGTTTTGAAGAAGTCATTTTATCTTCGCTCGTGAAAATCATTGAGTTGCATAAAGTTTCAGAATTGGAAATATTTTCCAAATGAAATTCAAATATTTTCAACACCCCTTGTCATTTAAATAAATGGAAGAAGTCATGTCATCTTCTCTCGAGGGTTTCGTGATGAAAGAATTTGAATTCCCGAAGATCATAAAAGCAAAATGAAAGTTTGGGAAAGTCCTTTTATTCCCTCTCATTTAACTTTCAAAAAGTTTCAAATTCACTCACTTTCAGTCAATCAATTAAACAATCAATCAAAACTATCTATTTGTTTATAACATTCCAAAATTTAGAATTTTGGGATGTTACAGATGCCTATGCATATGAAGTATGTTAGAATTAGATGTGTTTGTCACGCGTTTCATGATGCTCTCTTTGCGCTTCAATTCTTGTCTTTCATGTGAGCATCATTAAAATTATGAATGCCTAGCTAGGGGCGTTAAACGATAGCGCTTGTTGGGAGGCAATCCAATTTTATTTTTGTTTCTTGCTTTTTTGGTTCTCTATAGTAATAAAAATTTGATATAGCCTCTGGTTAGATGTTTTTTATGTTTTAATTAGTGTTTGTGCCAAGTAGAACCTTTGGGAAGACTTGGGTGAAGTCTTTTTGATCTTGCTGTAAAAAACAGAAACTTTAGCGCTCACGAGATTAGCTACAACATTTTACTGGAGAATTTTATTAAGTTGATTCTTTTTGCAGATGATTCTTAGATAAATTCCTCACGTCCAAAAATTTATTTTAGAATATTTGGAGTTCCAGAAGTATGCGTTTGATACAGATTACTACAGACAGTTCTGTTTTTGACAGATTCTGTTTTTCGTGTGTTGATTGCTTATTTTGATGAATCTATGGCTAGTATCGGAGGCTACGAACCATAGAGAAGTTGTAATACAGTAGGTTTAACACCAATATAAATAAATAATGAGTTCATTACAGTACCTTGAAGTGGTGTTTTGTTTTCTTTCGCTAACGGAGCTCACGAGATTTTCTGTTAAGTTTTGTGTTGTGAAGTTTTCAAGTTTTGGGTAAAGATTTGATGGATTATGGAACAAGGAGTGGCAAGAGCCTAAGCTTGGGGATGCCCAAGGCACCCCAAGGTAAAATCTAAGGACAAACCAAAAGCCTAATCTTGGGGATGCCCCGGAAGGCATCCCCTCTTTTGTTTTCGTGCATCGGTAACTTTACTTGGAGCTATATTTTTATTCACCACATGATTTGTGTTTTGCTTGGAGCGTCTTGTATGATTTGAATATTTGATTTTTAGTTCACCAAAATCATCCTTTCTGTACACACATTTTGAGTGAGATACACATTAATCGGAATTTATTAGAATACTCTATGTGCTTCACTTATATCTTTTGAGCTAAACAATTTTGCTCTAGTGCTTCACTTATATATTTTAGAGCACGATGGTGGTTATATTTTATAGAAATTAGTGATCTCTCATGCTTCACTTATATTATTTTGAGAGTCCTTTAGAATAGCATGGTAATTTTCTTGGGTTATAAAATTAGTCCTAATATGATAGGCATCCAAGATGGATATAATAAAAACTTTCATATAAAGTGCATTGAATACTAAGAGAAGTTTGATACTTGATAATTGTTTTGAGATATGAAGATGGTGATATTAGAGTCATGCTAGTTGAGTAGTTGTGAATTTGAGAAATACTTGTTCTAAAGTTTGTGATTCCCGTAGCATGGACGTATGGTGAACCGTTATGTGATGAAGTCGGAGCATGATTTATTTATTGATTGTCTTCCTTATGAGTGGCGGTCGGGGACGAGCGATGGTATTTTCCTACCAATCTATCCCCCTAGGAGCATGCGCATAATACTTTGTTTTGATAACTAATAGATTTTTGCAACAAGTATATGAGTTCTTTATGACTAATGTTGAGTCCATGGATTATACTCACTCTCACCCTTCCACCATTGCTAGCCTCTCTAATACCGTGCACTTTTCGCCGGTATCATAAACCCACCATATGCCTTCCTCAAAACAGCCACCATACCTACCTATCATGGCATTTCCATAACCATTCCGAGATATATTTCCATGTAACTTACCACCATTCCGTTTATTATGACACGCTCCATCATTGTCATATTGCTTTGCATGATCATGTAGTTGACATCGTATTTGTGGCAAAGCCACCATTCATAATTCTTTCATACATGTCACTCTTGATTCATTGCATACCCCGGTACTCCGCCGGAGGCATCCACATAGAGTCATATTTTGTTCTAAGTATTGAGTTGTAATTCTTGAGTTGTAAGAAAATAGAAGTGTGATGATCATCATTATTAGAGCATTGTCCCAAGTGAGGAAAGGATTATGGAGACTATGATTCCCTCACAAGTCGGGATGAGACTCCGTACAAAAATAAATAAATAAAAGAGGCCAAAGAAGCCCAAATAAAAAAAAGAGGCCATAAAAAAAAGAGAAAAGTCCCAAATAAAAAAAATAAAAAATGAGAGAAAAAGAGAGAAGGGACAATGCTACTATCCTTTTACCACACTTGTGCTTCAAAGTAGCACCATGATCTTCATGATAGAGAGTCTCCTATGTTGTCACTTTCATATACTAGTGGGAATCTTTCATTATAGAACTTGGCTTGTATATTCCAATGATGGGATTCCTCAAAATGCCCTAGGTCTTCGTGAGCAAGCAAGTTGGACGCACACCCACTCAGTTTCTTTTGTTGAGCTTTCATACACTTATAGCTCTAGTGCATCCGTTGCATGGCAATCCCTACTCACTCACATTGATATCTATTGATGGGCATCTCCATAACCCGTTGATACACCTAGTTGATGTGAGACTATCTTCTCCTTTTTTGTCTTCTTCACAACCACCATTCTATTCCACATATAGTGCTATGTCCATGGCTCACGCTCATGTATTGCGTGAAGATTGAAAAAGTTTGAGAACACCAAAAGTATGAAAAAATTGCTTGGCTTGTCATCGGGGTTGTGCACGATTAAATACTTTGCGTGATGAAGATAGAGCATAGCCAGACTATATGATTTTGTAGGGATAACTTTCTTTGGCCATGTTATTTTGAGAAGACATAATTGCTTAGTTAGTATGCTTGAAGTATTATTATTTTTATGTCAATATTAAACTTTTATCTTGAATCTTTCGGATCTGCACATTCATACCACAATTAAGAGAATTACATTGAAACACGAGCAGAAAGTTACATCTTCACCTTTCCTTTTTACATTTTATCCTTTGGCAAGCACATTGTGTTGGAAAGATCGTGATATATATATATATATATATATATATATATATATATATATATATATATATATATATATATATATATATATATATATATATATATATCCAATTGGATCTAAGGCATCATGAACTATTATTGTTGACATTACCCTTGAGGTAAAAGGTTGGGGGGTGAATCTATAAGCCCCTAGCTTTCTCTGTGTCTGATTAAAACTTTAAACCCATAAATATCGCGTGAGTGTTAGCAAGTGAGAAAGACTAAATGATAGTTGAGTATGTGAAGTTTGCTGAATCAAAGCTCTGACATAGACTCTTCCTGAAAATAAGATGAATTGTAAATGTTTGATGAGTAATAACGCGGTTTGTTAGTTTTCAACAAAGTTTATGATCTATACTTTAACATGTGAATAGTTTGTTACTTGATCATGAAAAGTTTTATGAGATGAGCTACTGTTATGACATATGATGATGCTAGAAAAGGTGATTGAAATTATCATTGATCAAACTTGTGCACCTACTAGCATTTACACTTCATAAATTATTTCTTTTATCATTTACCTACTTGAGGACGAGCAGGAATTAAGCTTGGGGATGCTGATACATCTCTAACGTATCTATAATTATGAAGTATTCATGCTATTATATATTCTGTTCTTGGATGTTTAATGGGCTTTATTATACACTTTTATATTATTTCTGGGACTAACCTATTAACCAGAGGCCCAGCCCAAATTGCTATTTTCTTGCCTATTTTAGTGTTTCGAAGAAAAGGAATATCAAACGGAGTCCAAACGGAATGAAACCTTCGGCAGAGTTATTTTTGGAACGAAAGCAATCTAGGAAACTTGGAGTAGACGTCAGGGAAGCTTCGAGGAAGCCACGATGCAGGGAGGCGCGCCCTACCCCCTGGGCGCGCCCCCACCCTCGTGGCTCCCCTGACCGACTTCTTTCGCCTATATATATCCATATACCCTAAAAACATCGTGGAACACAATAGACTGGGAGTTCCGCCGCTGCAAGCCTCTGTAGCCACCGAAAACCAATCTAGACCCGTTCCGGCACCCTGTCGGAGGGGGGAACCCTCACCGGTGGCCATCTTCATCATCCTGGCGCTCTCCATGATGAGGAGGGAGTAGTTCACCCTCGGGGCTGAGGGTATGTACTAGTAGCTATGCGTTTGATCTCTCTCTCTCTCTCTCTCTCTCTCTCTCGTGTTCTTGAGACGGTACGATCTTGATGTATCACGAACTTTCTATTATAGTTGGATCTTATGATGTTTCTTCCCCCCTCTAGTCTCTTGTGATGGATTGAGTTTTCCCTTTGAAGTTATCTTATCGGAGTGAGTCTATAAGGATTTGAGAACACTTGATGTATGTCTTGCATGTGCTTATCGACAATGGAATATTCACGTGATCCACTTGATGTATGTTTTGGTGATCAACTTTCGGGTTCCGCTCGTGAACTTATGCATAGGGGTTGTCACACGTTTTCGTCTTGACTCTCCGGTAGAAACTTTGGGGCACTCTTTGAAGTTCTATGTGTTGGTTGAATAGATGTATCTGAGATTGTTTGATGCATATCGTATAATCATACCCACGGATACTTGAGGTGACATTGGAGTATCTAGGTGACATTAGGGTTTTGGTTGATTTGCGTCTTAAGGTGTTATTCTAGTATGAACTCTATGATAGATCGATCCGAAAGAATAACTTTGAGGTGGTTTCGTACCCTACAATAATCTGCTCGTTTGTTCTCCTCTATTAGTGATTTTGGAGTGACTCTTTGTTGCATGTTGAGGGATAGTTATATGATCCAATTATGTTATTATTGATGAGAGAACTTGCACTATTGAAAGTATGAACCCTAGGCCTTGTTTCCTAGCATTGCAATACCATTTACGCTCACTTTTATCGCTTGTTACCTTGCTGTTTTTATATTTTCAGATTACAAAAACCTATATCTACCATCCATATTGCACTTGTATCACCATCTCTTCGCCGAACTAGTGCACCTATACAATTTACCATTGTATTGGGTGTGTTGGGAAGACAAGAGACTCTTTGTTATTTGTTTGCAGGGTTGCTTGAAGAGAGACCATCTTCATCATACGCCTCCCACGGATTGATAAACCTTAGGTCATCCACTTGAGGGAAATTTGCTACTGTCCTACAAACCTCTGCACTTGGAGGCCCAACAATGTCTACAACAAGAAGGTTGTGTAGTAGACGTCAAGCAGTTTCTGGCGCCGTTGCCGGGGAGGTGAGTGCTTGAAGGTATATCTTTAGATCTTGCAATCAAATCTTTTAGTTTCTTGTTTTATCACTAGTTTAATTTATAAAACAAAACTACAAAAAAATGGAATTGAGGGTGCCTCATATGCTTCATCTTTTTAGTATCTTTCATGAGAATAAGGATTCTGATAATTGTGCTCAATTGCTAGAGGAAGAATCTTATATTTACTAATTGGAGGCACCATACGAGTAACCACGTTAGTCCTCATTAACAAAGAAAATCATCCCTCCGATCAGAATAATAACTGTCTACAGCCGTCGGATGAGATTTCAAGAGTCCTTGCCCAATGTCCCACGTCTTGGCTCCTGAGCTCTTCCGTATAGGCTGTAGGCTGGCTATTAATTAAAAAACAAATCTCCATACAACCCCACGTCTTAGATCCTAAGTTCTCCTGTAGGTTGGCAGTTAACAAAAAACAAATCTTCCTACAGCCTGCTTTGCTTCCGCGGCTTCATCGCCGTCATCGGCGCAGCATAGAAGGTCCCTCACCACCGCGGGCTGCCCATTCTCCTCTTCCGTGTCACACCCTCACCTCTCCTCCGGTTCTCCTACTCTGGATATGGGAAAAGGTATATTATGATTCGATCTGGCTCTCCATACAACCCCACGTCTTAGATCCTAAGTTCTCCTGTAGGTTGGCAGTTAACAAAAAACAAATCTTCCTACAGCCTGCTTTGCTTCCGCGGCTTCATCGCCGTCATCGGCGCAGCATAGAAGGTCCCTCACCACCGCGGGCTGCCCATTCTCCTCTTCCGTGTCACACCCTCACCTCTCCTCCGGTTCTCCTACTCTGGATATGGGAAAAGGTATATTATGATTCGATCTGGCTCTCCAGGTCTCCCTGATCCCGTCCCCCCTCCATAATCTTCAAATCTTCTTTGTTTTCAAGTTCTATCCACACTAAGATCTAGCATTTATTCTGTTTTTTTTTCATAGACGAGTGATGGATGATGGTTGATGCAATGGTGGAGGCATACTGATGTCAGTTTGTAGCAAATCAGGAGAACACCGCCGTCGGTACGCTGCCGATTCATCATCTGTCGGTTGTCGCTATTGCACGCACTCTGCCGTATCCATGAATTGTTGGCATATTCTCCAGCCCGTTGAAGAATCCAGGGTAAGTGATTAGGAGTTACATATTTTCATGTAATTTATCTTTAATCGTCAGGATAAACATTGCAGATTTGGTTGTACTATTGTGTTCTCCCATCAATTCTATTACTTCCAACATCAAATTTGATTTGATTTTCATTGGGGCAAACTGAAGATATAATTGGCGTTTGACAATAACACTGCATGCAGGTTATGTTCCTCTTTTGCCATGCTTTATGTAGTCAACTAAGAAATTATTTTAGATCCGAGCCACTAGAGAAACTAGATTCTGATCCTACAGATGTTTCATTATTCAAAGTCATTCAGTTTTCTGATGGTGGGCATTAGTGATATTATATGTTGATGCACGATGCCGCAAGCTGCCCGGAACTGCGCAAGCTCTATCCTAATGACACGGCATCACACATATTTTTGGCTCCACTTCCTCTCCGCTGCAGAGTCGTTGAACCCCATGAGAAAAGAGATAGTTTAGCTGCCCGGTGGTTATTGGATGCTGCTATGCACGAATAAAGGAACATGGTCATTACAGGAACATGTTGGATGGTAGCAGGAATGAGCTGATGGAACTAACTAATGCTAGCTAGCAAGTATTATCTTGATCTGTTTTGTCACATACACAAGTAGTTGTTGAGGTGAAACAATATTATCTTTTGGGCCCAAATAGCATTTACAATAATAGTGATTATCCTCCAAAGAAAAATATCATAGGCCGATTCCTATTGTTACGGTACCAACTTATCTCAGAAACACAGAAGCGCCGAGCTGGACTATTGCCGAGGAGATGCATATGTGGGCAAGGTTCTGTATTGGTTGATCCAGAATAAATTTCGTCTTCTCTAAGATCTTTCACTTGCATTCCATTGTCTGCAATTTTAACCTAGCCTAAAATTAATTAATCTTATGGTGAGTGCTTTAGTATGTTAGACATACAGTGGTTCATTGGTTACAGGAATACATGCCTTCTATTTATGTGTCTTCATCTTATAAATAATAATTAATTGGAGGCAGCAAAGAAGCCTCCACATCAACTCTAGAAACACATAAAATTAACCTTCAGATCTTAAATCTATGGTGCAGATGAAATAAGTGATGTTTAGAGTCCTAGAGTTATAAGTCTCCAACGTGAGGAAATTGTGGACGTGTAACTTTTGGCAAAATAAGTGATGTTTAGAGTCCTATAATTATACGAGTCTTCAACGTGAGCAAATTGTAGGCGTAACAATTAGGAGGCCGCAGCGATCGTCCTCTCTTGGATACCCACCAAAAAAGCATCCCCACGTTGAAAAAAGAGCATCTCCAATCTTGACCTTTTTAACGATCATGTGGCGGCGAGTTCGGTCTGGTGGCAACTCCGCCTGGATCCTCCTCTGATTGATTCATGCTACACATATGCAAGGTGCAGAATCCTCCTCGACAGCTCCATGTCACGTCACCATTGGCCTGTCCCGTGGGTTACGAAGACAATCAATTTGACGATTTCATTGGCTTCCTCCACCCGTTCTGCAATACCTTGATGTCTCCATTAATTGAAGCTGGACGACGACTGGAATGCGAGAGACCATGAAGTCCAAGTGGTTGATATATTGTGCACCCCTTTGTCCAGCTTTTGATGAGATTGCAGGTAAAAGCAATGCATGTTCTCTCTATGCGTTGCCTCTGATTATCGCGTTGTTTAATCTATCCGACCAAGGCGCAGGCAAAAGTTTTCTCTACTTGCATGCTGGATGTTTACACATACCATAGCCTGAGACATTGATTGATAGATGCGATTATTGTTGTTAAGTTACTTTTTTTTGCAACTAATTCAGTTCTTCAGAGTTAGATTTTCAGCACACAAGTGATCATGCGTAGCTTATCTCCTCAGGGTCGTAATACTATGGTTCCTTGCTGCTGTTGAATCCAAACTGACGAGTAAGTTGAGCTATATGTTTAGATCTGGCATTCTGGCAAGCAGGAGGAGCAATTCAATATCAATTACAGTAGGTAATGCATATGTTTCAGCTCGGTCATTTATTTTAGTTGACGTACTAGCATATTCAGCAGAAGAGAGGCTCTCCGTGGGAAATTCACCGGCGACTGGCCGCTACAGCTATGACGGGGCCTTCTGTACTTCTTATTGTGTCGCTCGCTGGAGGTTTGATGGACATATCATTTTTTGAAGTAAATTATGTGGCGGCCATCAAGGCTCCGGCGGCACAGCGTTTTGCCATCCCCGACACCATTCAAGGTCGTCATCCACCTCCGGCTGCCACCTCATATGGGAACTACATATGGAAACCAATCGTTGAGTTCTCGCCACCGGGGAACAAATCACTGGACGTGGCAAGGTTTGATCGGTATGATGATAAGTATTGTTTCTTAGGTGTTATAGCATAATAAAGATTGATCTCATTGTGGTGAATTTTGTACCACTGGGGGAAGTTACTGTGGACGAAGAGATCAAGGAAACATCTCCAAGCGCTGCATTTGAAATCATCGATCAGGTTGCGGCGTGTCCAATTATGCAGCGATCAAGTTTAATAGCTGCTCATCTGATTGTTTCGTGTTACACTGGTGCATACTGGAGAAGCCTCCTCTGCATCTTGCTGTTGTTGCGCTCTACTGTGTGTTCTTTGACTAGGGAAATACTTGATTGACAAGTACATGGTGACCACCTGCTGATCGATGCCTCACCGGCTGCTCACATCTGTTCTATGAGATTTGATTGCAAATTTACAATCTGTGACACGCTACCATGCAACATTAATGATTTTTATCCCGTAAAAAAATGTTAATGATTTTTTTACTGGATCGCCCTTTCCAGGCTTTTGATTTGTGGTAAAACGTCACATTACTTCGCCCTACTATGTGTCCGCTTTCATTGTTTAATCTATTATTGGCGTGCATATGTAAAGTTCATCTAAGTGTGTCTGAGTCTCCTGATTACAGCTAGGCGTGTATGATAGATTATGTTTTTTTCTATATTATTATTGGTTTACCACTTCTGAACTTCACAAGTTAGTTTGATCTCATCAGGATGTAAACAATATTACTTCGCAGCAACCCTGTGCAGTCCTGTTAATTAGATGGCTGCCTCTATGATTCGGGGTACATAATTAATACTGATTAGATTATTCTAGCAATATGAAAAATTGATCTCTTTAAGTCTATGTAAACTTTTGAGCACTAATATCGGCCAGGAAGCTTCTGTCACTTCTCCCTGTCTTTAATTCTAAGTGGTTTTGCTTTAATATTTATAGGTTTAGCCTGACACTCTTCGTAAATATAGCTCCGTTTACCTTCTATTGGTCCATGGGGAACATGATATGCCTATAGCCGTAGAAAGAAACATCCGGAATCAACCTCGACACAAATTCAATCAATCAAAGTTAGGTCGTATATGGCTTCACTATAATTTCATGGTTAATTATTTTGTGATATTTGAAGTATAACTTTCATGTAGAAATATCCATGGAAAATCATAGACAAAAATATCAAAATATAATTGAAAAACATGGACCATGTTTTGGGCCTACAAAGTGTATCTACAAGAATGTATGATGGCATATTTACTAATACAATAATGGTCAAAAAGTAGTGAAGTATCTAGCCCGTGCAGGTGCACGGGTTGATGACTAGTGCATTAGAATGTTTGGCACTAAATCTCTGAATGATGAGCATGATTGCAATGTTGTTAGTATGAACTCCTTGAATATCCATAGTATTAATGATGATTTCCCTAGTCATGATGAAAATGTCTCTTATAAGCATGTCAACTTTTGTTGAGTGCATAGAGTTTGCAGTTACACACCAAATACGAAAAATAGATTTTGCAAGAGGCATAAGTATTTGGAAACTAAATGGTTGCAAGAAAGGCTAGATGTTCGTGCTGAGAATTTAAACTTTCTTTGCCGTCCTTGTGAACTCTTCAATGAACGTGATCATTTCAATACCCAATGCAAATTTGTCGGTGTACTAGAGTAGGGGTACCCTAGTACCCCGAACTCGTGCACGGACAGTTGCAGCGCCCCACGGCCGGGCCGGCTTGATGGCCGCCAAGATCCTCAGTAGCTCCCTTGGAGCCATTCAAGAGCAAAGCAGTCAAGACCCCGGCAAGAGGAGCTTGCCGGGAAGGCCACTCAGGGCGCAAAGGAAACAAGACCCCGGCAAGAAGAGCTTGCGGGGAAGGCTTGGCGGGCGCTGATCCCCCAAACGCGACAAGGTTCCCGATGCGGCAAGGCACTTGCCGGGGCGGGCGACCTCTCTTCATCTCCGCTCCAGCTCACCCGCCAACGTGTCACCACGGGGCTCTCCCAAGGACGCGTGTCGGGGGGCTGTGCAGCCAGCGGAGAGAAGCGACAAGCAGCGCTGACAAGCTACCATCGTGGCGGACGGAGGCGCACTTAACGGTCCCTATTACACTGTTCGGGCGACTGAGACGGGCATTGATGACTCTTGTCCCTTGCCGTCAGAGTTAGGTATAGGTCACTGTACACTGTACAAAGCGGTGTACCAACCTAGGTTATTACCATTGTAACCTTGTCTACTTGCCATATGTGGTAACCCCTTGTGCCTATAAAAGGAGGGCCAGGGGCAACGTAGAGGGGGTTCGGTTCGGTTCGGGTCGGTTCGGCTCGATAAGAAACCACACTCACGCTAGGTCTTGTAGCCCGCATTGCTCCCTAGCAAGAACACAAGATAATCCACAAAGCAGCAGTAGGAGTATTATCTCCCCGGAGAGCTCCGGCTGGGTAAAATCGCGCCGTGTGCATCGCCGATCTGCTCTTTGTGCAATCTCCGCCCCCCTCCGAACCACAAGGGACCAGGGTCCCATAGGTGCTCGTGGGGCACGACCAGCACACCCCCGACATCTTTGGCGCGCCAGGTAGGGGAACTGGAGACGAGGGTGGCTCAGCTGGAGTCCACCCTCCAGAAGAGCGCCGAGGAGGTCGCCGGGTTGAAACGCGAGCGTGAGAAGGACGCTTACACCCTCGGCGAGCTGCAGGGTCGTTTGGCCGAAAAGATCAAGGAGATCGATGCCGCCAAGGACGTCAAGGCGGATCTGGAGCTGAAATTGACCACCTTGGCGGAGACGTTGAACGGCGCCAGGGAGCGGGAGACGGGCCTGCTGGAGAAAATCAAGGCCACCGAGGAGTTGCTGTCGAATGTCGTGACCGCCCAGAATAACCTTCGGGACATCATAATGCATTGGACAGAAGGTCTTGTGGACACCGCCGCCGGCATCCACAATGAGCTGATAGAGTTGGGGATGACAGATCTTGGATATTCCACCGATGAGAACCTCCAACCCAACGTCAAGCTCAGCCTATTCTTCAAAGGCGTGTTGGCGGGTATCCGCGGCTCCGGATGAGGTTCAAGCAATCGGCGGAGGAATCGCGCCAAGTTTGTGCCGAGGTTTCTCAAAAGGTGTTGATGAAGGTGGCCTTCCGCAACCCAGGCGTCGACTTCTCCAAGGCCCTCAAGTCCCTGCCTTCATCCGCCGATGTTGAAGCGCTCAAGACCCTTGTCGCACCCATTGTGGACAGGGTGAGCGGAGTCAAGAGGCTCGAGGGCGGCCGCGTGGACTAGGCCGCCAAGTCTATCTTTCTCTTGTCGCTGTAGATCATGTTTTGTGAGAAAAACCTATTAGATCTGCGACAAGTTATTATGTAATATACACTATCTTAGGCAATCGAATGCAACGTTATTTCCTTTACTCGATTTCTTCCCTTGTATGTTTTCACCCTACGCTTTCAGGGGAACTTGTCGGTGCAGGCACCCTTGCCGCGAGCGCCGAGTGCGGAACTTCAGCAGCCTGCTGGCGGGGTCGCTACCGACAAGCAACCTCGTCGCGGACTAGCCGCAGCTCGCTTAAGTTGTTGAGCGGACTCGAAACAAAGTAAGGGCGCGACTAGTCACGATTTGGTTCCTCCGCGCACAGGTTTTCCATACAAAGTACTTATCGTTCGAGGAAGATAACTCAAAAGTTTAAAACTGGTCGCTTAAACTTAGCAACTTAGCTTTTCTGTTGTCCATCTTCCGGCAAGGCGACAGTTCCTCGAGCGACGCTTGTCGGCCAACACCACTATCTCCTTCTCTCCCCCCGGTTAACTTGTGGGTGGACGAACCTTCTTCTTGCTTGAGAAGAAAGAAGAGAAAAAGAAAGTTGTGGGGGCCTAATGGCTCATTATCGCTTACCGGGTGCGGGTGCTGCACAAGATGTTAGTAAACACATGCATATTTAATTATGAAGGCATGTATTTAACAAAAATGTGCGCAACCATAGGCTTTACTGATGCACGGGGTCTGCGCCCGGCTTTGTACAAAGGATTACATGCAACAGCGGCAAGACTTGTACAAAAAGGGTGGTTGTCGGAACGGGTTCCGGCAACCGCGCCTCATGGGTAAAACTTACGAAGATGTTCTATGTTCCAGGAATTGCTCACCGGAATGCCATCTTCGGTCTCAAGGCGGACAGCGCCGGGCCTAGTGACTCGTTTCACCCGATAAGGGCCTTCCCACTTGGGCGTCAACTTGTTGGAATTCTTGGCGGATTGAACGCGCCGAAGAACAAGGTCGCCTTCCTCGAAGCTTCTGGCATTAACTTTGCGGCTATGGTAGCGACGCAAAGCTTGCTGGTAACGAGCAGCTCGTACAGCAGCTCGAAGACGATCTTCCTCGAGGAGCAGCGCCATCTTGTCGCAGCTGCTCTTGCTCAAGCTCATCATAAGCGAAGCGCCGAGGTGACCCGTATACGAGTTCCGTGGGGAGAACTGCCTCTGCTCCGTAGACTAGAGCAAAGGGTGTCCGCCATGGCTCGATTTGGCGTCGCCCTGATCGACCAAAGAACCACTGGCAGCTCCTCGATCCAGTTCCTTCCGCACTTGTGCAGCCTGTCAAAAGTTCTGGTCTTGAGTCCTCGCAGCACTTCAGCGTTTGCTCTCTCTGCTTGACCGTTGCTTCTCGGATGAGCAACGGAAGCGAAGCAGATCTTGGCGCCAAGATCTTGGGCGTACTGCATGAAGGTGCGACTCGTGAACTGTGTGCCGTTGTCGGTGATGATCCGGTTAGGAATCCCAAAACGGCAAACAATTGATGGCCTTCGGGAAGGGGAGTGTACGGTGGGTGCACCCCCGCAAGTCTCGTCGCCATCGGCTCGCGCCTTGTCGCCCCGTCGCGGCTGCGAAGCGCTTGGTTGCCGTGGGACGTCGGCGGTGGCGAAGCCGATGAGACTTTGAATTGTGGCCCTCCATTCATCGACCTTATCGGCCGTCGGAGGGTAATCTAGGAGTAATTGAGCTCTTGCCAAGGCTTCCGCTGGTGTGGTTGGCGGCAACGGCGTACGGAGCGAAGAACAGGATGTGCTCGGACTCCTAACCAAGTTAGGAGGAGCAGCATCCCGCCCCAGCGACCGTACCCCACTCGTACCGGCATGCTGGGGTGCATGCGGGTCTCGAGGGCCTCGGGATCCTCTAGCTTGGCCTTGGTCCAATGAGCGTATGGCGCCACGAGTATAGTGGCGCTGTCTGTCCCGCGCCTCCTGCGATGGACGCGGTGCGGATTCGGACGCCGACGCCCGCGCTGCGTTGTCCTTGGACCTGGCGGCATTCTGGGCTCTCTCGGCGACGCCGGTCCCTCCGCCAGCGTTTCCCCCACCACCTGATGGCTCCGGTGGTGGTGGGTTCGACGCAGACGGCTCAGCTGCTGCCGAAGGCTTCTTCTTCGGCGCCATGTCGACGGAGATGTCGATGAAGCTGCTCGGGCGACCGCCGGGTCAGGTTCGTACAGCCTCGACGCCCCCTACCTGGCGCGCCAAAGATGTTTGCCGTTTTGGGATTCCTAACCGGATCATCACCGACAACGGCACACAGTTCACGAGTCGCACCTTCATGCAGTACGCCCAAGATCTTGGCGCCAAGATCTGCTTTGCTTCCGTTGCTCATTCGAGAAGCAACGGTCAAGCAGAGAGGGCAAACGCTGAAGTGCTGCGAGGACTCAAGACCAGAACTTTTGACAGGCTGCACAAGTGCGGAAGGAACTAGATCGAGGAGCTGCCAGTGGTTCTTTGGTCGATCAGGACGACGCCAAATCGAGCCACTGGCCAGACACCCTTTGCTCTAGTCTACGGAGCAGCGGCAGTTCTCCCACGGAACTCAGATACGGGTCACCTCGAGTGCTCGCTATGATGAGTTTGAGCAAGAGCAGCTGCGACAAGATGACGCGCTGCTCCTCGAGGAAGATCGTCTTCGAGCTGCTGTACGAGCTGCTCGTTACCAGCAAGCTTTGCGCCGCTACCATAGCCGCAGTTAATCCCGAAGCTTCGAGGAAGGCGACCTTGTTCTTCGCCGCTCAATCCGCCAAGAATTCCAACAAGTTGACGCCAAAGTGGGAAGGCCCTTATCGGGTGAAACGAGTCACTAGGCCCGGCGCTGTCCGCCTTGAGACCGAAGATGGCATTCCGGTGAGCAATTCCTGGAACATAGAACATCTTCGCAAGTTTTACCCATGAGGCGCGGTTGCCGGAACCCGTTCCGGCAACCACCCTTTTGTACAAGTCTTGCCGCTGTTGCATGTAATCCTTTGTACAAAGCCGGGCGCAGACCCCGTGCATCAATAAAGTCTATGGTTGCGCACATTTTTGTTAATACATGCTTTCATAATCATATATGCATGTGTTTACTAACATCTTGTGCAGCACCCGCATCCGGTAAGCGATAATGAGCCATTAGGCTCCACAGCTTTCTTTTTCTCTTCTTTCTTCTCAAACAAGAAGGAGGTTCATCCACCCACAAGTTAACCGGGGGGAGGAGAGGAGGAGATAATTATGTGGGCCGACAAGCGTCGCTCGTGGAACCGTCGCCTTGCCGGAAAATGGACAACAGAAAAGCTAAGTTGCTAAGTTTAAGCGATCAGTTTTAAATTTTTCGAGTTATCTTCCTCGAACGATAAGTACTTTGTATGGAAATCCTGTGCGCGGAGGAACCAAATCATGACTAGTCGCGCCCTTACTTTGTTTCGAGTCCGCTCAACAACTTAAGTGAGCTGCAGCTAGTCCGCGACGAGGTTGCTTGTCGGTAGCGACCCCGCCAGCAGGCTGCTGAAGTTCCGCACTCGGCGCTCGCGGCAAGGGTGCCTGCACCGACAAGTTCCCCTGAAAGCGTAGGGCAGTAACATACAAGGGAAGAAATCGAGCAAAGGAAATAACGTTGCATTCGATTGCCTAAGATAGTGTATGTTACATAATAACTTGTCGCAGATCTAATAGATTTTTCGCCTAAACATGATCTACAGCGACAAGAAAAAGATAGACTTGGCGGCCTAATCCACGCGGGTCGCCTCGAGCCTCTTAACTCCGCCACCCTGTCCACAATGGGTGCGACAAGGGTCTTGAGCGCTTCAACATCGGCAGATGAAGGCAGGGACTTGAGGGCCTTGGAGAAGTCGACGCCTGGGTTGCGGAAGGCCACCTTCATCAACACCTTCTGGAGAGCCTCGGCACAGACTTGGCGTGATTCCTCCGCCAGCTTGCTTCGAACCTCATCCCGAGCCGCCGGATGCCCGCCAACACGCCTTTAAAGAATAGACTGAGCTTGACGCTGGGTTGGAGGTTCTCGTCGGTGGAATATCCAAGATCTGTCATCCCCAACGCTATCAGCTCATTATGGATGCCGGCGGCGGTGTCCACGAGACCTTCTCGTCCAATGCATTATGCTGTCCCAAGATTATTCTGGGCGGTCACAAGATTCGACAAGAACTCCTCGGTGGCCTCGATTTTCTCCAAGAGGCCCGCTTCCCACTCCCTCGGCGCTGCTCAACGCCTCCGGCAAGGTGGTCAATTTCAGCTCCAGTCCGCTTTGACGACCTTTGGCGGCATCGATTTCTTGATCTTTTCAGCCAAACGGCCCGCAGCTCGCCGAGGGTGTAAGCGCCCTTCTCACGCCAAGGCTTCAACTCCGGCGACCTCCTCGGCACTCTTCGGAGGGTGGACTCCAGCTGAGCCACCCTCGCCTCCAATTCCCTCTTGGCGGCCTCGGCAGCCGCGGCAACATCTTTTGCCTCTTGGAGTGGCCCGCTAATCGCTTGTTTGCCAAGCGAGATCTTCCTCAAAACTATCGAGGTTGATCTTCCGCTGCGCCACCACCTTCTCGAGCAGAGAGCTTCTCACCGCAAGCCTCGCTGCTCCTCAACCTCGCCCTTCTCCAAGATGAAGGCTGCACTCCTCGACAAGCTGCTCCCGAGCCTCGCTATGTCCCGAGGGTCTCTTTGTTGGCCCGTTGGAGCTCTTTTCGACGCTTTCTCCAAGTCAGCTCCGCCTCGCGACAAGCGCCTCCTCGACTCCAATTTGGTTTGTCGGGCGCGGTAGAGCGACAAGAACCTCCCGAGCAGCTGCTCCTCCTCGTGTTCACCACTGCTGCTGCTCGGGGCATCAACCAGCGACAGACTGGCGGAGGCAAGCAGCTCCGCATCGAAGGTCTCCCTTCGGCCGGGCGCCTGGAGCTTGATGCCCATGGGAGCTTGATAAAGACACCCCGACCGGCTTTGTGTAAGCGCGGGCTGGGGCTCCTCGAATCTGGTGCGCATCGGTGTCGGGGATCGGCGGTCGGCGCAGCGCTGGCGCCTCCGGCCTCCGGCCGCCAGGCGATCGCGGTTTCTCCCAGCCCTGCACCAGCGCCCTCGGCTGCCTCCTCGCCGGCGGGCTTGTCAGCACCAGCTTCCTCCTCCTCCATGTTGGCGGCGTCGACACTGTCGCCACCGGCGTCTTCCTCGCCGGCGGCCTCGGTTTCCATCGGGTCTCCAGCAGATGTATCTGATGGTCAGAAAGAGGAAGCACAAATCAAACAGATATTCGAAAGAGAGGAACGGAAAAGCAGAACCCAAGGGAAACTATCAAACAAGAAGATTACCGGCAGTGGGGCCTGTGGCCGCGGTCTCTACCACCGGGGGGTCGTCGGCGCCAGCCCTTGTCGGAGAAGCTCCCCTTGGCGGAGAAGCCTCCCTTGTCGGAGAGCGCTCCCTTGGCGGAGAATTCTCCCTTGGTGGCGTAGTTGAAGCAAGCAGGATCTCGGGAGTGACCTCCGGGGCCTCCTGATGAGGCTGAACTCTGGGTAGCCTCCGGCGCTCCATGATGTGGCTGCTCTGCTCCTACGAAATCCAACAAACCAGATATCAGTAAACAGAAAAGCACCCAAGCGCGCCAAACCACGTGAAGCGTACCAGGTACTTACGCTGGGGGCTGCGCTGGGGGCTGATCTGTTGAAGGGTTGCCGGATCCGGCAAGGGAGTTTCGGACGTGCCCCCTGTTGCTACAGGGGAGTCGTCTGAGACGAAAACCACCGGTGTCTTGGCCCTCTTCGACGTTCTCTGAACCAATGCCCTGAAGAAGAAAGTTCAGAGTGGAACCAATCTGATATAAGATAAAGCAATAAATTGGAAGAATACGAATAGCAGCGACAAGGTCTTACTCTTCCTCTTCTTCCTCGGAGCTGAGAGCGGAGAGATCAAACTCTGCTCCGGCACGACGAATTGGGGGAGAAGACTCTCTCTGACGCTTGGCGAGTGCAGGGGGCAGCGGCTCCGAAGGCCTCGCGCCCGCCGCCATGGCGAACGAGGCGCCTCGCAGGCAACAAGATTTGCCGCGTGGAGCGCGCGGGCGGCGAGGCGGCTGTTGGACTGGATGCTCCCCCGACACTTCTCCGGTCTTCCGGAGACGTCTCCTTGGCGGGACAGCGAGCTCCTCCTGCGGCAAGCTACTTGACGGCGGTGGAGAGGCGCCCCCGGCAGGCTCACTCGGGTCGTTGTCGGGCTCGGGCTGCTCCTCCCCACCGATGAACTCTTCTTGGTCGGCAAGGCTTGCCGCCTCGGCCCTCTCCGCCTCCTCGACGGTGAACCCAAATGCGCCGGCGGCAGCGGCCTCTGCGGCCTCCTCCAACCTTGTGGCAATGCGCGCCATCTCCTGAGCAGTGGTGTCGCGGGAGAGCCGCCTCTTCTCGTCGGCGTGGATCGGCGTTTCAACCAAAGTGTCAAAGAACTGCTGCACTATGTCATCGGCGGGCTCCTGCCAGGTTGGAACGATTCCATGGGAATCACACAACGGCATTATCGCACGGATGCCATCAAGCGACGAGTTGTTGCACAAAGGCACAACTCCCCTCGGCAGCATGCACCATCCTGGGTTATCCGGTTCAGGCTTGAACAGCTCCCGCAGCATGCCGTCAAGCTCCAAGGGGGTGAAGTTCCAGTTCAGACCCGGGCGCAGCCTCATGATATCCGCCGCGTTCTGGAACTCCCAAGCAGGCCTCCCTTTCTCTTGCAAGGGCGCAATACGGCGGCGAAGGAAGTCCGCGCCAACTGCTCCTACGGGAAGCCCTGCTTGCCGGAGACGCAAAATCCTAGTCGTGGCAATCTTCAACTTGTCGTCCTCCGGCGCCAAGTTGCTCCAGTCGTTGCCACGAACTATGGGGGTCTTGCGCATGGCAGTAAAAGGCTGGGGCTCCTCCTCTAAGATCCAGCACCAATCAGCCCTCCACTCCTCCCACTTACTGCGCAACTCTCCGTCAAGATATGCTTCCTTCTTGCCGATCCTAGAGGTCCATGCAATTCCTCCGGCAAGTGGCTCTCCTCTCTCTACGCGGGGTGAGAAGTAATGGTGGAAGAGTGCGACGTTTGGGTGGACTCCGACAAAGTTCTCGCAGAGATGTGCGAAAACGGCCATGGTAAGAATGGCGTTGGGGGTGAAGTCAAGGAGGCGGAGGCCATATGTGTTCATGACATCACAGAAAAATTCAGAAAAGGGCGGGCGGAGCCCGCACCAGAAGAAAATCGCGAAGAAGGGGTACCCGATCGAGACCTTCGCAGATGTGGCGGCGGAGATGACCCTCGTGCGCGGATGCGCCCGGGTCACCGTCGACCAAAAGAGGTAGTACATATCCACCAGCTCCTTCCTGTTGAGCAGAGGGTCGAAGAGGGCCCGCTCTTTCCGCAGCGCCGCGAGCCGCTGCGCCTCAACGGATTTCACGCCCTTCCCCTTATCGGCCTTCGGAGCCATCGGGAGTCGCGGTGAAGGAAGCCGACGGCGTGGGTGGCACCGTGGCAGAGGGGCGGGCGCCTCTCTGTGGGCTCGAGAAGGAAGGGAAAGCGGCGGAGGTTTTTCGATGTGACAGCGAGGGCAAGTGGGCGCCCTGCCCCGGTTCCCCGCTTATAAAGGGAGAGGGACGGCATTCGATTTTCCCATTAAAGAAAGCCCCACGATCTCCCCCACGACGCCACGTCCGGCGCGTGCCGTTCGTGGGAGACGTGGTGGGTCCAAGGCAAATAACGGCGTAATCAAGACCACGCGCGCCCGTGCACTGTTTTGGGCCTGGCCCAACAGAGCTTGGCGCCGTGTGTGGCCCAGGCCCGGGGGCTCCTGTCGGTGTACTAGAGTAGGGGTACCCTAGTATCCCGAACTCGTGCACGGACAGTTGCAGCGCCCCACGGCCGGGCCGGCTTGATGGCCGCCAAGATCCTCAGTAGCTCCCTTGGAGCCATTCAAGAGCAAAGCAGTCAAGACCCCGGCAAGAGGAGCTTGCCGGGAAGGCCACTCAGGGCGCAAAGGAAACAAGACCCCGGCAAGAAGAGCTTGCCGGGAAGGCTTGGCGGGCGCTGATCCCCCAAACGCGACAAGGTTCCCGACGCGGCAAGGCACTTGCCGGGGCGGGCGACCTCTCTTCATCTCCGCTCCAGCTCACCTGCCAACGTGTCACCACGGGGCTCTCCCAAGGACGCGTGTCGGGGGGCTGTGCAGCCAGCGGAGAGAAGCGACAAGCAGCGCTGACAAGCTACCATCGTGGCGGACGGAGGCGCACTTAACGGTCCCTGTTACACTGTTCGGGCGACTGAGACGGGCATTGATGACTCTTGTCCCTTGCCGTCAGAGTTAGGTATAGGTCACTGTACACTGTACAAAGCGGTGTACCAACCTAGGTTATTACCATTGTAACCTTGTCTACTTGCCATATGTGGTAACCCCTTGTGCCTATAAAAGGAGGGCCAGGGGCAACGTAGAGGGGGTTCGGTTCGGTTCGGGTCGGTTCGGCTCGATAAGAAACCACACTCACGCTAGGTCTTGTAGCCCGCATTGCTCCCTAGCAAGAACACAAGATAATCCACAAAGCAGCAGTAGGAGTATTATCTCCCCGGAGAGCTCCGAAGCTGGGTAAAATCCGCTCGTGTGCATCGCCTCGATCTGCTCTTTGCGCAATCTCCGCCCCCTCCGAACCACAAGGGACCAGGGTCCCATAGGTGCTCGTGGGGCACGACCAGCACACCCCCGACAAAATTGTTTCATGATCGTATTGTGTCCAAAAATTGTGATGACTTGATTTCCCTTGCACATCATAATGAACTTAGTTTTCTTTTGGGTTATGAACAAATGAAACGTATAACTAAGGATCTTCCAGAATTTGTCCTTGATAAAGTTCTTGATTTTGATCTAGAAGAAATTTTTATGTATTGTGTGGTGAATTGCATTAAAAATCCTTATATTGCCGATTACATAAAGAAAAGAAAAAAAATAGAGGATGAAGATAACACAAATGAAAGGGAAGAGGCTTCCCAATATCCTCCTATTATTTCCTATGATGAATCAGGTAAGAGGAGGAGCCTTCTATCCAACCAATCTCATCGATAAGGAGCTAAAAAAAGAGGGTTAAACCCACACATGATGTGAAGAAGAAAAAGAAAAGACGGAGAAACAAAGGCAAAAAGGTATCCCTCCCAAATGTTATTGCTCCTATTACTCATTGTGATGATGATAATTGCTATACTATTGGTGCTATTCATACTATTAATGATGAGAGTGATTATGCTTATGATATGAAAAGGCCCAAGCTTGGGGATGCTATGTTTGATGAGAATGACAAGTTTGAGAATATATTTGCTGAAATTAATGTTTGTCCCAAGCTTGGGGATGCTATGTTTAATGAATATGATATTTTTAGTCTCCCAAGTTTTGATATGCAAATTTATTATGATGATAGCATGCCTCCTACAAATGATGATTATATTAATGAAAGTGGGTTTGGAAGAGTGTCAAATTTAGGAAGTATTGATCCCACTATTTTGGAGGGTGTTGAATCTTATTGTGATAAATATGAAAGTGGATTTGGAGAGGTCATGACTTTATTTAGTATTGATTCCACTATCTTGGAAGAGGTTTCAATTGATTATGATGAGAACAAAGTTTCTACTTACGATGATTATTGTGATGATACTTATGCTATAAAAAGTAGTGATTATTATATTTATAAAACTTTTCATGATTATGATTACGCTTTTTTGAACATTACTCCTTTAACCTGGAAACAATTTATAGTATTCGAGTTTCTTATGATACTCCCACAATTCCGAATGAGAAGAATTTTGCTTATGTGGAAACTAATAAAATTTCTATGCTTGTAGATCATGAAAAGAATGTTGTAGGTGCTGGTTATATTGTTGAATTCATTCATGATGCTACTGAAAATTATTATTAGGGAGGAATATTTTCTTGTAGGAATTGCAATAATATCAAGTTTCCTCTCTATGTGCTTAAAATTTTGAAGTTATGTTTTTTTGCCTTCCTATGCTAGTTGATTATTGTTCCCATAAGTTGTTTGGTCACAAAATCCTTATGCATAGGAAGTGGGTTAGACTTAAATGTGCTAGTCATATTCTTCATTATGCTCTCTTTATGTTTCAATTCTTATCTTTTATGTGAGCATCATTGAGATCAACATGCCTAGCTAGGGGCGTTAAACGTTAGCGCTTGTCGGGAGGTAACCCAATTTTATTTTTGTTCCTTGATTTTTATTCCTGTTTAGTAATAAATAATCTATCTAGCCTCTTGTTAGATGTGGTTTTATGTTTTTATTAGTGTTTGTGCCAAGTAGAACCTTTGGGAAGACCTGGGTGACGTCTTTATGATCATGCTGTAAAAAACAGAAACTTTAGTGCTCACGAGATTAGCTGCCACTTTTTACTGGAGAGTGCTTTTAGGTTGATTCTTTTTGCAGTTGATTAATAGACAAATTCCTCAGGTCCACCAATTTATTTTAGAATTTTTGGAGTTCCAGAAGTATACGTTTGATACAGATTACTACAGACTGTTCTGTCTTTGACAGATTCTGTTTTTCTATGTGTTGTTTGCTTATTTTGATGAATCTATGAGTAGTATGGGAGTTTATGAACCATAGATAAGTTGTAATACAGTAGATATTACACCAATATGAATTTAGAATTAGTTCACAAGAGTACCTAAGTAGTGATTTATTTTCTTATACTAACGGAGCTTACGAGTTTTCTGTTAAGTTTTGTGTTGTGAAGTTTTCAAGTTTTGGGTAAAGATTCAATGGACTATGGAATAAGGAGTGGCAAGAGCCTAAGCTTGGGGATGCCCAAGGCACCCCAAGGAAATATTCAAGGACAACCAAGAGCCTAAGCTTGGGGATGCCCTGGAAGGCATTCCCCCTTTCGTCTTCGTTCATCGGTAACTTTACTTGGAGCTATATTTTTATTCTCCACATGATATGTGTTTAGCTTGGAGCGTCAATTTATTTTGTTAGGATTTGCTTCCTGTTATATAGAACAATGTTTTGCATCTTTTATTTCAATAGAAGTGGCATTGATAGCCTTTACTATGCCTATTTTACAAGTCTTCATGTTGCTGTTTGAAAACAGAAAGTTTACCGCTGTTGCAAAAATTACCTAGAAAATTCAGAATGTGATAAAATGTTGAAACCTTTTGCATAATAAGCTCTGATAAATTTACTACAGTGATAATTTTGTTTCATAATTTTTGGAGCTAGGAAATATGGATCTTGCTGCATTCTTTACAGACTGTCCTGTTTAGGCAGATTGCTGTTATGTTTGCATTGTTTGCATATGTTTGCTTCTTTAATGATTCTATTTGAGGATATGACTATTAAATATGCAGAGAGAATTTAGTATTCAATGTTGAATACTAATTTTAGTGATTTGCTACTGTAGAGTATGATATTGGTTTATACTAACTTATCTCACGAGTCCTTGTTGAGTTTTGTGTGGATGAAGCTTTTGAGATTTAGGGAGACCGTGATATGAGAGGAATTAAGGAGACACAAAGTATCAAGATTAGGGATGCCCAAGGCATCCCAAGATAATATTTCAAGAAGTCTCAAGCGTCTAAGCTTCGGGATGCCCCGGTTGGCATCCCACCTTTCTTCTTCGACAACTCTCGGTTAGTATCGGTTGATCCTAAGTTTTTGCTTCTTCACGTGATGTTTTCTATTCTTAGAATGTCATTTTATTTTGTTTTGCTTGCTGTTTGAATAAAGTATCAAGATATTAAATTATTAATTGGGAGAGTCTTCATATAGCTAAATAATTATTTAACTACTCATTATTCTTCACTTATATCTTTTTGGAGTAGTTTGTCATTTACTCGTGTGCTTCACTTATATCCTATGAGTAAATAGTTGAATGATTTGAATATCATAAATCTGAAATTATATATGTTTCATATTCTTATCCCATGGGGAGTGATGACTTCACATATAAGTAGAGGTGGTAAATTTATTGAAGGTTAGCAAACATTGTATTGGTCACTTGAACAATTCATGAAAGAATATTGAGGGAACAGAGGTATCACATATAAATATACTATCTTGGACATCTTTTATAATTGTGAGCACTCATAAAAATATGACATGCTAAAAGGTTGGTGTTGGACAAGGAAGAGAACATAATGGGTTATGTTTTCTTATATCTGAAATAAAGTATATTGTCATGGATCATCCAACATGTTGAGCTTGCCATTCGCCCTCATGCTAGCCAAATTCTTTGCACCAAGTAGAGATACTACTTGTGCTTCCAAACATCCCTTAAACCAGTATTGCCATGAGAGTCCACCATACCTACCTATGGATTGAGTAAGATCCTTCAAGTAAGTTGTCATCGGTGCATGCAATAAAATTGCTCTCTAAATATGTATGATCTATTAGTGTGTAGAAATTAAGCTTTATACGATCTTGTGATGTGGAAGCAATAAGAGCAACGGAATGCATAATAAAGGTCCCTATCACAAGTGGCAATATAAAGTGACATTCTTTCGCATTAAGATTTTGTGTATCCAACTATAAATGCGCATGACAACCTCTGCTTCCCTCTGCGAACGGCCTATCTTTTATTCTTGTCTTATACCTTATGCAAGAGTCATGGTGATCTTCACCTTTCCTTTTTACATTTTATCCTTTGGCAAGCACATTGTGTTGGAAAGATCCTGATATGTATATCCAATTGGATCTAAGGCATCATGAACTATTATTGTTGACATTACCTGAGGTAAAAGGTTGGGAGGCGAATCTATAAGCCCCTATCTTTCTCTGTGTCTGATTAAAACTTTGAACCCATAAATATCGCGTGAGTGTTAGCAATTGAGAAAGACTAAATGATAGTTGAGTATGTGAAGTTTGCTGAAAATAAGATGAATTGTAATTGTTTAATGACTAATAACATGGTTTGTTAGTTTTCAAGAAAGTTTATGATCTATACTTTAACATGTGAATAGTTTGTTACTTGATCATGAAAAGTTTTATGAGATGAGCTACTGTTATGACATATGATGATGCTATAAAAGGTGATTGAAATTATCATTGATCAAACTTGTGCACCTGCTAGCATTCACACTTTATAAATTATTTCTTTTATCATTTACCTACTCGAGGACGAGCAGGAATTAAGCTTGGGGATGCTGATACGTCTCCAACGTATCTATAATTTATGAATTATTCATGCTATTATATATTCTTTTTTGGATGTTTAATGGGCTTTATTATACACTTTTATATTATTTTTGGGACTAACCTATTAACCAGAGGCCTAGCCCAAATTGCTGTTTTCTTGCCTATTTCAGTGTTTCGAAGAAATGGAATATCAAACGGAGTCCAAACGGAATGAAACCTTCGGGAGAGTTATTTTTGGAATGGAAGCAATCCAGGAGACTTGGAGTAGACGTGAGGGAAGCTTCGAGGAAGCCACGAGGCAGGGAGGCGCTCCCTACCCCCTGGGCGCGCCCCCACCCTCATGGCTCCCTGACCGACTTCTTTCGCCTATATATATCCATATACCCTAAAAACATCGTGGAACACAATAGATCGGGAGTTCCGCCGCTGCAAGCCTCTGTAGCCACCAAAAACCAATCTAGACCTGTTCCGGCATCCTGCCGGAGGGGGGAACCCTGACCGGTGGCCATCTTCATCATCCCGGCGCTCTCCATGATGAGGAGGGAGTAGTTCACCCTCGGGGCTGAGGGTATGTACCAGTAGCTATGTGTTTGATCTCTATCTCGTGTTCTTGAGATGGTACAATCTTGATGTATCGCGAGCTTTACTATTATAGTTGGATCTTATGATGTTTCTTCCGCCCTCTACTCTCTTGTGATGGATTGAGTTTTCCCTTGAAGTTATCTTATCGGATATAGTCTTTAAGGATTTGAGAACACTTGATGTATGTCTTGCATGTGCTTATCTGTGGTGACAATGGGATATTCATGTGATCCACTTGATGTATGTTTTGGTGATCAACTTGCGGGTACCGCTCGTGAACTTATGCATAGGGGTTGGCACATGTTTCCGTCTTGACTCTCCGGTAGAAACTTTGGGGCACTCTTTGAAGTTCTATGTGTTGGTTGAATAGATGAATCTAAGATTGTTTGATGCACATCGTATAATCATACCCACAGATACTTGAGGTGACATTGGAGTATCTAGGTGACATTAGGGTTTTGGTTGATTTGCGTCTTAAGGTGTTATTCTAGTACGAACTCTATGATAGATCGATCCAAAAGAATAACTTTGAGGTGATTTCGTACCCTACAATAATCTCTTCGTTTGTTCTCCGCTATTAGTGACTTTGGAGTGACTCTTTGTTGCATGTTGAGGAATAGTTATATGATCCAATTATGTTATTATTGAAGAGAGAACTTGCACTAGTGAAAGTATGAACCCTAGGCCTTGTTTCCTAGCATTGCAATACCGTTTACACTCACTTTTATCGCTTGTTACCTTGCTGTTTTTATATTTTCAGATTACAAAAACCTATATCTACCATCCATATTGCACTTGTATCACCATCTCTTCGCCGAACTAGTGCACCTATACCATTTACTATTGTATTGGGTGTGTTGGGGACACAAGAGACTCTTTGTTATTTGGTTGCAGGGTTGCTTGAAGAGAGACCATCTTCATCCTACGCCTCCCACAGATTGATAAACCTTAGGCCATCCACTTGAGGGAAATTTGCTACTGTCTTACAAACCTCTGCACTTGGAGGCCCAACAACGTCTACAAGAAGAAGGTTGTGCAGTAGACATCAATAACTAATAGATTTTTGCAATAAGTATGTGAGTTCTTTAGGACTAATGTTGACATGAATTATACGCACTCTCACCCTTCCACCGTTGCTAGCCTCTCTAATACCGCGCACCTTTCGCCGGTATCATACACCCACCATATACCTTCCTCAAAACAGCCACCATACCTACCTATTATGGCATTTCCATAGCCATTCCGAGATATATTTCCATGCAACTTACCACCGTTCCATTTATTATGACACGCTTCATCATTGTCATATTGCTTTGCATGATCATGTAGTTGACATCGTATTTGTGGCAAAGCCACCTTTATAATTCTTTCATACATGTCACTCTTGATTCATTGCATATCCTGGTACACCGCCGGAGGAATTCACATAGATTCATATTTTGTTCTAAGTATCGAGTTGTAATTCTTGAGTTGTAAGTAAATAAAGTGTGATGATCATCATTATTAGAGCATTGTCCCATGTGAGGAAAGGATGATGGCGACTATGATTCCCCCATAAGTCGGGATGAGACTCCGGACGAAAGAAAAAAAAAGAAAAAAAGAGGCCAAAAAAAAAGAGAAGACCCACATAAAAAATGAGAGAAAGAGAGAAGGGACAATGTTACTATCCTTTTTCCACACTTGTGCTTCAAAGTAGCACCATGATCTTCATGAAAGAGAGTCTCTTATTTTGTCACTTTCATATACTAGTGAGAACTTTACATTATAGAACTTGGCTTGTATATTCCAATGATGGGCTTCCTCAAAATGCCCTAGGTCTTCGTGAGCAAGCGAGTTGGATGCACACCCACTTAGTTTCTTTTGTTGAGGTTTCATACACCTATAGCTCTAGTGCATCCGTTGCGTGGCAATCCCTACTCACTCACACCGATATCTATTCATGGGCATCTCCATAGCCCATTGATTCGCCTAGTTGATGTGAGACTATGTTCTCCTTTTTTGTCTTCTCCACAACCACCATTCTATTCCACCTATAGTTTGAGAAGATCAAAAGTATTGCGTGAAGATTGAAAAAGTTTGAGAACATCAAAATTATGAAACAATTGCTTGGCTTGTCATCGGGGTTGTGCATGATTTAAATACTTTGTGTGCTGAAGATAGAGCATAGCCAGACTATATGATTTTTTAGGGATAACTTTCTTTGGCCATGTTATTTTGAGAAGACATGATTGCTTTGTTAGTATGCTTAAAGTATTATTATGTCAATATTAAACTTTTGTCTTGAATCTTTCGGATCTGAACATTCATGCCACAATAAAAAAATTACATTGAGAAATATGCTAGGTAGCATTCCACATTAAAAATTCTGTTTTATCATTTACCTACTCAAGGACGAGCAGGAATTAAGCTTGGGGATGCTTGATACGTCCCAACGTATATATAATTTTTGATTGTTCCATGCTATTATATATTCTGTTTTGGATGTTTAATGGGCTTTATTATACACTTTTATATCATTTTTGGGACTAACCTATTAACCCAAGGCCCAGTGCAAATTGCTGTTTTTTTGCCTATTTTAGTGTTTCGCAGAAAAGGAATATCAAACGGAGTCCAAACGGAATGAAACCTTCGGGAGAGTTATTTTTGGAACAAACGTGATACAGAGGACTTGGAGTGGACGTCAAGAAACGAACGAGGAAGCCACGAGGTAGGGAGGCGCGCCTGCCCCCCTGGGCGCGCCCCCACCCTCGTGGGCCCCTCGTAGCTCCACCGACCTACTTCTTCCTCCTATATATACCTACGTTCCCCGAAACCATCCAGGAGCACCACGAAACCCTATTTCCACCGCCGCAACATTCTGTACCCGTGAGATACCATCTTGGGGCCTTTTCCGGCGCTCTGCCGGAGGGGGCATCGATCATGGAGGGCTTCTACATCAACACCATAGCCTCTCTGATGATGTGTGAGTAGTTTACCACAGACCTTCGGGTCCATAGTTATTAGCTAGATGGCTTCTTTCTCTCTTTGGATCTCAATACAAAGTTCTCCTCGATCTTCTTGGAGATCTATTCGATGTAACTCTTTTTATGTGTGTTTGTCGAGATCCGATGAATTGTGGGTTTATGATCAAGATTATCTATGAACAATATTTGAATCTTCTCTGAATTCTTTTATGTATGATTGGTTATCTTTGCAAGTCTCTTCGAATTATCAGTTTGGTTTGGCCTACTAGATTGATCTCTCTTGCAATGGGATAAGTGCTTAGCTTTGGGTTCAATCATGCGGTGCTAGATCCCAGTGACAGTAGGGGAAACGACACGTATTGTATCGTTGCCATCGTGGATAAAATGATGGGGTTTATATCATATTGCTTGAGTTTATCCCTCTACATCATGTCATCTTGCCTAATGCGTTACTCCGTTCTTATGAACTTAATACTCTAGATGCATGCTGGATAGAGGTCGATGTGTGGAGTAATAGTAGTAGATGCAGGCAGGAGTCGGTCTACTTGTTGCGGACGTGATGCCTATATACATGATCATGCCTAGATATTCTCATAATTATGCAGTTTTCTATCAATTGCTCGACAATAATTTGTTCACCCACCATAATACTTATGCTATCTTGAGAGAAGCCACTAGTGAAACCTATGGACCCCTGCTACCTCTTGAGCACTGCGTTGGATTTCCTTGAAGAGGAAAGGATGATGCAGCAAAGTAGCGTAAGTATTTCCCTCAGTTTTTGAGAACCAAGGTATAAATCCAGTAGGAGGCTACGTGCGAGTCCCTCGTACCTGCACAAAACAAATAACTCCTCGCAACCAACGCGATAAGGGGTTGTCAATCCCTTCACGGTCACTTACGAGAGTGAGATCTGATAGAGATGATAGATAATATTTCTGGTATTTTTGTGACAAAGAAGCAAAGTAAAATAAAAGCAAAGTAAAAAAGCAAAGGCAATAGTAAAGTGTTGGAAGATTAATATGATGAAGATAGACCCGGGGGCCATAGGTTTCACTAGTGGCTTCTCTCAAGAGCATAAGTATTCTACGGTGGGTGAACAAATTACTGTTGAGCAATTGACAGAATTGAGCATAGTTATGAGAATATCTAGGTATGATCATGTATATAGGCATCACGTCCGAGACAAATAGACCGACTCCTGCCTGCATCTAATACTATTACTCCACTCATCGACCGCTATCCAGCATGCATCTAGAGTATTAAGTTCAAGAAAACAGAGTAACGCCTTAAGAAAGATGACATGATGTAGAGGGATAAATTCATGCAATATGATAAAAACCTCATCTTGTTATCCTCGATGGCAACAATACAATACGTGCCTTGCTGCCCCTGCTGTCACTGGGAAAGGACACCGCAAGATTGAACCCAAAGCTAAGCACTTCTCCCATTGCAAGAAAAACCAATCTAGTAGGCCAAACCAAACTGATAATTCGAAGAGACTTGCAAAGATAACCAATCATACATAAAAGAATTCAGAAAAGATTCAAATATTGTTCATAGATAATCTTGATCATAAACCCACAATTCATCGATCTCAACAAACACACCGCAAAAAGAGGATTACATCGAATAGATCTCCACGAGAGAGAGAGGGGGAGAACATTGCATTGAGATCCAAAAAGAGAGAAGAAGCCATCTAGCTACTAACTATGGACCCGAAGGTCTGTGGTAAACTACTCACACTTCATCGGAGGGGCTATGATGTTGATGTAGAAGCCCTCCGTGATCGATGCCCCCTCCGGTGGAGCTCCAGAACAGGCCCCAAGATGGGATCTCGTGGGTACAGAAGGTTGCGGCGGTGGAATTAGGTTTTTGGCTCCGTATCTGATTGTTTGGGGGTACGTAGGTATATATAGGAGGAAGGAGTACGTCAGTGGATCAACAGGGGCCCCACGAGGGTGGAGGGCACGCCTGGGGGGGAGGGTGCACCACCCTACCTCGTGGCCTCCTCGAAGCTTCCTTGACTTAGGGTCCAAGTCTCTTGGATCATGTTTGGTGAGAAAATCACGTTCTCGAAGGTTTCATTCCGTTTGAACTCCGTTTGATATTCCTTTTCTGCAAAACTCTGAAATAGGCAAAAAACAGCAATACTGGGCTGGGCCTCCGGTTAATAGGTTAGTCCCAGAAATAGTATAGAAGTGGATAATAAAGCCCAATATGGTCCAAAACAGTAGATAATATAGCATGGAGCAATAAAAAATTATAGATACGTTGGAGACGTATCACCCCCTGGTCTATCTTCCATCATATTAATCTCCCGTCAACTAGATATTTCTTTCGCTATTTATTTTGCAATCTTTACTTCTAATCTTTATCATAAAAATACCAAAAATATTATCTTATCATCTCTATCAGATCTCACTTTTGCAAGTGGCCGTGAAGGGATTGACAACCCCTTTATCGCGTTGGTTGCAAGGTTATTATTTGTTTGTGTGGGTATGAGGGACTTGCGTGTGGCCTCCTACTGGATTGATACCTTGGTTCTCAAAAACCGAGGGAAATACTTACGCTACTTTGCTGCATCACCCTTTCCTCTTCAAGGAAAAAACCAACGCATGCTCAAGAGACAGCACTAGGTAGCACGATCAATCCTAGAATAGTGATTCAATAACCAACACGCTAAGAATGATATTATTGTCCTTTAACTACCAAACAATGGGGTTGCTAGGAGTATTGATTTCACACATCATGATTCACTTGTCCGTACTCTGGTTACAATAACACGAAGACCAATGGATGATTAATGATGGCGAGAAGTATCACTGTACCAAGAATTCACAAGATGGTGTGCAATTCCTATGATATTCTCAACATAAAGGGGGTAATACTCCATGGTAGAACAGACAAAAGGTTGGATTGGCTTTCCTAATCCGTGGAATACAACCACTTTTACCCAACCCTCGAAATGGACAAGGTACTGGAGTTTGTTTCTCCTGGTCCTTCCGAAGTAGAATGGCCTGACGGATCGCAAGAGTAATGGGCGTTTATGAACAAATGCATGACATACTATTGACTACCAACTGATATACTAAGGCCAGAATACCACTTAAGAGGGACAACTCAAAGGAACATACATTTTTCCGATTTGTGGATGCATGGACTAGCATGTCGAACAAGTTCATCATATTTCTTCCAAGTAACCCGTGCAGAAAGGTAGGACTTGCAGAGTCACAATATAATGGAGAACTCATCAAGAGCACTCTTATTGTGACCTTTGGGCTCAAAAGAACTTCTTCCGTATTTGTTAATGGTATTGGAAGAACGATATACCACGGACCTCGAGGACTATCACAAAGGTTACTAATATCCTAAAGAAACGAGCAATACTATCAATAGAAAGTAAGTAGAGCGAATCTTGGGTTTAATAACTAATAATCCCCAAGTGCAGGGAATCATCGTAGCAATTCCCAATGGTGGAAGTGATAAGTATGGATTGTCGAGCCCACAAGGAGCTAAAGGTAAGATCAATATTCTCTCAAGTCCTATCTGCCACTGATACAACTCTACGTACACCAAACGTTTGCTTCCAACTAGAAACGAGAAATAAAACTACGTTGTGGGTATGAAGAGGATAACTTTGCATGATAACGGAGAGCTAAAACATAAAAGTAGGTGCTGTTATCATAAAGTTAGAATATATTACTAAATATTATAAATAGGGAGTGTGGAACAATGATGGGTCGGTGTGGCGAAATTATCCTAGGCAATTGTTAACAAGACCGGTAATCACTATTGCAATTTCATATGAGAGAGAGGCATAAGCTAACATACTTTCTCTTCTTGGATCATATGCACTTATGATTGGAACTCTAGCAAGCATCCGCAACTACTAAAGATCATTAAGGTAAAACCCAACCATAGCATTAAAGCACCAAGTCCCCTTTATCCCATATGCAACAACCCCCTTACTCGGGTTTATGCTTCTGTCACTCAAGCAATCCACTATAAGCGGATCATGAACGTATTGCAACACCCTATAGCGGGAATCCCTCACGCTTGCGCGACACGGAGGTCACAATATGACAACACCAAAATAAAATATACAACTCATACCAATCTAGATCATTAGTCAACCCAAATATAAAGGATATCTACTCAAAACATCATAGGATGTCAACACATCATTGGATCATAATATGTGGCATAAAGCACCATGTTCAAGTAGGGATTACAGCGGGGTGCGGGAGAGTGGACCGT
Organism: Aegilops longissima; assembly: GCA_021605205.1. Taxonomy (NCBI): domain Eukaryota; kingdom Viridiplantae; phylum Streptophyta; class Magnoliopsida; order Poales; family Poaceae; genus Aegilops; species Aegilops longissima. Next base: position 733,687,160 of record CM038682.1, on the reverse strand, counting down.
GTAAAAGAGATGAGGATGGTGATGATGATGGTGATGTTGATGAAGACGATCACCGCGGCGATGATTCCCCTCCCGATGGCACTCCAGCGCCACCGAGAGAGAGGAGGAGAGGTTCTCCCCCTTGTGCTTCCTCCTTCATGGCCTCCCCCCCTAGATGGGGAGAGGTTCTCCCTCTGGTCCTTGTCCTTCATGGCGATGATGGCACCTCCGGGATCCTCCTCCATGGCCTCCGGTGATGATGGCCCACTCCAGTAGGGTGCCAGAGAGGGCCTAGATTGATTTATCGTGGCTACAGAGGCTTGCGGTGGCGGAACTTCCGATCTAGGTTATTTTCTGGAGGTTTGGGTATTTATAGGAGAGGTTGGCGTCGAGAACAAGTCAGTTGGCTCCATGGGAAGTCCCTGAGGCACAGGGGCACACCCTCCACCCTCGTGGGGCCCACGGGACTCCCCTCCGATAACTCTTCATTCCAGTATTTTTTATATTTTCCAAAAAAATTCTCCGTTGATTTTCATCGCATTCCGAGAACTTTTATTTCTGCACGAAAACAACACCACGGTAGTTCTGCTGAAAACAGCGTCAGTCCGGGTTAGTTCTAATTAAATCATAGAAAACTATTGTAAACATGGCATGAATACTTCGTAAATTATAGATACGTTGGAGACGTATCAGGATCCCCAAGCTTAATTCCTGCTCGTCCTCGAGTAGATAAATGATAAAAGAAATAATTTATGAAGTGTGAATGCTAGCAAGTGCATAAGTTTGATCAATCATAGTTCCAATCACTTCTTCTAGCATCATTATATATCATAACAGTAGCTCAACTCATAAAACTTCTCATGATCAAGTAACAAGCTAATCACATGTTAAAGTATAGATCATAAACTTTCTTGAAAACTAACAAATCGTGCTCTTAGTCATCAAACAATTGCAATTCATCTTATTTTCGGGAAGGATCTATGTAAGAGCTTTGATTCAGCAAACTCCACATACTCAACTATCATTTAATCTTTCACAATTGCTAACACTCATGTGATATTTATGGGTTTAAAGTTTTAATCCGACACAGAGAAAGATAGGGGCTTATAGTTTCGCCTCCCAACCTTTTACCTCAAGGGTAATGTCAATAATAATAATTTATGAAAACCTACATCCAAGTATATATATATATATATATATATATATATATATATATATATATATATATATATATATATATATATATATATATATATATATATATATATATATATATATCCGGATCGCTCCAACACAAAGTTCTTGCCAAAAGAAAAAGTGTAAAAAGGAAAGGTGATGATCACCATGACTCTTGTATAAGGGTAGAAGATAAAAGTAAATAGGCACTTCGCAGAGGGAGGCAGAGGTTGTCATGCACTTTTATGGTTGGATGCACGAAATCTTAATTCAAAAGAACGTCACTTCATATTGCCGCTTGTGACAAAGACCTTTATTATGCAGTCCGTCGCTTTTATTTCTTCCATATCACAAGTTCGTATAAAGCTTATTTTCTTCGCACTAGCAGGTCATACATATTCAAGGAGCATTTTTTATTGCATGCACCGATGGCAATTTACTTGAATGATCTTACTCAATCCATAGGTAGGTATGGTGGACTCTCATGTCAAAACTGGGTTGAGGAATATTTGGAAGCACAAGTAGTATATCTACTTGGTGCAAAAAATTTGGCTAGCATGAGAGGGAAAGGCAAGCTCAACATGTTGGATGATCCAAGACAATATAATGTTTCAGATATAGGAAAACATAACCCATTAAGTTGTCTTCCTTGTCCAACATCAACTTTTTAGCATGTCATATTTTAATGAGTGCTCACAATTACAAAAGATGTCCAAGATAGTATATTTATATGTGAAATCTCTCTTCCTTCAATATTCTTTCATGAATTGTTCAAGTGACCAATTCTGCGATTGCTAACTTCCAATAAGTTTAGTACCTATACTTATTATGTGTGAAGTGATTAGTCCCCATGTTATAAGCATATGAAACGTATATAAATTCAGATTTATGATATTCAATTCATTTAACCATTTACTCATAGGATATACGTGAAGCGCGTGAGTAAATGACAAACTACTCCAAAAGATATAAGTGAAGAACACTGAGTAGTCAAATAATTAACTAGCCATGGGAGGATTCTTTTTCATTCAAGATTTCAGATCTAATGATTTTATTCAAACAGCAAGTAAAATTGAAAATACGCTCCAAGAAAAACACATATCATGTGACGAATAAAAATATAGCTCCAAGTAAGGTTTATCGATAGTTTTGAAGACGAAAGAGGGGATGCCTTCCAGGGCATCCCCAAGCTTAGGCGCTTGAGTCTTCCTTGAATATTACCTTGGGGTTCCTTGGGCATCCCCAAGCTTAGGGTCTTTCAACTCCTTATTCTCCTCATATTGATATCTCACCCAAAGCTTGAAAACTTCAATCACACAAAACTTAACGGAACTTCGTGAGGTAGGTTAGTATGATAAAGAGTAAGCCATTCACTTTGGTACTGTCAAGGACAAGGTTCATAATTTTTCTCACACAATACCTACTGTACCATATCAGTTCTACAATTTATATTGAGAAATATAAGCCATAGAAACTAGAAAAAAGCAAACCATGCAATGAAAACAGAATCTGTCAGAAACAGAACAGTCTGTAATGATCTGAACAGAAACCATACTTCTGATACTCCAAAAATTATGAAATAAGTTGGTGGACGTGAGGAATTTGTCTATTAATCGTCTGCAAAAAGAATCAACTCAAAATCACTCTTCTGTAAAAAATGACAGCTATCCTCGTGAGCGCAAAGTTTCTGTTTTTTTACAGCAAGATCACATTAACTTTCACCCAAGTCTTCCCAAAGGTCTTACTTGGCACTTTATTGAAACAAAATCTATAAAACATGATTACTAAAGTAGCTTAATCATGTAAACACACAAAAACAGTAAGGGTAAATATTGGGTTGTCTCCCAACAAGCGCTTTTCTATAATGCCTTTTAGCTAGGCATGATGATTTCAATGATGCTCACATAAAAGATAAGAATTGAAACATAAAGAGAGCATCATGAAGAATATGACTAGCACATTTAAATCTAACCCACTTCCTATTGCTAGGGATTTTTTGAGAACATAATTTATAGGAACAAGAATCAACTAGCATAGGAAGGCAAAACAAGTATAATTTCGAAACTTTAAGCACATAGAGAGGAAACTTGATATTATTGCAATTCCTACAAGCATGTATTCCTCCCTCATAATAATTCTCAGTAGCATCATGAATGAGTTCAAAAATATAACCATCACATAAAGCATTCTTTTCATGATCTCCAAGCATAGAAATTTTACTACTCCCCACATAAGCAAAATTCTTCTAATTCAGAATAGTGGGATCACTAATTCCTAAAGTTGACACTCTTCCAAACCCGCTTTAGATGATAGTATTATTCATACTCCAAAAGATATAAGTGAAGTTCATGGAGCATTCTACAATTAATATAGTCTAACCAATATCCAAGCTCAAAATATATAAGTGAAGCACACGAAGCATTCTATAAAACCATACTCAAAAGATTTAAGTGAAGCACAAAGAGCAATAAGATCATACTTAAAAGATATAAGTGAAACACATGAATCATTCTACAAATCGATGAAGGGATATCTCATACTAGCATGGTTCTTAAAGAAAAATAAACAAAGGACACAAATCATGTGAGCAAAACAAAAAATCGAGGTATACCGATAATTGTTGAAGAAGAAAGATGGGATGCCAACTGGGGCATCCCCAAGCTTAGATGCTTGATTATCCTTGGAATATTTACTTGGGGGTGCCTTGGGCATCCCCAAGCTTTAACTCTTGCCTCTCTTTATTCTTCTCACATTGGTAACTCCTCGTTCTTTGAACACTTCATCCACACAAAACTTAACAAAAACATTGTGAGATCCGTTAGTATACTAGAGCAAATCACTACCTTTAGGTACTGTTGCCAAATCATTCCAATTTCATATTAGCACTTTATCTACTGTATTCCAACTTCACCATGGTTCATACCCCCCGATACTACCCATATATTCATCAAAATAAGCGATCAACACATAGAAAACAGAATCTGTCAAAAACAGGACAGTCTGTAGTAATCTGGAAGTTTAGTAAACTTATGTAACTCCAAAAAATTCTAAACAAATATGAAAATTTAAAATATTTGTACAGAAGTAATGTGCAAAAATAATCAGACCCATTTGACTTTCCAGTAAAAAATGTATATTCACGCGCTATAGCCAAAGTTGCTGTTTCTGTACTGCACATAGTAAACAAGCAATGTAATCATCCTAAAACCAAAGCTTTGCACATTATTTTTATAATAAAATGGATATATAAAAGGGGATAATTATTTTCAGAGATGCTTCCTTGAATTTTTTTACATTGTTTCCATGAGCATGAACACAAGTGCTCAAGGTCGACCCTCACTTCTTCAATGCATAACCTTCCAATCACTTCTCTTATTGAAAAACTTTTTAGGCATGAGAGGCAAGTAATTTTTTTGTATTTTCATTCTTTAATTTTTTTATGTTTCACCCACAACTAAACAGAAACAAAAAGTAAAAACAAAATCTACTTTGTGAAGAAAGCAAACAAGCACACACAAGAATATCAACCCCACACTATTGCTCCCCGGCAACGGCGCCAGAAAAGAGCTTGATAATCCCCAAGTGCAGGGAATCATCTTAGGAATTCCCAATGGTGGAAGTGATAAGTATGGAGTGTCAAACCCACAAGGATCTACAGGTAAGATCAATATTCTCTCAAGTCCTATCTGCCACTGATACGACTCTATGTACACCGAACATTTGCTTCCAACTAGAAAGGAGAAATAAAACTATGTCGTGGGTATGAAGAGGATAACTTTGCATGATATCGGAGAGCTAAAACATAAAATTATGTGCTGTTATCATAAAGTTAGAATATATTACTAAATATTATAAATAGCGAGTGTGGAATAATGATGGGTCGGTGTGCGGAATTATCCTAGGCAATTATTAACAAGACCGATAGTCACTATTGCAATTTCATATGAGGGAGAGGCATAAGCTAACATACTTTCTCTTCTTGGATCATATGCACTTATGATTGGAACTCTAGCAAGCATCCGCAACTACTAAAGATCATTAAGGTAAAACCCAACCATAGCATTAAAGCATCAAGTCCCCTTTATCCCATACGCAACAACCCCCTTACTCGGGTTTATGCTTCTATCACTCAAGCAACCCACTATAAGCGAATCATGAACGTATTGCAACACCCTACAGCGGGAATCCCTCACGGTTGCGCGACATGGAGGGCACAATAGGATAGCACCAGAATAAAACATACAACTCATACCAATCTAGATCATCAATCAAGCCAAAGACAAAGGATATCTACTCAAAACATCATAGGATGGCAACACATCATTGGATCATAATATGTGGCATAAAGCACCATGTTCAAGTAGGGATTACAGTGGGGTGCGGGAGAGTGGACCGCGTAAAAGTGATGAGGATGGTGATGATGATACGGTGACTCCCACTACAAAAAAATACACTTCCGTGATGATATGTGTTTGTCACAGTAGGTCGCATTTTTTGTCATGCTTGTACATCCATGACAATTTTATGACAGAATCAAGATAGTCATACCTATGCTGTCGTAGAAGTGTTCCATGACATTACCAGAATTATCATCATGGAAGTGTCCACTTCCATGACGATAAATCGCGCGTCACAGAAGTGCTTTCGTCAAGGGTGACCGACACGTGGCATCCACCGTAATGGAACGCCCTTAAGCTATCGGGTCCGATTTTGGATCCAATAACCCACTAACAGCCCCGACCAATGGGGATTTTCCATGTGTAAAATCATCATCGGCTGGAGGAAACACATGTCGGCTCACCGTTGGGACAAATGTCATCCACTCATTGGACAGAAGGCGCCTATGATACATCGACATGTGGCATGGCCCAATAGAGGCCCATTCCTATGAAAAGGCCGGCCCGTTTGACTTGGTCAAAAGGTGGCGGGCCGGCCCATGGAAAGCCTGTTTACGGCCTGTTCGCATATAGCCCATTTACACACCGCTAACCGGGGCCCGTTCGACCTATCCAAATAGGCCCGAGAGCGTCATCTGGGCCGTCCAATATGATTCCAGCCCATTTTAAGTTCCGGCCCATGTATGGCCCATGACGTCTTTCGGCCTAGATGAGGCCCTTTGTAACTCTTGGCCCATTAACGACCCGTGGTGAAACTGGCCCGTAATGAACAAAGGTATCACTTTATACCCATTAACGCCCATTAATCCATTGGGCCGCTTGCAGCCCATGTTATCTTCGGCCTTCTCAGGCCCATTTATTTATGGGCTCATTTCAAAGATTCGTTACTTACGGCCCGTATCGCCATTTTTCGCTGTAGGCCAAATTCAGCCCGTGGTTACAGTCGGCCCGTTTGTGGCCCGTTAATGCGTTGGGCCGTTTTCATAGCGTCATCAAATACGACCTATTAACAACTGCCCGTTATGGTCGGCCCATGAACGGACGACTCCAACTCTAGCCCGTTTACGGCCATAATGCGGTCTGTTTTTGGCCCATGTTTGGCCAATCGATCATACGGCCTGTCTAAGGCCCATTGACGATATGGCCCGTAGAAGGCCCATTGTTTCTACGGCCCGTAGGAAGCCCAGTGTCACTACAGTAAATATGTATCCCATGGCCTATTAAAGGCGGGAAACTACTATAGGTGTAGACCTGCTAATGGCCCAAGCTGATTATAGGCCCACGTTTTGGCCCATATGAGTAACGAGCCGGCCTGAAGACTGACAACACTGAGATCCACTGAACCTTCCGGCCTAAATTACAGCATACCAACCAAAGAATAGACCTAGACTATACAACAAAGAAATTACGGCATATTTGGAATCAAAGTTCGCTAACCGGTGATAATAAAGCGCAACATGACCACGGATTACATACACTGGGCATCAAAGGTCACCACTAGTGCATATAAACGCGCGGACAAAAGAATATACAAAACAGAGAGCACTTCAGAAGGCACTAGACCTGGCAAGGTCGGGCCCCCGCAAGCAGCCAAACAAGCTGATGAGACCTTAGTTGTGTCAACGATAGATGCTTCATCCCTAGCTGTATGGCACCATAGTGCGCAAGGCAGTCCCCTAACATCTTCATTACATATTTGACTTCAAGTCGGAGCTGAGCTGAAGCAAGTCTTTCCGCTTTAAGTTGAGACTGAAGAAGTCGAACTGATTGAGGCAGCGACTGCACAGAGGTTGTCTCACACCTGCTGGTGAGTAGCTCCAACTCACTGTCTTCATCAAGACAGGACCTTGGGGTCATCTCGCTGTCCTCAAGATGGTTTGGCTAACTATCTTTCCTAAAGTTCTGCCTAAGTATGCTGACAAAGGGCAAGAGGTACTAACAAGAGTAATGCAGAGCCCAATATTGTCGTGAGACCTTATGATCGTTTGAGCAAGGAGATTCATCTGAAATTAGTTTTCATACAAGAGAGAAGGTAAGGCACATGCAGAAATTTAGGAGTTCAAATTTTGAATTCATATCATAGGCAGTACCTGACGCTGGGATGTCAACAGTTCTAATAGGGGTTTGGCCACTGGAGTAGGGGTAAAGTCTGTTACAGTTGGGCCTGTGTTTTCTGTGGTTGCTGATCTATCTGATTTAACAGGTATCACTACCTTTTCCAAATACCTAGTTTGTACTCCTTGAGGATCAGCAATCACCCTCTTCCTTTTGGACATCTATTACGAAAGAACAACATTTGACTGAAAAAACATAGTATGACGACACATGGAATAGGTACATAAAGTTGATAGGTATGGTATATACTCATATATGATGCTTAAACTAAGCAGATGGTGTAACAAAGTAGAAGTAATGCAAGAGGTCAGATGCAAAATATGTGCGACCAATACAACCTTGCCAAGTTAGAGCATGCACCTTGATGGGTGAATAAGATAGGTCATCCTGCACCATGCCAAGTTTGTTAGCCAGTGGATCGTTCTGCAATATTCCTCTCGTGCGCCCATTCTCATATTCATTTTGATAATATTCTATACCTGACATGCATAAAAACATAAAAAAAAGTTGAGATTATCTTTGTAATGCAGAAGTGATTCTAATCCAATACTTCCTCCTTGTAAACCCCTTTGTGCTATCTCTGCAACTTCTAAGAGGTGCCATGCATGCTGTACTTTGGTATGTGCATTAATATAATGTGGCCTACTACTCAAAATATGAGAGCTCCAGAAGTGATGATACTTCGCAGATGACAGCTTCAACATATAGTAAAGAAGAACAAGTCGACCTGACCTGATAGATTCAAAATATACTAAGGGAGAATAACTCACCTGACCAGTCGACTGCAAGAGAAGAGGATCATCTTAAAGAAGAGCAGAAGAACAAGCAGATTGAAGATATTACAAGTCTTTCTATACAATGTTGGTTGGCCACCCATGATGAACCAGAGCGCACAGAGAAATACTATTCCTTTCGGTCTCTCCATATGTGGCTCACATGCATTTCGAAACTAAAGTAGGAACATTTAGCTGACCAATTAAACATCTCTCAGTTTTACTAATATCAGCATAATACCAGATTTGAATTTGTACAACTAAGCTTGTGTCGGATTTCGGGTTCCGGCAGACCCTCTAGGTTCGAACACTGGGGTGCGCGCGGAGATCTCGCCCTCTACCTACCTGCACCTCGTCGCCTCGCTAGGATCTAAGCTATGAAAAGAACAACACAAGAGACACAGGGTTTATACTAGTTCGTGCCACCATTGTGGTGTAATACCCTACTCTAGTTTGTGGTGTGGTGGATTGCCTTTTGGGCTGATGATGAACAATACAAGGAAGAACAGCCTCGCGAGGGTCTGTTCTTGGCTGGTGCGATGAACTGCTAGGGGGAGTTCAGTCGCTCTCTCTCTCTGCTGATTCCAGATGCTGGATCCTCTCTTAGATGCCTCTACCCTGTGGGAGGCTAGTCCTATTTATAGGCAGAGGCCCTGGGCCTCTTCCCAAATATTGAGCGGGAAGGGAGCCAACAATCGGCCATTTTGAAGGGGAACATCTAGTACACTTATCCTGACTAAAGTTGGTCCTCGCCTGTCAAAGGCTCTGGTGGTGACGCCGGCTTGGGATCCACGATGACTTCCTTCCTGCCGTTGCGACGGTCTTGGTCTCGTTGCACCGAAACGGATGCCTTTGCTAGATGCTCTCGCCTACGCTTGCTCCCTTTACACCAAAGAGGAAAGGAGGACACTGCGCGGGCTGGCGCCCGCCTCGCGCATTTGGTCGTCATGGCTTGTGTCATGGGCACCTCGTGAGGTACCCCGCCTTGATCTCTCCGCCTCCTCGTGAGCCAGCCTGACGAGGCCGTGCCTGAGGAAGCCCCCTGTCGTCCGCCCCGCGAGGCTTGGCCCCTCGCGAGGGTATTGAGCTTGTGCTGATGAAGACGTGCCGTGCTGGGCCACCGCTTGAGCCACGCCGCAGGCCGCAGGCAGGCAAGTCTGTGTACCCCCATTCCCAGAACGCCGACAGTAGCCCCCGGGCCCAAGGCGCTCCCGGACTTAGCTGAGCAAGGAAGCGAAGGGGCAAGTGCGAAGCGCCGCGGGCCCTAACAGCCTGCGGCCTTGGGCGCCGCGTGGCGATTGATTGGACGTGGGCGGCTCCGCTCACCCACGACGCCTCGGCAACTGCATGAACTGACAAGTCCCTGCATGTAAAGCGGGTCATGATTACCTGTGATCGTGGAGGCCGGTGGTTGGCCTTCTCTGGCTATAAGCACGGGACGGCGCCTGCCCTTCCGGTCCATCCCCTCCTGCTTCTCCTTCTTCTTCATGGCTCCGCCAAAGAGGTTCTCGGCCGCGGAGAAAGGAAAGGCCCGCCAGGTGGAGCCTGACTCTCCCCCGCCCAAGCGCGGTCGAGGTCGTCCCCGCAAACACCCTGTGACTCCCATGGTGGCTCCTCGCGGCCGTGTAGGTGATCTTCCGCGTGGTGACGGGCGGCACGCCGTTGCTGGGGGCGCGCTACAGCTGCGCGACCCCCTACGCCGCGCTTCCACTCGGCAGAGGTGCTACCGGAGTTCGTTGTGTGGTCGGCGGAGCCGACCAGCACCCGGCTCCAGCTTCCTCGCTTCCTCCTAGGTGAGCTTCCAGCTGGTGACCCGGGCGGCCTCTGGCTTCAGGCGGATGGTTGCTGCAGCCGGGCCTCCTGGGCTTCGCTGGAGGTCTCTGCAGCTGGGAGCCTGGCCCTGACCCGCGGCTGGCAAATGTTTGCCCGCGCGCGTGGTCTGAGCCGGCGGTGCACCCTGCACTTCAAGTTCGACGGCGATGCCACCCTCTATGTGAGGGTGTTCGGGGAAGATGGTCGCCGCGCTGGGTGCTGCCCTAAGAACGACGACCGCGGCCGTGGGTCCAGCCCCAGCGACGATGAAGATGATAGCGCGCGCATGGTCGGCGGCGCTCGGGGTTCATCGAGCTTCAACAGCTCTTCTTCGGGCAGCGGCTCCTCCAGCGATGGCCGCGATCAGCCTCCGCGCCGCCGCGCCCGCCTGGAGGGAGGTAGCGGGTCTGCCGTCGTCACGCCTCGGTGAAGCGCGAGATGGAGTCTGCCTGAGCTCCGGAGGCACTTCGAGTCTCCCCTGCGAGTTGGTGTCGGGCGAGTCGCACCTGTTTTGTTCTTTTTTCCTTTTCCTACGCAAAGAGACAGTAGTGTAGGGCCCCGGCGGGGCGTGCTTGGACTATTGCTGTTAATTATCGTACTGTTTCCGCTATTTCGGTATTGTGCCTTTGTGCCACACGCCTACGTGTAGAAATTACTTAGCTTGGGGGGGCCTGTCGTGACCTTTGCTTCCCGAGGCCGAGGCCTCGTCGAACGCTTCAAGTCCTGCGAGGGTTAGTCTAGAGAGAGTAGCTCCCGGCCTCAGCTGTGGAGGCGACCGACTCAGGTCCTGTGTTCGTGTCGTGGTGTCCGTGGGGCACGGACTGGAGGGGTGCTCCTGTAGTGGACCCGGGTAGGGAAGCCTCGAACGGTAAGGGCAGAAAACACTCGCGAGGGTGCCCGCGTTGCTCCCTCGCGATACTTGCGCGAGAGAAATTGAGGCAGGAGAGCGAAAAAGGCAAAGAGTCACAAGCCAAAGATGGCACAACTTCAATAAAACCTCGAATTGGGATGAATAAGCCAACTGCAGAAAGCAAATGAGAAAAGCCGCGTCCGGCACCTAATCGAGTCTTTGACGTCTTCTCACCAGTGCGGAGCTAAGTGCTGCCACTGGGCCCAGGGCCTGAGGCCGGCGCTCCTGAGACTCCGGGGCATGTACAACCCCAACTCATTATTACGTGAGAGTGTTACGGGCGGCGAGCTTCACAGGCATTGGCCTTCTTCATAGGCTCCGGGCCTTTCTCAGAAAGATAAACTTCACAGGCGTTTGCCTTCTTCACAGGCTCTGGGCCTTTCTCAGAAAGATAAACTTCACAGGCGTTTGCCTTCTTCACAGGCATCGGGCCTTTTCCAGAACGCAACAGCTTCTCAGGCGTTCGCCTTCTTCATAGGCTCTGGGCCTTTTCCAAAATGCGATAGCTTCACAGGCGTTCGCCTTCTTCACAGGCTCTGGGCCTTTTCCAAAACAAGACAGCTTCACAGGCGTTCGCCTTCTTCACAGGCTCTGTGCCTTCTTAGGGGTAAAACCTCCGGAGGTGCTGGATGTTCCACGCGTTCTGGACGGGCACCCCCTCCTGAGTCTCCAAGCGCATGGAGCCGGGCCTGGAAACATGAACAACCTTGAACGGGCCCTCCCACATGGGAGATAGCTTATGCAGCCCTTCCCTGGAGAGAACCCGCCTGAGCATGAGGTCCTCTACCTCGAGAGTCCTGGGGCGGATGTTGCAGCAGTGGTATCGCCAGGCGCTGTTGGTATCTTGCCGCCAGAGGCTGGCTTCCCCGACGTTCCTCCCCCAGCACGAGGTCCGTCCCCCGCATGGCATCCTGCTGCGCCTCATCGAACGCCAGGACCCGTGCGGAACGACGTCTGACCTCGTGAGGGAGGACTGCTTCTGCTCCATAGAATAGGAAGAACGGGGTCTCACCAGTCGGTTTGGCCGCGGTTGTGCGGATGGACCACAATACGGACTGAAGCTCATCGTACCAGCCTCTGCCGCAGGCCTCCAACTTCTTCTTGAACGTCCTGGTTTTGAGGTCTCTCAGGACCTCTGCATTGGCCTGCTCGGCCTGACCGTTGCTCCGCGGGTGTGCTACCGAGGCGTAGCATATCTGCGTTCCAAGGTTAGCACAATATGTTTTGAAGAGGTTACTGGTGAATTGCGAACCGTTGTCGGTGATGATGCGGTTCGGCACCCTGAACCGGCTCACGATGCCCTTGATGAACTTGACCGCAGAACGTGCGGGGATGGTGCAGACGACTTCCTCTTCAGCCCACTTGGTGAACTTGTCCACGGCGACGTAGAGATAGCGATAGCCCCCTGGCGCCCGAGGAAATGGGCCCAGGATATCCAGCCCCCAGACTGTGAACGACCATGAGAGGGGTATAGTTTGCAGACCTCCCGCCGGCTGATGGATCTGCTTGGCATGGAATTGGCAGGCCTCGCAAGCCTTCACCAGTTCGACGGCGTCATTGAGCAGTGGGCCAATAAAACCCGCTGCGGAACGCCTTGCCAAAGAGGGTCTGTGATGATGAATGATGCCCACAGTCTCCATCGTGTATATCTGCTAGCAGTTCCTTCCCTTGCTCCCTGGAGATGCAGCGTAGGGACACATCATTTGGTCACTTCCGGTAGAGCTCTCCATCCCTAATGCAGTATGTTGTGGCTTGCCGCGCCACACGCTCCGCTTCTTCCTCCTTCTCCGCAAGATCCCTTGCGTCAAGTAGCTCCGGAGCTCTGTGATCCAGCACCCCTCCTGAGGCTCCAGCGTCAAGAGCAGGCGCGCTCCTGAGGCCGGGCCACAGACCGGGGCTCCCGAGGCTGGTGGCTGGGGGAGCTCCTCCCGAGGCTGCACCGCGCTTGACAGTGATGGCATGGCCGAGGGCTTGAAGAGCCGCTCCTCGAAGACGCCAGGCTCCTGAGGTAGCCGCCTGGATGCTCGTTTGGCGATGTCGTCGGCCTCCTGATTGGTGCCACGGGGCACATGCTGCAACTCCAGCCCCCAGAACTACTTCTCCATCATGCGTACCTCCGTGAGGTAGGCTTCCATGTGCTCGTCCCTCGGCTCGTATACCTTGTTGGAGAAGTTGACGAGGAGTTGTGAATCACCCTTGATGGTAAGGCGCTTCACTCCTAGGGCAGCTACGGCCTTCAGGCCTGCTATTAGGCCTTCATACTCTGCTATGTTGTTGGAGACCTTTTCTCCGTGCTGGAAACAGAGCTGCACGGCGTAGTAGATCTTGTCTTGGGTAGGAGATATAAGCCTCGCTTCCCGGGGAGAGGGACCGATCCTCATCAGCCTTCAGGCCCGGCGCCTCCGTCCATTCTGCCACGAAATCCGCCAAGGCGGCCCCCTTGATGACTCTGGTTGTGCTGAATTCGAGCTGAAATGCTTGCAGTTCAATGTTCCACTCAACGACTCTTCCAGCTGAGTTAGGGCTCCTGAGCACCCTTTCCAAGGGGTACGCTGAGACAACCTTGATGGGGTGGCCCTGAAAATAATGCCGCAGCTTGCGCGAGGCCACCAATAGCGCAAGGAGGAGTTTCTGAGGCATGGGGTACCGCGCCCTCGCGTCCCGCAACATTGTGCTGACGAAGTACACGGGGTGATCAATGAGGTTGGGAGTGCTGGTGTCGATGGCACCCTCCGGAGACCGGGGCGCCTCCTGAGACAGTGGAGCCTCCAGCGGCTGGTCGCCAGGGGGACGGGTCTCTCCTGTCCAGAGTGCGTTCCCCTGCGGCGGCTGCTCCTTCTTGGCTGTGGTAGTGGTCTCTGTGGGTCTTCCTTGATCCTGCATCGCCTCGACCCGGGCAGCTGCCGCGGCTTTGGTCCGGCGCTCCTCCCTAACCGCCACGAGGGCTGCGCTGGCGGAGTAGGGAGTGGCTGCAAGGTAGAGCACCAGGGGTTCCTGAGGGCGCGGGGCCACCATTACCGGAGGGATGGTTAGGTACCTCTTGAGATCTTGGAACGCCTTGTCGGCCTCTTCAGTCCATTCAAAGGGTCCCTTTTTCTTCATTAGCTGGAAGAAAGGCAGCGCTCGCTCCCCCAAATTGGAGATGAAGCATCCTAGTGCTGTCACGCGCCCAGTGAGCTTCTGCATTTCTCTGAGGGTCTTTGGCGGGCTCATGTCCTCGACCGCCTTGACCTTTTTTGGGTTAGCTTCGATGCCTCGGTGGGACACGAGGAAGCCCAAGAGCTTGCCTGAGGGGACCCCAAACACACACTTCTCTGGGTTGAGCTGCAGGTTCACTGCGTTGAGGCTCGCGAAGGTTTCCTCCAGGTCTTGTATCAGGGTCTTGGCCTTGCGATACTTCACCACAATGTCATCGACGTAAGCCTCAACATTCTTCCCGAGCTGCGGGCCCAAGGTGATGTGCATCAGCCGCTGAAAGGTCGTCCCTGCGTTGCGTAGCCCGAACGGCATGCGTGTGTAGCAGTACACCCCACACGGGGTCAGGAAAGCCGTTTTTTCCACATCTTCTACCGCCATCTTGATCTGGTGATACCCAGAGAAAGCATCCAAGAAACATAACAGGTCGCATTCGGCGGTGGAATCGACGATCTGATCGATGCGAGGGAGCAGAAACGGATCTTGCGGGCAGGCTTTGTTGAGGTTGGTGAAGTCGACACACATGCGTTCCTTCCCCCCTTTCTTTGGCACGACGACCGGGTTGGCCAACCAATACGGGTATCGGACCTCATGAATGACCCCTGCAACATCCAATTTGCGGGTCTCTTGGATGATGAAAGCCTGCTTTTCAGTGGACTGCCGCCTTGCCTTCTGCTTCACGGGGCGGACATTGGGGCACACGTTGAGGTGGTGCTCGATCATGCCTCTAGGGATCCCCGCCAGCTGATCAGGCTCCCATGCGAATACCTTCTTGTTTGCGCGCATGAACTTGACCAGGGCTTCCTCCTGCTCGGGCTCGAGGTTGGCGCCTATGGTGAAGGTGGCGTTAGTGGATCCGTCCTCGTCGACTAGTATCTGCTTGGTTTCCGCTTTGTCTTGGGTGAACAACTGCTTCTTCTTGGTTGGCGCAGCCCCCTTGGGCTCAGGGGCGTCTGAGTCGGCAGGCTGCGCCGACGCCGCCGTCTTGAAGGCGAGCTTGAGCACTTGCAACGCATCCCCGGTGTCTCCAGAAACGGTGAGGACGTTGTTGCTCCCGGGCATCTTCATGAGGTTGTACGCTGGGTGAGTCGCGGCCATGAATCGGGCAATTGCTGGGCCGCTGAGGATGGCGTTGTATGGGAGGCTGATGGGGGCGATGTCGAAGTCGATTAGCTGTGTGCGGAAGTTGTCGTAGGTGCCGAAGGTTACCGGGAGACGGATCTGTCCCAGGGAGCTGGACGACCCGCCCCTGACGCCCAAGAAAGGCCGGCTAGGCTGAAGCCGCTCCAGGGGTATGTGGAGGAGGCTGAAGGCTTCGACCGAGAGCACGCTGAGGCCCGTGCCGCCATCGATGAGAGTCCTAGTGATGGCCACCTGGCAGATGGTGGGGGTGCACAGCATCGGGAGCGTGCCCGAGCAGGTTGAGTTGGAGGGGTGGTCCTCCGAGCTGAAGGCCAGATCGGCCTTGGGCGCCGACCGACCTGGGGGAGCCCCCTCCCGCGTGGAGGCAGCGCCGACCTGGCGGACGAATGGCTTGACATGGCGGCCTGAAGGTGGCGCCTGCGAGCCGCCCAGGAGAGCCGCGACGACTGGGGGCGCCGGTGCAGCGTGCTGGGCGAGGAAGAGGTTGCGCAGCTCTTCCCAAGAGGCCACGGAAGCCGCCGGTAGGTGGAGCAGCCACATGCGCGGGGCGTCGGTGAGGGCCATGGGCATCCAGTTAGCCATGACCCTGTCGTCGCCTCCTGCTTCGAGGATGGCCTCCTCGTACGCCAGCAGGAAGGCCAGTGGATCAGTCGTGCCGTTGTAGCGCGGCGACGTCTCCGGCTTGAACTTGTCCGGCCACCGCACTTGTCGCAAGGCGCGGGCAAAGGATCGGAGCCCCTTGGCCCCCGCGCTGGCGCTGGCGACCGGAGTGGGCGGCGCGCTGCTCATCGCAGGGCGAGTCGCGCGGCGGAGAGCGGGTCGGGGAAAGGGAAAGCTCCGGCGCACCCCTACCTGGCGGGCCAAATGTCGGATTTCGGGTTCCGGAAGACCCTCTAGGTTCGAACACTGGGGTGCGCGCAGAGATCTCGCCCTCTACCTACCTGCACCTCGCCGCCTCAGTAGGATCTAAGCTATGAAAAGAACAACACAAGAGACATAGGGTTTATACTAGTTCCGGCCACCATTGTGGTGTAATACCCTACTCTAGTTTGTGGTGTGGTGGATTGCCTTTTGGGCTGATAATGAACAATACAAGGAAGAACAGCCTCGCGAGGGTCTGTTCTTGGCTGGTGCGATGAACTTCTAGGGGGAGTTCAGTTGCTCTCTCTCTGCTGATTCCAGATGCTGGATCCTCTCTTAGATGCCTCTACCCTGTGGGAGGCTAGTCCTATTTATAGGCAGAGGCCCTCGGCCTCTTCCCAAATATTGAGCGGGAAGGGCGCCAACAATTGGCCATTTTGAAGGGGAACATCTAGTACACTTATCCTGACTAAAGTTGGTCCTCGCCTGTCAAAGGCTCTGGTGGTGACGCCGGCTTGGGCTCCACGATGACTTCCTTCCTGCCATTGCGACGGTCTTGGTCTCATTGCACCGAAACGGATGCCTTTGCTTGATGCTCTCGCCTGCGCTTACTCCCTTTGCACCAAAGAGGAAAGGAGGACACTGCGCGGGCTGGCGCCCGCCTGGCGCCCTTGGTCGTCATGGCTTGCGTCATGGGCACCTCGTGAGGTACCCCGCCTTGATCTCTCCGCCTCCTCGCGAGCCAGCCTGACGAGGCCGTGCCTGAGGAAGCCCCCTGTCATCCGCCCCGGGAGGCTTGGCCCCTCGCGAGGGTCTTGAGCTTGTGCTAATGAAGACGGGCCGTGCTGGGCCACCCCTTGAGCCACGCCGCAGGTCGTAGGCAGGCAAGTCTGGGTACCCCCGTTCCCAGAACGTCGACAACTTGTTGAGCTCGATGGGTGGAGAAGTGCTATTACGACACGAACCACGTAGGCTGATCGTGGTCATCATAAAATGGGGAAACCGTAAGCATGATGAGTATAGTGTTGACCGTGGTAGTGGGATGGCAGATCTGAAGCTGCAAACTGCGCAAAGGGTAGTTAGCAACCGATATTTGCTTTGAAATAACAACTAAGATTTGGTATGAACAAGAAAGTACAGTCAACAAGTGACAAAGAAATGCAATTCTGCTGTCTCTCTATATGTCACGACATGCTTTTGGAAACTCAAGTGGGACCTTTAGCTAATCAATTAAATGTGTCTGTTAACTAATATCAGTATCATATCACAATCATATTTGAACAACTAAGCTTTGGAATTTTGAGTGTTGTGTTGTTTAGCTTGAAGGGTGGAGTAATGCTAGTATGACAGAAAGCACCTACGCAGATCATAGCAGAGTAGATAAAAGGGGAAAACCCTAAGCATCAAGAGTAAAATCAGGAAAGTGGAACTAGCTAGACCTGTGGATGGCGCACATGCTTTTCGAAAAGAATATAGGAACATTAGGTGACCAATTAACCGTTCTTTTTTTTAGTAATATGAGCATCATATCAGATTCGTATTTCAACACGTAAGCTTTGGAATTATGAGTGGCATGTTGTTTCGCTTGATGGGTTGACGTCTTGAGGAGCAGTGCTAGCACGACACGAAGCAGGGAAGCACCTACGATGATGGTAGTGAATACGAAGGGGGGAAACCATAAGCTTTACGAGTATAGTGACCGTGACATGGCGGATCTGAATGTGCATACCGGACAAAGCTACTTCGCAACCAATGTTTGCATTCAGCTAGCCACTACGATTTGGTACGGACAAGAAAAGTACAATAAACAATTTAAGATCTATTTTCTGGGTGAGATAAACAACTTAAGCACATAAGGAAGAGTACCACCTCTCTTGCGACGCCGTGTAGGCCCCTGCTGATACGTTGAGGGTGCTGCGGGTGTGATGGCTGTCGGCGGCGGGGAAGAAGACTTTAGATGGCAGACGGCCGGGTTGGGGTATAAATCCTGTTGCCGTGGACGAGGCGGTCGTAGGAGCGGCAACGGCAAAGTGGACGACGACGCCGATGAAGCAAGACAACTCGACGAAAGGATCCTGGTCCGGTGCCGTGGATGAGAGACATCCATCTCTTGCAGTAGACGACGGGGTAGGGGTAGAGGCTCCGACAAGGTGGAGGATGGGGTGGCGGACGGAGGATGCTGGCCGCAGTGGGGAGGTTGTCGTGGCGCCGACGGTGTATGAATGGGGAAATGGAGGGGGAGGGGGGGGGATCTCAAGCTTTGGGACGCGCTTGTCTGAAATGTGGGAAAGTTACGAATTTATCCCCCGTTTAAAATTTTGGACATCGCGTCGGTTGGGGATAGGACGGTAATCTCGCATCTCCCAAATATTTGCCGGTAACGATTTCGGGCGAGGAGAGGGTGTTTTGCCGCCCACGGTTGGCGTCCACAGTGTATGAACGGGGCTGACAGGTAGGGCGGTTGTGTCACGTCTGAGGGAAGTTACACATCTGCCCCTATTTAAAATATTAGCCTACATCGATTTCAGACGAGGAGAGTTTGTTTTGTAGCCCACCGTGGATGAATGGGGAAATGGAGGGAGAGACACATGTATTTCGGACAAGCTTGAATCAAATGTGTTTTGCCGCCCATGTTTGGCGCCCACCGTGTCTGAATTGGATCAGAGGCCGTCGTGTCATGTCTGATTGAAGTTACTAGTCTACCCCTATCGACAGCAGTGTAAATCCGGTCGATAAGGATGTTGAGTGTCAGGGGTAAACAGTAATTTCCATCTCGCAAACACTTGCTTCGGGAAGCCCACAAATGATAGTGGGTGTTTAGCCGCTTCATTCAAAACTTGGGAGAATTAACATTCACGTTTGCCCAGGGCCCTGGCAACTAAATCAAGATCCAATTTTTATTCGATTACGAATATCCATAGATAATTCTACGTTTTTTTATTTATTTCTTCAAAACCACAACAAAGATTTATTGCACCTTTATATATGATTATGATTTATAAATTCCGTGATCTTCAAATTCAGTAGGTTGGATACACCTTGAGTCAAACAGTTATTTCATCCAATACAATATGCTCACATGAAAAACAGTTCACCTTATGTCAATCATACAAGTACCGAGGATTACCTCGCCTAAAAAATTAGGATCATTACAACACATGGACAACATAGGGGGTCTTACACATAATCCATTCAGAGACATGACACAACATGCAAGTACAATAATCTAATGACAATTTCAACTGCTATCTAAAGACGAACTGGGATTACCCTAGGCTTCAGATAGCAGAAGCAGCAGGACCTCCTCCATCTTCAAATGCAACATTCTTACTTCCTCCATTTCTTCGGTTGCTCGCATAATGCATGCAGCTAATTGCATAATTTCCAGCTTCAAGATCGAGATTACCTCATTCATGGCAGCCACACCATCTCTTTGTGCCTCTAGTAGAGCCTTAAGAACTATAATATCAGTGCTCAGACTGCTCTCCGGCGGTGTTGCCTCGAACTGCTACCATCTGGTAACATGGATGGCGCACTGCTTCCACAAATAGATTCTGGGGTTGTACATTGTGTCCTAGTGTGAACGGCATCCTGAAAGGTTTCTGCTGGACATAAGTAAGAGATAGTTATCGCATGATCCAGGCAGTAAGCTTAGATGGTAAACGACATACGAATTATTGACGATCATGGCAAGCTATATTTAAATGGTTCGAAGCAGCATCATCCGAAAAGAAATTAAAATGGTAAGATGAAACTAGGGATGTAAGTGGCAAATAAACGACATCCGCCAGTCCCATCTAGTTAGTTTTTGCTAGCTCCCTGGTTCATTTTCCTCAAAAAAAAAACAAAAACACTTTTGAACTATCATACCACTAGTGGACTTTAATCGGGATTAAACGGGACCCAGTTGACATCCCTAGTTGAAAGGGAGTGTACCACCGCTATGTTGCCAAGGCATCTAAGCAGTTGTCATAATCTGAGAAAGCACTTAACAGTGTGGCCTCATATAAACTACGAAGACAGTCTTGTGATGAAGTTCAGAGGAAAAGTTAAGGACTCAAATGAACTAGGCATGCATTTCTTTACGATAGTATAGCAGACACTACTGACATATTGGCCAACTCAGGTATAGCGTAACAAGTAATAAACAAGCATTCGAATCAAGCAATACAGCAAAGCAGACAACTGAACTATTTGTTATTCTGTAGGATTACAGGTTGAGGGCACAAGCCAACAAAGCAGCCCACACGCATTACATTTCACATGTACTAAAACACACTGGCTTACCATATGTTGCTGTGAAGCCTCGCTGCTGTTGCAATGTTCTTTGAAGATATCATCAGCATCCCGTGGTTGCAAATCTACTTGTTCTAGTTTATTCTGCACCCTCTACTTAGGTAGAATTAATTTTAATCGCATGCACTGGTTCGAATTGATCATCAATGGTTCATCTAAACTAATGAAAGAAGGGTGTGTGCATACACGACAATATATCTGCTTCCCTCTATTTTTATGCTTGTTCGAGGCGCCAGCCCCAAAAGAACAAATATTTTGCTTGATGGGGTTGGCAACTCCATAATTAATAGAAGCATCAAATTAGTCATGCAGCTTGGGAAGATCAAGAACACACAAAAAAGTAATGAACAGAGGCTCGTAGCAGTGATGTAATAGCTAGCATCAGAAAATGTAGGGTAAAATGAACAAAAACCAGCGGAACCACATGCTAGTTTGCTGATGTGTAATTAATCATAGAGAACATGAAGCAGTCTGATGGAACAAATAGGTGGCATCAGAACAACACCATTATCATAAATATAGCATGCAAGAAGTAAAATACTAGGCAGTGATATCTAGGAAGTACAGTAATACTTAGGACAAAACTAAAGCATATTAACTATATGTGCACTGGTATGTAATTTAGCACATGTAACATGTTCACTGCCAGAAGTACGGCCAACAGGTGCAAGCAGAATAACGCGTCTCATGAAAAACTGAATGATGCCCTGAAGATATTCAAAGGTGCGGTGCTTATGCTAAGAAAGTGAACGTAGGCGCCGGCCGTTGGATAATAGTACCTGATTCTCAGCGGCGTATGGGTATCGTTGGCATACTTGCACTACAAAAAAAAGACACATCCGTGACATTTTGGGCCGAACGAAATTTTTTCTGTCATACATATGACACTTCTATGACGATAATTGTGACAAAACCCGGTATCATCATAGATGTGGTGGGATCCTTCTTCTATGACAAAAAATCATGATAGAAAATGGGCTTTTCGTCGTGGGCGGGCCGGAGACACAGCTGCATGACATTCTTTGGGCCGTCCATGACGGAAAAAAAACGTGGTAGAAGCGAGGGGGAGGAAAATTTCAGGGAGTTGCCCGTTACGGTGGGAGGTCGGGGGCGGAGCGATGCGCGTTTCTCTCGTACAGGTACGCGCTTGTGTGCGAGGAGTTGGCTCTAACTGAAGCCGAGCGAGGCATTGGGCTCTAACTGAACCCGAGTAATTGCACTGCAGGCTACGTGTTACTGAACCCGAGCGGTCGATCGATGGCTGTTAACTGAACCCGATGGAGCGATTCCTTCGCTACTCCTGCTAACTGAAGCCGACCGATGCTGCCTCTGGGATGAACAGTGATTGTTGCGGGGGGTTGGATGAACAGTGCACGGTGGCGTTGCCTCTGGATGAATAGGAACCCGTGGTGTGGAGGGCTGGATGAAGACTAGACGGTGGAGGGGTGGGCGTGGAGGGGTGGTTGAACAGGACCCCGTGGTGTGGAGGGCTGGATGAGCGATGAGCGGTGGAGGGGTGCCCGTGGAGGGGTGGTTGAACAATAGCCGGTGGAGTAGCGCGTGGTGGAGGCTCGATGAACAGGAGCCCTGGAGGCTGGAGGAGGTCGACGGTGGAGATGAACAGTATCCCGTGGAGTCCCGTTTTGCGGTACGCCACACCCCCCCCCAACCGTTTCGACCGTAGCGCTCCAACACAAGTCCGTTTCGTCCGTTTTGCGGTACGCCACACCCCTCCCGATCAACAGGACCCCCGTTTCGACTGTAGGAGGTCCGTTTCCTCCGTTTTGCGGTACGCCAGGCCCCTCCCGATCAGCAGGACCCCGTTTCGAACGTGGTCGGTCGAACACAAGGCCGTTTCCTCTGTTGTGCTGTACGCCAGGCCTCGTTTCCATAGCCTGTTCCGTCCAAGCCCTCCCGATGAACACGACCACGCATTCTGTTCTGACCCAGCCGGTTGGCTCCCACGCGTTCCGTTGCCTCCTGATGAATACACGACGCATTCCGTTGCCTCCCCATGAACACGAGACGACGCTGTTTCTCCATTCCGACCTAGCCATGTACGTATGCACGAGTAGGCGTTCGAGACCCTGCCCGTATGTACGTACATGGCCGTATTTTCTTTCTTGCACCCTCGCCGCTGTACGTACGTGTACGTGCGCGCCTCTACTACGACCAGTATGTACGTACACGTTAGCGACCAGAATGACAACGCTACGTACGCTTTGACCAGGTGGGTCCCGACTGTCAGGCACTTCCTTGCCTGCGAACATGTAGCTGGTGTGTCCCAGCAGTCAGGGGGCGAATCATTTTTTTTGCCCGGACGCACTTCCTTGCGTGCGAAGATGTAGCTGGTGGGTCCCAGCAGTCAGGGGGACGAATCGTTTTTTTTGCCCGAACACACTTCCTTGCGTGCGAAGATGTAGCTGGTGGGTCCCAGCAGTCAGGGGGAAACGTTCTTTTCACGAAATACGGTGGCCCGTCCGGTGGGTCCCCGCTGTCAGGTGGAGGAATAATTATTTTGCGCGTAATAAGGAGGCACTTTCTTGCGGCCGCCGTGGACCCAGCTGTCAGCCTCTCCACGCACAGTACTCTTCCGATGGAAGTCGGTCATTGACCACATTGACCATGCCGCGCCGAGAGCACCACGGCGGTGGACGACGGCGAGGCCTAGGGAGGGGACGACTCGGAGCCAGGAAAGATGCAGCAGTGGATGCCCACGCGAAGAGGAGTACGAGGGTGAGGCTGCCGTCGCCGCAGAATAACAGGGGGTGTGGGTGAGTAGAGGGATGGCCTGGCCAGCAGTGGGAGTAGTAGGGGGCGGTGAGGCCTCCGCGGCATCACAGCCGACCACGGGAGGCAGGAGCACGCGGCACGACCGACGCTGCTTTGGGCGGCTGGAGCACGAAGACCCGAGGTTCAAGAAGCACTACGGCCGTTGGATGGACATCGTACAGTCACTGGAGCTAGAGTCGTTCATATTGACTAAGTTGACAAAGCCCTCCGTCCCCGTAAACTTAGTAGGCCCACAAGTCAGCCTCCCACCAAGGTGAGTCCCAGCTAGCAGGGGGAGTATTCATTTTTTTGTGCGTAATAAGGAGGCATTTCCGGTGGGTCCGAGCTGACAGCGGGGGGAACGTTTTTTTTCGCGAAATACAGAGACCCTTCCGGTGGGTCCCAGCTATCAGGTGGAGGAATCATTATTTTGCGTGTAATAAGGAGGCATTTTCCTGTGTGGGCCCCTACTGTCAGCCTCTTCCGATGGCTGTTGTTTGTTGACCATGTTGACCTCGCCGCGCCGAGAGCAAAAACGCGATGGACGAGGGCGGGGCCCAGGAAGAGAACCACCCGGAGCCGGCGAAGCCACCGCAGCGGATGCCCACGCTGAGGGGAGAACGAGCGCTGACTGCTCGGCTGCGGGGTGAGGCTGACGTCGCCGGAAAATAACATGATGTGTGGGTGGTTAGAGGGATGGCCTGGCTGCAGCACAGCCAGCCACGGGAGGAGGGAGCAGGCAGTCCCGCCGGCGCTGGTTTGGGCGGCTGGAGCAGGAAGATCAGAGATTGAAGAAGCACGGCGGCGGTTGGATGGACATCCAACAGTCACTGCTGTGTGTTGACTTAGTTGACAAAGCCTTGCGTACGCGTCAAAAAAAATTAGGACAGCGTCATCGTCAACCTAGTAGGCCCAGAAGTCAGCCTCCAAATCTGTGGAAAACAACATACAGCCCATTAGCCATTATTTTCAATAATTTACAGACCATTTGCTAATTCTTAAGGATATTTGAAGCTCATATTCTTTTTATTAGCATTACAGACCATATATTCTGGGCACTGCTAAAAAATTCAACGAAATTTTGCATATTTCGGTGGGGTCCGAACTCTTTTAATCACGAAATTTCGAGTCACGTTAAAAATAGTTTTCAAAAATTATATCAAAATAAAATTCAAAAAACAATTCTCCGCAAAAAAATTAATGAAATTTAGAATCTTAGCTAGCAAGATGCCCGTTCGTTGCACGGAACATGAAGATGCATTTGTATGAGTAGTTTATCTTGTCGGTGAAAAGATGTTATTTTAATGTAATTGCTAGTTGGCTTTGGTTTTTATAAGAGTAGAGAGTAGAGAAATCCTGAAAAAAAAATGATATTTTAATGCAATTGCCGGTTGGCTTTGGTTTAAAAATTTACAACCCATTTCTTACAACTTATAGCCCGTTTTCTGGGGAAGCCCATTTCTTATCCCTCCTCGTCTTGAAAGATTTGCAGCCCAGCAAGGCTGAGAAAAGCAAGTAGGCCTCGGTTTTGGTATTCTCCAAAAAAAAAGAACTAGGCTAGCCAATTTTAGAAATAAAAAAATATCAACTAGGCTCGTCATGTGCTTAATAAAAGCGTAAGCGTGGGCTAGACGGGCCACAGCCCCCGCACAACGCGCAGTTGAGCTGCGTCTCTGAAACTGAAAAAGAACTGGGCGAGCTGCTGGGTCCCTGGTGTTATCCGCTCGTTGTTTAATTTTCTCGTTTATTGACTACATTGACAATGGCGTGGAACCTAGTTGTTAAACAATTAGGAGGAAGTATTGTTTTGGCTTGTAATAACGAGGCACCTGCTTGCGAAATGCAATGACCCTGGTGGGTCCCTACTGTCAGCCTCTCCACGTACAGTCATCTCCTGATTTCGTCTTGGTTGTTGACCATGTTGACAACACCAGACGGCAGCAAGCACAGCGAGCTAACCAAGGCGGAGAACGACGACAAGGCCTCGGACGGGAATGAACAACAGCCATGAAAGATGCGGCAGTGTATTGGCAGGTCGAGGGGAGTACGAGGGAAACAACATGCAAGTCAAGCATACAAATGGTACAAAAAGCCCAAGGATTAATTGTTCATCAAATTTTTAGACAAAACCCAGATTGAACATGATAGTAACATCTAACCCAACCACTCTTTTTTGCAGTCACAAACAAATGGATCGGTCTGATCCATAAAATCAACATCCTGTGCAAAAAAAATTATTTTAGGATGTCTACAACTTGTTGTAAATAGAAGCCGAGCACGTTTAGAAGCCCATTTGTCCACCTGAAACTTCTTTTTTTGCTGTTCAACATGTTCGTCCGTGAGAAATCTCTTGCTGTATAAATTAAGCCTCATGGACAATAGTAACCTCGCATTCAACAGGAAGAATGTGACAAAGCTTCTGTTTGCCTGGTTGGATGCATATCGTCCCATCTTTATTATCCTCAAACAAATGTCATGAGAACTAAGAAAATCCTTTTGCTTATTACGCCAACGATTGGTTATATGTTTTTGTCCATGTGGTTTTGCCTAATTAGACATGAAGATTGAAAACAGTTAAGGTCTGAAAAAAGAGTATGTCGAAAGAACGACAGCTGAATAGTTAATTCTAGTACAATATATACGGGCTTTCAATGTGCATGAAATCATCACCTCTATGTATAAATTCTCCAGAGATCGAAAGCATCGTACCAAGCCAATAATTATGTCCAGATCAAAACTATACATTCTGCTATATATGATTGTGACAGAATCCAGCAGCATTGATAGGCTATCAATGGAAGAACTCTTCATTGAGCATATAACATAATATTAGTACCCAAAGTGTACTCCAAGATGATATAAAACTTATGCGCATAAATGAAAAATGCAGCATATGATTACAAATGTGTAGATGATAATATACGATACCTGAAAAGGTGAGGAGCCAAACACCAATTCCTTGTGATTATTAAACGGGTCACGAATTACACCCAAGGTCTCTAGTTTGGGCGTAGAGACGACAGTTATTTCTGACGGTGTATAACAATTATGAAGGAGCAACCTTTCAAGTGAAGGGGCATTTTCGATGATGAGCTGATGTCCTTCAAAACAAATTCCAATGCTTTTAAGGTGAGGCGACTTTATTTGGAGACAACTGATACCGATTTCTATTCCCAAAACAATCAGCAAGCGTTCCAGGGCAGGGCAACTAGAGTGGATGATGTTGTGCAGTGAGGCCTCCGACAGATAAACCACCACAAGCGAAAGTTTTTTTAGCAGTGGGAGTCGAAGCATTTGTACCAGATTGTCTGGTAGATGGCACCGGGCGAAGGTGGCAGTGTGGAGAGAGGAGGAAAACCGCGAGATGGACAACAGTGGTGTGGGCACGAATTCTTGGTATGTTCGTGGTATGAAACTTCCGTGGTAATGGTAGAACTCAAACTGCTGGAGTTTTCCGAATTCAGGGGATGTCAGCCAAGCATCCTCCTTGCCGGGTATGGACAACAGGTAGCTTGTCGGGATGCAGAGGCATTGAACGGGGCCCTGCTGGTGAGAAGAGACGATGGCTCTGATGAGATCAAATTCAGGAAGGACAGATATCTGACGAAAGTCGAGATTGAGGGGCGCGGTGCGCCATAGAGGGTGCCACCGAGTTGATAGGACTTGTGTGCGGCAGCAATCCTTGGTGGGGAGAAGCGAGATGATCTCCTCAAGGATGACGTCCGGGAGACCGCTGATGCGGTCCACCGGAGATTCTACCGGTTCCTCAGATCCGGGTGGGGGGGGGGGGGCTCGCCGCTTCTCCCCGCGCTACCGGGTGCGGGATCTACAACCGGCGTCGCCGCTAGCTGGAGCCTCATCTTCTTGGCGCTGGGGCCAGCCGACTCCATTTTCCTTGTGGGCGTCGCACCGAGCTCACGGGTTTGAGCAGAGTAGCCAGAGACGAGCCTAGTGGCAGTGCGAGTGGGGAAGAAGAGGGCTGGGGATTTCTGTAGGAGTGGAAGAAGAGGAGCAGGCGTTTTCTGTACGAGTGAGGAAGAAGGTGAGCGGGGTTTTCTGGATGAGTGAGGAAGATTGTGGAGCGGGGCGAATTGGGTGGGGAGACGGAAGCGGGAGAGCGAGCTGTTCGTGTTTATAAGGCATGCTGCACTAACTACTCGCATTTTCCCAAGAACCGCTCTCTTCTTTTGCGTTGCTGCGTGACTGGCCATGCATGCAGGATGCATGTGCCCGCTGGCCACTGCATGCGCCTGGTTTGTTACTAGGCCTATTTAATTGGGTGGTTATGGAGTAAATTAAGGAGATTTATTTTCTCTGTGTGCATCCACCAAATTAGAGGATGTGGTACTGTCACATTAAACTAACATTCAGAAGAAGAAAAGTTCAGCATGTCTATGCATCTCAATGATTCACCATACTATAACCAATATACAAAACTGAGAGAAGGTGTGGAAATAAAGAAAATCGGTCGATGCTTCTCTGAGAAAAAGGGCCTCCCTGCGCACGCATTAATTTCCTGGGCATGCTTGTTTCTTCTCAATGTTGCGAGCACTTTGAGCATGTTGGCAACTCCACAGCTATCTAGCTGCCTCATCTTACAATTGATGCTGACACATTTGCAGCAAACACATGAGGCAATAGAGATGACTCAACATGGGTCCATATTGTGCAGTTCCCCTGATATCCTATTCATTGTCCTGAATCTGAAAAGATAGGAAAACAGTAGCTATACTTAAACGGTGTTGCAAAATAGTAGCACATATCAATAGCTCGGCATGACAAAACACGATCATCTGGACGAAGGGGATACTGACCTTCCTGACGAAGATTACATATAATTTCATAAGTTCTTGGTTGATTTCCACCTTCGGCTACACTGCTTGTTTGCTCCTCCAGACATGACAAGATCATTCCGCACTGCATTCAGCAAGTCAACGTACGAATAAGCTAATTTCATCTTGCGGTGGTCACTGTACCTAGTTACGAATGTAGGAATACCTGGAGCACCATGAGGTTAGCTAACAGCAGGTACATGCAGCCATATAAATTTTGTGCGGTGCTACCAAAATTGAGGTTTGTATCCCTTCCCGTTATGAGAAATCTACTTGAAGTTGGTAGAATGTGACGGCTCGTTCTTTGCATCAAACTTCCCTTTCCCCTGAGATTTGTTCTTGTTGTTTTGGGGCTGGTTGGGCTGGAAGTTCTTCTCGTGTACCATGTGGGCACTAGAAGCTCCCTCGGCGACCCGAGCACGTGTGTCTTTTGCTCTCGCCTTCTCCTCAAAATCAAGAGTGCTAATGAGATCCAAAACAGAAAACTCATGTCTCTTGTTTTTCAGAGAAGTAGCAAAATCGTTCCACGAAGGTAGAAGGTTGGCAATGATGGTCCCAGCAACAAATTTGTCTGGCAACACACACTTAAAGTACTCAAGTTCCTTAGAGAGTGACTGTATCTCATGAGTCTGCTGAACAACAAAGCGCTCATCGGTCATCTTGTAGTCACAGAATTGCTCCATGACGTACAACTCGTTGCAAGCGCCCGAGGGCCCAAACATGGCCTCGAGCGCAGCCCACATGTCTTTGCCGCTGTCAAACAACATATACGAATCCACAATGGAATCGTCAAGAACACTCAGCAGGGTGGCTTTGAAGAGGGTATCCATGTTCTGAAAAGCTTCCTGCTGTGTAGGATTAAGATCGCCCTCAGGCTTACCCTTAGTGGCGTCATAGCAACACATGTTCTGAAACCAATATACTGCTCTTGTGCGCCACCTTTTATATTGCACCCCCTTAAAAGTAGGCGGCTTCAAAAGCGCAGCAAAACAACTCGGAGTAAATTGCCTGTGATCAGGTTTTTGGATTGGATTGTTGAATATATCAGCAATTTAGTATGAGATTTAATCCGAATCAGCAGTAAATAGATCATGATGACAATTGCAAACATCAAAGTAATGATGCGGACTAAACCAGGAGGACAGAATCACATACTGTACAGCGGGAGCAGAACCGATGTGGTTAATGTTGTCACTCACGTCGTTGATGAAGAGGTTACCGAGGTCGGGGAAGAAGGCTGTCGTTGAGGAAGTCGTCGTTGGCAGCGATCCGAGTGTGCTCCCCAAAAACCTGATCGCCCCTCTCCGTACAGGATCACGAAAGGCGGGGTTCGGAGGACTGCTGTCCCTTCTCGTGGTGCACGCAGGAAGGAAGGCTGGAGAAGAATTGCGTGGCGGCGCTAAGATCAGGAACGGTGCGAAACCATATGATACAGCGGCAGCTAGGGTAGAGCATGTCAGGTCGGAGTATAATAGTAGGCCTTTGGCCCCCAAACCCCACGTCCAAGTCAATAATAGCTCAAAAAAGTCAATAATAGCCCCACCAAGGTTTGTCTAAAAAAACGGAGTAATTAAGGCGTCCGTTAGTCCCTTTAGTATAAATACAATATCATTAATAATGGTCCCACCTTTTGTCTCACAAAGTAGAGTATGTTGGAGTACAACTGGCTACACGTTTACAATCCACTTCTCTTCTCTCTCCTCTTCTCTCTCCTCTTCTCTCTCCTTCAACTAAGCACAAATACTATATTTAAATCCTTATAGCCTGCTTATGTCATCTAATTATAGTAGTACTTGCTCTAAAAGTTACTATCCACTGTGTAGTCTGAAATGTCGGGCGTGCAGCGGGTGGTGCCCTCGGTC
Organism: Aegilops longissima; assembly: GCA_021605205.1. Lineage (NCBI taxonomy): Eukaryota > Viridiplantae > Streptophyta > Magnoliopsida > Poales > Poaceae > Aegilops > Aegilops longissima. The sequence goes on along the minus strand of CM038682.1, from coordinate 733,657,037 downwards.
GTGCCGCGCGCTCAGCAATGAGCGATGAGAGGTCGCGTCGCCTGACTTGCCATCAATGTGGGCGGCGGGCTCAGGTGGCGCCCAGGCGGGAAGCTTGGAGGGGGGGAGGGTTTTGTTGGGCCAAGAAGGTGAGAAGCAAACTTGGGATCGGTCCGGACGGGGAAATATCATGTGCTCCCATACTCTGCATATGACACTAGTGTATGTTACTACTCCCTCCTTTTTGGTTTATAGAGATGTTTAGAGTAACATAGTAATATGTTACAGTACAAGTTACTCCCCACTATGACCAGCCTTGGCCTCTCCAAGTGCTCCACCATGTATAGCTGCTAAGCCTGCCACGTAGGCATAAAATATGATGTGGCACCAATAAACTAAGCACCTATGCATTGAACACTTGAGTTACTAAGCCATTTAATGCACTTAGCACCTCATCTAAAGAGCATTAATAGTATAGCCAGCTGCTGGCTATAAGCCTACAGCCCATCTTATAGTCAACATGTACTACAAAGTTCCTAGGAGCACGTGCTAGAGCTCGCTCTTCACGAAGAGCCCGCTTACCTTCTCTCTCCTCTTCTCTTTCCTCCAACTAAGCAGAAATATGCTGTTTATTCCTTATAGCCCACTGACTCAGGTCTATTGTACTTGCTCTAAGCACATCTAAGCACTTGCTAGCACCCACTTGACCGTGGACCTTGACGGTGTACGTCACCTTGTGTCTCATAATTTTCCTCGTCATCATCTGAGTACTAGAAGATCTCACCCACATCATCATTAGCATGCAGCCGCCTTGATAGACAACGTGCGCAGAAGGAGTAGAGGTGACTGGGGATGCACCACCACCACGTCGTGGGCACTCCGTATGTGCTCGTGTGCGTGAAGCGTGCGTGTTTTTCCATCGGTGCTAGCGCTAAGGCCAAGGCTGCGGTCGTCTTCGTCTCCGACTAGTAGTTGAGCAACGACGGCAAAGAGGTGCTGCAAGAGATGCGTATGCGCCGTTGCGTGCGAGCTTCGCCGTAGCACGACGAACCGGACGTCGCCGCGGATGGCGCACGCCTCCATGCAACCGAGTGTGTGCGCATGCATGTGTTATTCATGTGCATTCCGCGGCCGAGCATTTGTGCATGCACGTCTTGTGTACGTGCGTTGTGTGCTCCATGCTGTGCGCGTATGTGCATGAATTGGATCGGATGGAGTTAGTGCATTCTCTTGTGTACATATTTTAGAGTGTAGATTCACCCATTTTGTTTCGTATGTAGTCCCTTATTGAAATATCTTAAAAGATTTATATTTGGGAACGGAGGGAGTATAAAACATCTTCAACTTAGCATCCTGATGTACCGTTTCTAGTGGTTAGCGAAAAGTTCATGTTCTTTTAGTTGTTTATAGGTGGGCGGCGGCAAAAACAGGGGAAAGCAGCGCAAGGTTCCTTGCGGGCGCTCCACCGCGAGGTTCCTTGCTCCTCCTCGGTCGTCGGGAATCTATGCTCTTCAACTCTTTTATTTTCGTGAGCTTTGTTCATCCTTTTCCCAACACCGAGACATCTAGCATCAAGGTGCACGTGTCATGCAAGAAAATGGAGATAATCGGATAAGCGGTGTGTAAGTGAGTCATGCGGGGGAAGCGGAAACCCTTTTCCGTAAGTGAGTCGTGCACTTGATGGCACCTCGCAATATTTTTTCTCCTCGATGGCACGTGAATAGTGCATGTACTCAACGATGGAGGGCGGGATGGTAGCAATGACATGGTCAGCCCTTTTTGGAGAAATACGTACTACTAGTAAATAACTTTGATGTGTCCGTCAACTCGAAGAATGACGAGAAGCTTGATTCGCCTTCTCCCTCGCATAGCAGCGTCTTGCTTGGTGGCCCGAGCACGAGGAAAAACTTTTGCTCTAGCGGTGGGCGTTCAGCAGTTCATTTGGTGTCAGTTGCGGAAGCACTCTTGTAGAACCATCGACTTCGGAAGAGGCGAAGAGCCAAGCACAAGGTCACCTACTAACCTTAGGCTAGGCGTAGTGGGAGTAACATAAGTAGAGGTACCTCCTTTTTTATTCTAGAAACAACCACCGCGAATATCAAGGTGCTGGTTACGTAGAACAAATTTCCTGCAGTCCGTGCTCAGCACTCCTCTATATCTCTTCTCAGCCAGCCGGTAGACGCCTTGAGCCCATCGTCATTTGCTCACATGCCCACATGTCGATTGAAAGCGCAAGAGGACCCACTGAACCTACACATCTTTCACCTCGGCGTCTGGTGATGAAAAACAAATCAAGAAAGATCTTGGTAGCCACTTTTGGAGTTACTCAAGAGTAGTAGGATTCTATTTACAGTTTAACCCAAGATGCACATCTCGTGGCTTCAACTTATCAACTACCCCTCTATTTTCTTTCATGACACGACCTGGATGCTGGATGTCCCACGTGTCGGCAAAGGAGGAAGAACCCGACCAAATCTTCGGTTGTGCTCTCGGATTAGACTAGTTGTGCTAACTCAAAAAATTTATTGTGTACTCCGTCCGTTCCAAAATACTTGACTTCCATTTGTCCAAAAATGGATGTGCCTATACACTAAAACATGTCTAGATACATATATATTTTGACAAATACTACCTCCGTCCGGGTTTATTGGTCCCTGTAGGTGTCAAAACCGGCGGATCTCGCGTAGGGGGTCCCGAACTGTGCGTCTAGGCGGATGGTAACAGGAGACAAGGGACACGATGTTTTTACCCAGGTTCGGGCCCTCTCGATGGAGGTAAAACCCTACTCCTGCTTGATTAATATTGATGATATGGGTAGTACAAGAGTAGATCTACCACGAGATCAGAGAGGCTAAACCCTAGAAGCTAGCCTATGGTGTGATTGTTGTTCGTCCTATGGACTAAAACCCTCCAGTTTATATAGACATCGGAGAGGGCTAGAGTTACACAGAGTCGGTTACAATGGGAGGAGATCTACATATCCGTATCGCCAAGCTTGCCTTCCATGCCAAGGAAAGTCCCATCCGGACACGGGACGAAGTCTTCAATCTTGTATCTTCATAGTCCAGGAGTCCGGCCAAAGGTTATATTCCGGCTATTCGGACACCCCCTAATCTAGGACTCCCTCAGTAGCCCCCGAACCAGGCTTCAATGACGATGAGCCCGGCGCGCAGATTGTCTTCGGCATTGCAAGGCGGGTTCTTCTCCAAATTCCGTGTACCTGTTGAATAGTGTCCGGCTTCTCATGAATATTGCGCTTCTTGGCTTCCACAACCAATAATGGCCATCTTCCACGTGCCAGACGAATGCGAAAAGCCAGGGTGTTTTTACATTTACCCCCTAGCTGTGTAAATGAGCTGCCTTTGAAAGAGACGAGGATTTAGATCCAAATCACACCATCCTCCCTTCGCGAGCATTCATCGGAGCGCATCCGACAAAGATCCATTCCATCATGGCCAGTCGACACAGCCCCTCCTCTCACCCTCCCAACCCTCAGCCTGGAGATTGTAAGAGATGTTCCGTCCCGCACAGCGAGCTAGTGATGCTTCAGACCAAGGGATTTCTCCCTCTAGCCTTCATGGTCCCGGTTCGAGCCGGGCTCGCCACCTATAATGGTGGAGAGCAAGCGGAGAGCGTCCCCAATCCCTCCAAGGGAGAGCGGGTATGCCTTGTCCCTTATTTGATAAGAGGGCTTGGATTTCCAATTCATCCGTTTCTTCGGGGGCTCTTGGAGTTCTACGGCCTCCAGTTGCACAACCTTACGCCTGCCTCCATATCGCATATTTTGGGCTTCGTAGCCCTTTGCAAGCTGTTTTTGGGCTGCAAGGCTCATTTCGCACTGTGGAAGAAACTATTCTGCCTTGTGCCCCATTCTCAGGAGGGGTCAATATATCAAGTGGGCGGTGCCGACGTATGGCGCATCGCCGGGACCGGATATCTATCCAGAACCCCAAAGAAGGCGTCCGAATGGCCTTCGGAATGGTTTTATAAAGAAGATGTCCCCCTGCCGGATCCTATTCGGATCGGCCTCCCGGAGTTTGATAATGCTCCCTTGAAGAAGCGCCTGAGCTGGCGTCCACGGAGCCCCCAGAAGGAAAATGACAAGGACGTTTTTTATCTAATGAGTCGGATAAGGCTGTTAGCTCATTCCGGACTGACCATGATCGAGGTCATGGCCACATGCATTATGCAGGGGGGGGGGGTGCAGCCGCTTCAGTATAGAGGCCACCCCATGTGGGATTTCAATGGGGAGGATGACGCCACCCACTGCGGACGAAAGGGGCCGGAATCGGTCGCCGCTCTGACGAAGATCTTGTCCGCATTGTACTTTCTCCGCGTCAATCCACAGGGCGGATTTTCTATGTACAATCCTCCAAGCTGGGTAAGCAGACACTTCTTTTTGCCCATCCGTTCCATATTCCCATAGTCAAGTACCTTATCTTGTGATTTCGACGCAGGAATTGCGCCGGGCCATAAAGGATATAAACAGCCCTCCTCCACAACCCGAGGGTCCGGAACGGTCCCTCGACCCGGCCTCCTAGGAGGATCCGGACATATCCGTGGAGCTGATCGATGGGGTATTTTACCAACTGAGCATCGACAATGCCTTGGTGGCTATTACAGCCGATTATCCTGGACTGCTCCCCGCCTCACAAGTAACTTAGACCGAAGTCCCAATACTTCCAAGATGATCTGTCTGTGCTTATTTTTTATCACCGTATACCAATGGCGTTTCACAAGGGAGGATCTCGAGGCGGAATGCCGAGCCTGCGGCGACTAGCCAACAAGGGACCACGAGGGCGGGCTGGCTAAAGAGACACACAGTCCGGGTCGAGGCACCGGCGCAGCAGTAAGGCGCGCCGCCTTATTCCAAGGCATCATTCTTACGATGCATAGTAATGCCCGTGCTTTTGTTAGGAAAAAGAGGGCTCGCCGGACTATATATGGAGAGGTGCCAATCGCGCCTCCACCATCCAGGCTCCAAAGCCAGGTCCAGAAGCAGAGGCGAACATGAGGCGTGCGTCGAACGCTCCTCCGACAGAGGATGCGGACAAACTGTCCGCCACCAATTATGAGGTGGAGAGTGCCATGAATCACATGCGCCGCGGGATAGTTAGAATAACTGATTTAAGGATCATGTATTATGCAGGTTCTTACAGAAAAGAATACCCTCTGTCCGGGAGGTAGAAGAGTGCAAATCAACTTGAGGCCGCACTAGCGCGAGAGGGAGCCAAGAAGACCCCTACGGTATTATATGCCTCAATTGATAAGTATTATGTAGAGTGCAGCGTGTAGGAAAGTCGACAATAGAATTGCAGATGGCGCGGATTAGATCCGGAAGCGGCAACTCCTCATGACTAGAGGCTGGTGAGGCGTCTTGACAAAGGTGAGGCGGGAGAAGAATGATCTCAAGATGCCAACACCCAGCTGGGCGTGGAACTAAGGATGTTCGTTCCCAACTGTCGGACTCCGTGAAGGAGAATCGGCGGCTTTGATGCGACATGTTTAGTAAGTGCTTGAGCGAACTTGGAAAAAGAGTTGGAGAGGAAGTCGACTAACGAGTTATGTCGTAGGTATGCTCACGGTCGTCTGTAGAGAAATGCCAGTTCTCGGGTGACCTTCTTCCCGAGCTCTTACAATTGCAGGAACGAGTACGACAAGTGATGAAAGGCGTCGCCCAGGCTTTGTGGCCATTTGTCTCCATGCCCGAAGGCCTTGGAGAGCTTGTAGAGAGGCTTAAGGGAGCGCGTCGACGCTTTCGATTATGGAAGATATCGGCCTGCCGTCAAGGCGCCAGGGAGGCCTGGGCCATGGTGAAGACGCGGTACACGAAGGCTAACCCAAACCACATGGCCGAGGTCGGACCTGTGGGGGCTGATGGGAAGGAGATCCCTGTGAGCTTAGTGTACGGCCAAGTAGAGTTGGCCTCCAAATATTCCAAATAGGACTATAAACTAGACAACCTGTTGGATGGTATTGAAGAGGAATATACCTAGTCAAATTGACTATGTAATTTAAGATGACATGTAAAATCCCTTCTAGCCGGATTGTAGATCGTTTGTCATGGCGGACCTTTTCGCTTCAACCTAGAGACCCGATAGTCCAAAGTGTGTCCGAATACCCTCTCGGTTATGTAGGAACCGGGGCATGCGTGGAGACCAGGCGTAGGGGTCATTAGTGCTTGAATAGACAAGTGCCCAACTAGTTATGTTATATTACATGGTTAGTAAGAAACATCTTCGGGGAGAATAGTTCCGTTAGGGTTCCTTTCCACAGGAGGCATGCCCTAAAGTGCATGTCCGGACTACGAAAAAAGCAGAAGAGCATGCGAGGCGGATAAATAAATGAGTGAAAATCATCTTTAGTTCACCGACCGAATATTTCCTTAAGAATGCTAGCTTTCGGCTTCACCCAGTCTGAGGTACACATCCGGTGACCCGCAGTAACAATCGCGAGAGGTGCTCCTTTACCGCCCTAGCCGAACAATCGGGAGCGTGAGGGGTAAGCAGGGAGCGAACAACCCAACAGCCAAAACTTAAGTCATATCGTTGCATATAATGGTGAATAAAAGGTACATGCGGAAGTGTGACACATGTGTTGGACATGAAGCCCGTATAAATAAACACATTAAAAAGCCCCGAATATAATGGGCGGATAGGCGTCGGTTGTGTCTGAACAAAGGCGTGAGCGTGCCCTTAAATACTGTAAGAAAGGGAGGAGAAGAGAGAAATATAAGATAGCTAATGTGTAAAAAATAGGCGAGAGGAAGGAGGCGAACACGAGTCGGCGCTAGGCGTAGAATCTTCGGAGGCGGGCTGCGTTCCATGGGTTCGGCTCGAGTCGGTTATCCGATGCATCTCGCGAGGCAGTGCGCTCCACAAGTCAGGACTTGGTCAATAATAAAGGGCCTTCCCATTTGGGCTTGAGTTTGTCCTTTTTCTTGTCTGCGGCGTAGAACTAACTTCGCCAACATTGTAAGTTTTGGCCCGTACTTCTCTGCTTTGGTATCTTCGAGCCTGCTGTTGATACAATGTGGAACGGGCTTTTGCCACATCACGCTCCTCCTCCAAGGCGTCCAAACTGTCCTGCCGATTGAGTTCGGCTTCTCTTTCTTAGTACATGCGCACGCGAGGTGAGTCATGAACTATGTCGCAGGGCAGAACCGCCTCTGAGCCGTATACCATAAAGAATGGTGTGTATCCGGTGGTGCGATTCGGCGTGGTCCGCAGCCCCCAGAGTACAGAGTCGAGCTCCTCTATCCAGTGCTTGTTAGATTCCTTGAGGGACCGCACTAATCTGGGTTTGATGCCGCTCATGATTAGACCATTTGCTCGCTCGACTTGACCGTTAGTTTGTGGGTGATAGACTGAAGCATAGTCGAGCTTGATGCCCATGTTTTTGCACCCGAGTTTGACCTCTTCGGCCGTAAAGTTCGTGCCGTTATCGATAATGATCTTTGTGGGGGCGCCCGTAGCGGTGTCGACCCCGATATGAAGTCTATCACGGTCCGGATTCAGCCGTCTTAACATGCTTGGCCTCTATCCATTTAGTGAATTTATCCACCATGACTAATAGGTATTTTTGCTTGTGGGTTCCTCCTTTAGGGGTCCAACCATGTCAAGCCCCGGACATGAAGGGCGGTGATGGGTATAGTTTGGAGGCGGTGGGTGGCATATGGCTTTGGTTAGCAAAGAGCTGGCAACCGATGCATCGTTGGACTAAGTCCTGAGCATCTGCCCGGGCCGTTGGCCAATAAAATCTTGTACAGAAGGCCTTGCTTACAAGGGCCCGTGCTGCGGCGTGGTGCCCGCTGAGTCCGGCATGAATTTCCACCAGAAGATTCCGCCCTTCCTCTTCGGAGATACACCTTTGAAGGACTCCGATGGTGCTTTTCTTATAAAGCTCGCCCTCATGGACTTTATAGGCTTTAGATCGCCGCACTATGCAACGTGCCTCGTTTTGGTCCTCGGGAAGTTCCTGCCTGGTTAGGTAGGCTAGGAATGGTTACGTCCGCAGGCAATGACTGCCATTATTACGTGGGCTGAGGATGTTGCCGTTGGTAGAGCTTCCGTTATGTCGAGAATGTTGATTGTCGGGCGGTGCGGTTGGGTCCGAGCTATTATTTCGGATTCCCCTTCCCATATCGGATGGCTTGAACAGCCTCTCCAAGAAGATATTGGGGGGGCGGCATCGCGCTTTGCGCCAATGTCGTGCCAAGGCGTCTGCTGCTGATTGTTTTCGAGCTATATGGTGAAATTGAGCCCTTGAACCGAGCTGAAATTTTTAGGGCCGGCGTTGCGATAAGCTGGCATTTTGGATCCTTGGCATCAAAGTATCCATTTATTTGGGATATCGCGAGGTTCGAATCGCGCACCTCTAGGCGTTGAATGCCCATGGAGCGCCATCCGGAGACCATGTAGAAGGGCCTCGTATTGGCTGCGTTGTTGAGTCCGTATACATTATCTGGAGTATGTATTGAGCTGTATCTCTGTTGGGGCGTCAAAGCGGCGCTTGACCCCAGACCAGCCAACATTTTGGAGCCGTCGAAGTGCATGATCCGGTTGGAGTATGTGCCGTACTCTTTAGGGAGTTTGGCTTCAGTCCATTCGGCGAAATCGGCAAAACTTAATGACTTAATAGCTCGCCGTGGCTTATAGGTTATGTCGAGCGGGAGGAGCTCAATGGCCCATTTAGCTATCCGGCCCGTCGCGTTGCGGTTGTTTATAATATCGTTAAGAGGTACTTGAGCTACTGTTATCGAACACTCTTGAAAGTAGTGTCGCAGCTTCGAGATGCCATAAATACGCGTCGCTATCTTTTGATAATGTGGGTACCGTGACTTGCATGGAGTGAGGACAGTGGGCACGTAGTAAACTGACTTTTGAAGGGAATTTGTGTCCGTCTGTTTCTCGTTCGACGGCGAGCACTGCGCTTACAACTTGATGAGTTGCGCGATGTATAATAGCATTAGTTACGCCGATGTTAAGCGCGCCAGGACGGGTTTGTTGCCAATATGGCTTTTATTTCTTTGAGTCCGGCCAAGCGGCATCAATCCACTCGAAGTGTTCGGTCTTGTTGGAGGAAGCGATAAAGGGTAATGCCTTTTCTCCCAAGCGGGAGATAAAGCGGCTTAAACCGCCATACGCATCCGATCAATTTTGTATTTGTTTGAGGTCCTTTGGGATATCAATTGTGACATAGCTCGGATCTTGGCTGGGTTTGCTTCAATTCCTCTACGGATACAATGAAGCCCAAGAGCTTTCCGGCTGATACGCCAGCAGCGTTTTCGGGTTAAGCTTGATGTCATATGTTGGGAGGTTGTCGAATGTGAGCCTCAAGTAAATGCGCTAGAGTTTCGACATGCTTGGTTTTGGCGACCACGTCATCTCGTATCGTCCACTGTTTTGCCGATCTGGTTTTCCGGACATATACGAATCATCGCTGATATATTGCGCCGGCGTTTTGAGCCGAAGGGCATTGTGTTGAAGCAGAATGGGCGTATGGGGTGATGAATGCCGTTGCGGCTTGGTCTGCTCTGCCATCTTAATTTGATGGTAGGCGGAGTATCGTCGAGAAACACAATGAATCGTGTCCTGCGGTAGCGTCGATAATTTGATCGATCACGGGGAGGGAAGGATCCTTCTTGCTGAGCCTTGTTGTGGTCCTTGAAATCGACACATAGGCGCCCGAGTTTGTCCTTCTTTGGTACCATCACCAGGTTTGCTAGCCAGTCCGGATGTTTTATATCTCGATGAATCCGGCCTCCGATGGTTTAGCTAGTTCCTCTCCATGGCTTGTCTCTTGGGTTCGGGAAACGCCGAAGAGCACCTTGGTGGCTTGAATCCTTTTAGGATGTTTAGGCTGTGCTCGGCCAGCCGGCGTGGGATTCCTGGCATGTCTGAAGGGTGCCAGGCAAAAATGTCACAATTTTCGCGTAGGAATTCTCGTAGTGCAGCGTCTACATCAGGGTTTAATTGCACCCTGATGGAGGCCGTTTTTGTAGGGTCCGTTGGATGGACATGGAATTTGACTATTTAAATGCGCGGTTTAAAGGAGGTGGACTTGGATCTTTTATCGAGTATCCGTCATCCCTGTTCACCGTGGGGCGCTTGGCGCGATCAGTTCCTCGGCGCTAGGGCTTCGGATAGTGCCTCAAGGGCGGTCGCTGTCTTATTTTACGACGCAGTGCTATGTCGAGTCACTAGCAAGAGTGATGATTCCGTTGGGCGGGCATTTTGATCTTCATGTACCCGTAATGGGGTATAGCTTGAAAAATTGTAAATGCCTCTCGTCCTAATAGGCGTGATATCCGCTGCTGAGCAGGGGCCACTTGGGCGTGACCTCCTCGGACCTGTAATTATCGGCGTGCGAACACCACATCGGTGTGATTTTTCTGTCTGGCGTGCTTCCCAAGCTGGGGACTATTCCTCTAAAGGTTGTCTGCTTCGCTCAATGCGGCTCCGGTCTATTTCCATTTTCAAAGAGTTTCCTCGTAAATGAGGTTCAATCCGCTGCCACCGTCCATGAGTACCTTGGTAAAGCGAAAGCCGTCCACTATTGGGCCTGAGGACCAATCGGCTGGTGCTCGGGCTGTTGAATTTAGGTTCATCAACGGCATTAAAGGTAATAGCCGTATCCTCCATGGGTTTGTTATTGCTACTTGGTAGACTTGGCAAGGCTGCGGGTGTTCGTTTCCATATATTATTTGATCGAAAGTCTCGAAGACTATTAATACCGTCTTGGTATCCTTGTCTTTGGTGCTCTGTGGATTACGGGTTAGAAGCTCTTTGCCACTTCAGGCCACTGCGGAGTATCAACATGCTCTAAGGCTATGAGTTGGTGTGGCGCCCTCGTACTATGAATTTTCTGAGGGTCCATTGAGCCATCCCTCGATGCGGTTCCATGCCCTATAGAGGTTTTGCCTTTTGGTGTTTAACCGGTGCTGGCGATAATGCACCCTTTTATTACGAATTTGAGGTTGTATTCGGGGCGGATTGTCCCAAAATTTTATTTCGGTTTTCGAGGCGTTTTCCATCGCGCAGTACTTTTGTACTATGGGCGCCAAGTCAGTGGCGTGTAATTTCCGCGGCGACTTATGGCGTTGAGATTCCGTTGTCCGTGCAATTATTGCGATAGAATGAAATTGCATCCTCCTCGCGGCAGTCCTTTACCTTGTTCTTGACCAGGAGGAATCTGGCCCAGTAATGGTGTACTGTTTCTGCCGGTTCTTGCCGAATTTGAGATATATCGCTTATGTTTGGGTGGGCGGGTGGAATTAAATCCGGAACCTCGCCCAATCTGAGACCCAGGGGCCAAAGAGTTTCCGAACTCGGAAGCTTGGGTTCTTGGATGTTGTGCGATGAATCTAGTCCGCTGCCTGACTTTAGGTCCAGTGCTTGAGTGACATCCTCCCCTCCGCGGGTATCCGGCTCGGAGGGATCGGGAATATGGACATAACTAGTCCTTAAGATAGATGAAGGCTTGCCGCATTGTTCCTCCACCACTGCAATGTGATGGGTGACCTGGGGAGAGTTAATCTCTCTCGGATCGGGTTTAGGCCCAATCCGATCATAGTCTGTAGCGACTCGAGGCGGCGATGCGATCAAGAGCTCGTTTAAGGAAGAAGCTCCATCGGAACTAACTGCTCGGCGAGTTCGATTTGGCGTGAATTGCTTTCGATGGCCGAGAAGTCATCGTCGGCCTTGGCGGCGAACAAGCGGTCATAAGAAAACCGCCTAGCGGAGAGTTTGGCGATAGCCAAAGCTCCTTTAACAACGATGCCGTCTTTAAAGGCGGGATGAGGCATCCTTCTTGATGGCGGCGGCTGTGGAACTCTCAATGAAAGGACCAATGTCGGTGTCAAAACCGGAAGATCTCGGGTAGGGGTCCCGAACTGTGCGTCTAGGCGGATGGTAACAGGAGACAAGGGACACGATGTTTTACCGAGGTTGGGCCCTCTCGATGGAGGTAAAACCATACTCCTGCTTGATTAATATTGATGATATGGGTAGTACAGAGTAGATCTACCACGAGATCGGAGAGGCTAAACCCTAGAAGCTAGCCTATGGTGTGATTGTGGATTAGTCATACGAACTAAAACCCTCGGTTTATATAGACCTTTGGAGAGGGCTAGTGAGGGAGTTCGGACTAGGGGGTGTCGGATAGCGAACTATCATCATCGGCGGACTCCAAGACTATGAAGATAGAAGATTGAAGACTTAGTCCGTGTCCGGATGGGACTTTCCTTGGCGTGGAAGGCAAGCTTGGCGTCTGGATATGTAGATCTCCTACCTTTGTAACCGACTTTGTGTAACCCTAGCCCTCTCCGGTGCCTATATAAACCGGACGGCTGTAGTCCATAGGGCGAAAAACAATCATACCATAGGCTAGCTACTAGGGTTTAGCCTCTTTGATCTCGTGGTAGATCCTCTCTTGTAACACACATCATCAATATTAATCAAGCGGGGCGTGGGTTTTACCTCCATCAAGAGGGCCTGAACACAGGTAAAACATCGTGTCCCTTGTCTCTGTTACCATCCGCCTAGGCGCTGATTGGGACCCCTACCGAGATCCGCGGTTTGACACCGACATTGGTGCTTTCATTGAGAGTTCCTCGTGCCGTCACCATTAGGAAGGATGCCTTTTCCGTCTTTAAAAGGCGGCGCCCGTAAATCAAGGAGCTTTTGCCGCCGGCGAACTATCCGGCTAAGCGGTTTTCTCATGACCGCTGTTAGGCCACCACCCGGCAATGACCTCTCAAGTCATTGAAAGCGATCTTCCGTCAGCTCGGAATTCGCCGAGCAGCTAGATCGATTGAGCTCTCCTCCGTAAGCGAGCTCTTGGATCGCATCGCATATACAGGAGTCGCTACCGACTACGATCAGATTGAGCTTAAACCGATCGAGAGAAATTAACTCTCCCGGGTTACCCTGCGTTGTCGTGGTAGAGGAACAATCTGGCGACTCTTCTTCTATGCTAAAATCAACTATGTCGGATTCGGATCCTCCATGCGGATTCCCACGGAGGGGCGGGCGTAATCAAATCTGAACCTAAAGTCGGGCATCGGACCAGATTTGTTGGAAAGCGCTCAGCAAATCAAGCTTCGAATTCGAAGCTTCTTGGCCTGAGCCTCGGACGGGCGGGGTTCGAACTTAATTCCACCGCCCACACAAACATAGCGATCTATCTCAAATACGGCAAGAGCCCGATGAAAGAGTACATCATTACTGGGCCAGATTCCTCCTGGTTATGAACAGGATAAAGGACTGCCGTGAAGAAAGCGTGATTTAAATCTTCTACAACAATTGCACGGACAAGGGAATCATAAACGCCATCAGTTGTCGCGAAGTTTCACGCCTCGCCGACCTAGCGAACATCGTACAAAAATACTGCGCAATGGAGAGTGCCTGGAAAACCGAAACTAGGTTTTGGGACAATCCGGCCCTGAATACAAACCCAATACGAAATAAAAGGGTGCTTCATACTCAAGCACCTGGGTTAAAAACCAAAAAGCAAAAAACCCCTAAAGTGCGGAACCGTCTTGGAGGGATGGCTCAGCGGACCTGCAAAATCCACGATGCGGGCGCCACTCCAACACACAGCCTTGGCGTGTTGGATACTACTGAGGTGGCCAAAAGTGGCGTGAGGCTTTTAGCCCAGGCAACCAACCCAGCGATACCGATGCGGTATTAACAATCTTGAGACTTTCGCATCAAATAACATGCGGAAATGAACAATCCGCAGCCTCGCGAAGTCTACCAAGTAGCAACAACAAATCCATGGGCGAGGCGGCTATCACCTTCAACGCCAGCGACGAACCTAAATTCCGAACAGCTAGAGCACCAGCCGCATTGGTCCTCGATCGATAGTGGGCGGTTTCCGTCTTACTAAGGTACTCATGGATGGCGGCAGCAGTTAAACCTCATCTTTGAGAAACCCTTCAAAAATGGAAATTCTTGGAGCCGCATTGGCGCATCAGCACAACCTTGGAGGATAATCCCTAGTCGAGAAATGCGCTGCATAGGAAAAATCACACTAGATGTAGTGTTGGCTCACGGACAATTACAGGTCCGAGGAGGTCACGTTCCAAGTGGCCCCATTCGACAGCGGATATCACGCTTTGTTAGAGGCGAGAGGCATTCACAATCTTCAAGCTATACCCCACTACGGGTACATGAAGCTCAAAATGCGGACCCAATGGGATAATCACTCGCCGATGATCGAGATACAGCACTCCGCACTGAAAATAAGACAGCCGCCTTGGCGCTAGAGGCATTGTCAAAGCCCTAGCGACGGAGGAACTAACTACGCTGCGCTCCACGGTGGATAGGGGCGATGTGATACTCGATAAGAGGTCCAAGTCCACCTCTTTTAAACCAGCGAGCGAAATAGTCAAATTTCAGGTCCATCCAACGGACCCCACAAAGCGGCCTCCATTGGGGCACAATTAAGTCACGATGTCGAAGCACGACTCGAGAATTCCTTGGGAAAATTGGGACATTTTTCCTGGCACCCTTGAGACATGCCGGGAATCCCCCATGGCTGGCGAGCACAGCCTAAATATCCTAAAAGTTCAAGCCATCAAACAAGCTCTTGGCGATTTTCCGAACCCAAAAGGCAGGCAATGGGAAGAGCTAGCCAAACTCTTAGAAGCAGGATTCATCGGAGATATAAAACATCCGGACTGGCTAGCCAATCTAGTAATGGTACCAAAAAGGACAAATCCTAAGCGCCTCTGCGTCGATTTTAAAGACCTTAACAAGGCCTGTCCAAGGACCCTTTCCCCTCCCTCGCATCGACCAAATCATCGATGCTACCGCGAGAACACGATTCATTGTGCTTCCTCGGCGCATACTCGGATACCATCAAATCAAGATGGCGGAGAAAGATCGAGCCTAGCGGCATTCATTACTCCATATGGGCGATTCTGCTTCAACACAATTCCCTTGGGACTCAAAAGCGCGCGCAACATATCGGCGCATGATTCAAACATGTCGGCTACCGGATAGGCAAAACAGTAGAGGCATCGTAGGCGATGTGGTCGTCAAGACCAAACACGTCGGAACTCTAGTAGAAGACTTGAGGTGACATTCGACAACCTCGAGCATATGACATTAAGCTCAATCCGGAAAAATCGTCTTGCGTACCAGCGGAAAGCTCTTGGGCTTCATCGTATCCGGTAGAGGAATTGAAGCAAACCGGCCAAAATCCGAGCTCTGTCACAATTGGATATTCCAAAAGACCTCAAGCAGATACAAAAACTAACGGATGCGTGGCGGCCTTAAGTCGCTTCATCTCCCGTTTGGGAGAAAAGGCTCTGCCCTCTACCGCCTCCTCCGGTGCACCGAACATTTGAATGGACGGATCTGCCACAGCGGACTCGAAGAAATAAAGGCCATCACGGCAACAAATCCGGTTCTGGCCGCCCAACCTGGCGAACCTATGTTATTATATATCGCAACAACACATCAAGTTGTCGGTAGCGGTACTCGTTGTTGAGCGAAAGCAGAAGGGCATAGATTCCTTCTTCAAAAACCGAGTGTACTACGTATCCTTTGTTCTAACTCCATGCAAATTCGGTACCCACATTATGAAAAGATAGCGTGTCACGGTGTTCATAGCATCCGGAAGCTGCGACACTACTTTCAAGAGTGTTCAATAACGGTGGCCTCGAAGTACCTCTCAACGATATTATAAACAATCGCGGCATAGCGGGCAGGATTGCAAAATGGGCTATCGAGCTCTTACCATTTGACATAACCTACAAACCACGGCGAGCTATAAAATCATGAGTTACGGCTGACTTCGTCACCGAATGGACGGCTGAACTCCCTAAAAATGCAGTGGCGTACTCAACTGGATCATGCATTTCGACGGATCCGAAATGTTGGCTGGCTTGGGGGCTGGCGTCGTCTGGCGTCTAGCGGAGACACAATCAATATGTACTTCAAATAATGTACATGGACTCCAACAACGCAGGCGAATCTGAGGCCCTTCTACATGGCCTCCGGATGGCAATCTCCATGGGCATTCAATGCCTAGAGGTCTGTGGGTATTCAAACCTCGCAATATCCCAAGTAAATGGAGACTTTGGCGCCAAAGATGCAAAAATGGCAGCTTACATAGCGCCGTCCTAAAATGTCAGCTCGGTTCAAGGACTTGAATTCCACCATGTAGCAGGGATAATAACCGGGCAGCGGAGCGTGTTAGCACGCATCGGCGTGAAGCGAGATGCCGTCCTCAAACATCTTCCTAGAGCGGCTCTTTAAGCCATCGTATTATGGGAAGAGGAGTCGGAAATAACAATGGAGCCAGCTGCATCACCTAACTCAGACCATTACGACACAATGGTGGCTCAGCCAATGAAATAACACCTTCAACTCACGAAATGATGGCAGTAATTGCCCCGTGGACAGAACCATTCCTAGCCTACTTAATGCGGCAGGAACTTCCCGAAGACCAAAATGAGGCCCGCTGCATAGTTCGGCGATCTAAAGCCTACAAGGTCCATGAGGAGAACTTTATAAGAAAAGCACAACGGAGTCCTTCAAAGGTGTATCTCCGAAGAGGAAGGCGAAATCTCTGGCTGAAATTCACGCCCGGACTCGGCGGGCACCACGCTGCAGCCGGGCCCTTGTAGGCAAGGCCTTCCGTCTGAGGATTTTATTGGCCGACAGCCGGGCAGATGCTCGGGACTTAGTCCAACGATCGTCGGTTGCCAGCTCTTTGCTAATCGAGCCACATGCCACCCACCGCCCTCAAAACTATACCCATCACGGCGTTCGCGTGCAGGGGCTTGACATGGTTGGACCCCTTAAAGGGGAACCCACAAGCACAAATACTTATTGGTCATGGTGGACAAATTCACCAAATGGATTGAGGCCAAGCGGTTAAAGCGGCAGAATCCGAACGGTGATAGACTTCATATCCGGGGTAGTACACGTTTTGGTGTCCCCACAGCATCATCACGATAGCGGCACGAACTTCACGGCCGGCGAGGTTAAACTCTGGTGCAAAACATGGGAATCAAGCTCGATTACGCTTCAGTCTATCACCCCCAAACTAACGGTCAAGTCGGCGAGCAAATGGTCTAATCATGGCGGCTTCAAACCCAGACTAGTGCGGTCCCTCAAGGAATCTAACACGCCTTTGGGTAGAGGGCTCGACTCCATACTCTGGGGCTGCGGACCACGCCAAACCGAACTCTGGATTCACACCATTTTTCATGGTATCTGGCGCGAGAGGCAGTTCTGCCTGCGATATAATTCATGACTCACCTCGTAATGCGCATATACGAAGAAAGAGAGGCCGATTTGGATCGGCGGGACAGTCTGGCGCCTTAGAGGAGGAGCGGGGCGTGGCAAAGGCTCGTTCCGCATTTTATTAGCAGCAGACTCGAAGATATCAAAGCGAGAGAAATGCGGGCCAAAACTTACAATGTTGGCGAACTTGTCCCTCGCTGCGGACAAGAAAAGGACAAACTTAAGCCCAAGTGGGAAGGTCCCTTCATCATCGACCAAGTCGACGGTAGACATACCGTCTACATAACACATCGACAACCGACTCGAGCGAACCAATGGAGCGCAGCCCGTCTCCGAAGATTCTCGCCTAACGCCGGATTCGAGTTCGTCTCACTCCCGTCCACATTTTATATTTTTCTTGTCTCTTGTCCTCCTCCTTCTTCCACTTTTTTTCAATACCTTTTATGGGCTGATTTGCACTTTGTTACTTTACCTTATGTGCACTGGCACTCATTATACAGGGGCTTCTTTATGAAGCTTATTCATCGGGCTTCATGCCCAATACATGTGTCATACTTCGCATGTACCTTTTATTCACCATTGTATGCATCGATATGACTTATGTTTTGGCCAAGCTGGGTTGCTGGCTCTGTGCTTACCCCTCGTTCCCGATTGTTCAGCTAGGAGGTAAAGGAGCACCTCTGCGATTACTCTTGCCGGGTCAGCGGATGTGTACCTCAGGCTGGGTGAAGCGAAGCTAGCTTTCTTAAGAGAATATTGATCGGTGACTTGAAAGATGATTTATTACTTACTTATTTATCTGCCCCGGATGCTTTTACGCTATTTTCGCAGATCCAGCATTGCACTTTAGGGCATGCCTCGAGAAAGGAACCCTTACGGAACTATTCTCCTGGAAGATGTTTCTTACTAACCATGTAATATAACATAACTAGTTGGGCACTTATGCGATAAAGCAATTATGACCCGACGCCTTGTCTCCATGCATGCCTCGGTTCTTTTATAACCGTAAGGGTATTCGGACACACTCCGGACTGTTGGGTCCCGAGGTTGAAGCGAAGCGGTCCATAAAGACAAGCGATCTACAATCGGCTAGAAGGCATTTTACATGTCATTTCAAATTACATCGTCAAACCACTAATTGTACTCGTCCTCAATCCCATCTAACATGTTGTCTAATTTACAGTCTGTTGGGAATATTTCACGGCCAGTTCTACTTGGCGTACATCAACTCACGAGGATCTCCTTCCCATCAGGCCCTTGGTCCGACCTCGGCCATGTGGTTTGGGTCAGCCCGAATGTAGCGTCTTCACCATGGCCCGAGGCCTCCTGGCGCCTGACGGCAGGCGATATCTTCCACAAATGGAGGCGTCGCCGTGCTCCTCAAGCTTCTCGGCAAGCTCACCAAGGCCCTCGGGTAGGGAGGCGGATGGCCATAAAGCATGAGCAGCGCCACTCGCCGCTGCCGAACACGTTCGAGCAATTGCACCAGCTCGGGAAGTTGGTCACCCGTTGACCCGAGCATTTCCTCCATGAGGCGACCTGTGAGCACACCTAAAGACATATTTCTGTCAATCGACTTCCTCGCCGAATTCTTCTTTTCAAAGGAATTTGTTCAAGCACTTACTATAAATGCGCGGCAAGCGCTGATTCTCCTTCACGGGCGGACAGCTGGGCCCGAACACCTTTCAGCTCTTCTCCTCGCTGGGTGTGGGCATCTTGGAGCTTGTTTCTCTCTGCTGCACCTTCATAAGCACCCTCTCGCTTGGCCTTTAGCTGGCGCAGTGATGGCTGTTGCTTGTCCGGATCTAGTCCGGCGCCCTCTGCAATATCATTGTCGATTCACGCCGCACTTTGTTAAATAATTATCTTTTCAAAATCGTCTTACCAGTGGGGTCTCTGTGGCTCCCCTGTGGCGGACGATCTTGACCTCAAGTTGGGCCTTGCACTCTTGGAGCTCTGGGACAGATGGGTATTCTTCTCCGTAAGATCCTGCATAATAATTTATCCTTAAATCAGTTATTTCAACTATTTTAAGTCTCGGGGGCTACTGGCATATATAACTATTAAAATTACTTAGCCGTATGTCTTTCACACACTGCTCTGTGGCTCTGGTTAACCCATCTTGAGCGGCACGGAGGTGCGCGTTTCCCGCATCAAAGGCATTTAACGCCTCCGAGGAGAAACACGCGTCACGAAGAACTGTCCGGCGACGCATGTGATTCATGGCGCTCTCCACCTCAGACCGGGTGGCGGACAGCCTGTCGGCATCCTCCGTCGGAGGAGCGTCCGACTCATGCCATGTATTCGCCTCCCCTTCCCGACCATGCGTTGGAGCATGGCTGGCGGAAGCTTGATTGGCAACCTCTCCGGACCTTTGTCCGTGAGTGCTCTTCTGGAAAAGTTATGAGCATTAATATACCTCACGGGATCCTTCCCTTAAAAATAGCGGTGCTCCGTGCCGTTCTTGGCGACGTTCGGTTCACGTCGCACTCCTCTTCGCCTGCTTTGGGCGGATGACCCTTGTTGGTGGCCGCGCTGAGTTCGACTTCCGCCTTAAAGGCACCTCTGCGATGCACCATCGGTATGGGATGGTCGAGAATTGGTGTGGATCAAATGATGGTGTCAAGACCTCGGTCGTAGTCACAGGAAGCGAAACAAACCGGGGTAGTCAGCCGTAATGGCGACTAGGGCATTGTCTACGCTACGTTGGTGGAACACCTCGTCAATCAGCTCCACCTTTATGTCGGATCCTCTTGGAGGTCGGATCAAGGATCGTTCGGATCCTCGGGCTGTGGAGTTAGGCCGTATGCCCTCACGTCCGGCGCAGCTCTGCGTCGAAATCACAAAGTAAGATACTTGACTTTAAAAGTATGGATCGGGTAGATGAACATCCGCTTACCCAGCTCGAGGGTTATTCATAGAAAATCCATTCAACAGATTAGATGCGGAGAAGTCCTCCTCCTCTCCCTTGTACAAGCGGACATGATCTTTGCGGATCGGCTGCCGAGCCTGGCCCTTTGCGGCCATGACGGGTGGCGTCATCTTCCCGTTGAAATCCCACATAGGGTGGCCCCTATATTGGAGTGGCTGCACCCCTCGCATAATGCTGCGTGGCCATGACTCCAATCATGGTCAATCCGGAGTGGGCGATAACCTAATCCGGCCCATCGGATAATGGGCGCTCCTATCATCTTCCCGTTGAGGGCTCATGGCGCCAACTCAGCGTTTCTTCAAGGGAGCATTGTTGAACTCCGGGAGGCGATCGAACTAGATCCGGCGGAGGCGTCCTCCATGTAGAACCATTTGAAGGCCAGTCTTGGACGCCTTCTTCGAGTGCGGATAGATATCCGGTCGGTGATCGCCATATTTGGCTCCGCCCACTTGATATATCGACCCCTCATGAGAGCGAGTGCGAGACAAAACAATCTCTTCCACAGCGCAAAATGGGGCTCGATGCCCAGAACAGCTCGCAAAAAACTCTGAAGCCCTTGATGTGCAAAATGGGGCGGGCGTGAGGTGGTGAAGCTGGAGTCCGTAGAACTCTAGGAGCCCCGGAGAAAGCGGATGTATAGGAAATCCGAGTCCCCTTATTAGATAGGGGACAAAGCATACCCGCTCCTCTTTGGAAGGGTTGGGGACGCTCTCCGCCTGCCTTCCACCCTTGTAGGTGGCTAGTCCGGCTCGAACCGGGACCATGAAAGCTGGGGAAGATATCCCTCGGTTTGGAGTGCCACTAGCTCATTGTGTGGGCCAGAGCATCTCCCCAATCTCTGGCTTAGGGCAAGGGCGCAAGAGGAGGAGGCAGCGTCGGCTATCCATGATGGAATGGATTTTTGTCGAGGCGCTTGATGAGAACTTGCGGATGGAGGATGGTGTGAGCTGGATCTAGATCCTCGCCTCTCTTATAGGCGGCTCGTTCATACGGCTAGGGGTAAAATGTAAAAATACCCCAGTCTTTCGCATTTCTACGACACATGGAAGAAGGCCATTATTGGGCGTAGAAGCCAAGGAGCGCAACATTTATAAGGAAGCAGGACACTATTCGACGGAAACATGAAGTTTGAAGGAGAACCCGCCTGCAACGCCGAAGACAATATCTGCGCCCGGACTCGTCGTCGCTGAAGCCGGTTAGGGAGACTCTTGCGGAGTTCGGACTAGGGGTGTCGGATAGCGAACTATCATCATCGGCGGACTCCAAGACTATGAAGATAGAAGATTGAAGACTTCGTCCCGTGTCGGATGGGACTTTCCTTGGCGTGGAAGGCAAGCTTGGCGTCTGGATATGTAGATCTCCTACCTTTGTAACCGACTTTGTGTAACCCTAGCCCTCTCCGGTGCCTATATAAACCGGACGGCTGTAGTTCATAGGACGAAAAACAATCATACGATAGGCTAGCTTCTAGGGTTTAACCTCTTTGATCTCGTGGTAGATCCACTCTTGTAACACACATCATCAATATTAATCAAGCGGGGCGTGGGTTTTACCTCCATCAAGAGTGCGAACCTGGGTAAAACATCGTGTCCCTTGTCTCCTATTACCATCCGCCTAGACGCACAGTTCAGGACCCCCTACCCGAGATCCGCCGGTTTTGACACCGACAGCTAGAGTTACACAGAGTCAGTTACAATGGGAGGAGATCTACATATCCGTATCGCCAAGCTTGCCTTCCATGCCAAGGAAAGTCCCATCCGGACACGGGACGAAGTTTTCAATCTTGTATCTTCATAGTCTAGGAGTCCGGCCAAAGGTTATAGTCCGGCTATCCGGACACCCCCTAATCCAGGATTCCCTCAATCCCCATTATATTTCGTGCCAAATTTTGACCATAGATTAAACTAACAAAATGTTTACGCATGTCACCAAACATTATATTTTTGAAAACTATGTTCAAATACGAACCCAATGAGATAATTTTTCTTGACTTGCATTAACATTTTGTTAGTTAAATCTTTAGTGAAAATTTGACACAAACTACAAAGGGGACCTATAAACCAGGACGGGGGTAGTAGAACGGAGGGAGTAGAATGGATTCAAGTTTTTGTATTGGGAAGAAGAGTACATCCCTACATTAATAGAGCGTTGGAGTTGGCCTTACAAGTGGGACCGCAGTTGAGGAAACCGACTATCGGCAAACACCCACCTCGCCCGCCGCGTGATGGCTGAGTTAGAGAAACGATGAGGTTGTAGAGATTGCTCTAGCACGGACTCCGAGAAATATGGTGTCAGATGGAAGTCGTGCTGGTGGTGTGTGCCGTACTCCTGGACGTGAATGCTTGTTCTGGCCCATGCCACCCTACTACTCCTACTACTTACTATATATTACTACTAGTATCGAGGATTCGAGGTGCTGGTTACTTAGTACAATATGGCTACAGTAAAAACACCTGCACGACGGGCGAAGTATGTGAAGCTAGTACAAATAGAGTACTACTATTGTTGATGATTGGCCTCATCCGATAACCTATTGCAATGCACGTACAATTATGTATTCGGAAAATATTTTTTTGCCTCGTCGCACCACTCACTCATAGAAGCAACTCGAAAGCCATTCATAAATTTTGTAAGTTTATCACAGGCATATCATTTTATTACATACAACAGGTCATCAACCCACATCGACAACGAGGATACATTATAAATACTAAAGTTTTCACCACACAACAAATAACAAGCAATCAAATGAATTTCAACTCAACCATTCCTCGGCGTTGGAAACGCTTGCTTTAAACCACAAGTGATTCTCTGGGATGGGGCATCTATTGTCGATCTCGAGACCAACGCAGGACTGATCATCCAGGCTGAAGCAGCCTACTATATCAGTACCAGGGTAGGGAACCACGCTAATGTCCGAGGTATAGACAGAGTTGCTTCTCATAAATGGTGCTAGTAACATTGTGTCAACAGCATTTGGATCGCCTTTCACCATCATCGGATAGTTTTGTCCAAGGAAGAGCGAGTTTTCTCCGAGACTATCAATTCTGTACCAGGGAGAAGGTGTTGGCGCTAGCACACTAGTATCCATCCCGAATACCATGCAATGGGTGTTGGAATAGGTCCGGAGAGTGCGACCATGGGAGACTACACCTGCTTCCTTAGCAGTAACATCATCAGTGGGCTGTATACACACGAGAAGAGGTGATCCATCGGAATTAGTTGCCAGACGCCAATGAGTATATGGGCGCTGCTCATCCTCATGCTCGTGATCATCACCATCGTCATCTCCCCCTTGGTTATAAATTTTTTAAAGTATAGGTGGTGGAATTTTCACAGGACCTTGGAAACACAAGAAGAAGGTTAATTAGTAAAGGGAAACTTGCTAACCCGCATGCATGTGGATGAAACAATTATAATTACGGTGGAAGATAATCGTACCGAAATCATAATGATTCCATGCAAAAACAGTGCCACGAGTGGTGGCAGCAAACACAAGGCCCTCGTATTCAATTGCATCACAGTACTCATCCATGTACAGAAACTGATTTTTGAGCAATGTCCATCGAGTCGAACCAGCAACGACGGCAACAAGCTTGTCGAAGATAGCAACAACTTTGTAGTTGTTGTAATTCCAAGAGCGGGTGGGAACTCGAGAAATTGCTATCTTCCGTAGAAGACATTCACCATGATTGTATTTGAACGTGCGTACAATACCGGTGTGCTCAACCTCTCGGCAGTCTGCTGAGATTTTTGGAAGTGGAACCCGGTCACGAGTGTACACATTCACAAGTTCCCACTCGCAGTTGGACCCAATGTAAATAACCCAATCTCCACTTGCGCCTGCCTAGGCCTTGCCCTCAAGCGATGGCATCTTAACATCATACGTATCATTATCAAGCGGCATCAACTTGCACAGGGCGAGGCCTCCGTCGTGACGGCACCGGTCATCAGGGTCACGACGAAGAAGATAGGGGAGATCAAACCGTTCCTTGACTCTTGGGTTCCTTGTAATTATGTTATTAGTTGAGTCAAGAATGGGCTTGAACGAACCTGCCATGCTAGCCGAGGTGATGACGTCGCACCGATCAATGAGTTCCTCCACCACGTCATCTTTCAGATTGGGGCAAGAATAATGGGGACATTTCCGTCCTGTTCCCTCCCTGGAGAAGACGATCGAACAATGGCAGAAGAAAGCGTGAAGGGCTGAAGGAAAATGGAGGAGGAGAGGAAGAGCGTCGCGACAGCAGTTAATCGAGAGGAAAAGCGAAGCGTCGGTGGGCAGTTGCCGGTTGCCACTTTGTTCACGAAGAAGCGCCCGGCCTAAACGTCGGTTCAGAAATACTCCTACTACTCGCCGTCGTCTCACTGATATGTTGGAACGGGACCACATCTCAACGAAACATGGCGTGTAATTTCTTGTGCAAAATGTGATCTGGGCGCTGGCCCGAAGTGCCGCATTAGTTTTTTGAAAGTTTGCGCATTAGTTATCGACCTTTATTTTTTAACATGCAATCTGAATGGATAGCTCTGTGGTCATCACACGTGGCGGATATAGTGATGGTTGATTCGCGAGCAACTTTCTTGTGGGAATATGGGAGTACCAGTAGTTCAAGGAACAGAGAAATGATGGTTGCTTCGTCCGAGCAACTTCTTTGTGGCGAAGGTGGGGCTCTGTGATTTGACTGCTCACTAGTCATTACTCTGCGGTGCAATGACCGGGTGAATCTTTCCTGAAGTTGTGTTGTGCACTCAATATTGCTGCATGGCAGGTGGAGCGGATGAAGGATGTCCAACATGTCGTGAAACGAAGTTGAATTGTTTACGGCATTCCTATCAATCCTTCAGGATTTGTTTATATGTACGCATAATTTTTTTGAAATAGTACTGTGATGCTATGAAGGTTTCAACTCTGGTTCCCACAGGAAAAAAAGGTTTCAACTTAGGATTCATGTGTCTTGCCTCGAGATTATCTCGTTACAACATTCCATCAAATACAAATGAAACTACCATGGCTAATGCATCTCAATGGTTCGCAGATCAGCGCCAATATTCACATCACAAGTGAAGACAAAGTTGTGAGAAGGTGTACAAATAAAGAAAAAAATATAATTGATCGATGTTGTTCGTAGGCATGGCTCCATTTCCTTGGCATAGTGTTCATTGCTTGGCAGCTAGTTTCACCCAGCTCTGTAGCCAAAAAAGAGGTGTATGAAGGACACCACAATCCGATCATTTTGTGCAGCTCCACTAAAATCGGGTGGACCATCCCTGTTTGCAAAGATATCCAGTCAATGTGATGATGAAACATAACACACATAAATAGAAGCCGATCACCTCTACGATCTCTCTTTAGGACTAACTTCTTGTCGGAGAAGATTAGGCACGGAGTTGGATGAGGAGGATAGAAAAACCAATCTCCCTTTCCGCAGTCCCACAGAAATGTAAAAACGTTGCCCGTGTGACATTTTGGCGGAACTGCACAAAACACTCTTCAGAAAAGTGATTTGTGCAGTTCACGAAAAGATCGCAATAGCAACGAGGTGAAAATGGATAGCCCTGTTTGCAAAAGGAGGTCGAAAGGAAACTATTACTGCCCAATAACACGAGTTGATGACACATATGTCGACAAAAAAGAAGCATGTTCCATGTAAAAAGGGAAAGATAGCACATGGTGGTTTATCAAAAATGGTTTGAGGACGAGATTGCAAGATGGAAAGTACGCCGGTCGAGATACGATTTAAGCAAACAACTAAAGAAGATCCACATGCAGCAACGTGGGAAGATGGGCAGTGGAGCAAGGCCGAAGGAAGCTGTACCTGAGGGTCGTCGGGATGTTACTAGGTGGGCGCCGGCGGCCGGGATCTTCCCATACTGCAGCAGCGAGCAAGTGGCGAAGGCCCTACCGCGCCGGAGCTTGGTCAGAGAGAACGTCGGGTACCGCAGGTCGGGACGAGCTGCCTCAACGCCGTCGAACGGAGAGACGATGCACATCCTCCCTTTCCGCTGGCGGACGGGATGCGACTGGATCACTGACCAACGCTGAGAGAGAGAGAGAGGCCACAGCGGCCTTGTGTGAGATTGTGTGATGAGACTCACGAGAGACAAACCCATTTTTCCATTTTCCCCACGGCAATCCTTCGAGTAAACAACTGCTACGTGCGTCAAATTATCACGTGGGCTGCCTTTTCGTACAGAAACGAACTCCACCGTGTACCAGCGGGTGTGGCGGGAGCGAGGCGTGAGTCGTGTGTCCTGCATGCACTTCTTCTTTAGGTGCAGAATGCGTGCGTGGGAGGGTGTGAGAGAGATGGTTTGTGCGAAACAGAGGCAATGTGTTGATGATATCTCAATCAGAAAAGCGTAACATATGCTATGTGTGTGAAAGCGGAGTCATGGGCGTGAGATATCGATAGAATTGAAAACAGGGATGAAGTGTGTGGCTCGCGATCGATAAAGAGTGCCATCTAATTTGTGTTTGCCCATGTCAAAGATCAGGTGGCTGGCCTCTTGGAATTTGAGAGGCGGAGGTGCAGTTCCTCTCCGTGGCATGGATACCTACCTACAACGTTCGACTATCGGTGTGTGTGTGTGGGGGGGGGGTAGAGGCCGGTCGACTAGTATATGTCTGGGGAAGGAAAGATACCTAGCTATATATTGAGGGAGATCGATCAACATCCATGGATATGTGTGTAGCAGAGGAATAAGGTTGGGAAAAAGACAAAGGTAGAGCGTTGGAGGGTTGGTGGTGGAGTAGCATCTCACAAATGGTGGGAGAGGCCTTCTAGACAAACGGAGGGTATGAGTGCAATATCAATAAGAGAGGGATGGGGATGTCTATCTGTCTATGCACGTGCATGTGAGAGACGGGTCGGGAGGTATTCAACGATGATGAGGGGAGAAGATATGGTTGTGGTAAGCATGCATAACTACATAGGAAGATCAACCGTCGTGTGTCCGAGAAAGGAGAGACATAACTAGCGAGGTAAGTGTATCGGTGCTTGGTGAAAACAAATTATAGGTCGACCTGGCTATATGTAGGGAGATCAGTTCATATACACTTTGCATGTGTTAGAAGCAAATAAGGTCGAAGAGGCAGACATGGGGAGAGAGTGTGGCTAGGAGGTGGTGCGAGAGGCCTACCATGTCGGGGGGGAGGTGTGCGAGCATGTGACTAATGAAAAGAGGCGGGAGTGTGCACTGCGTGGAATCGTATTGGACATATGGGGGCATGGACGGTGAGAAGAGAAGAGGGAAGTATATATGTGTTTGTTGTAGGCACACTTGGCTAGAGAGGTATATCGACCGGTGTGTGCGGAAAGAAGGAGCAGTGGCCTACACACTCCGCTGGTGGGCGACGTAAAGAGAAATAATGAGCGTCTTGCGATGGAGGGGCGCTAAGGGTGTGTGAGGGGGGGCGTGTGCATGCACGATAGAAAGTTAGCGCTAGCTAGCTACAAATAGAAGAGGATCGTGAAGGTGTAAAAGACAAACAAAGATCATAATTCATTATAAAAAGGTGGATACGGATACTTGAAGAAGATATCGTAATGTACAACATTGATTATAATTTGGGCTAATGTGTGGCTTTTGCAACTCAGGTCTAAATACTTGTCATAATGTAGGGGGCGGGGCACTATACTTTGTGTGATAAACACGGTGTACATATGGAACATGGTTTAGATTATGAATATATAGTTAGTACATCAAATGTACTATTATTTGGAATCAACATCAAGTGTATTCAAAAAATAGAATTCGAGTTCATGTAGTACACATAGTTCATATCTATCTCTATAGTAATCATGTGGTGTGTTATTAAGGTAATACACGAATGATGGTTGAAGTTGGAAACAATCATGATTGTAGATTCTTATTGAAATAGAGAAATGAATTCAAATTTAGTTCGAATTGCAGTGGTAGTACAGACATTTGGAATGCACTAAAATGTTGGTATGAGTAGGTTACATGCATTATACAGCAAAGCAAAAAAAATTAATCGGACATAACATGGATTCATACTCCCTCCTTCCATCTATATAGGGCGTAATGAGATTTTTAAGACCGCTTTGACTATTGACAAGATTAATAGTACATGACATGCACAATGTGAAAATTATATCATTGAAAGAACCTTTCACAGACGAAGTTAACGGTGTGCCTTGTGTAAGTTGCATGTCATATATCATTGCTCTAATATTTGGTCAAAGTTAGCATCGAAAAGCGCATTAGGCCCTATATAGATGGAAGGAGGGATAACTGAATAACATTTGTATAGTAAAGCGGGTAAGACTCTCTCTTTGTGTGGTGTGAATAGTTTTATTTTTTCGTTTTCTTTTTGGTTGAGGGAAGTGCGAATTGATTTGGTACGTACAAGTACAATATTACTACACGTTAGGCTTGTCCTCAAAATTCAACCCGCATCTTGTAATATCCCAAAAATTCAGATATCATGCTCCCAAAACTGGCGCCTTCACAACCCGCGCCTTGCTATCCTAAAATTACAACGAGCGCGAAAACTCCCTCCAGCTGCCAAATCCCGACATGCGAAATCCCCCTTCTAACCCCGAGCCGAAAGGGCCGCTAGTTCAAATCGGTGGGGGGTACTTTTGTAACACACCCTACAATTTGGACAAGGGCGTCCCTAAGTCATGCTTCACCCCCTCCCATCGCCCTCTTTTTGCCATTCGAAATCCCAGGCCGCCATAACCTCTCCGCTCCAGCCGCGAAACCCCACCCTCCTCCGTCCGCCACGTCACCGCTGCCCAGCCGGAGCCTCTTCCCCGACGACGTCGTCCACCGCAACAACTCGACATCCCTCGTCCATCTCCCGGATGAGGATCCGTCATCCATCTCGCCGTCCGCTTGTTCAGCCGCCCGTCCTCCACCTCCAAGGAGCTGCTCGGCGATCGCCTCGTCTATCGCGGCTGCTCCATCCCCACAGCGCTGCCTTAACCTGCTGCACGGAACCGCAGCATCCTCCCGAATCCTCGGGCAAGCGAGGCCTACTCGGCGCCACCAAAAGGTTGTACACTCATCGCATCGCACCATCTCCTTAACTCGACCTCCGGCGCCGGCGGTGCTCCATCCCGCAACCCCATGGGCGGCTACCTTGAAGCCGGTGCCGCGGCGACATCTCCTCCGGCGGCTCACCCCGGTCACGAGGCCCCTTGGCGGCGGCGTCCATACCAGCCGGATCAGCTCTGCTGCGGCTCTCGCTTCCTTCGCTTCGTCTGCTGCTGCTGCTCCTGCTCTCGCTTCGCTTCGCTTCGCTGCTTCTGCTGCTGCTCCTGCTCTCGCTTGATCGCTCGCTCGCCCAGCTGCTGCTACTGCTCTCCCCCTCGCTCGTGCTGCTGCTCTGCTCCGACTAAGCCACACTTCAGTCGACTGAATCGAATTTTGGGTCGATCGATTTTCAGGGGTTGGGGGGCTCGCTGAGTTAAGGAAGAACCACCTGCAGCGGGGACGGGGGCTCACCGGAGAGGTACCCCACTATCTATCTTAGGGTTAAGGGTGGGGGGGGGGGGGCCTACAGGGCTGGCCGGGGTGGCAAGGCGGCGCTGGGGCCGGCGGTTCGGCCGGTGGTGGCAGGCGGCTCAGGCGTGTGCAGGTTGAAGATGAACTGCAGGCCCTCCCTAAACTACATGTCAAGTGTCTCTCTGCTACCATTGCGTTCAGTTTCGACAGCAGCATTCAGATTTCGCAATTAATTTCTGTTTCGATAGTTAAGTTCAGAGTCAACAGTTTTTACCTAATCTGTTGTAGTCAGGTGGTTTTTGGTGATGTTAATTTTACATCCATTTTTCATCATCTATTTGAGATGCTATTAGAATC
The DNA here is from genome assembly GCA_021605205.1 of Aegilops longissima. Classification (NCBI taxonomy): domain Eukaryota; kingdom Viridiplantae; phylum Streptophyta; class Magnoliopsida; order Poales; family Poaceae; genus Aegilops; species Aegilops longissima. The sequence continues at coordinate 733,627,031 of CM038682.1, read as the reverse complement.
CCACTTGAGATTGACGATGTCTGTCTTGTCTTTGCTTCAGCCTTGGCGTCTTCGGCTCACGGAGCTGCTCCAACGACAGAATGATCCATCACAACAGAGTAGTGCCCTGGACACCGTCTACAGATTCCTCAGATCTTCCTCCACACCTCCGACAACCACCTCTGCCTCAACTGCTTCATCGACCAACCCAATGATGCTGAGGTCAACACGGCTGCGGCAAAGAGGTTGTACACTTGTTGCGTCACTTATTACTATACATTCACGTCGATCCATTAGGGCTATTTTGGTTCAACGGAAAAACATAGCAATAGGGAATTTTCCAATGGCACTCTACTATTCAATTATTCATGCATTTTGTTGAAAGGAATGAAGCAAAACATCCACCTGGACCTACTTTTCAAAATCCTATGCATGAAAACAAGACCAAGTGCATTAGTGCTAGAATAACATTCTAACTGTACATGCTTTCATATGGTTTCTCTTTATTTTGGCCATGTTTCTTTGCATTCCTCTGCTCTTCCAATTCCTGTAAACAAAACACCCAAGTTGATAAAAATCCTGTGTTTACAAATGCTCTGTTTACCATGTGCATTTTCCGATCCTATTCCGGTGTTTTTCCTATCCCTGCGTTTTAAGAATCATGCAAGCCAAATGATCCCTTATAGAATTACTTCAGTTACAGGTACGTGTCGAGGGGATCTTTGTGTGGTTAGTCCTGCTCCTGCCGCGACGTCGTCCACCTCACCTGAGCTGCTCCATCGACAGAAGCATCCATCAAACCAGACATCACAACTCCTGACCGTCTTTTGCCGCCTCAGATCTCCTTCCCTGCCGCCAGCACGCACCCCAACGGCATCACCATCATCGACTCAGCAGATGAACCTGAGGAGTACACGGGTCCACAAGAGAGGTCGCACTCTTTTGTTTCTGCATATGTTATGCATTGCTTAAACTTACCTGCTACTTTATCGTCCTGTTCAGCTCTTGGACTCCCAACTCAGGTCCAAATTCATGTTCAAACTTGAGTTCTAAATTAGTTGTGGGGCACATATCGAGGCAGCAATGAATAGTATGTCTGTCTAATATCTGGTTCACCTAGGGTATGCCTATGTTCTTCATCTTGGGTGGGAAACAAATAGTAAAGCAATCATCATCTGTCTTTTTATTAATTTAAAGCAATCATCAGCCTGCTATCATTATTTTTAAATCCATCCACTGGTTGTTACCATCACTCTAAATTTCTGCATGCTCTCCTTACATAATCTCACCATATTTTTTCGTATGCATGTGGATATTGTACAGATCATGCTGAACATGTAGAGAAAAAGAGAAGAGTTTTTGCGGCAATACAATGTCATGCAAACATCGCTCCATGGTGGGTTCAATGTCAAACCCTCCCCACCCCTCTCAGTTGTAATCCAGAGGAAGATATACATCGAGGAGGATTCGGATTAGGGCCTTGACCACTCCTATTTACCCCACAAGGTGTTTGCTCTACCTTGGCATGATGATGTTAGTCATATCATGCATATGTTGCCTTGCAGTGCCTACTTTTGACATCATATATGTCATCCGCTTAGTTTAGACATGTTCTGTAATGCCACCTGTTTAGTTTCTATATCATATATGGGAATTATGCAGTCTCATGTTTTTTAGCCAGCCATAATATATGTGAAATGTGCAATGCCATCCTATTTAACCAGGCATCATATATTTGAACGATATCTTGCCCATCCTTTTCTTCATTACATTTCCATTTCTCGACAATGTTACTCTTCTTGTGAATCAGCCATTTGGGTGGGAGATGGAAAAATCTGGAGTGAAAACAAGGCCTTCAGAGCAGACAGTGCTACCTGTCGAAGCAGATCTCTTGTTGGGCCCCGATAGCTCCTCAGAGATGGATTCAGAGACAGATGACCAGTCCTATTCCCCTACTGAGGTGTATGCTCTAACTTGGCACGGTTATACTGCTCATATCATGCATACAGTGTCTTGCATTGCATAGTTTAGACATCATATACACAATATTCAACACCATGTTCTAAGTTCAGACATCATATCGAATGCCCTCTGTTTAGCATATAAATCACATATGTGAATTAAATGATGCGATCCTGATTACTTAGATAACATGTAGGTGAATTATGTCATGCGATCCTATTTTGTTATTCATCATATCTTTGAATTATGTTATGCTATGCTATCCAGTTTAGATAGACATCATATATGTGAAATTATGTCATGCTATCCGTTTTAGTTAAACAATATACATGTCAACTATTTCATGCCCTCTTTTTTCCACACTATCTATTGCATCTATCTCTCATACAATGTCTGTACATTCAACTATGTTTCCTGTTTATCAGCCATTTGAATTGGAGCGGGTGATGCCAGTATCTAGCGGAATAAAAACACGGTCTTCAAATAAAACAGTGCTACATATTGGTGGAGATAGCACCCCAGTTGTACATGCACAAGAACCAGCCATACCACACATAACCCAAACTCTCGCAGATTGTACCCCTACTACGATGGACAGAGAACCAGCTTCACCCAATCTAACCCCAACCCCAGCCGATAGTAACCAAGTTCCCGTTGACACAGCACCATCTCCACCACAGAGCTCCCAAACAAGAGCAGTTAGTAAGGCAGCTCCAGTGCCCAAAGGGCCAGTACTATCATGGCGAACCCCTGCTCCACCAGTTAGTACGCCTATTCCGGTGGAGGAAGCACAACCAGCCAGTCGTAGTTTAGCATCTATCGCATTTGATGTTGTTAAATCGTATGTGCGTATCTTCCCATCTTGGAAATAATATACTGAAGATGAAGGAAAATGCCAGTTGCAGGTGTTTGTCCAGGAGTTATGTGTAAGTAATGTTATTCATGGCAATTACTTTGCTTCGTCCCATACATCTTATCTCCATGATGGTTATAATACATCAAAATTTCCCATTTTTGTCTATAGAGAAGGACCGATTTGGAAACTCAGGATGAGGTAACCTGTGCTAATTCCTCTGCTATCTTCAAGAATGCTTGGTGGTAGTATCGGAATTACCTGAAGAAAACGTACTTCACCGGCAAAGAAACTCATCAGATTCCCTTACGTACTCTGAGACACATTCTTCGGGCGATGGTAGGGAACGCCTTGTTACATCTTGGTCCCGAACCAAGAATGTGGTAAGGTCTATGAGCTCATTTTCTATTTTTAAGTATTATATTCTTGCGTCTTACTGTACTCTGTTCATGTAGAACAAGTGCCTAAACCTGAAGAACAACTGTTCTAATTTAAGATTCCATTGCTATCATAGTTCAAAAAAACGCTAGGCGTTAATTGTGCGTTTTGCCACCGCCTTGCACTTTACTGACCAAAACGCATGCTTATGTGCATTTATGCACAGATTAAGCGTAGTTATGTGCAATGTGTTTTGCCAACGCCTAGAGCATGGCGCGCTTAAGCGCTCACTTAGGCGCGCCTTTTTAAACTATGATTGCTTTGCTCTTGTTTCATTGTATTTACTCATACAAAATTATTTTTAAATTGAAGGATCCAATCGAAACTCCAATGGCACGGCAGGTATGTTCACGCATCTTTCTTTAACATGTTTTCTCTTATCAATAGCTCTTTTGATTTCAATTTCATTTGTGTATACAGTTGACTTTCATATCATGCACATTACTAGCATCACAACAGAGCCAATAGTGTTGTTGTACATGTAGACCCGTGGTACCCATCTGAAATCTTGTTGTGCCGTGTAGTTTCCCACGCTTTGTATTCTTTTACTGCTGCTTTGTCTTGAACTGATATGATTTGAACCATGTCTCTATTTTGATTTGGCAAGACAATGAAGTGACCATAGGACATAGATATATGTTTGTTTGATGCTTTTATTATATACTAGTACTTGGCAATAGAAGACTTGGTAGTTTAATCCTGTCCACCTTACTAAAGAACTAGTTCACCAAAATGAGTTTCATATACTAGTACATGCTAAACTTGTTATGTGTCTGCTTGTTTCTTCTTTTAGAATCTTGAGAATATTGGGGAAGAGTGCCTTATTAAGCAATGGTAAAGGAAGTAATGCGAGATAAGGTTCAGGATAGTGACACATCCTTGTTGGTCTCCAACAAAGCTGATAAAACAGCTAAGGAAGACTATCTTGAAGACAATGAGACAACCCCAAAGTCCTGTCTTGGTTTAGTGTTCGATTCTTGGCCACTACCGCATGCACAAGCTATTCAAACTCTTTATGCGAATCTGTTCGGTTTCTTGAGTCTCAACTACAAGCTGAAAGACATCGATGAGCTGTGCTGCGACAAGAAGCGGAAGGACTGCGGAAGTCCCTGGAGCATTCAGATGCATACTTTCTGGTGCAACAGCAAGAGTTGGAGGATTTTAGCGCCAAACAGGACAAAGCTAATCAGCTTGCTAAGCTTATTGCCAGCATGGTGGATACCCAGGATAAAGTTTCTTGAGCTCTTCTGAAGTTGTTTCAGTTATGCTCTTGTTTTGCTGCCGCGTTTATTTGCACTGGTGGCCAATTTTGACGGCCAAGTGTATGTAATATGCTGCTTGTTCCCTATATTTGCACTGGTGGCGAACTTTGATGCCCATTGGATGTAATATGTGTAATAGCGGTAATAGGCTAGCCTTAATTGCTTGCTTATTTATTTCCTTATTGTCTTGTTTAGTTGTTTGCTTGTAGTCACTGCAGTTATTTTTCTGTGTTTTTCCAGTGGCCACAATAGCCTATTTTTGGTAACTAGGCAAAAATAATCATGGCAACACACGGACTGTTGTAACCATGGGCCTCCTGCAGGCCGTATGATCCATGGGCCTTCGTTCGGCCGTAGGAGCATTGGCCTTCTATACGGGCCGTAGGATCCATCGGCCTTCTATACGGGCCTTAGGGATCAATGGGTCTTCTACGGGCCGTAGGGTCCATGGGCCTTCTACGGGCCATACTATCCATGGGCCTCATACGGGCCATAGGATCCATGGGCCTTCTATGGGGCGTATCATCATTTTGCCAATCATAGGCTATTCGTGGACCATAACGAGCCGTTAATAGGCCGTACTTGATAACTCTATGAAAACAGCCCAACTGGTTTTTTTTGACATGAAAACGACGCAAAGTATTAACGGTCCACAAACGGGCCGACTATAACGACCGGCTGAATTTGGCCCACAAGCGAAAATAGCGATGTGGGCCGTATGTAACGAATCTGCAAATGAGCCTAAGAATCAATGGGCCCGAGAAGGCGAAAGATAACTTGGGCTGAAACGCCCAATGGAATAACGGGCCGTTAATGGGTATAAAGTGATACATTGTTCATTACGGGCCAGTTTCACCACGGGCCGTTAATGGGCCAAGAGTTACAAAGGTCCTCATATGGGCCGAAAGAAGTCATGGGCCACACACGGGCCGGAAGTTAAAACAGGCTGAATCATATTGGACGGCCCAGATGACGCTACTGGGCCTAATTCGGATAGGGCGTAACGGGCCCTGGGTTAGCGGGCTGTAAATGGGCTATATGCGAACAGGCCGTTAACAAGCTTTCCGTGGGCCGGCCCGCCACCTTTTGACCAAGTCAAACGGGCCGGCCTTTTCACAGGAATGGGCCTTTGTTGGGCCGTGCCACGTGTCGCCGTATCATAGGCGCCTTCAGTCCAATGAGCGGATGACATCTGTCCCAACGGTGAGCCGACACGTGTTTCCTCCATCCAATGATGATTTTACACGTGGAAAATCCCCATTGGACGGGGCTGTTAACGGGTTATCGGATCCAAAACCGGACCGATAGCTTAACGGCGTTCCGTTACGGTGGATGCCACATGTCGTTCACCCTTGACGAAAGCAGTTCCGTGACGCGTGATTTATCGTCATGGAAGTGGACACTTCCGTGATGATAATTTTGGTAGTGTCATGGAACACTTCTACGACAGCACATGTCTGACTATCTTGATTCTGTCATAAATTTTTCATGGATGTACATGCATGACAAAAAACGCGACCTACTGTGACAAACACGTATCATCACGGAAGTGTATTTTTTTTTGTAGTGTTGATAGCTAAGGATCGTCGATGGTGCTCGTGTTGCGGTAGAGTTTGGGCCGGCTGTCGCCGTCGCTGAAGCGGCTCCGGTGCTACGGTTGCGGCGCCTGTTGTCGGTTCAATATCCGGCGTATCTCGTAGTAGGGGTCCTAAGCTAGGCGTCTTGGAACGATGGTAACATGGACACGGGGTTTTACCCAGCTTCGGGCTCTCTTGATGAGATAATACCCTACATGCTGCTTTTGATTGTATTCGTATGGGGGATAGTACAGAGTACATATGTCTACCACGAGATTGTAGTAATGAATATGAGATTGTCTATTGACTAGCCTGGCCTGGATATATATAAGACACCGGAGGCCTAGGGTTAAGGAGAGTCCTTGTCTTGGGCGCCAAGTCTTGCGGAGTCTTCCTTGCATGCGGCAGGGGTTGTCCGAACTGGCCCATAAGTATATGACCGTGGGGGTCCTCGGCCCAATCCAACTGGTCGGGAGACGACGTGGTGAGTACCCCCTAGTCCAGGACACCGTCAGTAGCCCCCTTAACCGGTCTTCAAGTTGGGAACGCTCCTCGATTCTTCCGAACTGTTCTTCACCTTCGGTCGCTGGTCTTGAAAACTGGTTCAACAAATCTTCCCATCTTCGATCTTGAGGATCGCCAAAGTGAATCTGATGAGTTTACATGTCGGGTATCCGAGGAGCCCGTTTAAGTTTTCGGCCTTTATCAATGCCTTGTCATTTTTATGCCACGCCTCGGGTTTGAAGTTGTTCCCAAGGGGCAACGTCCTCTTGCGTCCGAGCTCCAACGTTGGACTGTATTCGAGGTATCTTTAGCAGCCGAGCACCAACGCCGGACCGCTTCCGAGCTCCAACGCCGGAATATATCCGAGCTCCAATGCCGGACTATGTCCAAGCTCCAACGCCGGACTGTATCCGAGCTCCAACGCCGGACTGTATCCGAGCTCCAACGCCGGACTATGCCCAAGCTCCAACGCCGGACTATATTCGAGGTGTCATATATCACTTTGGTTCAAAAAAGTTGAAGGAGTTTAGCCGAGCTTAATGCCGGAAATGCCCTCTACGGAGCTAGCCACTGGCGTTCGAGCTTTATGCCGGACTGCTTCCGGGGTGTCTATTGTAGTTGAGCACCAACGCCGGACTGTATCCGAGGTGGTGCACCACCTCGTCCATGGGCTGATTTTTATGAATTTAATTCCGAATTATGCAATGTAATCTCTGCCGAGATGTACATCCAGTAGCCCTCAAGGTGCGTGTTGGCCTAATATCCGGGATGCACCTGAAGGAAAAAATCAAACCGTTGACCCTAGTAGCCCCTGAGACTCAGGTTGATTCATAAAATCAGACTGAAGATCAATTCCCAGCTCGACAGCATACTTAGGAATAGAAACGTGGTGTGCAAAGTCCTCGAGACTCAGGTTGGGTGCGTCCGACCAACCTGAGGATAATAATCTCCTCGAAAACTATATGCACTTTAAATTTTCTGCATTGGATTGTCAATGCAGTAGCCCCCCGGGACACTTGTCGGGTGCCAACACCAGATCAGGGGATCGATGTGCCCCTTTAATATTTGTAAATGATAAGCACGAAGCCCAGTAGCCCCCGAGCCTTAATGTGGGCACGGGTGGCCGAATTAAGGATCGATGTCCGAAATAAAATCACAAATTATGTGTAATGGTTCTACGTACCCAAGTACTCTACATAATTAATACTCGAATCCGCATTGTACAAAAATTTTGTTGGCCGACCATCGGCTTAAACCTCCTCGGCCAGTAACTGGGGAGTGTTTGTCCCACTTTATAAAGCCTTTATGAGGGCAAAGATTTACGGCAAACAAGGCAATCCGGCCATACGGTTTTATAAACAAAGGTACACGGAGAGATATGTTATATTACTTTATAATGTAAGAAACATCTTCCAAAGAAAATAATCCCGTTATCAGTTTGTTTCTTTCAGTTATCATGCTAAGCATGATCGTGGAAACCTCAGCTCCGATCAATGTGGTAGGAAAATACTGAGGATTTAGTTCGGGGAAAACTTCCGAACTCTGTGGTCTAAATGAACCCAAATTTTTACCTTCGTTGCGACCGTTTATAATCTGAAAGTGGCCCATCGTCGTCTTCTACCCCCTTGTAGATGCTACGCAGGGTGTTTCCGCAATAACAAAACAACCCTTAGCCGACGTCTCGGTGCCCGAAGGCGGTTGTGTTTAGCGGAAACGAGGCAATCAGATATGCGGGCTTTATAACTTTCACTTAGTCATCGGAGCTTAAAGTTGGGAGGCCATTAAGTAGCCCCCCGGTTAGTGTTCGGCGACAGCCGAGGTCAAGCCGTAAATACTTCGGCCAATGTTATGAACGGCCCATCATTTAATACAGTCATCGGAACGCTGACCAGTTTACGCTTATTGTGACAGTCAGTTTTCGGCTTTCTCCACTGAGGTGCTTAACCATGCGAGCTGGAAGCACAATCGCAGTGGTTCTCCTTTGCACACCTAGCCGAACAAAGCGGAACGTAGGAGGCAAGCACAGGAGCCGGGCAACCCAACTATTGACTGGAGACACAATTCGAAACTGGTGCATATATAGCAATATCCGAGAATCCTTGCCGAATCTCTAAAGGTGTCCGGTGTTGCACTGCGAGACTTAGGCAGAAAACACACAAATAGTTGAAAAAGTGCCATAGGATTGGAAAACCAAAAACGTCAAGAAAAAATCGACGCTCGAACTAGATCAATTGTTCGGTGCCAATCAGAAAATTGGTCTTAGAGAAAAAAAAGTGCTTCTGTCGTGCTTTAACATGACACATCCTATCTCAAGACTTCAAGCGGGTCAGCCTACGGCTTCAACCTCCTATCCCGAAGGCGGAGTACTTCTCGTTAGGCCAGTTTAGAAAACTTTAGCGGCTTTGAGAGAGAAATTAGGCTCCCCGGCTATTGACCGCACACTCGCGTCGAAAAAAGGAGTGATAGAAAAAAGACTTTGCAACGACTAAGAAGAAGAACACTTATTATATAACAGCTCTCATAAATTTAAGAGCCCCCGAGTGACTTGGGTAAAAGAATGATTGTATGTACCGAAGTATTTATATCATATCTATATGTTCACCCGAACTTTAAACGCGTCTTAACCGACCGTCGGCTTCTCCCTCTTCGGTTAAGGACCGAAAAGTGTTATGTACTCCACCGTTCGAGAATATCGACGGTGTTTCCGATAACCAGGCAATCAGGTCATAAGGCTGTAACAGACAAAGCGCGCTCATGGAACTTATGCTATATTACTAATAAAGTGTAAGAAGCATCTTCGAAGAAAATAGTACCCCCACCGATACCTTTCTTTGGTGCTCATTGTTAATATGAGACTTGTGCAATAGATTTTTTGTACTCATGAGTTCCGTTGTGTGCCGACCATGATTGAAAACAATAAGAGCGCTAGCTTTCGGCTTCACCCAGTCTGAGGTCTGGCTCGGATGAACCGATCGTGACAATCGCAAAGGTGCTCCCTTTACTCCCTAGCCGAACAATCGGAAACGTAGGGGTAAGCACAGGAGCCAGGCAACCCAGCTTGCGGAACACTTGGGTCAATATGGTGCATATTGTGGTGTAATACACAAACAAGGAACAAAGCCGTACAAGTATAATCATATGCAAGAGGAAAAGCTCCATCAAGGGGCCCCCCAGATAAACGGGGTATTTTAATATGTGCGTTACAAAAAAGTTTGGACAAAGAAGTTTTTCACAAACAACTTTTTGCTTAAAAAAAGTATAGTGCTTGGTCGAACCGAACAAAATTTAAAACTGAAAGTTTTTGAGCATGAAAGCGACTTAGCTGGTCAATGTGTTTGGCATTGATGGCGCAGTCCGAGCTCGATCTGGGAGGAGGTCTCAACCCCCAAGCCCGATGTGGCCGAGCGAAGAGTTCGGCCCTCCGAAGAGGTGAAGCCCCCAGTCTAGCCGAGGTGATGGAGCAGGTCGGCCGTGTGATGCCGGAGTCTCCGGCCGAGTAGGTTGATGAAGCAGCGACGCGGGGTTGCCAACATAGGGCAGCGCGCCAAGGTGACGACACAATTTGGTCGACAGAGGCGACAACGCGGCTCAGTCTAAGTCGATTGGTGAGCATCAAGGTCGGGCCGGCGGAGCCGCAATGTGGAAAAGTTGACACAAGGACACGCGTCGACGGGACGCCACGACTTGGTCAACATCGGCGGGACAACGATATCGCCTTGCCGAGGTGTTAGCGCGGCCCAACCTAAATAGATTGCCTGCACACACAAAATAGTGCGACCAAGAAATAATAATAGTGAAAAAAAAGGATGCATAATTAATTTATGTGAAAAAAGTTTGGTAAATATGGCCTGAGCGCTAAGGCTAGCTTGATGGCGCATTGGCGTCGTGGCACGGCGATGTCGGCGAAGGTCGGCTTGGCTAGGTGACAGGGAGAGGCCGGCCGAACTGATGCCAGGTACAAACTTCGGTAGAATTTCTCTGCCAAAATAATGCAGTACAGGCCGACAAAAAATATTCTATGTATAATAATGCTAAACGAATAATTTGGAAAAATACCACCTGAACGCCAGCAGCGACGACTGTAGCAAATCGGAGCAAACGGACAAACTGATCCATGCCGAACATGCTGCAAAGCCAATCCTCGATATGCGTAGTAGCACTTTTATTGTATGTATTTGTCAGAAAAAGTAGAAGACAACCAGCGGTCGACTACACAGGTATTGAGTTAAAAAAGAAAAGAAACAAATCTCCCTGTGGTGTGCTGCCATCGAGCCGAGTTCTGATCGGTACACTGCTCCGCACTATCCCGTTGGCCGGATTACCCATGGTCCAGATTGAGGCCGGATCCGATGCATTGCCGAGCAGCGGATGCGAACATAGGCCGTACTGCGATCTGATAATTTGTGAGGCAATCAATAGTGAATAGACGTCAGAGAGGCAGTCAGCTAGCAATAAGACATCAGATCCAAATCGAGACGACGCACGAGGTCTAGCATCTCACGTGGGTGTTGGCAAGTATTGGTGTACTACTCGTGCAAGGATAAAATCCATCTAATACTGGAAAAGGTTCCTGGAAGGCACACGACAAGAGAAAAGCGTAGACTGCCACCACACTTGATTAAATAAATGAACAAAAGAAGAGGAAGGATGGAATCTCCCTGCAGGTTGTCGCATGACTGGATTCACGTGGGCCCCGGTGTACTGCTCCATGAGAAGTATTACTGCGCGTACGTGATTTCCTCGACTGGAACGCCGCCAGGCGGATCATCACTTTTTTGTAGCGCTGACCTAGATCAAGGCCGCAAACTCTAGGCTATTGTTTGCATGGTGGCACTTCTCGAATCCAACGTACTGCCCGGCGGTGGATGCATCTGCCTGTAAACAAAGCGGCCTAGTGCGACGACAATAATTTTGCAGAAGAGAAGATGAAACAAATCTTTACTGAAAACATATCACCTAATTGTTGATCTGGATTCCCGTCGAACCATGGCGATCACCTAGCAGGCTCTCAATGAAAGCACCAATGTCGGTTCAATATCTGGCGTATCTTGTAGTAGGGGTCCTAAGCTAGGCGTGTTGGAATGATGGTAACATGGACACGGGGTTTTACCCAGCTTCGGGCTCTCTTGATGAGATAATACCCTACATGCTGCTTTTGATTGTATTCGTATGGGGGATAGTATAGAGTACATATGTCCACCACGAGATTGTAGTAATGAATATGAGATTGTCTATTGACTAGCCTGGCCTCGATATATATAAGATACCGGAGGCCTAGGGTTTAGGAGAGTCCTTGTCTTGGGCGCCAAGTCTTGCGGAGTCTTCCTTGTATGCGGCAGGGGTTGTCCGAACTGGCCCATAAGTATACGGCCGTGGGGGTCCTCGGCCCAATCCAACTGATCGGGAGACGACGTGGTGAGTACCCCCTAGTCCAGGACACCGTCACTTGTCGACATACAAGAAAGCTCATCTGTGGTAAGTGAACAGTTGCACTATAAAGAGAAAAACCGAAGGAGTACAGATCGAAATAACTTGATGAGGCTGCGGCGTCGGTAAAGCAGGGCTGGTGGAGTTGAATATGGCATCCGTGGAGCGGGTCCGGTGCAGTGGACGAAGGCTTCGGCAGGCGCGTTGTATAGTGCTTTTGGTGAGGCGGATCTGTTGCGACGGATGAGGGCTTGTATGAAGGTCCAGCGAAGGGACGAACGAGGGAGTCAGTGAAGGGCCTACACTGTGGTGGACGAGGACGCCGGTTAAGCAGATCCGTTGCGGTGGACCAGGATGGCGGTCAAGGAGATCTGGAGGGGTGTACAAGCCAGTCGCTGAAGCGGCTCCGGTGAAGTGGTGAGTTGGCAGTTGGGGGTTCCAAGGGGTGTGGAAGGTAGATGCATCGGGGTGTGAGGTCCACGATGCGGCGGAGGACTAGATTCGGTGGCTAGCCATGGTTGGGTGGGGGGGGGAGGGAAGGGGAGGGGCTCAAGGGAAGAACGTTGGGGGCAAAGAGGGGAAAACAATGGAGTTACCAAATCAGCCCTTTTCCGTTCATGTGGCTGGGGTAAAACAGGAATATCGCAGGGCTAAACTTTCGGGCGCGAGATATTTCGATGTGAGCGGGAAGTTTGAAAGCTTTTGGTGCCTGAAATTATATTCTGCTCTTGTACGGCCGACTATGATATCATGGCCGAGAATTTGTTTATTTTGCACAAAAAAGTGCAAGTTTTGAAAATCAATGTCTCCAACTCGAAACTTAGATTGTCCATTCAATTCAAATATGGATCATTGAGCTACTACAAGCAAATACCATCATATGGTCCAATTCAAATGAAATTCCAAATGTGTTTATCCTAAATATGATGACAAAAGCAAAAATGTGTATGTGTATGAATAAGGTGGATGATTATAAAGTTTGAACATGCCCGTATGTGTATATCTCTAGGTTTGATATATGAATTTGAAATCACGAAATCCCGGCTTAAAAATGTACCTCCGTTTAAATGAATTACAAAATCTAATGATGGAGTCGAATTCCAAAATTCCAATCTTAGGTTTGTAATTCTGGTACATCAAAGTACATCACGCATGTTCAAAAGTATCATTATCTCATAGTCCAAACTGTGAAACAAATTGATCAACTTTGAGTGCACACACTATTGACCATGTATATCTCAATTATGCTAAAGTCCCTCAAATATAGACACCTCACTCTTTATCTGAAGCAAACCCCCCCTCGTCGCCCCCCAAAAACACAAAAGTAGTTCTCTCGCCCAAACACCAACACACAAGCACATTAACACCCCTCTCTCTTCTAAAGTCCGGACCCCAATATAGGTATCTATCACTTTATCTCTTGGGCATGCACACATCTCTTCCCCCACTCTCTAGCTAGGTCTCCCGGCATCCCAAGCACATGCACTATGTAGAGTGTATCTTTCCCATACACATAAAACGTCACCTCCAAACATCTATCTCCCTAGTTATGTGGTTCTCGCACACTCACCTCACACACCACCCCCACTACAAAACAAGCACACTTTTTCTCCTTGTGCACCACTCTCCTCTTTCTATCTCTCCGACATGCGGACCCGCCCCAGCTCCTCCCTGTATACATATATGTCGTGACTCTTTCCATAGCTCCCTAATGTATCATCGTTCTCGATATCGCACATTGTTCTCTACACCATCTATTCTAGATCTCTCATGAAGTCCCTATCACACACACGATGACTCGCTTCCCTTGCGTCTCCGTACATAGGCCAATTTCAAACAACATCAACATTGTCTCCCTATCTATACGCCATTTATGGACACAAACAGCCCCTCTCTTCCTCTCTCTCTCTCTCTCTCTCTCACACACACACACACACACACACACCCCTCTCCCACACACAATCGATGTCTCTTCCAAATAGTCTCCCGCACCCATGCCATCCCGCTACTACACCTGTCACACCATTCCCCCTTCCCTTATACTAGGTTTACATCATTAGTGGTCTCTCTACTCCACATACACACACTCCATCTCACACACAAACGCGCGCACAAATACACACAGGTACGCACAAACACCCATTAATCTAGATCCTCATCTCTCCCCATGTCCGCATGTGTATCTCGCACACTCACTCTCTAATTATGTATATGTGTCTCCACATCAACACAAAGCCCCATGTACATGTCTCTCTCTATCCTCCACACACATAGACACAAATAATTTGTTATCATTGCCTCAGTCTCTAGACATATCACACATGCACACACACACACACACACTCTCTCTCTCTCTCTCTCTCTCTCTCTCTCTCTCTCAAACACGCTCAACAAGGGTTTCCCCGTGAATAACTTACCGTCTATTCATCAATAGTCGTGGCAGTACGGCGAACACGAGACGTGAAAAAGAATAAATCTACACGTGCTTAGACCACCTAGTATGACTACTAGGACTAGAGCTAGCCAAAAAGCGCGCCACTGTCACCCCCTCCTTATCAGCAACGGGAAAACCTTTGTTTTACACAGTCGAGAAGTCATTGTGCTAAGGCGTCACATGCTGAGGCGTTGAATAGAATGTAGTTTATGGAAACAAGTACGATAATATGTTTGTATCTCCATACTTATATTTCTTCTCTTATAAAAAACCGAGTTGGTGATGATGGTACGCGTGCCATCTTAAAATATAGACCGTCCGATCTATATCTGACTGATGGAAATTAAACTAAAAGATACCCGCACCCCTCTCCACATTTGCAGACAAGGCCTTCCCTCGTTCATCGTTATATCCAACAACCTCATTGTTGAGCAATTAAGAAAGCAACCCTCTGGAACAAACTGTCCTGGTGGCCGCTGCCAGCGTCATCAATCCCCATGCCTCTGCTCAGTCCGACCACCGATCACCACCACGCCCCACTCCTCTTCACCTTATCTCCTATTTCTCGAGATATCATTAGTTTTTACACATAGGATTACTCCCACATGGGTCAATCACAACGAGTTTTGTTATAAAAAAATGCATCTTGATGTTCCGTGCAATGCACGGATCTTGCTAGTACTCCTACAGAAGACTAAGTTGGTGATGATGGTGTGTCTGCCATCCGTCGTTTGTGACCATTGGATCTACATCTAACGACTGTGAGGTAAGTTGTTGCCTTTTCTCACAAACATCCCACTTGTCTACCCATAATTAGTATCTTAAAACCAACCACATCCCTCCCCGACCTCACCAAAACAACCCAAGGAATATATTCTAATTGAAACATAATATATCTCTAGTGATATATGTATATCAAAATTAGAGTGTTTTGTATCAAGTTTGTGAATAAGTATTATTCTAATTATGATTCGTTGCAACACACATGAACATTGCTAGTATTTCCAACCATGCAAATTTTTTTCCCTAGTATTCCATAGTTTCGAGTTTTCCATCAAGATATTAGTCACTCATGGTTGATATTTACTTTCAATCATGTACACATATGCACTATGTAACTAGCCTTGCTTATTGGGTTCCAAAGCTTAACTTTCACTCCTACTTACAATATGTAGAGTATTTAACAAAAAACTACCACTTTCAACCAGCCCTAGGAAGAATCTATTGTACAAAAAATAGCAAAAACATACCCAAAATTTCTTAATCCACGCCAAAAACTACTACCTACCGATTAGGTTAGTTTAAACCCATTTATGACAGGGTTGGCCCACACGTCTGTGCTGACGAGGCAGCTTAAACCAACACATTTTGTTTGACCGTTAACACGAGCGACCCACGTCTGACCTTCTATCCTGTTATTCCCCCTCAAATCATTATTTTACCTGAACATTACTTCAAACAGTGTTGATGCGTGTTCGCCGGTGGCGCCGATGATGAGCGAGTTAGCCGCCGCTCCGCTGGACAGGCCGGACGCCGCGCTGGCCTCCGCACGGGTTGGTAGGCTGGCCCGAGCATGACTCACGAGCGAGCAAGCCGCCGCGCTGGCCTTTGCTCGAGCCAGATGGCTGGCCTTAGCGCGGCGCGCGCGAGCAAGCCGCCGCGCCGCCGTGCCAATCTAGCTAGCAAACCTTGCAGACAAGCAGCTGTACGGAGCTATCTTGGCTAGCTAGCAGCCGCGAGCGCCGGACGGAGATGGCATCCGGGCTGCCGCAAGATGGGCTCCGCACTGCCGGCGGTTTTGACCTTGCCTTTTGCCGGCGGCGGTAGCTGCCTCCCATGGCCGAGGATGACTAGGTGGACGGGCCGGAGGTAGGAGGTCACTTGGGGATCTTTGTGCAGACTGACATGTAGGTCCCACAAGTCATAACACCCGGTCGAATAGAAGGCGTTGACTTAATGGGCGACACGGGCCCTGTTTGGATACTATAAGTCAGAGGTTAGATTCTAACCCTGAACTAACTCTAACCAAAGTGGTGTTTGGATGGCAGGGTTAGATTGACAACAAATGTATCCAAACAGGGTCATGGGTTGAAACGTGCCTATAACGGCACTTTGTAGAGTAGTCGTTTCTTGGTAGGGCTGGTTGGTAAGAGCATGTACAATGGTTGATAAGGTAGTCTTATCTGAAGTCTGCCACGTATGCAAGTGGTAGTAGTTTCTTGGAATTATTAGTGGTTTCTTGCATTATTAGCAGTTTCTTGTAAGGAACAATGTACTACTAGCGACAAAAGGCGATTCTAGGCTGCGTTGTACTCCAACGAGTACTACTAGTGGTCGCGGGAGTGTATACCTCGTTTTGTGGGTTCGATCCCGGCCGAACGCACGACGGCCTTTTTTTTAAATAACAACTTCACTGCGAGCCAATATTTTACATGGGTAGTTTGAGTTTTGAAGTCAAACGGACGTGCGGCACCACAGTCAAGGTGACTGGATAGCCTAGCCACGTGAACGGGTTTTCCTTCCCAGCATCTCGTGGCTCGCGTGCTCGCCCTAACCGCACCTCGCTTGCACCTTCCTCATCAGCTAGTAGCATATTTAAACTAGCGCCTCCCAGTTTAGCCCGAGGAGCCGGAAAAGCCTGGCGGGGCATTGGGAACTGTGCAATATGGCTTTGTACGTAAAGTGCTCTACTACTACTCTGTAGCTTGTGGCGTTGCATGCATGGACTTCACTTCATTATCGGCTCTATTATAAAAGAAATTCCTCTTGACGTGTTTTTTTTTGAAACAGAGGGAAAAGCTTTGCTTCATCTCATTCGTAAAGAAGGAACTACTAACTAAGTTCGACTAGATCCATTACACCTCCACAAATGGAAGAGAAAAGCCTAGTCTGGCTATATCAAATAACTCAAATGTTCTGCCCCCGCAGTAACCGTCGCTGATAAACAGGCTGCTAGTGTGTGCGTGAGAGGAGCGGCTGAGTAGGCTAGCTACGTGAGAGGAGCGGCTGAATAGAGCACCGAGAGTACCCACTAGGCCACTACTGTGACGCCCTCGATTCGATCGTACACTAATCATGCACGCAAATGTGTACGATCAAGATCAAGGACTCATGGGAAGATATCACAACACAACTCTACAAATAAAATAAGTCATACAAGCATCATAATACAAGCCAGGGGCCTCGAGGGCTCGAATACAAGTGCTCGATCATAGACGAGTCAGTGGAAGCAACAATATCTGAGTACAGACATAAGTTAAACAAGTTTGCCTTAAGAAGGCTAGCACAAACTGGGATACAGATCAAGAGAGGAGCAGGCCTCCTGCCTGGGATCCTCCTAGCTACTCTGAGTGGTCGTCGCCGCTGGCTGCGTAGTAGTAGGCACCTCCAGAGTAGTAGTCGTCATCGACGGTGACGTCTGGCTCCTGGGCTCCATCGTCTGGTTGCAGTAATCGAATAGAGGTAGGGGGAAAAGGGGGAAACAAGGCAACCGTGAGTACTCATCCAAAGTACTCCCAAGCAAGGAGCTACACTACATATGCATGTATATATGTGTAAAGGGCCATATCAGTGGACTGAACTGTAGAATGCCAGAATAAGAGGGGGGTAGCTAGTCTTATCGAAGACTACGCTTCTGGTCACCTTCGTCTTGCAACAGGTAGAAGAGGGCAGTATGAAGTCCTCCAAGTAACATCACATAGCAATAATCCTACCCGGCGATCCCCTCCTCATATCCCTGAGAGAGAGCGACCACCGGTTGTATCTGGCACTTGGAAGGGTGTGTTTTATCAAGTATCCGGTTCTAGTTGTCATAAGCTCAAGGTACAACTCCAAGTCGTCCTGTTACCGAAGATCACGGCTATTCGAATAGATTAACTTCCCTGCAGGGGTGCACCAACTTACCCAACACGTTTGATCCCATTTGGCCGGACACACTTTCCTGGGTCATGCCCGACCGCGGAAGATCAACACGTCGCAGCCCCACCTAGGCACAACAGAGAGGCCAGCACGCCGGTCTAAACCTAAGCGCGCAGGGGTCTGGGCCCATCGCCCTGAGCACACCTGCACATTGCGTGGGCGGCCGGAAGCAGACCTAGCCTAGTGGCGTTCCAGTCCAATCCGGCGCGCGCCGCTCCGTCGCTGACGTCTGAAGTTCTTCGGCTGATACCACGACGCCGAGTGCCCATATCTTTCCCACGTAGTTGGTTAGTGCGTATAAGCTCGTAGCCAACTCAGATCAAATACCAAGATCTCGTTAAGCATGTTAAATATCCGCGAACGCCGAACAGGGCCAGGCCCACCTCTCTCCTAGGCAGTCTCAACCTGCCCTGTCGCTTCGCCTCAAAGATCCACTCATGGGTGCTCCACCGGCCGACCCGACTTTAGTCTCCACATGTATCATGTATAAAGTATATAGTATATACCCGTGATCACCTCCCGAGTGATCACGGCCCGATAGTATAGCACGGCAGACGGACAAGAATGTAGGGCCACAGATGAAAGTACTAGCATCCTATACTAAGCATATAGGATTGCGGTAAAGGTAACAACAAGAGTAACAAGGACAGGCTATGCAGCAAGATAGGAGTATCGAAAGCGATAACATGCTACACTACTATAATGCAAGCAGTATAGAGAAGAGTAGGCGATATCCGTGATCAAGGGGGGGCTTGCCTGGTTGCTCAGACAAGAAGAAGGGGTCATCGTCGACGTAGTTGAACACAATGCATCGTGGCGCGTCTCGAGGTCTACCGGAGAGAAGAGGGGGGAGAAACAGTAAATACATAGCAAGCAAGAGCATAACAGGACAACAGAGATGAGCTAGGCGTGTTCTAACGCGGTGCTACACGTTAACGGCGAAGGGGGATAACATCCGGAATGTTTCCTGTGTTTAGCATTTTCGACAGATGAAACGGAGGGGAAAAGTTGCATGTTCAGGTAGTTAGGGGCATGTGGCGAGACGAACGGATCGCGATTCGGATTCGTCTCATCGCTCGAGCAACTTTCATGTAGAAAACTTTTTAATCCGAAGTTACGGTTTATTTTCTACTTAATTTCTAAAGATTATAACATATTCTGAAATTAATTTAATTCGAAAATAAATGTTAAAAAATGCTAGGCGCACCCAGACAAAGTGTACAAAAAGTGTACCGATGGCTGACATGTGGGCTGGGGTCCCATTGACCGATCAACGTTTGACAGTCAACAAGGGATGGGCCCCCCTGTCATAGGCTAGGTCTAGTTAATTAATTCTCAGTTTTAACAAATCCAGTTATTAGGCTAATTAATCCCTAGTTAATTAAGTTGATTAGCTTTTTCATTAATTATTTAACTAATTAAATATTTGTTTTTTACTTCTTCTTTTTTAAAAAAAAGGGGCGGTGAGGCTCACCGGCAAGGGATCATGTCGCCTTTGGAGCGGCGATTAATGGAGCGGCGCGGCTGGGCGCCACTTCGCTTGGGCACGCGCCAGGGAGAGCCGCCAGTCGCTGGGCGCTGGCAGGGTAGTCGTGGCTGCAGGCACCGCCGGAGCGGCGAGAGGGCGGCAGGGCGCGCGCAGTGGAGGCCACGTGGGCGCATGGCCAGGCTGGAGGGCTGCGCCGGGCTGAAGCGGTGTGCCCGGCGCGACGACGGCCAGCGGTGGCGGCAAGATTAGTAGTAGCCGCAGCAATACACGTACGCGGAGGCAGAGCTTGGGCAGCCATGGCACACGGACCTCATGGCGCCGGACACTCTGGGCATGGATCGGCAGGCAAAGGCCGGGAATCGAAGGAGGTGCTCTGGCGCACTCGAGGGCGTGGTCGGGGATGGGAGGTAGTCGGGAGGCGGCAAATCGAGGCGGCGACCGTGGCGGTGCTGACGGGAAGAAGAGGACGATGGCGGCGGCGGCAGTTCCGTGTCGATCGTGGGCGGAGAAGATGAGGACGAGCCCGCGGCTGCTGGACTTCAAACGCAGCTCGAGGTGACCGGTGGCGCGTCAATGGCGGCGGCGCTTGGCGCTCAAGGCGGGATCGGGCGCGACCGACGGGTGACGACGAGGTGGCCGTGGGGAGGCGTCCAGCAGCGCCGAGGCGAGGAGGAGACGAGGACGATCCGGCGATGGGAAGGGCGGGCGGCAGGGAGTCACGACGGGACTTGGCGATGGTGATCGGCGGCGGCCCGATCTCGATCCGCTTCGCGGGGGGGAAGGGATCGTGGGGTGGGGTGCGAGTGGGACGAGGGAGGGGCCTCCTCGATCCAGCATTGGATCGAGAGGGGGGGGGGCGACGGGGTTAGGGTTCGGTGGGAGGGGGGGTTATGCGGATTGGGGGCGCGACTGGGCCGGCCTGGGGGCCCGATGGCCAACTGGGCCACGGCCCAGCAAGGGGTCTCCTTCTTTCTTTTTCTTTTTACCTTTCTTTTATTTATTATTTTTTGATTTCATTTAATTTAAAATATTTATGCATTTTATTAAACTGTGTCTTCTACACCATAATCATCTATGTAATATCTAGTACTAACCGAACAATTTTATTTTAAGGTTTGAAAACTTTTATTAATTACCAAATTTTGAATTTGAATTAGAATCGGTTCCGAACTAACTCGAGATTAGCAACTATAATCGAGGTGACGTGGCATCATTAATGGGGATTACTGTAGCCTAATTATCCGGGCGTCACAATTCTCCTCCACTACAAGAAATCTCGTCCCGAGATTTAAGCGGTGGAGTAGGGGGGGGGGGAGGCGCTGGTAGCGAAAAACCTAACGAGTCTTCTCGGTCTTGGCTGCCCTTTCGAAGAGGTTGATCCCTTTCGTTGATGTCCTCATTTCTCTGCTTCAAGTCACCATGATCAAGTCGTCATCCTTTCTTCAGGATCTCCAGCGTCCTACGAACGCGGCCAGGGGGAATTACTCCGGAAGAACGCACCTCCACAAGGCTGGGTATCAGACGGTGAACTCAATGGGAAATACACGAGGTACCCCACGAGTTGTATTTCAGTGAATCCGTTGAGTGCAATATATGATGGTACCAAAGTTTCAAATGGGTAGGCAATCATTCGATGCCTAGACAGAAGCTGGAATGGGGGCTTGAACAACGAGAATAACATGGTGTTTGTTTCCAGGATGAATAATGGTATAGAATTTAGCTCGTCAATCACATACGAAGCCAGATGCAAAGGATACATTTGAATCCGAGTTGTAAAGAAGAGTCAGGTTTCGATCCAGTGGACCTGTGGTTTATGGGCCCACCATATGGGTTGAAAGTAGGAAGGTTGGTGACATCTTACACAGCCGCGACAGGGAGGCATGTCAGTGAATAGCTTGTCAGCCATGCCGGCAACAATGTCGGTACCAAGGACGGGGAACAAAGAGAGCCATTTTCCTACTTGTTGAACGAGGCGAAACAATGGGCAAGGTTCTCGACCATTGGTGGTTGCCGGAATGTCATCAATCAAAAGTATCAGGGTCTTTCTGACAGAATTGTACACTGAGGTGTTTACAAAAGCAGGAAAATATTTCTGCTTAGATCATACAGATCACAAGAAAGGTTAAACAAAACAATGGAAAGGAAAATGTGATCATCAGATTAAACAGAACAATGGAAAGGAAAATGTGTTTAGACACATATTCCAGGGGTATATCCTTCCCAAGGACAAGCAGATGATATCCATTACAGGATAGAAGGTAGAAAACCGTTTAGTTAAGGGGAGAAAAATTTCATGACATTACCCATACCACGGTGTTTGGATAATTGATAACGAGAATTTAGCTTCGTGCTTCAAATGTTCTTGGTGATGAATGGATCACCACAGGCATGCTTCAGGTAGCAATGATATGGTGTTTCAATCAAGGGCCAGACTTTGGTTATAGGAAGGATCCATTAGGGACAACTTGTAGGATAAGTCTTACAATTTCCTCCAGGAAGAATGGTTATCTTGCAAAAGAAATTACAATGATAGGTCCTCCAGCCGGGGGTGCTAGGCAAGACATCATGTTACCGGGTCATCAAAGGATCAACATCATAACCCTTGGAAAGTTGTCCCAACCATCATATCGGACCGAGATTCATATCCAATTGGTGTCATAATACCTCAGACTCAGGGGGTCCGAGAGGAAAAGGTGCAACACAAACCGACGAAATGACATTGCAAGATTCTCGGGAAATGAACTATGGGAGCGGGTTCCTGAAGCAATAGTTCATCATTTAATCAAGAAGAGGAGGAGGAGGTGACTGGTGGACTCAGCGATAATTCATCGAGTATTCCAAACGGATGGATTTCCATGATAATGTGAACAAGAAGATGACATTTGTTAGATCAAATGATATAACGGGATATGCTCGAGGAAGACATACATAATTAAACATTGGTTGATCGGTGCACCCGAAATATGGGTTGGGTTGCACGGCCAATGTTAGAATGGTGATTTAATTATCGAAAGGCTTAGAATGAACTATCGCCCATTCACTTCAAAGCAATAGGGTTGCTAGAAGTTTTGAAATCACACGTCATAGCTCAATTGTCGGTAATCCGGTTGAAAACAATACGGGGACCAAGGAATGAACGAAGATGGCAAGAAGTATTAAGATATCAAGAATTCTTAAGAGGGGGTGAAATTCTCACCACATTCTTGACAAAAAGAGATGGTAATACTTCCGAGGTAAGGAAGATCAACTGCTGGGTAGCAGGGATCTCAAGGTTTACACAAAACACGAACAAGTTGTGTTGAACGGAAGGCAATAAAGTGGTTGATGAGAACAGGAAGCATCGAGGGGCAAGGATGGTATTACCCCTCATGAATTCAATTGAATTCCTGGAAGAGCTCATAAGGTTGATGATGATCACGACACAATTGTCGAGAGATTTCATGCAGATGTAATCAATCAACGACGTCATCAAGTCGAAGGAATGATGAAGCAAGAGGTTATTGGAACCAAGGGTACGACACAAACTCGAAACCAAGCTTGTTGTTCAAGGCGAAATGATATGACGATGAGGATCGACGTAAGGTTAGTTCATCGTCGAAAATTGTGCTCCGTGAAGAAGGAACGGGTAGCACAGTTAAAATCATCACGACAATGATATAGCCAAACAGGCTAGGAATGGCGTGATCGGGTACAAACTCGTACTTATAGAAGCTTACTGAAGAGTTGTTCAACCGTAGTGCGGACTTGGTTCAGTTATCGGTGTCCTTGAGTGTTTAATAACTCAGAGCCCGTGAAAATTTGAATTAGTGGGAAGGTAGCACTTGATGAAGAACTCATAAGAAGTTATGCAGTTCCATGATAATCTTGAGATACCAGGGGGGTAATACTCGATGACAGATCAAAGTAGAAGTTGGACTGGGGTATTGCTCTACCGAAGACAAGTGCTTAAACTTGCACGAGATATGGTATTTAAAAGAGAACATGGTCGGAACCATGATTGCAAAAGGCCAGATCCCAGATATAAGATGAACTTATACCAAAGGAATAATTAATTTAAGAGAAGCTTTAATGATAAGATCTACATCGTGTCCATGGGCATGAACACAAAGTTCAAGGTCGACTCCCACTTCTCTAATGCATAACCCTTCATTCACTTCTCACCTTCGAGGAAGTTGTAGTGTTGAAATTTTATCTGGCAAAATACCAGAAGTGTATGACTCATGAAAACTGTCGAGTTCACACATATTAAGGAAGGCATAGGTTCAACCCATCAGGGTATCGTGGCAATATATACCACAAGCTTCAATAGAAATACCACCAGCTCGAAAGCTGAGCAGGGCTGAGAAAGCAGAGGATACAATTTACCAAAGGCAATATGTATCGGAGAAAGAATTCACAAAGTGATCAATAATGAAGGACACTGTCGGGTAACAATCCAACAAAGGACTTGATGGTCCACAAAGGATCTGATAAGAGTATCAATACTCAACCAGAAGAGGAATGCATGCAAATGCAACAGGTTATGGAAGCATCTGAATAATTCCAAGCTTAAATGCAAAGGACTTATGATTTCCAAAACAAAGGATCAGAAGCAGACGTTCTGATCAAGGATGGATCAATTGAATATACCAGAGGCACAATCGACGACAGATAGTTTGGTCGAGAACCAACTCATGTTCAAAATGACGTCTGAGCCGGAAGGATGAATCCTAGGATCTATTTGAGGATTGCGATAATTCGCAACATATTGAATCAACAGACTCAAAATGATAATGACAAGGTATGCCATTAAGATTACGAGACTTATGGGATTAATCATATTGCAAGCAAGCAAGAATTTCAAGAGCAATAGGCTGCTCAGGATTTTCGGAAGATCGAGTAGTATTTGAATGTATTTTTGTGAATCACATGAACAACTTTGGACGAACAGATACTCGGCAAGCACAAGTAATTATCCGTAGGGGTATTCATGCAGCAAGGAACTGTGGGGCAGTAAGCGTAAAGAATTCTCGGAATATCGAAGAGTATTTCAGGACATCTTGTAATAACAAGAGCAACTGGGGATGACAATTTGAACGATAGGTGTAATTAGTTATCCGGAGGGATTTATCGATGGAAGTGAATGGCAAAAGCGATGGCACATAGTCTCGAGAGCACATCGTAGAGTATCTTCAGAATCTTCTGGTGCAGCAGGCGGTCATCTGGACTGAAGGGCCTCTCCGGGAGAAAGTATTTTCGAGAACCTAAAGTTAGATTTTAGTAAAAATCGTTTAACCCGAATAGAAGAGAGTTCAGAATCCCAGAGTAAAGGTCGAGGAGTAAAAGATCCTAGTACCACCCGATGGCGACGTGGGCCCGTAAGGCACACAGCCAAGTTAGTAAAAGTTTTTGCAATGTCTAGACTCGACTTCGGCCAAGGAGTGTGGAAGGGGATTCTACAGCAATGGCTCGATACCAACTTCAGACGCCTCGATTCGATCGACACTAATCATGCACGCAAATGTGTATGATCAAGATCAAGGACTCACGGGAAGATATCACAACACAACTCTACAAATAAAATAAGTCATACAAGCATCATAACACAAGCCAGGGGCCTCGAGGGCTCGAATACAAGTGCTCGATCATAGACGAGTCAGCGGAAGCAACAATATCTGAGTACAGACATAAGTTAAACAAGTTTGCCTTAAGAAGGCTAGCACAAACTGGGATACAGATCAAAAGAGGAGCAGGCCTCCTGCCTGGGATCCTCCTAGCTACTCCTGGTCGTCGTCAGCGGGCTGCACGTAGTAGTAGGCACCTCCAGAGTAGTAGTCGCCATCGACGGTGACGCTCGCCCCGGCTCCATCGTCTGTTGCAGAATCGAATAGAGGTAGGGGAAAAGGGGAAACAAGGCAACCGTGAGTACTCATCCAAAGTACTCCCAAGCAAGGAGCTACACTACATATGCATGGATATATGTGTAAAGGGCCATATCATGGACCTGAAGCGCAGAATGCCGTAATAAGAGGGGGTAGCTAGTCTTATCGAAGACTACGCTTCTGGTCACCTTCGTCTTGCAACAGGTAGAAGAGGGCAGTATGAAGTCCTCCAAGTAACATCACATAGCAATAATCCTACCCGGCGATCCCCTCCTCATATCCCCGAGAGAGCGACCACCGGTTGTATCCGCACTTGGAAGGGTGTGTTTTATCAAGTATCCGGTTCTAGTTGTCATAAGCTCAAGGTACAACTCCAAGTCGCCCTGTTATCAAGATCACGGCTATTGAATAGATTAACTCACTGCAGGGTGCACCAACTTACCCAACACGCTTGATCCCATTTGGCCGACACACTTTCTGGGTCATGCCCGCCGCTGAAGATCAACACGCCGCAGTCCCACCTAGGCACAACAGAGAGGCCAGCACGCGGTCTAAACCTAAGCGCCGCAGGGTCTGGGCCCATCGCCTGAGCACACCTCAAGACGTATGCGGGCGGCGGAAGCAGACCTAGCCTAGTGGCGTTCCAGTCCAATCCGGCCGCCGCTCGTCAGCCGACGTCTCAAGTGCTTCGGCCGATACCACGACGCCGAAAGTGCCCATATCTTCCCACGAGTTGGTTAGTGCGATAAGCTCAGAGCCAACTCAGATCAAATACCAAGATCTCGTTAACATGTTAAATATCCGAACGCCGAACAGGGCCAGGCCCTCCTCTCTCCTAGGCGTCTCAACCTGCCCTGCCGCCACTCAAAGATCCACTCATGGGTGCTCCACCAGCCGACCCGACTTTAGTCTCCACATGTATCATGTATAAAGTATATAGTATATACCCGTGATCACCTCCCGAGTGATCACGGCCCGATAGTATAGCACGGCAGACGGACAAGAATGTAGGGCCACAGATGAAAGTACTAGCATCCTATACTAAGCATATAGGATTGCAGTAAAGGTAACAAAAGTAGTAACAAGGACAGGCTATGCAGCAGATAGGAGTATCTCGAAGCAAGAATATGCTACACTACTCTAATGCAAGCAGATAGAGAAGAGTAGGCGATATCTGGTGATCAACGGGGGCTTGCTTGGTTGCTCAGACAAGAAGAAGGGGTCATCGTCGACGTAGTTGAACACAGCGGCATCAGCGGCAGTCTCGAGGTCTACCGGAGAGAAGAGGGGGGAGGAACAGTAAATACATAGCAAGCAAGAGCATAACAGGACAACAGACAGAGCTAGACGTGTTCTAACGCGGTGCTACACGTTAACGGCGAAGGGGATAACATCCGGAATGTTTCCTGTGTTTAGCATTTTCGACGATGAAACGGAGGGGAAAAGTTGCATGTTCAGGTAGTTAGGGGCATGTGGCAGACGAACGGATCGCGATTCGGATTCGCCTCGCTGCTCGAGCAACTTTCATGTAGAAAACTTTTCATCCAAGTTACGGTTTATTTTCTATGAATTTCTAAAGATTATAACATATTCTGAAATTAATTTAATTCGAAAATAAATGTTAAAAAATGCTAGGCGCACCCAAAGACAAGTGTACAAAAAGTGTACCAGTGGCTGACAGTGGGCTGGGGTCTCAGCTGACCAGTCAACGTTGACTGGTCAACAAGGGATAGGCCCCGTCATAGGCTAGGTCTAGTTAATTAATTCTCGTTTTAACAAATCCAGTTATTAGGCTAATTAATCCCTAGTTAATTGTTGATTAGCTTTTTAATTAATTATTTAACTAATTAATTATTTGTTTTTTACTTTTTTTAAGAAAAAGGGGCCGTTGAGGTTCTCGTTGCAAGGGCCCATCCGCCACCGGAGCGGGCGGTTAATGGAGCGGCGCGGGCGCTGGGCGCCACCGCTTGGGCACGCCGCCAGGAGAGCGCCAGTCGCTGGGCGCCGGTGGTAGCTGTGGCTACAGGGCGCCCGGCCGGAGCGGCGAGAGGGTCGGCAGGCGCGGCGCGGTGGAGGCCACGGGGCGCAATGAAATTTGGAGGGCTGCAGCGCTGGGCTGAAGCGGGGTGTGCCCCGGGCGCGACGACGGCCAGCGGTGGCGGCAGGATTAGTAGCAGCCGCAGCAATACACGTACGCGAAGGCAGAGCTTCAGGGCAGCCATGGCAAACGGACCTCGCGGCACGGACACTACGGGCATGGATCGACAGGGCAAAGGCCGGGAATCGAAGGAGGTGCTCACAGCGCACTCGAGGGCGTGGTCGGGGAGGCCGGAGGTAGTCGGGAGGCGGCGACCGTGGCGGTGCAGACGGGAAGAAGAGGACGATGGCGACGATGCGGCAGTTCCCGGTGTCGATCTGTGGGCGGAGAAGATGAGGACGAGCCCGGCGAAGCTGCTGGACTTCCAAACGTAGCTCGAGGTGACCGGTGGCCGCGTCAATGGCGACGGTGCTTCGGCGACTGCGTCGGGATCGGGCGCGACCGACGGGGTGACGACGAGGTGGCCGTGGCGGAGGCGTCCCGCGCGGCGTCGAGGCGAGGAGGAGACGAGGACGATCCGGCGATGGGAAGGGCGGCGGCGGCAGGGGAGTGACGACGGGATTTGGCGATGGCGATCGGGCGGCCCGATCTCGATCCGCTTCGCGATGGGGGGGGGAAGGGATCGTGGGGTGGGGTGCGAGTGGGACGAGGGAGTACGTGAAGGGCCTCCTCGATCCAGATTGGATCGAGAGGGGGGAGGGGCGACGGGGTTAGGGTTCGTGGGAGGGGGTTATGCGGATTGGGGCGCGACGGGCGGCCTGGGGCCTGATACAATCGGGCCACGCCCAGCAAGGGGTCTCCTTCTTTCTTTTTCTTTTTACCTTTCTTTTATTTATAATTTTTTGTTTTCATTTAATTTAAAATATCTATGCATTTTATAAACTGTGTCTTCTACACCATAATCATCTATGTAATATCTAGTACAAACCGAACAATTTTATTTTAAGGTTTGAAAACTTTTATTAATTACCAAATTTTGAATTTGAATTAGAATCGGTTCCGAACTAACTCGAGATTAGCAACTATAATCGAGGTGACGTGGCATCATTAATGGGGATTACTGTAGCCTAATTATCCGGGCGTCACAACTACGCAGGTGTACTTTCCCTGCATTGATAGTACAGCGATGGTTCTAGAGAACAGTAGTACCCTCCACTTCCAACTGTAGCTCCTTGGCCCTGAGATTCAAGAGTTCAAAACTGGTGCACTATACTAGAAGTACAGTACATAGCACTAGTAGTACCCTGGCACTACTAGTTGAGAAAGTAGTAATAGTACTGCTACAGTACGAGTACGTACTCCTCCGTCAAATAATGTAAGATGTTTTTTTGACACTAGTTAGTGTGTACAAAAAATAGAAAAAACATACCCAAAATTTCTTAATCCACACCAAAAACTACTAGCTAGTGCCAAAAATTTCTTACTAGTGCTATTATTTACAGTATAATGCAATCCCATAACGTCCCATAATGCTAGTACTAGTAGTAAATAATAGCCTCACCCCTTCGCTACTGTTGGAAGGAATGATCTACAGTTGGAATGGACGAGACCGTACGGTTACTACGCTCTTATCTCCTCCTCGCCAGTTCCCCTCCCCCTCGAAGAGAAGGCAGGTCGTCGCTGCTCCCATGGATTCGCCAGGAAGTTCTCCTCCTCGTCGGGGCTAGAAGACCTTGGACGACGATCCTCTGGGATAAATCACACGCCGCTCCAACATCCTCACCGCTGCAAGACTCGATGCTTCCTGCACCAACTATTTCAAGACGGTGCTTAAAATGGCTTGGGAAAAGGCCATGCTTGTTGGTCTTCCATGCGTCCTCGAGGAGAAGGTTCTTCTATGGGACAATCCTTCGAACATTCCACCGCACCCTGGCCATGGTTGCATGTTGACTCCGCTAGAGTTGCCGACGTTGAGAGGTAGTCGGATTTTGTCCGATTAGCAGGTCAGTAATGGAGTTTGATCATGTAGTACTTAGTTATTCCATTTCCATCCTGTAATTTCTCCGCTGCCCACCCTGTTATATATAGGTCTGGGTCGGTGCCAACGAAGATTGGCTTGCATACCTACAACCGGATACCACCATCATTTTGCACAACATCCACAACAGTGCGGCCGTTCCGGTAGACCCCTTCTCCACCATTGGGATCGGCCTTCCGGACTGGCTGGGCTTGAATACGTATGATGATGCCTACATGAGATTGAACAAGATAGCAATGGCGGACCCGCCGACAAAGCGACGCGGCTACGACGATTACTATCTCATCACGGCGTTCGACATAAGGATTGCCATCAATGCCAGAGGCAGTAACGGCAGAGGCTGGCGCATGTTGGCGGCGGCAGATTTGTACCCCTATGTAGCGACCCGACCCAAATGGATCAAGTCTCTGTGCTTAAGTGTCATCCCTGGATCGCTATGCTGACACACACACACTACTCGAGGATTTAAAACAGAGGTAAATCACATGTATAAAGTAATGTAAATACTATTACCTCAATCCAAATAGCGGAAGTAACAAGGTTGTGGATTCCCATCAACACCAACGGCAAAGTTGAGTGTAGAAATCGTAACCCTAACGTATCACTTACTCGTCGTAAGATCCTGCAACATGAGACGTTGTAGCCACAAAGGTTCAGTACATTGAATGTACTAGCAAATTCACACCATAGAGCAATGATGAATAATAACTATCACTACATGCATATATGGCTGGTGGAAAAGCTCTATGGTTATAATGTTTTGCGAAAAGCCAATTTTTCCCTACATCAAAGGAATAAATTTTATTTCACTATCATGGTGGTTGTTAAGCATTGAGAATGGTTGACAACATTCTCAATCCCAATTAAGTAACATCATTAAACCCAACAAAATTAATTAAAGTAACATGATGAGATTCACAGGAAAATCCAAGTACTAGATACTCAAGATGTCCATAACTGGGGACACGGCTAATCATGATTAGTTTATACACTCTGCAGAGGTTTGTGAACTTTTCCCCACAAGACTCAATCTCCTCCGTTGGAATTCTCGCACTACATGATGTTTGAGAAACAGATGACCGAGACATAGTCTTTCAGAAGCGCTAGCACCTTACGATCGGGTAGACAGTACCAACCTACATCCCCTACATCTGCTAGTCTACCACTGTAAGAGTTCGCACGACTTAGTCAACTATGCTAGAGCCCATAGTAGCTTGTGGCTGCACACGAAAGTTTTTAGCATGAATAATTTCATGATCCCTTTGAGCCTGGGTGGCGGTCCATGAAAAACAGGCAATCGCTGGAATACCCAGGTGCCTCAATCCACCCAGATGTGCATTAAAGTTGCCACCTTAAATAAACCATTAAATTAACAATCTCACATCTGTCATGGATACACTCACCCAATCCACGTCTACTAGCATAGCATGGCATAATAAGCAAACATAGAGTAATGATAACCCGCAAGTATACGGGATAGTTGTAGCCTCTTTCGATAAGTAAGAGTGTCGAACCCAACGAGGAGCTAAAGGTAGAACAAATACTCTCTCAAGTCCTATCGACCACCTATACAACTCTACGTACGCTTGACGTTCGCTTTACCTAGAACAAGTATAAAACTAGAAGTACTTTGTAGGTGTGATAGGATAGGTTTGCAAGATAATAAAGAGCACGTAAATAAAAGCTAGGGGCTGTTTAAATAAAGAAGCAATAAAAGTAAATATGGCGAGTGTGGAAAAGTGGTGGTAGGAGTTGTTAAATTGTCCCAAAGCAATTGACTATGTTACTAGACCGGTAATCACTACTGCAATTCTATTTGAGGCAGAGGCATAAGCTAACATATCATCCCTTAATTGGAATTCTATGCACTTATGATTGGAACTCTAGAAAGCATCCGCCACTACTAAAGATTCATTAAGGTAAAACCCAACCATAGCATTAAAGCATCAAGTCCCCTTTTATCCCATACGCAAACAACCTACTTACTCGGGTTTGTGTTTCACCACCACGCAACCCACCATAA
Organism: Aegilops longissima; assembly: GCA_021605205.1. NCBI lineage: Eukaryota > Viridiplantae > Streptophyta > Magnoliopsida > Poales > Poaceae > Aegilops > Aegilops longissima. Next base: position 733,595,228 of record CM038682.1, on the reverse strand, counting down.
GCAAATCATAATCATATTGCAAACCCTACAACGGGAATCCCTCACGCTTGCGCGACACGGAGAGCACCATAGGACAGCACCAATAATAAAACATGCAACTCAAACTAATCATAGCAATTCATCAATCACCGATAGGACAATAGAAATCTACTCAAACATCATAGGATGGCAACACATCATTGGATAATAATATGAAGCATAAAGCACCATGTTCAAGTAGAGGGTACAGCAGGTTGCGGGAGAGTGGACCACTGAATATAGAAGGAGGAAGGTGATGGAGATGTTGGTGAAGATGACGGTGGTGTTGGTGAAGATCGTGGTGATGATGATGGCCCCGGCAGCGCTCCGGCGCCACAGGAAGCAAGGGGGAGAGAGGCCCCCTTCTTATTCTTCTTCCTTGACCTCCTCTCTAGATGGGAGAAGGGTTTCCCGTCTAGTCCTTGGCTCCCATGGCTTGGGAGGGGCGAGATCCCCTCCGAGATTGGATCTATCTCTCTGTTTCTGTGTTCTGTCCAGGCTATGTTTCACCGTTTCGTGTATATATGGAGATCCGTAACTCCGATTGGCCTATAACCTTCGCCCAGATCGTTTTCCAAAAATTAGCTTTCTTGCGGCCGAAGAAGGGCATCAACCGCCTTACGGGTGGCCCACGAGATAGGGGGGCGCGCCCCCTGGAGGGGTGGCGTGGCCTTATCTCGTGGCCACCTCGGGCATCGTCTCGCGTTGATTCTTCCTCCCAAAAATCACAAATATTCCAAAAAAATATCCGTCCGTTTTTATCCCGTTTGGATTCTGTTTGATATTGGGTTTCTGCCAAACATAAAACATGCAACAAACAGGAACTGGCACTAGGCACTGGATCAATATGTTAGTCCCAAAAAATTAGTGTAAAAAGTTGTCAAAAGTATATAAAAGTTGTAGAACATTGGCATGGAACAATCAAAAATTATAGATACGAAAGAGATGTATCAACATCCCCAAGCTTAATTCCTGCTCGTCCTCGCGTAGGTAAATGATAAAAAAGATAATTTTTGATGTGGAATGCTACCTAGCATAATCTTGATCATAAGTCTAATCATGGCATGAATATTAAGACACGAGTGATTCAAAGCAATAGTCTATCATTTGACATAAAAACAGTAATACTTCAAGCCTACTAATAAAGCAATCATGTCTTTTCAAAATAACAAGGCCAAAGAAAGTTATCCCTACAAAATCATATAGTCTGGCTATGATCCATCTTCACCACACAAAATATTCAAATCAAGCACAACCCCGATGACAAGCCAAGAAATTGTTTCATACTTTTCATGTTCTCAAACCTTTTCAACTTTCACGCAATACATGTGCTTGAGCCATGGACATAGCACTATAGGTGGAATAGAATATGATGGTGGAGGTTGTGTGGAGAAGACAAAAAAGGAGAAGATAGTCTCACATCAACTAGGCGTATCAACGGGCTATGGAGATGCCCATCAATAGATATCAATGTGAGTGAGGAGGGATTGCCATGCAACAGATGCACTAAGAGCTATAAGTGTATGAAAGCTCAAACTGGAAATTAAGTGTGTGTGGATCCAACTTGCTTGCTCATGAAGACCTCGGGCATTTGAGGAAGCCCATCATCGGAATATACAAGCCAAGTTCTATAATGAAAATTCCCACTAGTATATGAAAGTGATAACTCAAGAGACTCTCTATATGAAGAACATGGTGCTACTTTGAAGCACAAGTGTGGTAAAAGTATAGTAACATTGCCCCTTCTCTCTTTTTCCCTCATTTTTTATTTTCTCTTTTTTTGGTGGGCTTCTTTGGCCTCTTTTTTTATTTTTATTTTTTTTTCATTTTTTCGCCCGGAGTCTCATCCCGACTTGTCGGGGAATCATAGTCTCCATCATCCTTTCCTCACTGGGGCAATGCTCTAATAATGATGATCATCACACTTTTATTTACTTACAACTCAATATTACTACTCGATATATAGAACAAAGATATGACTCTATATGAATGCCTCCGGCGGTGTACCGGGATGTGCAATGATCTAGCATAGCAATGACATCAAAAACGGACAAGCCATGAAAACATCATGCTAGCTATCTTATGATCATGCAAAGCAATATGACAATAAATGCTCAAGTCATGTATATGATGATGATGGAAGTTGCATGGCAATATATCTCGGAATGGCTATGGAAATGCCATGATAGGTAGGTATGGTGGCTGTTTTGAGGAAGATATAATGAGGCTTATGTGTGACAGAGCGTATCATATCACGGGTTTGGATGCACCGTGAAGTTTGCACCAACTCTCGAGGTGAGAAAGGGCAATGCACGGCATCAAGAGGCTAGCAATGATGGAAGGGTGAGAGTGCGATAATCCATGGACTCAACATTAGTCATAAAGAACTCACATACTTATTGCAAAAATCTATTAGTCATCGAAACAAAGTACTACGCGCATGCCCCTAGGGGGATAGATTGGTAGGAAAAGACCATCGCTCGTCCCCGACCGCCACTCATAAGGAAGACAATCAATATAAAAATCATGCTCCGACTTCATCACATAACGGTTCACCATACGTGCATGCTACGGGAATCACAAACCTCAACACAAGTATTTCTACAATCCACAACTACCCACTAACATGACTCTAATATCACCATCTTTATATCGCAAAACTATTGCAAAGAATCAAACATATCATATTCAGTGATCTACAAGTTTATGTAGGATTTTATGACTAACCATGTGAATGACCAATTCCTGTCATCTCTCTAAATAGATATAAGTGAAGCAAGAGAGTTTAATTATTTCTACAAAAGATATGCCCAAGCTCTAACAAATATAAGTGAAGCAAAAGAGCATTCTAAAAATGGCAGTTGTCTATGTAAAGAGAAACAGGCAATCCAAACTTCAAATGATATAAGTGAAGCACATGAAGCATTCTATAAAGCCATACTCAAAAGATATAAGTGAAGTGCAATGAGCATTCTATAAATCAACCAAGGACTATCTCATACCAGCATGGTGCATAAAAATAAAAGTGAAAACTAAATGCAAAATACGCTCCAAGACTTGCACATAATGCATGAACGAAACGAATTCAAAAACATACCGATACTTGTTGAAGAAAGAGGGGATGCCTTCCGGGGCATCCCCAAGCTTAGACGCTTGAGTCTCCTTGAATATTTACTTGGGTTGCCTCGGGTATCCCCAAGCTTGAGCTCTTTCCTCTCTTCCTTTTCCTCATATCGAGACATCCTCGATTAGACACTACATCCACACAAAACTTCAACAGAAAACTCGGTAAGATCCGTTAGTATAATAAAGCAAATCACCACCCTAAGTACTGTTGCAAACCAATTCATATTTTGTTTTTGCATTGTGTCTACTTTAATATAACTTTTCCATGGCTTAATCCACTAATATAAATTGATAGTTTCATCAAAACAAGCAAACTAGCATCAAAAACAGAATCTGTCAAAAACAGAACAGTCTGTAGCAATCTGAACATCCACCGTACTTCTGTTACTTGAAAAATTCTGCCAAAATTAGGCAAAATAAACAATTTGTACAGAAATACAGCTCAAGAAGAATCAGAACCATTTGGCGTTCCAGTAAAATATTAAAATTCGCGCACTACAGCCAAAGTTTCTGTCCTGCACCGTACAAATCAACAAGCATTGTAAACATCCTAAAGGCAAACCTTAGCACATTATTTTTATAAAACAATGGAATTGTACAAGGGGATAATTATTTTTGTTGAAAATTTTCTGTAATCAAGATTCGCAAAGTTGCCGTGAGCATGAACAAAGTTCAAGGAGCTCTCCCACTTCAACAATGCTTGTCTTTCTCACTTTCACTTTCCTTCTTGAAAAGTTTTTAGGTTCCCCTCTTTATTTTTTGTTTTTAAACTATATGAAAGTACTCAACAGAAATTAATGAATCTCTAAAACTTCCGGGTTGTCTCCCTGGCAGCGCTTTCTTTAAAGCCACTAAGCTAGGCATTTAGTGCTCATGTAATGAATCCACCCGGATCCCAAGGTATATCAACGCCAATTTTAATTAGCAATGATTTGTAATTTATAGTGAGCACAAATTAACATATATCAAGCAATGACGAAGTCTAACTCTCTTCTGATGCATCGGCATGTCATAAAAGAACAATTCATGCACACCAATTAAAGGCCAATGCATAGTATAAACAGTTTCTTTCAATTTTGTCATGTGAGAAACATAGAGGTGGAGATATAGTTCCTCTCTCATAATAATTGCAAGTAGGAGAAGCAAGCACATGCATATTATATCTATCAAAATCATCATGTGTAATAGTAAAAGGCAACCCATCAATATAATCCTTACTAAGCACAAACTTCTCCGATATAGTGTAGTTTGGAGAATTCAAAAAGATAATAGGACTATCATGCGTGGGTGCAATAACAACAATTTCATGTTTAACATAAGGAACTATAGCAAGTTCATCTCCATAAGCATCATTCATATTGGCATCTTGGCCACAAGCATAGCAAGCATCATCAAAAAGGGATATTTCAAACAAAGTCAAGGGATCATAGCAATCATCATAGCAATCATCCTTCGGTAAGCACGAAGGGGAATAAATAATGTATGAGTTGGAGGGTTACTCTCATTAAAAGGTGGGCACGGGTAGCTAATCCGCTCTTCCTCCTTTTGTTCTTCGCTCTCGTCATCATCTTTTTCATCCAATGAGCTCACTGTTTCATCAATTTCTTCTTCCTTAGCTTCCTGCAAAATATTAGTCTCTTCTTGGATAGCGGAGAATTTCTCAATATATGTTTTAACATAGGCATTAGAAGCATAATTATCATGACAATATTGAAATATGGCAAAACTTTCAGATTTGTAAAGAGTAGCATCATATATTTCAATCAAAGAAGCAATCTCATAAGCACCCTTAAAAGCAACAATTTCTTCAATTTGTTGAACATCATAGTAATTGTACACACCCTTAGCATACGAAGATACGATTCCATTATCACTAAACAAACATTGATAGGGTAGGTGTTTCTTAGGGTTTTCAGAACAACAAGTAACATCATATATATATTTCACATAAATTCCAAGCATAGCATTGCAAACGTTGAATTTGATCCCATAATAATTTCCCTTTTGCAGATATACGGTGTTGCACATAACAAGCATGCTCATCTAAAGATTTGCCCTCAACTAAGCTAGTTGGGGTTTCAGCACGAGCACATAGGGATCGAAGATGATCCAAGTAAAAAGCATCAGTAGTGTGATAGATTTTGAGTGGTTCTTCAATCATTGGAGCATTAGGTAAAACTAATTTTTAGGTATTTTGCGTTTCCTACCCATAACTAAAAATAGAGAACGACTAAGAGCAGCAAATTAAAATTACTTAGTGATAAAGCAAACAAGCACACACGAGAATATTCACCCCACGCTATGACTCCTCGGCAACGGCGCCAGAAAAAGGTCTTGATAACCCGCAAGTATACGAGATAGTTGTAGCCTCTTTCGATAAGTAAGAGTGTCGAACCCAACGAGGAGCTAAAGGTAGAACAAATACTCTCTCAAGTCCTATCGACCACCGATACAAATCTACGTACGCTTGACGTTCGCTTTACCTAGAACAAGTATGAAACTAGAAGTACTTTGTAGGTATGATAGGATAGGTTTGCAAGATAATAAAGAGCACGTAAATAAAAGCTAGGGGCTGTTTAAATAAAGAAGCAATAAAAGTAAATATGGCGAGTGTGGAAAAGTGGTGGTAGGAGTTGTGAAATTGTCCCAAAGCAATTGACTATGTTACTAGACCGGTAATCACTACTGCAATTCTATTTGAGGCAGAGGCATAAGCTAACATATCATCCCTTAATTGGAATTCTATGCACTTATGATTGGAACTCTAGAAAGCATCCGCCACTACTAAAGATTCATTAAGGTAAAACCCAACCATAGCATTAAAGCATCAAGTCCCCTTTTATCCCATACGCAAACAACCTACTTACTCGGGTTTGTGTTTCAGTCACTCACGCAACCCACCATAAGCAAATCATAATCATATTGCAAACCCTACAACGGGAATCCCTCACGCTTGCGCGACACGGAGAGCACCATAGGACAGCACCAATAATAAAACATGCAACTCAAACTAATCATAGCAATTCATCAATCACCGATAGGACAATAGAAATCTACTCAAACATCATAGGATGGCAACACATCATTGGATAATAATATGAAGCATAAAGCACCATGTTCAAGTAGAGGGTACAACGGGTTGCGGGAGAGTGGACCGCTGAATATAGAAGGGGGAAGGTGATGGAGATGTTGGTGAAGATGACGGTGGTGTTGGTGAAGATCGCGGTGATGATGATGGCCCCCGGCAGCGCTCTGGCGCCACCGGAAGCAAGGGGGAGAGAGGCCCCCTTCTTCTTCTTCTTCCTTGACCTCCTCCCTAGATGGGAGAAGGGTTTCCCCTCTGGTCCTTGGCTCCCATGGCTTGGGAGGGGCGAGAGCCCCTCCGAGATTGGATCTATCTCTCTGTTTCTGCGTTCTGTCCTGGCTCTGTTTCACCGTTTCGTGTATATATGGAGATCCGTAACTCTGATTGGCCTGAAACCTTCGCCCAGATTGTTTTCCAAATATTAGCTTTCTTGCGGCCGAAGAAGGGCATCGTCTCACGTTGATTCTTCCTCCCAAAAATCACAAATATTCCAAAAAAAATCTACATCCGTTTTTATCCCGTTTGGATTTCGTTTGATATTGGGTTTCTGCGAAACATAAAACATGCAACAAACAGGAACTGGCACTGGGCACTGGATCAATATGTTAGTCCCAAAAAATAGTATAAAAAGTTGCCAAAAGTATATAAAAGTTGTAGAATATTGGCATGGAACAATCAAAAATTATAGATACGACGGAGACGTACCAAGTAACTCCCATGGGTTTGATAATAAAACAGGTAATAGGTACTACCTCATCTACTTCCCAAAACCCGCATATTAATTCAGATCCTAATCATGCAATTGTGTGAGGATTGATCTAATGCAGTAAAACTGGGTATGAAAAAGGTATGATCAAAGTGTGAACTTGCCTGTACGGTTGATGAAGATGATTCGCACTCAAAACTTTTGATAGTTCTACTCGTCACACTCCGGTCAATCTATCGTAAGCAAGCAATAGTAACCACACATAAGCAATCACTCAAAAGATCGGAAAGAACGAAGAAGACAAATCGGAAAACATCAAACCCAAGCAAATAACTCTTGCAACATAAAACAATTTCTAACAGTACCAAAATTAAGTGAATTTGGCCTTATCAGCAAGTTTAGGTCAAGAGCTTCGATTTGCAAAAAGAATCAACTTAAACGGAGTTACGGAACTCAAACTACGATCAAACGAAGTTCAAATACAAATCTGTTTGAATTCAAACTGTAAACTTTCAAAAACATGTTTAAGTTGATTATCTGGATAGAGGAGATCATAACAAAGAATTGGGCGTTGGTTTCGTTGGATTTGGACTAAAGAGTAAAAAGTTGTGACCGTTCTAAGATCAGGGACTAAACTGAAAATAAAAACAGCTACAATGAGGTCCGTGAAAAAAACCAGATCTAATATAGAAACGTTCACTGCTGAGCCCTAAATAACGAAAATGTTCGCTGCGACCGCTAAACGAACGAATGTTCGTATACTAACAGAAACCGTTTCAAATAAAAAAATATCCTAGATCTAATCCTAGCCGTAGATGACAGATCGGACGGGCGAGGTAAGAGGCGAGGCGTACCGCGGCGACGGTGGCTGCCGGCGGCGAGGGAGACGGCGGCGACGGCTCGGACGTTGACGGGGTGGTGGCTCCGGTGGGTCTCCGGCAGCGGCGAGGGCGTCGGGGCGCTCGACGCGGCACGGCAGTGAGGATGGAGTGGACGGCGTCGGTCGGGAGTGGCGGGGTGGAGCGGGGCAATGGCTGCAGATCTCGTCGGGGTGGGAGCTCCGCCGAGGGCGGCGGCGATGGATCGGGGAGGATAGGAACGGGGCCCGGGGCCTCGGGTTTTAAAGGAGGGGGCAAGGGGTGGCGTGGGCAAGAGAGACGGCGGCAGAGAGGTGGGCGGCGGACTGTAAGAGAGACGGCACATGGGCCGGAGTGGCAAGAGAGAGAGAGAGAGAGAGAGAGAGAGAGAGAGAGAGAGAGAGAGAGAGAGAGAGAGAGAGAGAGAGAGAGAGAGAGAGAGAGAGAGAGAGAGAGAGAGAGTGCAGGGCTTCGGCCTAGCACTGTTCGAAGAGTTTTTTTTAGAAATTTTCAGAGAACTAAAGTAATAAAAACAAAATAACTAAAACTATTATATAGGCATGTTATATATCAAAATTTTCAGAAAAAGATTTCCTACAAGATTAACATTATTCTAGCTTCAAATAAAATCTACAAAATTCAAATAATTCAAACAGTGCTACTGCTCTAATAAAATCCAATGAAAATCATTTTAAAAATACCAAAATGACTTCAAATTAATTTCTCTCCAATTTTCTATTGTAGGGAATCATGTTACCCTATTTTCCATATATTTTACTTTTGGAGAAAATAATTTGAATAAAATCCAAATAACTCCAGATAAAAAAATAATAATTTCCAGAAGGACTTTGAATTTGATCCTTTGAAACTCCCAACTCATATTTCATATGTTTTGAAGAAGTCATTTTATCTTCGCTCGTGAAAATCATTGAGTTGCATAAAGTTTCAGAATTGGAAATATTCTCAAATGAAATTCAAATATTTTCAACACCCCTTGTCATTTAAATAAATGGAAGAAGTCATGTCATATTCTCTCCAGGGTTTTGTGGTGAAAAGAATTTGAATTCACGGAGATCACAACATGCAAAATGAAAGTTTGGGAAAGTCCTTTTATTCCCTCTCATTTAACTTTCAAAAAGTTTCAAATTTCACTCAATCAATCAAATCTATCTATTTATTATAACATTCCAAAATTTAGAATTTTGGGATGTTACAAACCTACCACCCTTAAAATGAATATCGTCCTCGATATTCAGAGAGGCTAGCAAGAAATAGGTTAGGGTTTGGGTCTTTCTCAAAATCCATCCATCGTCTCCGGAGGTCTGGGGTGCTACCACCCTTAGAAACATGGTTACGGTTCCATCAAAACTTATATACTCCATCCTTTTTGGTGACAGTGCCAGTCTTCTCAGATTCTCAGGAAAATTCCTTCTCTGGGCTCTTCCGATGGTGGCATAACCTTTTCCTCAATTCTTCTGTCCTTTCCTCTTGGTAAGGTTATTCTGAGATTGGGTCTTCTTAGCTGACGGGTCTGGCGCCAATACTAAACAACTATCGATATCTCATGGTGGTCATCAATTTATGGTTTTCCTGCAGGAAATAGGTCTGGGTCGAACCTCACCGTATATCCTACGGTTGGCAACAACTTCCTTGTCCAAGGGGAAAAATGCTTATACCATTCTAAGGTTCAACAAGGTTTCATATCGTCGTCACTCTACTATAGGTAGGTCACTCAGATTTACCATCCCATATAGCAAAGCGAATAATAAGAGTAAGTCGGTATGGTGATCAATCCATCCCACACCCAAATCACTACCTTGTTTACGGTTTAGTGAATCTCGCACTCTAACACTCGGTCATCCTCACAAGCATTGCAGAATTTCTCTTGTCGACGAACCAAGTTCGAATAAATCCATTGATTCTGCAAGCCAAACAAAAATCTATTGTTCCTTAACAACTCCTAGGTTTTGTGTAAAGTCCTATAGGATCGTCTGTCGATAAAAGCATATCCTCTTCCAGGGTTTTTTTCCTTCAGCAAGACTGTGCTGGCTTCTTGGCAGGTCCTGGGGCCTGTGGGTTATGGCCCATCTCATCACTTGTAAACCTTGAACTCATCATCGGGGCAACTGATCATTATTCCAACATCCAGCTTCCTAGCATTCTTAAATCCATTCAATTGTAATGTCTCCCTTCCTTCTATCGTATCACACTAAGACGTGATTACTCAAACTCTCCATGGAGTTAAAATTGCTCCATGTTACAAACATTATATCTCCTTTATATCCAATAGTACTTCATCCCTTCATACTCTTGGGATATCCCACATATCGAGATAAAACTCATGCTTGTTTAGTCCGATATCCACTCTGTGGAATATCGTTATCTTTTCCAGGGGTCAAATCTCGTCACAGGGTACTACCGCCCTTAAAATGAACAAATCTTCCATAGACCATATTTCTCATATCCTCGAAAATGGTCAATATCTTCCTTCATAGAGTAACAACTCATAAGATCCAAATAAGTACCAACGATGCTAACTTTATTGATTCTCAAATTATTACAATCTCCTGCACTTCCATTACATGCCTCAACTCAACACCTCAATATAAGAGGAATGTTCCCTCTACTACTACCATACTTCTTCTGTTGCAAACTCAACTATTTAGCACAAGCCTCCTTCTCTTTGGGACAATCTCTGGCAAAGTGCCCTGCTTCATTACAACGAAAACATATCACTTCTGACAAGTCTCGAGGTGTCCTTTTTGGGCAATTGCTGAAGTAGTGCCTTGACTCCTTGCACCTAAAACAGGTGATATGACTCAAGTCCTTCTTGGTATCCAATCTACTTCTCTTCGTGGACTTTTCCGTTCCAATCAGGGCTTGTATTTCCTCTGGGTCATACTGTACTTTCTCTGTCGAGAATTCTACCAGATCTCCATTTGGATAATCTTGGGAGATGTGTCCTTTTTCTCCACATGAATAGCATGACTTGGTGTAAGGTCTAATTGGTTCTTCTTTATGTGTGTCCTCCACCTCTCTCTTCATCACAGGTTCTTCTAAAATACCCATGAGGGCTCCTTTCATTGCTTCTTTCTTCTGTTGGATGGTTCGTTGTACCATGGTGTAAATGTGACACTGAGCAGAGTAGTGGGTAGTCCCTTCACATAAGAAACAAGTAATCTGCCTAGTTGGGCATTCTTCAGTTGGGTGTCTTCCTTCACAATTAGGGCATTCATCCTTGTATTCTTTATGGGTGTGTCCTATTTCTTCATGAAGCTTGCATGCACAGGGTTTCTTCATACCATTTCCATAAGGATTCATCTTCTGGGACACAAGCCGAGACCTTAGCATGGTCAATTTAAGTTCATTCCAAGTGGTTATTCCTTGCCATCCATTGATGGTTTGGTACAACCTCCAGCAAGTTGCAACACCTCTTTCAAAGCATTGAAGAGCATGCTGGGCCATATCCTTTCCAGTTATAGGGTTATTCTTCATGTGATCCTCCATGTTCTGAATCCATTGGTCCGTCTCCAATTGACTCATCGGTCTAGATAATATGAGCTCATCTCCATTCATACTCTATGGGGTCCATGGGTTTTGGGGTGGGATAAGAGATATAGAGAGGGATACACACAATACAATCAAAAGTTTTGAAAAGATAGATTCTATTGTGGCTGTCGGAAAAACAACAACAAATGACAGCTCACAATCGTCGCATCTAACGCAGGTATATAATAGGAGTTTGGGCTTCTAATGGTCAATAAATCTTCAAAGTCATCAAACTCTTCAATTCTTGTTCATGTCTCCGATGGCTTCTTCCGATCATGTTTGTCCTACTCAAGTTCTTTTACCAGATCATCTCTGTTGTCACAAAGTCTATCATGACATCCTTTAATATTTCTGGAGTTGCGTTCCAAACTTCTGGGTTTCAACATCCATGGCATGAACCATGGTCCTACTGTCTTTCAGTTCCTGACGAATCTCCGGTATCTCGAGGTTTTGCTCCTCCAGCTTGGCTACTTTCAGTTTCTTGATCCTGAATTCTTCATGAAATGCTCCTTGTCAAATATAGCTTCCTAAAGGTCCATCTTAAAATTCTTGATGTAATACTCCAGATACTGGTGGAACAACAGCTAAGGTTAAAATTTCCTTCTTTGCCGATAGATGCTCCATCAGCCTTCTTCCATCCAATCCTTTCATGCATTCACATGCTTAACTCAGGACGGTGACAATAGCATAAACGGGCGATAACACCATGGTTAGCCTTGTCTATGCCCATGTTACTACCATGAGCTGTAATTCCATAATTGATCTCTCATGTCTTGGGTTTCCTGACAAAAATTTTGAGTTCTAATGCTCCATATTCCGGTCTTTCTCCGATACACCTTGATCTCGGGTATTGACAGCTTCCATAGTCTGCCAGGTTCCATAAGGGTAGTGTTGGGGATATAACTACTGAATGTAAACCGCCCTGAAGGGGCCGGGTTATCCTCGTCCATAATCAGGGCCTACGAAGGCATGAGGCCCGGAGCCCAGAGGCGGATTAGAGTCCATAAATGTAAAACCGCCTTAGTCATGTAACTTGCGCTATAAGATAAGAGAAAGAAGAGACCGAGCCAGACACTTGTATGAGCCGGCCTCGGGACTCTGTAGGCCGGCCGGGCGTCAACCCGTGTATATAAGGGGACGACCCGGTGGCGGTTTAGGGACAGACAATTCGAGGCTTAGGCGAAGCTATTGCTCCCTAGTCGCCGAAATCACATCAATCCCATCACAAACTAGACGTAGGCTTTACCTTCATTGAAGGGGCCGAACTAGTATAACTCTCGTGTCTTGGTGTCCGCTTTAACCCCTCTAAGTTAACCCGTACGATGGCCCTGCGACTAAGTCCTTTCACGAGGACATCTGCCGTGTCAATTCCACGACAGTTGGCGCCCACCGTGGGGCTATCGCACGATGGTTTGATGATCTTAGAGGGCAAGTTCGAAGGACTCGAAGGCTATCTTTGTGGGCGGATGACTAAGAGTCGTCGCGGCAAGCTCTACATCGACGATGCGCATTGGGCCCCGAGGCGGATCGATTGAGTACGGATACCGGGTCCCTTTGGTGGCATACACGTGTTCATCGGCAAGATCGGTGAGCCGGGGCCTGAGCGGACATCTAGACCGACCTCGTCGAGGCGGCTCGATGGGCGAAGAAGAATCCTGCCCTCGCTAAACAGGCTGTCAAGCGTGCTTTCGTGGGAGTCATCCACGGAGGAGGCGTGAGGGCGGATCAGCATCGGTGGCGAAACCGTTGTCTACTCGGATGACGAAGTCGTCGACCGGAGAGACCGAGTCTCTGTACCAGCTGCAAGATGGCCGGATCGGGGCTGTTCCGACAATGAGAGTATTCGGACCCTTTGATCTGCCCAACCGGTTGGAATCTTCATGGCGGTACACAAGCGGCCTTCACTCTTCGATCCATGGCGCCCATGGTCGCCGGTTCAGCAGCGGTGATGGCAGCCGGGGAAGGAGGCCCTGTGTGCCCACCGGCTCAAGTGTTATCAGAGCTATTCGACGCATTGGCTGCGCTCATGGCAGAGGCTAATCCGGCGGATCAAGACCTGCACGACGCAGAGATTGCAAAGGTGAAGGAACAGATCACTAAGGCTAAAGCGGATCTGGCAGCCGCGGACGTGAGGATGGCGGCGAGCGGGCGCTTTGGATGCGCAGCTTATAGGCTCATCTTTGGATCGTAACGCGTCACATGAAGTCATGAAAAGAAAGTACAGATCCCGTTTGCCTTGGTTTTGAGGGAAAGACCTCTTCAATACCCCAGCGAGGGACCGATTATCCGCCGTGGTGGTGAACCGGCGGAAGCACTGGGGCGGGCGCGCCGATTCAGCCCGTGTGATAGATCTGCCTCGCCATCATGCCGGGCGCTTCAGGCTGTCTGAGACACCTCCGGTCACTACTCCAACCCGATGGATAACCTTGTTGCGGCTGCGGCACGGTTGGGCGATTCGGTCGGCGATTCACCGCAGCGGTAGAAACACGCCGGGCAAAAGAGCTCCTCGGGGCGGCCACCGCTCAACAGAAGCGTATTCATACTGATCGGGATCGGATCCCTCCAGCCCCCGCCAAGCCGGAGTTATAGCCGCACGCAGCGAGCGAACCGACCGTATCAAGCAATGTGCAGCGCGGTCCGCCTCGCGGCAACAACCCGGCGGGCAGCTTTGAAAACGCTCAAGTGGTGGTGGACCGGGCCAGGGCACGTAGGGAGGCCGAGTTAGCAGCACGACATGAGGATCATCAGCTCGCGCCGTTCGACCGACCATCTTGAACCGGGGTCGATTCGGCTCTTTGGGGTGCCTTGCCTCGCCCCCGCTTTACGCAATGTACGTTTGCCCAAGGACTTCAAAGGGCCACGCAAGGTGCCCAATTATACCGCCGATTTGGCTCGAGCGTGGATAGAAAGCTATGAGATGGCCATGGAGATGCTGGATGTGGGCGAAGCTGCGTGTGCGAAGTATTTCACCATGATGTTAGAAGGTACGGCCCGTGCTTGGTTGAAGAACTTGCCGCCTAACTCCATCAGTTCATGGACCCGAGCGCGGACCGGTTCATTCAAAATTTCAAAGACACCTGTAAATAGCCCATGTCTGTGGTGGATTTGGCGGCTTGTGTCGAGCGGAGGGAGAATCCACAACCCATTGGAGTGCGCCCGCGTTTGGAAGTTTTACATTCTTGGACGGATCAACCCTGTTTCCGCGATCTTAACCCTAGAAGGCAATTGCGGTTCAAGCCGTTAAAGTTGAAGCTGGGTCGCATGAAGCGTTTTGCAATGACATGGGCACTCTCATGGGCGTTTTGGTAAAGTATGCTGATTCGATAGTACCAAGGATCCCGAGTGCGAGGAGGATGACGAAATAGGGAAGGGAAAACAGAACAGCAACTCCAGAGGCCAAAGACATCGATCGGCGGGTAATGGAGGAAACAAGCGTAAGGCAAGCGGTAACATGGGTTTCAGAGCCAACACCAACGCACAGGACAAGGGTCAAGCGGCGCAAGGGTAAGCAATCAAACCGGGCGGTGCACCGAATCACAATCCGGATCGTTTGAATTATCTATTAAATCAACCCTGTCCGAAGCATGGGACGAAGGAGGCACCAGCAAACCACCTCTGGAAGGATTGTTACATTATGCACGGGAGATCAAAAGTTCTAATGCTTTCCGGTATGATCAAGGGCCGGCGGCGGTTCGTGGTCCGCCCCGGATTCTGATGGAGAAATTCGGCCCAGGGTTCGGTGGTAATCCGAGCGGGCAGAACAATCAGAACAATCAGAACAATCAGAACAATCAGAACCAAGGTGGTTACAATCAACAACAGCAGCAGTCGGGTTATCAAAGTAATCCGAAGCAGTTGAACGGTCGACAATACCATGTCTATACCACCAGCTTGGACAAGCGAGACCGAAAACTTCAGAAGCGGGCAGTCAATGTTGTTGAACCGGCCGCACCACATTATTTACGCTGGTCAGAGCAGCCTATTGTATGGAGCAGAGAGGATCATCCTCCCCGGGTTTACAATCCGGGTCAGCTAGCCCTAGTGGTGGCACCTCAAGTGGGAGGATACAAGTTTACCAAGGTGCTTATAGATGGAGGGAGCAGCATCAACATCCTGTACTACGAGACCTTCCGACGTATGGGGTTAACGGATAAGCATCTCAGGCCGTCCAGCACAGTGTTTCACGGTGTGGTGCCTGGCAAGTCAGCATACCCGGTCGGTAAGATAGCTCTGGAGGTGGCCTTTGGGGATGAACATGACTCCAGATCGGAAACATTGCCGTTTGAGGTGGTGAAAATTCAAAGCCCTTACCACGCCCTATTTGGGCGGCCGTCTTATGCTAAGTTTATGGGACGGCCTTGTTATGTCTATTTGCAGCTGAAAATGCCGGGTCACAAAGGGACGATAACGGTTCATGGGAGCCGCAGGATCGCTTTGGAGTGCGAGGAAGGTGATGCGGCTTACGCAGAGTCGGTTTGTGCCACTGAAGAGCTAAAGTATTATAAAGACAATGTTGATCCGGCGGATATGACCCCGTTGAAGAAGCCAACTACAGAGCACGATCCGGATTTGAAGTTTAAATCGGCGGCTGAGACTAAACTTGTTGATTTTGTGCCCGGCGATTCGTCCAAGCAGTTCACCGTCAGTGCTAACTTGGATCCTAAATAGGAAAGCGCACTCATCGAGTTCATCCGTGAGAATCGGGACATTTTTGCATGGAAGCCTTCGGACATGCCAGGTGTACCGAGGGAACTCGCTGAGCACACTCTTAATGTTGATCCCAAGTACAGACCGGTAAAGCAGTTTCTTCGCGGTTTAATGAGGAAAAGCGCAAGGCCATTGGAGAGGAGGTTGCAGGCTCTTAGCAGCAGGGTTTATCGTTGAAGTTTTCCATCCAGAGTGGCTTGCTAATCCGGTGTTGGTCCTTAAGAAGAATGGAACTTGGCGCATGTGTGTGGATTACACAGATCTTAACAAGGCTTGTCCAGCAGATCCTTTCGCCCTCCCCTGCATTGATCAGATTATTGATGCTATGGCGGGTTGTGAGGTTTTGAGCTTTTTGGATGCGTATTCTGGATATCATCAGATTAAGATGGCGGTTAAGGACCAGGAGAAGACGGTGTTTATCACTCCTTTTGGAGCCTTCTGCTATGTATCTATGCCTTTTGGGCTCAAAAGCGCCCAAGCAACTTATCAGCGTTGCGTACAGAATTGCTTGCACGAACAGATCGGCCGTAACGTGCATGCTTATGTGGATGATATTGTGGTTAAGTCAAGGAAGAAGGAGACGTTGATTGAGGATCTAAAAGAAACCTTTGACAACTTGCGGGTGTACAAGATGATGCTTAACCCGGCCAAATGTGTCTTCGGTGTTCCGGCAGGCAAGCTATTGGGTTTCCTTGTGTCCAACAGGGGGATTGAAGCTAATCCGGATAAAATTACGGCTATCACCTCCTTGGCTAAGCCAAAGTGCATCAATGATGTCCAGCGTTTGGCGGGTCGGATTGCCGCACTAAGCCGGTTTATCAGCCGCCTCGGAGAGAAGGCCATTCCTTTGTATCAGATGCTGAAGAAGACGGATCAGTTTGTCTGGAGTGCAGCCGCCGATGAAGCATTGGAGGATTTAAAGCGGCAGTTGGCCAACCCGCCTGTTCTCGCCGCTCCCATTGACAAGGAGCCGCTTCTGCTATATGTTGCTGCTAATGCCAGGGCAGTTAGCGTAGCCATTGTGGTGGAGCGGAAGGAGGCAGGGAAGGAATATCCGGTTCAACGGCCCGTTTATTACATCAGCGAGGTGCTCATTGAGTCTAAGCAGAGATATCCGCATTGGCAGAAGCTGGTATATGGAGTTTTTATGGCAAGCCGGAAGCTGAAGCAATATTTTCAAGGGCATCCCATCACGGTGGTCAGTTCAGCTCCCTTGGGCGATATCATACAGAACCGAGAAGCAACTGGGCGGATTGCTAAGTGGGCCATAGAGCTTGGGCCGCACGGTTTACGGTATGTACCACGGACGGCAGTAAAATCCCAGGCACTTGTGGATTTCATTAATGATTGGACGGAGTTGCAAGCGCCTGAAGAAAAGCCGGATCATACCTATTGGACCATCCACTTTGACGGGTCCAGGCAATTGGAGGGCTCGGGGGCTGGAGTTGTGTTGACTTCCCCACGAGGTGAAAAGTTTTATTCGTCCTCCGCTTAATGTTCCTTGTACTAACAATGCAGCTGAGTATGAAGCTTTGCTCCATGGTCTCCGGATGGCTAAGGAGATGAATCTAAGCCGGGTTAAGTGCTTTGGTGACTCGGACTTGGTGGAACAGCAAGTATCAGGTACTTGGGATTCCAAAGATCCACTCATGGCTGCATATCGTCGGGAGGTGGATATTGTTGCAGGACACTTTAAAGGATATCAGGTGGACCATGTGGATCGTCGGAAGAACGAAGCGGCGGATGCTTTAAGCCGGCTGGGCTCTCAACGTAAACCGGTCCCGCCCAATGTCTTCCTTGATGTACTGCACAATCCGTGAGTCAAGCTTCCTGATGAAGTAGATTTGGCTATTCCTGATCCGGAGGCTCAGTTGGTGGCAGCCTTGCATGTCATTCCGGATTGGACGCTCCCTTATTTGGCATACATGACCCGGGGCGAGTTACCAGAAGATGAGACGTTGGCCCGACAGGTAGTTCGGCGGTCTAAGTCTATGACCATTGTTAATGGCGAGTTGCATCATTGCAGTGTGTCAGGGGCGTTTCAGCGTTGTGTGTCCCCTGAGGAAGGCTGTGAGATATTGCGTGAGATCCATGAAGGGACTGTGGTCACCACGCCGGTTCAAAATCCTTGGTTGCCAAAGCGTTCCGCCATGGTTTTTATTGGTTGACTGCCCATGCTGATGCGGAGGATCTGGTCAGGCGATGTGATGGTTGCCAGAAGTTTTCTAGACGTGCTCACATACCGGCCCAGGAATTGAGGATGATTCCAATTACTTGGCCGTTTGCAACTTGGGGGCTGGACATGGTGGGGCCTTTTAAAAGGTCCAAGGACAAGAAAACACACTTGCTGGTAGCGGTTGACAAATTTACAAAGTGGGTTGAGGCAGAGCCTGTTAGCAAGTGTGATGCGGCCACGGCGGTTCAGTTCAAAAAAAGGGTGATCTTCCGGTTTGGATTTCCACACAGTATCATCACGGATAATGGCACCAATTTGTCCAAGGGTGCCATGAAGGAGTTTTGTGAACGTGAGCACATCCGCAGCGTTTCTTGATGGCCCACCCGCAGTCCAATGGTCAAGCGAGCGAGCTAATCGGAAGATCTTGAGAGGTATCAAACCCCGCTTATGGTCCCTTCTAGAGGACGCCGGGCTGTTGGGTAGAAGAGCTACCATCTGTGATATGGAGTATCAATACTACCCCTAACAGATCCACTGGATACACACCGTTCTTTATGGTCTATGGAGCGGAGGCGGTCCTTCCCAGCGATATCCGTCATGACTCACCTCGCGTGGCAGCCTATGTTGAGGCAGATAGCGAGGCTGCACGGCAGGACGCTTTGGATCGACTGGATGAAGAGCGAGATATGGCGGCTGCTCGTTCGGCGATTTACCAGCAGGATCTTCGTCGGTATCACAATCGGTGGTCGAACCGAACCTTTCGGGAAGGAGACTTGGTACTTCGGCTCATTCAAGACCAGACAGATATGCACAAGCTATCCCCACCTTGGGAAGGGCCTTTGTGGTCAGCAAGAATCTGCACAACGGGTCATACTATCGATTGATGTTGAGAGCGTAAAGACTCACGACGTCGAAGAGGAGACCAACAGGCCATGGAACATAGCTCATCTTCGGCCTTATTATACCTGCGCCATCGGCTCTACTTATGTACATCTTATGACAATGTATATATTATGAATAAAAGCAATAAACCGGAGCCTTGGCTAAATCGGGGTATCCGTTCTGTAAAAATCCGGTTTGGGTACATGGAGTTGTTGTCTCAAAACAGCCTCCGGTTTAACCCTTGATCTTGCTTTTGAAGTTTTTATGTCATCTGGGGCTTGGTTGTGTCCGAACCAATGCAACACCTTTTGATAGGCGAAAGCCACCAGATCACTTGGGGACATGGTCACGTCTGAACCGCCACGCCTCTTGGTCGGCCTAAGGTCATAGAGTCACTTGGGGCTTGGTCGAACCGAACCATTGCCACGCCACTTGATCGGCATAATGCCACGGTTTGGTTGGGGACCTGACTGACTTGAACCATAGCTACACCTTATTGGGAGCTTGGTCGTGTCCGACCATGGTAACGCCATCTGATCGGCTCGAGAAAGCCTCTTTTGGCAAACATTTTTATCATTGCCTATGCTCCTCTATTGCTCTTATAACTGTCATTTAAATCGGTTCAACCAGTCCATTGACGGAATTTGGTTTATTGTTTCATCCGGTGATAACTTTTCCGGTTTTTTTTTGTTTTTTCCTGTTAAACATCCCATTATGGAGTAACAGGGGGCTTACCGTGACCCGGCATGGTTTACCTGGTAAACCGGCATTCTAAATGTAGGAGCTGTTGTTTCCTTGGACGGTAATGGTTTATGCAACCTCCGCTTCAAGGGTTGGCTCAGCCAACTGCATGCCCGACGCTGGCAGGTATTTTTGTATCATAAGGTTTTGATCATATACATCAATATTTTCTTATATAAGTATATAAGTGCCACAAGCCGGCTGGCGACACAAGCCGCCGTGGCGGTTTAAGAATTTGTGATTGTAGGCAAAATAAATTGAAGGTTTCAATTCTTCAATCCAAAGTATCAGCACCTCCGCGAAGGTTACTGGTCGAGGGCATAAAGGCATGTTCAAAAACAAAGTGCTGGCTATTCTATTACAAAGCCTTCCAAGGCCGAATTTCGCATGGCGTTATGACTAGCAACTTCGATGCATCACCCGCTTGACGGATTAAGCTTCTCGCCGGGTTGGCGTGAGGAAGAGGGGCGTCTGGCGTCGGTTCAACTTCTTCCTCTTCATCACCCAAAGGCGGAAGTCATTGGTAGACCAGTCAATCCGGTTTAAGGCACGAAGACAGCCTCTTCACTTATAAGCTCAACCGGATCAACGTCGGGGCATAAGTGTGCTTACGGATTGGAGGAACAAGGCTCGCACTTCGGAATGACAAACTCCACCCGCTTGTTGTTCGTGATCGTAGAAAGAGCGGTGAACCGCCAGTTGGCTTCGCTGCCGATTGACTCGCCAGGTGACGATCTCCTTTGTTATTCGTTTCAGGGCGTCATTATCAAAGGCTTCGCCGTTCTCTTGAGCGCTGGGGAAACCCTTGGCTATGTCAGCCGGATCAAGGTCCGCTATCCACGCCTTGGCTCGAGTTAGAGCTAGTAAAGTGCCAGCCCGGACCGCGAATCGTTTCAACTCTTCAAGCTGCGCCGGAACCATGGATAGCCGGTCCAGTGTATCTTTGATCAAGGACGGAGTTGTGTTGTCGTACGATGTGGCACATATGACTCGCTGGGCGCAGGTATACAGCTGCTCAATCAGTGTGTAAGCGGCCTTGAGTTTCTTCCGCACATCAGAGCCCAGATGAGCAATACGCTTGCCTGTACCGGTTTCAGACAGCTCAGGTTAAACCGGCGGAAATATCAAAACAGTGGTAATCAGTGCAAAATCTCTTACCAAAGATGGCAGAGGTCATGGCGTTAATCTGGCGCTTTAGTCTGGTAAGCTCTTCTGTCACCGGTTTAAGAGCCGTTTCAGCATCTTCCGCCCGTTTTTTCAAACCGGCCTTCTCGATGTCCCAGTTGGCCTGCTCGGATTTATACCACTCCTTGAGCTGTTCCATAGTGGCCAAGGCGGTTTTCAGTTCATCCTTGGCCTTGGTGGTTTTCGCTTGTTGAGTCTCCAGTTGGCATGAAGGTCCTTGAGTTATGCGGTTTGCTGGTATATCTCACTCACGATAACAAATGGAGCACGTTAGTTGTTTCATTATAAAGTCCCAAGCTCAATACAAATATTCAACTTGGCACTTGGGGCTAATGGCTAGTTGATCTCGGTTTGCTATGGGGATATAAAAATTAAGTGCGGTTTAACTATGCTAAGTTGAACCGGCCCTTGCGGCTACAAACTTTGAAGTTTAAGGCGTATGGGTTCTATACCAAGTTAAGTGCGGTTTAATTATGTTAAGTTGAACCGACCCTTGGGGCTACTACACAGCAAAGCGTACAAGAGAGGCATAACTCCTTACCTCATAGCGTTCCTTCATACGATTTACCAGACCGGCTTCAAAGTCACGGCTTGTGTAGAGCCGGTTCAGAAAGCCGGAGTGAAGTTCTTGGGCAGAGAGGTTGTCATAAGTGACAGATCAGTTTTCCCTTATCTTTGTTCATGGTAGTAGACTCTTCCTTGGCGCTGTGTTTTGCTAAAGCGATGGTTGGCTAGGGTGGTGTAGCGATGCCCGCCACAATAACGTCATCATTTTGGCGGGCTGGCCAGATTGGCGGTCTTCTTGGGCTTGGTGTCTTCATACTCGGCTCGGCGGTTCAACAATTACGACCCGCTCTATGGCGGACTCGGTGGAGCAGGATGCGAGGTTTCCACTTGGGCATCCGGCTCAATTTCTGGCGGATCAGCGTTGTCGTCTTGGTTCAACCGGCGAGCTATTTTAGCGACTTGATTTTCGCCATGCTGCTCAGGGTCTTCTCCGGATCAACATCCGCGAGAGGGTCAAGGGTTTTCGCTTTTTACTCAAGCGAGCCTTGCTGCTGCAATGTTCAGAATTAGAGTAAGATAAACCGACCAACGCAAATATAAACTGAATTGACTTGGCAGAAGTATGGTGCTTACCCCGCAGCAACTTTAAGCGGAGGCAGTTGAGTGGTGGATGAACCGCCAGATGAGTTGGAAGAGGCCTGATAATTGGTCGACGGATTGAGAGGACATCGGAAGAAACCTTTCAAAGGATAAGCGCCAGGAGAACAAATCACCTCACGGGCGGCGCTTCCGGGTTGGTGTATCTGGTAAACCGGACGATGTAATTTGTTGACCACTGTGCCGGGTCGTACGGCGCTCTTCAGCCTGCTGTGTCTTCAAGGAAAGGTTTGGATTCAAATGAGCACATGAATGAGATTTTTTCACTTTCCGGACTGTGCGGCGAATTCTTTTAACCGGCACGAGATCGGATTCGGAAGAAAGAAAGATTACCTCAACAGGGTCGGCATGGTGGCTTCAAACATCATCACAGGAGTTAAAATTGTCGATAAAAGGAAGAATAAAAGGACAAGATAAATCAAGCTTTACCTCAACACGAATCTTCGTCTTCCGGCGGATCGGAAGACTCGGCGGTTTTCCTCTTGCCAGCCTTCTTGGTGGTCTTGGACTTTACACGCGGAGCCGGGCGGTTTGGTCCGCTTCGGAAGGAGCTGTTGGCGAGAGAGGTAACAAGGATTAATATATATCAATAAGGTATTAATGTCGTAAAAGCGGTGGCGGAGCCTTACATGGCGGTTTGTTGGCAACACAGAATGGGGCCAACCCGGTTTGGCTGCAGACAGATATCGGTTCATCAAGCATCCTCTTCACTGTCTCTGTGACTTCAAGTTCAGTTATTGGTAGCTCGTGACGTCTTTGAGGGTCTTGGAGGCTGCCAGTGTATTCGTGCATCAATCCGGGGCGGCGGCTTAATGGCAAGATGCCCCAAGAAACCCAACATCGCACAAGGTCCACGCCGGTTAAGCCATTGGCCATTAGAGCCCGGAGTTTGATAATTTGAGGCGCAAAATTCTTCCGTTCTGCGGCGGTCAAGCGTGAAGGCAACGGGTGATGGTTGCTAAGCCGGTGAGGGCGGTAACCCGGCAAAGGATTCTCATTGTTAGGAGCAGTATTTCGGCAGTAGAACCAGGTTTTGTTCCAATCTTTTGGATGGCTATGGTGTTTGGCGTGAGGAAAGTCTACTTCCTTCCTTTTCTGGATTGAAACGCCGCCCAGCTCCGTGTTAGGACCATCCGAAAATTCTGTACGGCGGTTCAAGTGAAAGAAATCCCGGAACAGCTACACAGATGGTTCTTCTTGAAGATAGACTTCACAGAAAACTTGGAAATTGCATATATTTGACACAGAGTTCGGACCAATATCCTGTGGATGGAGTTGAAAACTTGCAAGGACATCCCGGAAGAATTTTGATCCGGGCGGGCAGAATCCCCCGTCTAAGTGCTGCATAAACACAATTACTTCTCCTTCTTGCGGATCGGGAAGGCATTCGGCATCCGGAACACGCCAGTGGAGGACATTTTTTGAAGCCAAAGCGCCAGTGGTGACGCATCCGTTGAGTTGCGTTTCAGTGATCTTGGACCGGACCCAATTGCAAGATGAGAATTGTTTGGCCATTCCGGAAGACTAAACTGCGAAAGGAAAGGTGAAAAACGATTCACCGTTAACGGTTCAGACACATTATACAATGTTAAACCGGCAATTGACAGCGGTTTCCAATTCAGTTTAGCGAGGACTAATGGAGTATGACGGATTAGCTATCAAAAGTCAAACCGCCCAAAGAGACAGAACTGGAAAATCTGCTAAGTGTGGACAGAAACAGGTTTCACATGCGAATGGAGGTAGTTTGGATCTACCGAAGATTCAGTAAAAAGAAAAATTTCTGCGACCTATGCAAGCCTCATAAAGGGCAGGAAGGTTCGTGCGTTCTAAACAAGAGGGTCTGAACAAAAGAAAGGTGTACAAAGAATTAAAGCGGCGGGCGGGGCCGCGTGGAGATGTATACTCTTGTTGAATAATACGGCCATGGCGAGCAGGTATGAGGAAACTAGGATGAGCGCTTATGAACTACGAGATGAACAGGAACCTGCAGATGCGGATCTAGGGCTTGAAGAGGGGCCTTACCGATGTGCAGAACAGCGGAGGAGCGCCGAGAGCCTCTGGTACAATCAGGTTGATGCAGCGGCCTGGCTTTGGCCTGGCGTTCGAAGGTCGGAGGCGACGGCGGAGCTTGAGCTGGGCGTCGCGGGAAGAAGAAAGCGAAGAAGAAGGAAGAAAGGGCCCGCCGGTCTATTTATAAAAAGCGGAGTAATTAACAAAGCGAGAATCGAGGAGTTAAAAGCGGTGGACGGCGCAGCGATCGCCTCGATTTCGGGATAGCATTAAATGAAGGGAATCTTCTGTTTGGGTTTCTTTATTAAGGATGGCGTCAAAGCGCCCGTTCTGTGATCGGAGGATAGCGTCCACGGCGGTTCAAGCAGATGGCGGTTTACGAAATATGGAGGAGATTGAGTTTCCTAAGATGTTGAAGATTAACATGAACCGGTTCAAGTCAATCTGGGGCCTAATGTTGGGGATATAACTACTGAATGTAAACCGCCCTGAAGGGGCCGGGTTATCCTCGTCCATAATCAGGGCCTCTGAAGGCATGAGGCCCGGAGCCCAGAGGCGGATTAGAGTCCATAAATGTAAAACCGCCTTAGTCATGTAACTTGCGCTGTAAGATAAGAGAAAGAAGAGACCGAGCGGACACTTGTATGAGCGGCCTCGGGACTCAGAGGCCGGCCGGCGTCAACCCGTGTATATAAGGGGCGACCGGCTGGCGGTTAAGGACAGAACAATTCAAGGCTTAGGCGAAGCTATTGCTCCCTAGTCGCGAAATCACATCAATCCCATCACAAACTAGGCGTAGGCTTTACCTTCATCGAAGGGGCCGAACTAGTATAACTGTCGTGTCTTTGTGTCCGCTTTAACCCCTCTAAGTTAACCCGTACGATGGCCCTGCGACTAAGTCCTTTCACGAGGACATCTGCCGTGATAATTCCACGACAGGTAGCCTTCCTAGGTCATACTAAATCTGGAAATTCTTCATATCCCTCAAATTCTCCTAGTCTTCGAAGTCTTCAACCGTTGTAGTTTCCATTATTCAGATGCACGGTAAAATCTCCTTCACTCCGTAGTGGTCGTGGTTGTCCTGATATCTTGTACTCCTTGGAGTGGTCTCATCAATCGAATCTTTGAATGGTCAAAGGGAAAAGGGGTATGGTCTCTCTATAAGGGAATATTTGAATAAGCTCAGAAGAGGAGGTAAAAGATCTTTTTGAAAAGAAAGTTGTAGATAAAAATCTTCCTCTGGACTTGCCAGTTTCTAGGGTCACGTCCTACAGTCAACATGTGCTCTGATACCATCTTGTAGCGACCCGACCCGAATGGATCAAGTCTCTGTGCTTAAGTGTCATCCCTGGATCGGTATGCTGACACACACAGTACTCGAGGATTTATAACAGAGGTAAATCACATGTATAAAGTAACGTAAATACTATTACCTCAATCCAAATAGCGGAAGTAACAAGGTTGTGGATTCCCATCAACACCAACGGCAAAGTTGAGTGTAGAAATTGTAACCCTAACGTATCACTTACTCGTTGTAAGATCCTGCAACATGAGACGTTGTAGCCACAAAGGGTCAGTACATTGAATGTACTGGCAAATTCACACCATAGAGCAATGATGAATAATAACTATCACTACATGCATATATGGCTAGTGGAAATGCTATATGGTTATAATGTTTTGCGAAAAGCCAATTTTTCCCTACATCTGAGGACTAAATTTTATTTAACTATCATGGTGGTTGTTAAACATTGAGAATGGTTGACAGCGTTCTCAATCCCAATTAAGTAACATCATTAAACCCAACAAAATTAATAAAAGTAACATGCTGAGATTCACAGGAAAATCCAAGTACTAGATACTCAAGATGCCCATAATGGGGACACGGCTAATCATGATTAGTTTATACACTCTGCAGAGATTTGCACACTTTTCCCCACAAGACTCGATCTCCTCCGTTGGAATTCTCGCACTACATGATGTTTGAGAAACGGATGACCGAGACATAGTCTTTCAGAAGCGCTAGCACCTTACGATCGGGTAGACCGTACGAATCTACATCCCCTACATCTGCTAGTCTACCACTGTAAGAGTTCGCACGACTTAGTCAACTATGCTAGAGCCCATAGTAGCTTGTGGCTGCACACGAAAGTTTCTAGCATGAATAATCTCATGATCCCTTTGAGCCTGGGTAGCGGTCCATAAAAAAAGCAGGCAATCGCTGGAATACCCAGGTAACTCAATCCACCCAGATGTGCATTAAAGTTGCCACCTTAAATAAACCATTAAATTAACAATCTCACATATGTAATGGATACACTCACCCAATCCACGTCTACTAGCATAGCATGTCATAATAAGCAAATGTAGAGTAACTCCCAAGGGTTTGATAATAAAACAGGTAATAGGTACTACCTCATCTATTAAATAAGATCCTAATCATGCAATTGTCTGAGGATTGATCTAATGCAATAAAACTGGGTATGAAAAAGGTATGATCAAAGTGTGAACTTGCCTTTACGGTTGATGAAGATGATTCGCACTCAAAACTCTTGATAGTTCTACTCGTCACACTCCGGTTAATCTATCGTAAGCAAGCAATAGTAATCACACATAAGCAATCACTCAAAAGATCGGAAAGAACGAAGAAGACAAATCGGAAAACATCAAACCCAAGCAAATCACTCTTGCAACATTAAACAATTTCTAAAATTACCAAAATTAAGTTAATTTGGCCTTATCAGAACTGTTGGGGATACAACTACTGAGTGTGAACCGCCCCGGAAGGGCCGGTTTACCCTCGTCCATGATCCAGGCCCGCGGAGGAGGCCTGGAGCCTAGAGGCGGATTAAGGTCCATTTATGTAAACCGCCTTAGTATTGTAACTTGTGTTGTAAGACAAGAAAGAAGAGACCGAGCCGGACGCTTGTATGAGCCGGATTGGGACTCTGTGGACCGGCCGGGCGTCAACCCGTGTATATAAGGGGCGACCAGTGGCGAAGTTAGAGAGAGAGGATTCGAGGCTAAGGCAAAGCTATTGCTCCCTAGTCGCCGAAATCATATCAATCACATCACAACTGGACGTAGGCTTTTACCTTCATCGAAGGGGCCGAACCAGTATAATTCCCGTGTCTTGTGTCCGCTTTAACCCCTCTAGGTTAACCCGTACGATGGCCCTCGACTAAGTCCTCTCATGAGGACATCTGCCGTGACAATTCCATGACGGTTGGCGCCCACCGTGGGGCCATCGCGCTGACAGTTTGATGATCTTAGAGGGCAAGTTCGAAGGACTCGAAGGTTATGCTGTGGGCGGATGACTACTGAGTCGTCGCGGCAAGCTTTACATCGACGATCGGACTTGGGGCCCGAGGCGGCTCAGTTGAGTCTGGATACGGGTCCCCTTTGGCGGCATACGTGTTCATTGGCAAGATCGGCGAGCCAGGGCTTGGGCGGACATCTGCACCGACCTCGTCGAGGCGGCTCAGCGGACGGGAAGAATCCTGCCCTGGCTAAACCGGCGGTCGGCGTGCTTCGTGGAGTCGTCCACGGAGGCTACGAGGACGGATCGGCATCCGTGGCGAAACCGTTGTCTACTCTGGCGACGAGTCGGTCGGCGAAACGGAGTCTCTGTACCAGCCGCAAGATGGCGGATCGAGGCTGTTCCGACGGTGAGAGTATTCCGGACCCCTTGATCTACCCAGCCGGGTTGGGATCTTCATGGCGATGCATGGCGGCGCTTCACTCTTCGCCGCGGCGCCCTGGTCGCCCGGTTCAACAGCGGTGATGGCAGCC
Organism: Aegilops longissima; assembly: GCA_021605205.1. Lineage (NCBI taxonomy): Eukaryota > Viridiplantae > Streptophyta > Magnoliopsida > Poales > Poaceae > Aegilops > Aegilops longissima. The sequence goes on along the minus strand of CM038682.1, from coordinate 733,567,230 downwards.
GAAGGAGACCTGCGCGCCCGCCCGCTCAGGTTTTGTCGAACTTTTCGACGCGTGCCGTGCTCATGGCGAGAGGCTAATCCGCGGATCAGGACCTGCACAACGCGGAGATTGCAAAGGTGAGGAACAGATCACTAAAGCTAAAGCGGACTGGCAGCCGCGGACGTGAGGATGGCTGCGGAGCAGGCGCTTTGGATCTGTGAGGCTTATAGGCTCGAGCTGGACGAGCGCGCCACGAAGTCATGAAAAGGAAGTACAGGTCCGTTTACCTTCAGTTTTTGAGGAAGGAGCTTTTCAATACCCGAGGGCGGGACCAGTAATCCGCCGCCGTTGGTAAACCGGCCGGAAGCACTGGGACGGCGCACAGTTCAACCCGTGTGATAGATCTACCTCGCCATCATGCGGTGCGCCCGGACCGTGCAGACACCTCCGGTCACTACTCCAACCCGATGGATAACCTCGTGGCGGCTGCGGCGCGGTTGAGGCGATTCAATTGAAGGCGATTCGCCCACAGCGGTAGAGACACGCCGGGTTAAGGAGCTCCTCGGGGCGGCCCTGGCTCAGCAAAAGCATATTCATACTGATCGGGATCGGATCCTCCACCCCCGCCCGAGCGGAGCTATAGCCGGCGATGTCGACGAACCGGCCGTGTCAAGCAATGCGCAGCATGGTCCGCCTCGGCAACAATCCGGCGGGCGGCTTTGAGGATGCTCAAGTGGTAGTGGACGCGCCAGGCACGTAGGGAGGCGAGTTAGCAGCACAAGCAGAGGATCATCCGCTCGCGCGCGGTTCGTCGACCATCTTGAACCAGGGGTCACGTCGGCACTTTGGGGTGCCTTGCCTCGTCCCGCTTTACGCATAGCGTCGCTTGCCCAAGGACTTCAAGGGCGGCGCAAGGTGCCCAATTATCTGCCGATTTGGCTCGAAGCATGGATAGAAAGCTATGAGATGGCCATGGAGATGCTAGATGTGGATGAAGCCGCATGTGCGAAGTACTTCACAATGATGTTGGAAGGTACGGCCTGGACTTGGTTGAAAAATTTGCCGCCCAACTCTATCGGTTCGTGGACCCGATTTGCGAACCGATTCATTCAAAATTTCAAAGACACCTGTAAACAGCCCATATGCGTGGTGGATTTAGCAGCTTGTGTCGGCGGAGGAGAATCCACAACCCATTGGGTGCGCCGCGTTTGGAAGTTTTACATTCTTGGACCGGATCAACCCTGATTCCGCGATCTTGACCTTGGAAGCCAATTGCCGGTTCGAGCCATTGAAATTGAAGCTGGGCCGCATGAAACGTTTTGGCCATGACATGGGCACTCTAATGAGCGTTTTGGTAAAGTACGCTGATTTTGATAGTACCAAGGATCCCGAATCTGAGAATGATGAAGTGGGGAAGGGAAAACAGAACGGCAACTCCAGGGGCCAGCACCATCATTCGGCGAGCAATGGAGGAACAGCGTAAAGCGACGGCAACATGGGCTTTGTGGCAAACACCAGCAGCCAGGACAAGGGTCAGTGGCGCAGGGGTAGGCAATCAAACCGGGGCGGTCACAATCCGGATCGTTTGAATTTCATATTGAATCAACCTTGCCCGAAGCATGGGATGAAGGAGGCACCGACGAACCACCTTTGGAAGGATTGTTATATTATGCAGGAGTTCAAAAACTCCAACTCTTTCCGGTATGATCAAGGGCCCGGTGGCGGTTCAGGATCCGCCCCTGGTTACGGTGGAGGAAATTCCGGCCCAGGATTCGGTGGTAATCCGGGCGGGCAAGGCAATCAGAATAATCAGGGTAATCAGAACAGTCAGAGCAATCAGAACCAAGGGGGCTACAATCAACAACAACAGCTGTCGGGTTATCAAAGTAACCCAAAGCAGTTGAACGGTGGACAGTACCACGTCTTTACCACCAGCTTGGACAGACGAGACCGAAAACTTCAGAAGCGGGCGGTCAGTGTTGTTGAACCGGCTGCGCCGCATTACCTACGCTGGTCCGAGCAACCGATCGTGTGGAGCAGAGAGGACCATCCTCCCCGGGTTTACAATCCGGGTCAGTTAGCCCTGGTAGTGGTGCCTCAGGTTGGAGGATACAAGTTTACCAAGGTGCTTATGGATGGAGGAAGCAGCATCAACATCCTGTACTATGAGACCTTCCGGCGTATGGGGTTAACAGATAGGCATCTTAGGCCATCCAGCACAGTGTTTCACGGTGTGGTGCCTGGCAAGTCGGCATACCCGATCGGTAAGATAGCTCTGGAGGTGACCTTTGGGGATGAACATGACTCCAGACCGGAAACATTGACGTTTGAGGTGGTGAAAATTCAAAGTCCTTACCACGCCCTTTTTGGGCGGCCGGCTTATGCTAAATTTATGGCACGCCCCTGTTATGTTTATTTGCAGCTGAAAATGCCGGGTCACAAAGGGACGATAACGGTTCATGGTAGCCGCCGGATTGCTTTGGAGTGTGAGGAAGGTGATGCGGCTTATGCAGAGTCGGTTTGTGCCACTGAAGAGTTAAAGTATTATAAAGACAATGTTGATCCGGCGGATATGACCCCTTTGAAGAAGCCAACTACAGAGCACGATCCGGATCTAAAGTTCAAATCGGCAGCTGAGACAAAATTTGTTGATTTTGTGCCCGGCGATTCGTCCAAGCAGTTCACCATCAGTGCCAACTTGGATCCTAAATAGGAAATCGTGCTCATCGAGTTCATCCGTGAGAATCGGGACATTTTTGCATGGAAGCCTTCTGACATGCCAGGCGTACCGAGGGAACTCGCTGAGCACACTCTTAATGTTCACCCCAAGTACAGACCGGTAAAGCAGTTTCTTCGCCGGTTCAATGAGGAAAGGCGCAAGGCCATTGGAGAAGAAGTTGCTAGGCTCTTAGCGGCAGGGTTTATTGTTGAAGTCTTTCATCCAGAGTGGCTTGCTAATCCGGTGTTGGTCCTTAAGAAGAATGGCACTTGGCGCGTAATGCGTGGATTACGAGATCTTAACAAAGCTTGTCCGGCCAGATCCTTCGCCCTCCCGCATTGACCAGATCATTGATGCTACGGCGGGTTGTGGCGTTTGAGCTTTTGGATGCGTATTCGGTTATCACCAGATTAAGATGGCGGTTAAGGACCAGGAGAAGACGGCGTTTATCACCCCTTTTGGAGCCTTCTGCTATGTATCTATGCCTTTTGGGCTCAAGAGCGCCCAAGCAACTTATCAGCGTTGCATACAGAATTGTTTGCACGAACAGATCGGCGTAATGTGCACGCTTATGTGGATGATATCGTGGTGAAATCAAGGCAGAAGGAAACGTTGATTGAGGATTTAAAGGAAACTTTTGACAACTTGCGGGTGTACAAGATGATGCTCAACCCGGCCAAGTGCGTTTTTGGTGTTCCGGCAGGCAAGTTATTGGGTTTTCTCGTGTCCAACAGGGGGATCGAAGCTAATTCGGAAAAAATTACGGCTATCACCTCCTTGGCTAAGCCGAAGTGCATCAATGAAGTCCAGCGTTTGGCAGGCCGGATTGCTGCGCTAAGCCGGTTTATCAGCCGTCTAGGCGAGAAGGCCATTCCTTTGTACCAGATGTTGAAGAAAACGGATCAGTTTGTCTGGAGTTCAGCCGCTGATGAAGCATTGGAGGATTTGAAGCGGCAGTTGGCCAACCCGCCGGTTCTAGCCGCCCCCATTGACAAAGAGCCGCTGCTGCTATATGTTGCTGCTAATGCCAGGGCAGTTAGCGTGGCTATTGTGGTGGAGCGGAAGGAGGCAGGGAAGGAGTATCCGGTTCAACGGCCGGTTTATTACATCAGCGAGGTCCTCATTGAGTCTAAGCAGAGATATCCGCATTGGCAGAAGCTGGTATACGGGGTTTTTATGGCAAGCCGGAAGCTAAAGCAATATTTCCAAGGGCACCCCATCACAGTGGTCAGTTCGGCTCCCTTGGGCGATATCATACAGAACCGGGAAGCGACTGGCCGGATTGCTAAGTGGGCTATAGAACTTGGGCATACGGTTTAAGGTATGTGCCTCGGACGGCCGTAAAATCTCAGGCACTTGTGGATTTCATTAATGATTGGACGGAGTTGCAAGCGCCAGAAGAGAAGCCGGATCATACCTATTGGACCATCCACTTTGATGGGTCCAGGCAATTGGAGGGCTCGGGGGCTGGAGTCGTATTAACTTCCCCGCGAGGTGACAAGTTCTGTTACGTTCTCCGCCTAATGTTCCCTTGTACTAACAATGCAGCTGAGTATGAAGCTTTGCTCCATGGTCTCCGGATGGCTAAGGAAATGAATCTCAGCCGGGTTAAATGCTTTGGTGACTCGGACTTGGTGGCCCAGCGAGTATCAGGTACTTGGGACTCCAAAGATCCACTCATGGCTGCATATCGTCGGGAGGTGGATGTTGTTGCAGGACATTTTAAAGGATATCAGGTGGACCATGTGGATCGTCGGAAGAACGAAGCGGCTGATGCTTTAAGCCGGCTGGGCTCTCAACGTAAACCGGTCCCGCCCAACGTCTTCCTTGATGTACTGCACAATCGGTCAGTTAAGCTTCCTGATGAAATTGATTTGGCGATCCCTGATCCGGAGGCTCAATTGGTGGCGGCCCTGCATGTCATTCCGGATTGGACGCTCCCTTATTTGGCATACATGAACCGGGGCGAGTTACCAGAAGATGAGACGTTGGCCCGGCAGATAGTTCGGCGGTCTAAGTCTATGACCATTGTTAATGGCGAATTGCACCATTGCAGTGTGTCAGGGGCGTTTCAGCGTTGTGTGTCCCCTGAAGAGGGCTGTGAGATATTGCGAGAGATCCATGAAGGGGATTGTGGTCACCACGCCGGTTCAAAATCTTTGGTGGCCAAAGCGTTCCGCCATGGTTTTTATTGGTTGACTGCCCATCTTGATGCGGAGGATCTGGTCGAGACGATGTGATGGTTGCCAAAAGTTCTCCAGGCGTGCTCATGTGCCAGCCCAAGAATTGAGGATGATTCCAATTACTTGGCCGTTTGCGACTTGGGGGCTGGATATGGTTGGACCTTTCAAAAGGTCCAAGGACAAAAAGACCCACTGTTGGTGGCGGTTGATAAATTTACCAAGTGGGTTGAGGCGAGCACTGTTAGCAAGTGTGATGCGCCACGGCGGTTCAGTTCATCAAAAAGGTGATTTTCCGGTTTGGGTTTCCACACGGCATCATCACGGACAATGGCACCAATTTGTCCAAAGGAGCTATGAAGGAATTTTGTGAACGAGAGCACATCCGGCTTGATGTTTCTTCCGTAGCCCACCTGCAATCCAATGGTCAAGCGGAACGAGCTAATCAGGAGATCTTGAAAGGTATCAAACCCCGACTTATGGTCCCTTTAGAGAGGACGCCGGGTTGTTTGGTGGAAGAGCTACCATCGGTGATAAGGAGTATAAATACTACCCCAACCGATCCACTTTGGATACACGCCGTTCTTTATGGTCTATGGAGCGAGGCGGTCCTTCCAGCGATATCCGTCACGACTACGCCTCGAGTGGCAGCTTATGTTGAGGCAGATAGCGAGGCAGCACGGCAAGACGATTTGGATCGATTGGACGAAGAGCGCGATATGGCAGCTGCTCGTTCGGGCGGTTTACCAGCAGGATCTTCGTCGGTATCACAGCCGGTGGTTAAAACCAGAACCTTCGGGAAGGAGACTTAGTGCTGCGGCTCATTCAAGACCGAAAGATATGCACAAGCTATCCCCACCTTGGGAGGGGCCTTTGTGGTCAGCAAGAATCTATACAACGGGTCCTACTATCGATTGACGTTCGAGAGCGAAAGGACTCACGACGTCGGAGGAGGAGACCAACAGCCGTGGAACATAGCTCATCTTGACCTTATTATACCGAGCCATTGGCTCCACTTATGTACATATTAAGACAATGTATATGTTATGAATAAAGGCAATAAACCGGATCCTCGGCTAAAGCGGGGTATCTGTTCTGTATAAAAGTCCAGTTTGGGTACATGGAGATGCTGTCGTGAAGCGGCCCCCGGTTTAACCCTTGGCCTTGCTTTTGTGAAATTTTTGTCATTTGGGGGCTTGGTCGTGTCCGAACCAATGCAACACCTCTTGGTAGGCGAAAGCCACCAGATCATTTGGGGCTTGGTCGTGGTGTCCGAACCAATGCAACACCTCTTGACAAAGTAAAGCCACCAGATCACTTGGGGACATGGTCACGTCTGAACCGATACGCCTCTTGGTCGGCCTAAGGCCATAGAATCACTTGGGGGCTTGGTCGAACCCGAACCAATGCAATGCCACTTGATCGGCGTAATGCCACGATGTCAGTTGGGGACCTGGCTGACTTGAACCATCGCTACACCTTATAGGGGGCTTGGTCCTGTCCGACCATGGTAACGCCATCTGATCAGGCTCAATAAAGCCTCTCTCTATAAACAGTCTTTGTCATTGTTTTTGCTTCCATGTGTTTTTTATACGTATAATTTGGCTTTTGTTTGTTTTCTTAAACCGACAAACCTTCTTTCAACCGGATTCAAGTTTTCAGAATTTGGTCCATTTTTAAATCGGGCGATTGATTGTCCCGGTTTGATTTTGCTGTTAACATCCCATTATGGAGTAACAGGGGGCTTATCATGCCTGACACGATTTACACGGTAAATCGGTATTTTACACACAGGGATTGTTCTCCTTTGACGGTGATGGTTTATAAAGCCTCCGCTTCAGGATTCGCTAAAGCCAACTGTGTGCCCGACACTGGCAGGTATGTTTGTATCACACAATTTTGATCGTATACCTCGATATTTTCTTATTGGCATCACAATCCGGCTAGAGGCGCAAGCCGCCATGGCGGTTTAAGAATTTGTGATTGCAGGCAGAATATGTTGAAGGATTCACTACTTTAAAACCAAAGTATCCCGCATCGCCATGCAAAAGTTTACAGACTGAGGTTGTCACGGCATTGTTCAAAATAAAGTACTGACCATCCTATTACAAAGCCTTTTGAGGCCCGGCGTTTCATGTGGGGTTATGCCTTGAAGCTTCGGATGCGTCACCCGGCTTGACGAATTACGCTGCTTCGCCGGGCTGATGCGAGGTAGAGGGCGCGACGCCGGTTCAACTTCTTCTTCTTCCTCACCCAAAGCCGGAAGTCATTGGTAGACCAGTCAATCCGGGTTAAGGCCCGAAGACAGCTTCTTCACTTATCAGCTCAGCCGGATCAACGTCGAGGGCATAAGTGTGCTTACGGATTGGGGAACAAGGCTCGCACTTCAGTGGATGACAAACTCCACCCACTTGTTGTTGGCGTCATAAAGGAGCGGTGAACCATCAGGTTGGCTTCGCTGCGCGCTTGACTCGCCACGACGATTTCCTTTGTGATCCGTTTGAGGCGTCGTTACTAAAGGCTTCACCATTCTCTTGAGCAGGGAAACCTTTGGCTATGTCACCGGATCAAGATCTGCTATCCACGCCTTTGCGCGCCGAAGCGATGAAGGTGCCAGCCCGAGCCGCGGATCGCTTCAACTCTTCAAGCTGCCCGGAACCATGGACAACGGTCCAGAGTTTCTCGATCGAGGACGGCGCCATGTTGTCGTATGATGTAGCACATATGACTTCATTGGCGCCGTATACAGCTGCTCAATCAGCGATAAGCGGCCTTGAGCTTCTTCCGCACATCGAGCCCATATGTGCAATACGCTTGCCTCGCACGGTTTAAGACAACTCAGGATAAACCGCGGAAATATCAAAATTAAGATAGTCAGTGCATAGTTTCTTACCAAAGACGGCAGAGGTCATGGCATGCACTTGGCGCTTGAGTCCGGTAAGCTCTTCAGCCACCGGTTTAAGGGCTGCTTCGGCTTCTTCCGCCCGTTTTTTCAAACCGGCCTTCTCGGTGTCCCAGTTGGCCTGTTCGGATTTATACCACTCCTTCAGCTGTTCCATAGTGGCCAAGGCTGTTCTCAATTCGCCTTGGCCTTAGTGGTTTCTGCTGCTGAGTCTCAGATTGGCTCGCAGGTCTTTGAGTTGCACGCTTGGCTGCTCTATTTCATTACGGTAACAAAGGAAGCATGTTAGGTGTCTCATTATCAAGTCCCAAGCTCAATATACATATTCACCTTGGCACTTGGGGGCTAATGGCTAATTGATCTCAGTTTGCCATTTGGGTACAGAAATTAAGTCCCAGTTTAACTATGTTAAGTTGAACCGACCCTTGGGGGCTACTATACAGCTAAAGTACAGGAAAGACATAATTTATTACCTCATAGCGGTCCTTCATCCGGTTTACCAGACCAGCTTCAAGGTCACGACCGGTATAGAGCCGGTTCAGAAACCCGGAGTGCATTTCTTGGGCAGAGAAGTTGTCGTAAGCTGACAGGTCTGTTTTTCCTTTATCTTTACTCACGGCGGCCGACTCGCCCTTGGCACTATGTTTTGTTAAAGCGACCGGTTGGCTAGGAGCAGCATAGCCAGTGCCTGTCACAATAACATCGTCATTCTCGGCGGTCTTCTTTGGGCTTGGTGCCTTCTTGCTCTGGCTCGGCGGTTCAACAATTACAACCCGCTCTGTGGACGGGTTTGGTGGAGCAGGCTGCGAGGTTTCCACTTGGACCTCCGGTTCAGCTTCCGGCGGATCAGCAGTATCGTCTTTATACAGCTCGCCAGAGCTTTCCTTGGCGGCTTCAGGATTTTCGTGTGTTTGTTCTGGGGTTTTTTCCGGATCAACATCTGCAGTAGGATCAAGGGTTTTCGCTTTCTTACTCAAGCGAGCCTTGGTACTGCAATATTCAGAATTGGATTAAGACAAATCGACAAAAGGCAATGGTGAATCGAACTGACGGACAGCAATTACATACCCTGCGGCAACTTTCAGCGGAGGCAGTTGTGTGGTGGATGAACCGCCAGACGAGTTGGAAGAGGCCTGATAATTCGGGTCAGACGGATTGAGAGGACATCGGAAAAAACCTTTTAAGGGATAACGCTTTTCAGGAGAGCAAGTCACCTCTGGACGACGCTTCCGGGTTGGTGTGTCTGGTAAACCGGATGAGGTAATCCGTTGGCCACTGTGCCGGGTCGTGCGGCGCTCTTCAGCCTGCTGTGTCTTCAAGGAAAGATTTGGATTCAAGTAAGCACATGAAGGATATTTTTTCACTTTCGGACGGCGCGATGAATTCTTTTAACCGCGCAAGATCGGATTCGAAGAAAGAATGATTACCTCAACAGGTCGGCATGGTGGCTTCGCATCATCCGGGAGGTAAAATTGTCGAAGAAAAGAATACAAAGGACAAGTCATAAGCAAGAAGAAACACAAAGCGGAAAGCCGGTTTACGGCGGCTCCCTGTAAGAATATCAAGTTTTACCTCAGCTTCGATTCTTCGTCCTCCGCGGATCGAGAGGACTCGCGGCTTTCTTCTTGCCTGCCTTCTTGGTGGCCTTGGATTTCACGGCGCCCGAACCGGTTTAGTGCGTTTCGGAATGAGCTGTCACCGAGAAGTAACAATGATTAATGCATGTCAACAAAGTATTAAGGACCCAAAGGCGGTGAGTAGAGCTTTACCGCCGGCGGTTGATTGGCAACACAGAATGGAGCCAACCGGTTAGGCTACGACGGAGATCGGTTCGTCAAGCATCTTCTTGACAATCTCTGTGACCTCCAGTTCAGTTATGGGCAGCTCGTGACGTCTTTGGGGATCTTTGAGGCTGCCGGTGTACTCATGCATCAATCCGGGCCGGCGGCTTAGTGGCAAGACGCCCCAAGAAACCCAACACCGCACAAGGTCTACGCCAGTTAAGCCATTGGCCATTAGAGCCCGGAGCTTGATTATTTGAGGCGCGAAGTTCTTGCGTTCCGCGGCGGTTAAACATGCAGGCAGTGGATGCTGGTTGCTGAGCCGGTGAGGACGATAACCCGGCAAGGGATTCTCATTGGCAGGTGCAGTGTTCCGGCAGTAGAACCAGGTTTGGTTCCAATCTTTTGGATGGCTATGGTGTTTGGCGTGAGGAAAATCCACTTCCTTCCTCTTCTGGATTGAAACGCCGCCTAGCTCTGTGTTGGGACCATCGGAAAATTCGGTACGGCGGTTCAAGTGGAAAAAATCTCGGAACAGCTCCACAGACGGTTCTTCCTGAAGATAGACTTCGCAGAAGACTTGAAAGTTGCATATGTTTGACACGGAGTTCGGGCCAATATCTTGCGGATGGAGTTTCAAACTTGCAAGGACATCCCGGAAAATTTTTGAACCGGGCGGGCAGAATCCCCGGTCTAAGTGCTGCATGAACACAATTACTTCTCCCTCTAATGGCTCGGGAGGAAACTCGCCATCTGGAACACGCCAGTGGAGGACATTTTTTGGAGATAAACCGCCAGTGGTGACATAGCCGTTGAGCTGCGTTTCAGTGATTTTTTACCGGACCCAATTGCAAGCTGAGAATTGAGGAGCCATTCCGGAAGACTAAACTGTGAAAGGAAGGAAGAAACGGTTCACCATTAAATGGTTCAGACATATCATACATTGTTAAACCAGCAATTCAGCAGCCAGCTTCCAATTCCGGTTTAACTGAGGACTAATGGAGGGACGGATTAGCTATCAAAAGTTAAACCGCCGGATAAGGCAGAGCGAAAAATCTACTAAGTATGGATGAAACAGTTTTCACATGCGAGTGGAAGTAATCGAGATCTACCGAACCTCTAGTAAGAAAAGTTTTACGACCTATGTAAACCTCATGAAGAGCATGAGGGTTGGGTATTATACACTCGAGGGTCCGAACAAAGGAAACGGTGCATAAAGAATTAATTGGATGGCGGGGCAGCCACCTGCACAGGATGTGCGGTACGGCTGAGCCGTACGACCATGGCGGAGCAAGTATGAAGAACTGGTTTGAACACCTACGAGCTATGAGACGAACAGAGTTTTCAGATGAGATCTAGGGTTTGAAAGAAACCTTACCTGACGAGCGGAAACCGCGGAGGAGCACTGAAACTCTGGTATGATCAGGTTGATGCAGCGGCCCGGCGTGACGCGTCGTTCGAAGGTCGGAGGCGACGGTGGAGCTTCAAAGACTGGAGCGTCGCGAGGAAGAAGAAGAAGAAGAGACAGGAGGCGGCCGGTCTATTTATAAGGAACCGGAGCAATCAACGGGCGCGAGAATCGAGGAGTCAAAAGCGGCGGACGGTGCAGCGGCCGCCTCGATTTCCGGAATGGCATTAAAGGCAGGGAATCTTACTATTTGGATTTCTTTATTAAAGGTGACGTCAGGACGCCCTGACACGCGGATCGGAAGATGACATCACGGCGGTTCAAGCAGCTGGCGGTTTACAAAATGTGAAAGGAGATCAGGAGTTTCCTGAAGGTGTTGAAGATTAACATGAACCGGTTCAAGTCAATCTGGGGCCTAATGTTGGGGATACAACTACTGAGTGTGAACCGCCCCGGAAGGGCCGGTTTACCCTCGTCCATGATCCAGGCCCATGGAGGAGGCCTGGAGCCCAGAGGCGGATTAAGGTCCATTTATGTAAACCGCCTTAGTATTGTAACTTGTGTTGTAAGACAAGAAAGAAGAGACCGAGCCGGACGCTTGTATGAGCCGGATTGGGACTCTGTGGACCGGCCGGGCCAACCCGTATATAAGGGGCGACCGGCGGCGAAGTTAGAGAGAGAGGATTGAGGCTAAGGCAAAGCTATTGCTCCCTAGTCGCCAAATCATATCAATCACATCACAACTGGACGTAGGCTTTTACCTTCATCGAAGGGGCCGAACCAGTATAATTCCCGTGTCTTGTGTCCGCTTTAACCCCTCTAGGTTAACCCGTACGATGGCCCTACGACTAAGTCCTCTCATGAGGACATCTGCCGTGACAATTCCACGACAAGAACGTTTAGGTCAAGATCTTCGATTTGCAAAAAGAATCAACTCAAACGGAGTTACGGAACTCAAATTACGATCAAACAAAGTTCAAATACAAATCTGTTTGAATTCAAATTTTAAAACTTTCAAAAACATGTTTAAGTTGATTATCTGGATAGAGGAGATCATAACGAAGAAGTGGGCGTTGTTTCGTTGGATTTGGACCAACGAGTAAAAAGTTGTGACGTTCTAAGATCAGGGACTAAACTGAAAATAAAAACACCTACAATGAGGTCCCTAAAAAAACAGATCTAATATAGAAACACTGCTGAGGCCTAAATACCAAAAACGTTCGCTGCAACCGCTAAACGAACGAACGTTCGTGTACTAACAGAAACCGTTTCGAATAAAAAAATTATCCTAGATCTAATCCTAGCCGTAGACGACAGATCGGACGGGCGAGGTGAGAGGCGAGGCGTACCGTGGTGACGGTGGCTGCCGGCGGCGTGGGAGACGGCGGCGGCGGCTCGAACATCGACGGGGTGGCGGCTCCGGTGGGTATCCGGCGGCGGCGAGGGCGTCGGGGCGCTCGGCGCAGCGCGGCGGTGAGGATGGAGTGGACGGCGTCAGTCGGGAGTGGTGGGGTGGAGCGGGGCGACGGCGGCAGATCTCGTCGGGGCGGGAGCTCTGGCGAGGGTGGCGGCAATGGCCCGGGGAGGAGAGGACCGGGGCCCGGGGCCTCGGGTTTTAAAGGAGGGGGCGAGGGGTGGCGTGGGCAAGGGGCTAGGCGGCGGGGAGAGTCTGGTGGCGGCACGGACGTCGAGGCGGCGGTGGCTGTCGTGGCGGCGGCAGACTCCTGCGGAAGAGACGGTGCGCGGGACTGGGCCGCTGCTGGGCTGGCACGGAGAGAGAGAGAGAGAGAGAGAGAGAGATAGAGAGAGAGAGAACAGTGCTGGGCTTCGGCCGAGCACTGTTCGAAGAGTTTTTTTTTACAAATTTTCAGAGAACTAAAATAATAAAAAAAATAACTAAAACTATTATATAGGCATATTATATATCAAAATAAGATCTACAAAAATTCAAATAATTCAAACAGTGCTACTGCTCTAATAAAATCGACTGAAAATCATTTTAAATATACCAAAATGACTTCAAATTAATTTCTCTCCAATTTTCTGATGTAGGGAATCATGTTACCCTATTTTCCATATATTTTATTTTGGAGAAAAATAATTTGAATAAAATCCAAATAACTCCAGATAAAAAAATAATTTCCAAAAGGACTTTGAATTTGATCCTTTGAAACTCCCAACTCATATTTCATATGTTTTGAAGAAGTCATTTTATCTTTGCTCATGAAAATCGTTGAGTTACATAAAGTTTCAGAATTGGAAATATTCTCAAATGAAATTCAAATATTTTCAACACCCTTGTCATTTAAATAAATGGAAGAAGTCATGTCATCTTCTCTCCAGGGTTTTGTGGTGGAAAGAATTTGAATTCACGGAGATCATAACATGCAAAACGAAAGTTTGAGAAAGTCCTTTTATTCCCTCTCATTTAACTTTCAAAAAGTTTCGAATTTCACTCAACCAATCAAACAATCAATCAAATCTATCTATTTATTATAACATTCCAAAATTTAGAATTTTGGGATGTTACACCCTACGCATTTGAAGATGTCGTGCGCCATCTAGGCCGCATCTTCGGGGTGACAAGCCAGGGGACTTGTTTCATCTGGTTGCCATCCTACGGTACGGGAGATTACAAACGGAATGCACAAACCATCATTTTCATCCCTAATGGTACACCATTATTTTGCAGGGACCAGCCATCCCGCGATCAAAATAAGATCGCCGATCCTGGATGTGCATTTGCATCCGCGATTCGGTCTAACCTGGAACCTTGTAGCTTACTTTGGCATATTGGGATCAACTATCTTAGCAGTCGTTACCCATGGTACCACTGATGTGCAACATGGTCACACAATCTACCACGATCGGACCATCACCATCTACCCAGGTATTCCATTTTTTTAACCCTCTCACCTTCTCTTTCATTGTTGCACTAGTACTCTACTTACGTACTAGTAGGAGTACTTTTTACCTTGGAGGATGCATATAGCTAGCTAGGCCCTTGAAGACTTGAACCCACTAGCTGCCACCATTTTTGTTTTTCCATGTCTTACTATCTCATCCATGTAGCCAACAGTGGCTATATATAATAAGTCAGTTATTTTACTTCCTCTATACCGAGTAGTACTATTTGCTGCACAAGACATCGACCGCCATATTTGAGCACAACATTATTATGCATGGACCTTGACTATGTATGTCACCATGTGTCCAGATATGAGATGTAGTGTGTACCAGATGAACAGCGCCGAGTTCGACCCCCGTGTTGCTACGTGGGTGCCGAGGAACACTATTGGAGAGTACTCGCTTTTCATTGGGGACATCTACCCCATTGTGAAGCGGATGCCACCTTACGTGCCCGACACGGAAGGCCTGCCGTTCATGAAGCATGATTGTGTCTTCCGTGTGCACCGCCGGATGAATGACATGCTGGGACACGCTATCCCTGATTTATGCCGCTTCATCTTGGATGAGTCTCCATCGTGTGGAACTGGACTAGAAAGCTGCGACAATGATTCCCGTTGCCCACCGCTATGGATCGTGCCATCCATGAAGAACACCTGGGACTGGAACCTGGAGGAGGACATGTAGCCCATCTATAACGTGTAAGTGGAGTACGGTAAATTGTGAACTGCAGTGCTGTGAATATATGTAGACTAGTCGTGCACCAATTTATCACATGAATTGGAGATGAACTTGTGTGGCATACTGGCATTTGTCCTTTAGAATTTATTACTAGTAAATGTGTTATGTGTACGTGCAACTTGTGTGGTTATTGCACGGGCTCCAACATGCTCTTTGTGAAAAAAAAGGTGGAACATCTTTGGATATACGTGACGTGGCGGCATCATACAGTAGCATCGTTCGCTATAGTTGTAGTACGCTCCTACTAGGATGACAACTCCTATAAAACCTTGCGCTTGGCTCTTTGCCTCTTCAGGAGGTTCAACAGTTCGTACTCGTGTGAACCTTGAACTTGGCTCTTCGCCTCTTTGGAAGGTCCAACAATGATGATACTACAGTACACATTATGCTTCTGGCAATCTGACACCGATTGAACTGCTGCACGTCCACCGCGAGGGCGAGGGAGAGGGAGAGGGCGCGCTGTAGTCAAAACCCTCTCCTCGTCCCGCGAACCACCGTGCGCGTGGGTGAGGGAGAGGCGTAGTAAGCAAGCTCCTCCTCATTCGGCGAGTTGATGGGACACATCAAAGCAGTACTAGTACTAGTCCATACTGTGTCCTTTCCAGTTAATATGGCTTAATTTGAAATGAGAAAAATACCATAATGGCAGAACCGACTGACATGCAGAGCCGCGATTGGAATTCCCTCCCCGACGTTCTCTTGGAGCAGATCTGCAATCGTATGGACCTACTTAGCACCGTCTGTCTGGCCGCATGCTCGGTGTCTTTGTACCATCTACTCGTCTGCAACCGGCCGGCTCTTTTCAAGACACCCTGCTTGCTGATGCCCAAATCTCATTTCCAGGATTTTTATAACAACACATGTTATTTCTTAGAGTTGATATGATAACTGTAGTAAGTGCTATGGTAGAATATGAGTAGGCCCTGTCATATCTATTTTCCTCTCATTGTTAAATGATGTCTAAACCATGATATATTGCTAGAATATGAAAGCCATTGGCTTATTTTTTTTAACTTGGGGTATGATTATGACCACGGCATTGCAATTCTCTGTCTATGATATGTGTCACTGTTATAATAATCTTAATTCCACACATACTCCGAACATGTTTGTTTACTTTTGTCCTTTTGGTCTCCAGTTTGAATAGTTGCAGCAGACGCAAATGCGCTGGCCTTCATGATTATAGGACCTGGAATCATACCAGCCGATGGGTGGTGGTTTATCGCTCTTTCAGCTGACGGTGGTCATTTGATGCTCATTTTCACGTACCAAATTGACCAAACCATTTCATCAAACCACATGCAGTACAATGCTTGGGGCATTCGTGACATTGATGGCTATGGCTGCTTCGTGTTCGAGAAATATCCCAGCTCCGTTGGGCCAGGCGTATTCAACTGGAGGCGGGTTTACAGCCTCGACAATCGCTCCAAGTTCCTCGGGCTCAATTATCCGATCATCCAACCAATCATCAATCATATCACCGGCGATGATTACCGTGCTATGCAACTTCCATTCGCCAGGAGTTGATTGTGTTTACACATCATACCATGGGTTTCATGAATCACCATATCCAGAGATTCGTCGACACAGCTTGTTGCAAGATAATCTTCAGTGTGTGAAAG
Organism: Aegilops longissima; assembly: GCA_021605205.1. NCBI lineage: Eukaryota > Viridiplantae > Streptophyta > Magnoliopsida > Poales > Poaceae > Aegilops > Aegilops longissima. The sequence continues at coordinate 733,550,991 of CM038682.1, read as the reverse complement.
GCATCAAGCTTCCATGCGATGGATGGCTTTTGCAAACCAGACATGCGGCGATGTGGTTCATGCCAATAGCAAATATGCACAACTTGATTCGTACTGATATGTAGACTGAGCCATGTATTCTGCTGCTATAGGACGACCCTCTTTTGTTGGACCGTTGTTAGTTTGAATCACTCCTCTGGTTTGAAGGATAGATACCTTTCTCGGATCAAGTGCATCCTAACTCACCTGCGCAGGATGTACTGATAATGATGATGGAGATGTTGTATACATATCAGTTAGGCTTCAAGTGCGTACGTAGTTAAACCTATGGTTAAAATGTGACACTAAATACGACTAGTAAGTAGTACAGTAGCAGTACTACTATACGTCGGTCAAATTATTCATCATGTCCACCAATTGAATTGATGTGACAACACGCTGCGCGTGAGGTGACACAAGAATCCCCGGGGCGTGTTCGGGTATTTTGGACTTCAGATTTGGAGTACCACTTATCTGTCGAAATCTTTCATCATTCACTTAAAACAGTCAATTGATCATACATTGAGTACAATATAAATGGAATTAACCCATGCAAGTCGAAGAAGGATTGGTCGGTGCTGCCGGCTGGCGTCAAGTTCGATCCGATGGATCAGCTGATCGAGCACCTTGAGGCCAAAGTGAGTGCTGACAGCGCGAGATTTCACCCTCTCATCGATTTGTTCATACCAACCATCGATAGCGAGCACGGCACATGCTACACCCATCCTGAGAAATTTCCAGGTAAGACACCGATCTGCCATCTATTTGAACAAACATATTCCTTTGTTTATAGCTCTATTTTTCTTTTTAGACGCAGACCTGGTGAAGCAATTACAATTTGACAGTTAATAAAAAGTGAAACAAGTGACTGCAAGATGCCAAAGATGTTATGAAAATGCCAACTACGTACACTAAAACCTGTATTCGACAATACTGCACGTATCACACTGAGTGGCCTAAGCAAACATTTCTTCCAGCACAATTCCAGGGCGTTCAAAAGGGGCATGTGGATGCGTCGCAAGATACAGTCGGAGCGCGGCATGCACGCGATGTGGCACAACACCGGCAATACCTTGCCGGTGATGGTCAACGGCCGGCAGACGGGCATCAAAAAGGTTCTGGTGCTGCACACCAACAAGAACTTCGACCAGCAGAGGACCTGGAGAGGGAACTTCGACCAGTACCACCTCGGGGACCTGGAGCAAGAGAAGGAGCGGGAGCTGGTCCTCTGCAAGATTTTCTTCCAGACGAACACTAGGGCTAGGAGTAAAAAGATTATAAGTTAGTTTGGTATTGGTACTTGTACTACCTTGTCGTCCGCAAGTTGGTATTGTTGTTAACGATCTTTTGGTTTGAACTTGGCATTTGCTTCCAACCATCATGCCGAGGGTCGACGTGGATATAAAGATGATTCATTTGTTTCGAAACGAATTTTCAGGCACCTGATTTTTAGTTGATGTGTAGCATAAGCTCCTGCCGTTCGAATTTCCAGTTCTCCAATTTTTCTGAAACAAGTGCATGCTCTTATTATCACGATGAAAAAACAATATCCCTGCTGCATCCCAGTTATCAGTCTGTACTTGGAGAATTCTCTCGTTTATTGAGCACATATATTTTTTTTAGGTCGAGCAAGTTTCAACTGGGCTGTAGACTGCCCAGGCTTGGTTTTGTTTTTAACAGGCCCAACCCATGATGACAATGGGGCACAAAGATCCAGCAGGTATCTACTGGCCTCTGGCCCACCAACGTTAGTTATATTTTGTCTTACAACATCCGCAGGCACTTTTTTTACTGAAGCAAACACACAGCCCATTTCTATTTTCCTCTTGAAATGCATGTCCTACATCCGTTTTCTAATCTCTACCTATAGTTTTACTAGTTCATATACACATATCATTATATTGAAAATACATAAAATTCACTTTTCATATTTACATCCTTATTTTTGTTGTTGTTTTCCCTCCCAGCGTTGATTTTTTTACCACTGGTTTTCCCTTAAACCAACTCAACGGTCCCATGTCTTATTTGCTTACAAAAATAAAACGATTTTTTTGCAAATCAATAAGTTCTTAAAAAATGTTTATCATTTCGGGATTAGAAAAGTTCGGACTCCACCAAAATATGCAAAATAAGATTGAACTTTTTGACCGTGGTCCTGGGCAGAAAATGGGATGTAATAAATTACTTAAGAATTAGCAAATGGGCTGCAAATTATTAAAAAATAGCAAATGGGCTCTATGTTGTGTGCCACAGATTTGGAGGCTGACTTGTGGGCCTACTAAGTTCATGCGTACACAAGGTTTATCAAAAAAGAAACTTAGTCAACAATCGACTCTACCTGCGTCACACCGTTAGATGTCAATCTAACGGCAATCGTGCTTCTTCAGTCTCTGATCTTCCTGCCCCAGCCACCCAAACCAGCGCCCTCGGAACCGCCTGCTCCCGCCTCCCGTGGCCGGCTGTGGTGCCGGGCAGGCCTCATGGCCCCATCATATACTCGCATCCCTGGCTTGTCTATCCCTCTACTCACCCACACCTCCTGTTATTTTCCGGCGACGGCAGCCGAACCAGTCAACCCTCGTACTCTCCACCGTGTGGGCAGCCACTGCCCTGTCTTCCCCGGCTCAGTGTTGTTCCCTTCATAGGACTCGCCTCATCCACCGCCATGGTGCTCTCGGTGTGGCGTGGTCAACGTGGTCAATACGTGGAGAGGCTGACAGCTGGGTCCACGGCCGCACACAAGGAAATGCCTCCTTATTACGCGCAAAATAATGATTCCTCCACCTGACATTTGGGACCCGCCGGAATGGCCTCTGTATTTCGCGAAAAAAACGTTCCCTCTGCCGACAGGTCGGACCCACCAACTATATCTTCGCACGCAAGGAAGTGCCTCCTTATTGCGCACAAAAAAATGAATACCTCCCTGCCAGCTGGGACCCACCACAGTGGGAGGCTGACTTGTGGGCCTACTAAGTTGACGGGGACGGAGGGATTTGTAAACTTAACAATATGAACGATTCTACCTCCAGTGACCATACGATGTCCATCAAACGGTCTTAGTGCTTCTTCAACCTTTGGTCTTCTTGCTCCAGCAACCCAAAGCAGCGCCGGTCGTGCCGCATGGTCCTGCCTCCCGTGGCCGGCTGTGCTGCCGCGGAGGCCTCACCGCCCCCTACTATTCCCACCTCTGGCCAGGCCCTGCGGTGACGGCAGCCTCACATCGCAGCCGAACCAGTGAATCCTCGTACTCCTCTCCGCGTGGGCTTCCACTGCCGCGTCTTCCACGCCTCCGCGTCGTCCCCTTCCTAGGCCTCGCCGTCGTCCACCGCCCTGGTGCTCTCAGCGCGGTGTGGTCAACATGGTCAAGGAACGGCTTCCATCGGACGTGGACTGTACGTGGAGAGGCTGACAGCTGGGTCCACGGCTGCAGCAAGGAAGTGCCTCCTTATTACGTGCAAAATAATTATTCCTCCACCTGACAGCAGGGACCCACCAGACGGGCCACCATATTTCACGAAAAAATGTTTCCCCCTGACTGCTGGGACCCACCAGGTACATCTTCGCATGCAAAGAAGTGTGTCCGGGAAAAAAATGATTCGCCCCCCTGACTGCTGGGACCCACCAGCTACATCTTCGCAGGCAAGGAAGTGCCTGATAGTCGGGACCCACCTGGTCGAAGCGTACGTTGTGTTGTCATTCTGGTCGCGAATGTGAACGTACATACTGGTCAATGTAGAGGCACGCACGTGTCGTAGTAGAGGCGCTCACGTAGCATGTACGCGTACGTACATCGGCCAGTGTGCAAGAAAGAAAATACGGCCATGTACGTACATACGTGCAGGGTCTCGAATGCCTACGCGCATACGTACGGCCAGGGCTCCTGTACATGGCTGGGTCAGAACGGAGAAACATCGTCGCCGTCTTGTTCATGGGGAGCCAACCGGCTGGGTCGGAACGGAATGCGTTGTCGTGTTCATTGCGAGGGCTAGGACGGATCAGCCGATGGAAACGAGGCCTGGCATACCGTAGAACGGAGGAAACGGCCTTGTGTTCGACCTGCCACATTCAAAACTGGATCCTGTTCATCGGGAGGGGTTTGGCGTACTGCAAAATGGAGGAAACGGACCTCCTACGGGCGAAACAGGGATCCTATTGATCGGGAGGGGTGTGGCGTACCGCAAAACGGAGGAAACGGACTTGTGTTGGAGTGCTATGGTCGAAATGGGGGTCCTGTTCATCGGGAGGGGTGTGGCGTACCGCAAAACGGGACTCCACGGGATATTGTTCATCTCCACCGTCGACCCCCTCCAGCCTCCACGGGCTACTGTTCATCCACCATCGACCTCCTCTAGCCTCCACCTGCGACTGTTCATCCACGGGCTCCTGTTCATCCAGCCTCCACCGCGCGCTACTCCACCGGCTACTGTTCAACCAGCCCTCTCTGTGGGCTCCTGTTCAACCACCCCTCCACGGGCTACTGTTCATCCTGCCCTCCACCGTCTACTGTTCATCCTGCCCTCCACGGGGTGGTCCTGTTCATCCTGCCCTCCACAGGGTCCTGTTCATACAGCCCCAACCGGCTCGAACGATCGGTCTCCTGTTCAGCCACCCCCACCGGGAACCGTTCATCCAAACCCCCAGCAACGCTCACTGTTCATCCAGAGGCAATGCCACGGGGTCCTGTTCATCCACCCCCACCGGGAATTGTTAATCCAAACCCCCCAGCAACGCTCATTGTTCATCCAGAGGTAGCTGTCGGTGTGGAACTCACCTATGGGATCACAAGAATCCCTACTACGGTTGCCGGGGCACAGGGTTGCAAGAAGAGCAGGATCAGTAGTCAAGACAAGGATCGTCTACCCAGGTTCGGGCCGCAAGGATGCGTAAAACCCTAGTCCTGCTTTGGTGGATGTATTTCAGAGAGTTCTTGAGCTCTCGAACTAGCAATGGTGGGTTCGTGGTTCGGAAGAGCTGAATCCTTCTCCAGTATGCCATGGGCCTCCTTTTATAGTCGAAAGGGGCTACCACAGTGGCACACAGGAGGTGGAAAGGCGTCTGATGCTACTGAGCTTATCCTCGTAGACACAGGACAAGACGCATTTAATGCGCCGCTGAGGTGTCCCCTAGCTTTATTGGGGACGGGGGCGAGGCCGTCCCGTCAATCGCCGCTCCTCCTCACTTCGACACGCGCCCTGGCCAGCGACGCGTGCAGCGCCACGTAGGCAGGCAGGCAGCTGACGTGGCACGGTGGTAGGGTTTTCACGAAGATCTACATGCCGCCACGCAGGCGCCTGCTGAGTTGGCCTGGAAGCTGCATGTTGCCATGCAGGTGCCTGCCCAGCTGGTTTGGCTGCCAGCTGCATGCGAACGGCGGTGGAGACTTGGCTGGTGCGGGTCTGGCATTGGCCCAGCTGGCATCCTCGGCGAGAGCCTTGCAGGGGGGCCCGGCAAGGGTCTTGCCGTGGTGCGCAGTCGTCCCCGGCAAGAATCTTGCCGGTGGTCTCGTGGCTCTCCTCGGCAAGGATCTTGCTGAGGATCGTTGTCTTCTAATTCTCATCTGATCTTGAATATGTCTTCACAAAGATCTGCATGCCACCACAGAGGTGCCTCCCGAGCCCTGGCCCAACATGGTCGATAGTGTTGGAGACCGTGGGCTCGGGGTGGCTTGCTATGTTGGTGTTTGGGCGTGCTGCCCCGGCAAGGGTCTTGCCGGGGCTGCTGAGGCCGTCCCCGGCAAGGGTCTTGCCGGGGGAAACTGCTCCGCCCCTCTGCTTCTTTGCGTTCTTGGTCTTGGCATTGCTCTGGCTGTCTTGGGCTTCGGTTTTGCCTTGGTTCACTTCCCCTGTTCTGCTTGGTGCGGCCGCGGGCGCGACTCTTACTGTCCGTGCACAGGTAAAGGGGTACAAAGGTGCCTCCCTTCTTTTCTACACTGGCAGGAGCCCCCGAGCCTGGGCCACACATAAGCGCGACACGTTGTTGGGCCAGGCCCAAAACGGTGCGCGGGCAGGCGGGGCGATTTTTACCGCGGAAAACTTTTCACGCGCTATGCTTCCCATGACCCGTGCGCGACATGGAGGGCCGCGCGTGACGTGGGAGGCATGAGTGGGGTGGTTTCCGCACGTATGCGTCACATCGCTATAAAGAGGCGGCTCGCGCCTTCGCCGTGAAAAGAGGGAGGCATGGAGGCGCGGCTCATTTACTGAATGGGGCCGAGTCGCGGTCTTCAAGGCGTCCACACCCCACGATCACGGGGTGGGGAGAGGTCTCTTCACTCATCCCCTCGGTTTCTGCACGTTCGCCACGCATCCTCCATGCGCTTGGGGTGGCAAGTGGCGGAGACGGAAAACCGGGCCGTCGCTGGTTGGGGCAGCGGGTCGGCCCCGATTCCCTGCGCCTCTCGTGGTTGGATTGTCCGAGCGGGGAGGCCGAGCCCCGACCCCGCACCTTTATAAGGAGAGGGAAGGGGAGATGGCATCCTGCATTCTTCTATCTTCTATCTCCTTCTGCTTCTGCTTCTTCCTCCCATCTGCCATGGAGAAGGGGAACCCTGGTCCCTCGACGGTGGCGGCGAGGGTCGCCGCTCGACAGCGTGTCCCTCCTCCTCCCGAGCTTGTGACGGCGGAGCCGGCTACGAGGGGAAGGGGGAGGGGGCAAGGCCATGGGCGAAGCCTTGGCAGCCGTCGTGGTGCTCGGGGAAGTGGAGGACGGGGCGGCGCACCGGCCTCGCCCCCGCCAATGATGCCTTTCCCGACGGAGGGCCATGTTGGAGACCAGCCCTGCGAGTTCTTCATCAGGCTGCGCCGGCCTCCACGTCGTCGTCTTCGTCTCCCCGCCCCGTTTGCTTGGGTAATGGAGCGTGACTCGCCCCAGACCCTCAGATTGCACATGAGGGGTTGTGGGAATGGGGGCACGAGGGTCGACGTCGACTTCCCGGCTCCTCGGGTCATCTACCTCCACCGTGGATGGAAGAAGTTTGCTCGCATCCACAGCCTGCCACGGGGCTCGTCCTCTACTTCAAATTAATGGAAGACGGGTTGCTCTCCGTCAAGGTCTTCGGAGAGTTTGGAGCTCCTCCGAGGGAGACTCCGACGATGGAAGCTCTTCCTCGAGCAAGAGTGACGAGGAGGACAGCGGTGCAGATGACAGGGACGACTTTGACAAGGCGTCGGACGCCCCGCACTTGGGCGGGTGCGGAGCATCTGCACCTGGCCGCTCCTCCGGCGGAGTTTTGCCGGGGGAGGGGCCAGCTCCATGAACTTCTCGGGGCCGTCTCCTTGGGTGGCTGGCGTCGGGAGGCTGTGGAAGAGGAAGAGGGCGGGCGGCAAGTGTTGGAAATATGCCCTAGAGGCAATAATAAAAGCATTATTATTATATTTCCTTGTTCATGATAATTGTCTTTTATTCATGCTATAACTGTATTATCCGGAAATCGTAATACACGTGTGAATACATAGACTACAATACGTCCCTAGTAAGCCTCTAGTTGACTAGCTCGTTGGTCAACAGATAGTCATGGTTTCCTGACTATGGACATCGGATGTCATTGACAATGGGATCACGTCATTAGGAGAATGACGTGATGGACTAGACCCAATCCTAAGCATAGCACAAAGATCGTGTAGTTCGTTTTGCTAGAGCTTTTCCAATGTCAAGTATCTCTTCCTTAGACCATGAGATCGTGCAATTCCCGGATACCGTAGGAGTGCTTTGGGTGTATCAAACGTCACAACGTAACTGGGTGACTATAAAGGTGCACTACAGGCATCTCCGAAAGTGACCATTGGGTTGACACGGATCGAGACTGGGATTTGTCACTCCATGTTACGGAGAGGTATCACTAGGGCCCACTCGGTAATGCATCATCATAATGAGCTCAAAGTGATCAAGTGTCTGGTCACGGGATCATGCATTGCGGTACGAGTAAAGTGACTTGTCGGTAACGAGACTAACGAGGTATTGGGATACCGACGATCGAGTCTCGGGCAAGTAACATACCGTCAGACAAAGGGAATAGAATACGGGGTTGCTTGAACCCTTGACATCGTGGTTCATCCGATGACAACATCGAGGAGCATGTGGGAACCAACATGGGTATCCAGATCCCGCTGTTGGTTATTGACTTGAGGTAGTCTCGGTCATGTTCAGATGTCTCCCGAACCCGTAGGGTCTACACACTTAAGGTTCGGTGGCGCTAGGGTTAATAGGAAGACAAGTATGTGATTACCGAATGTTGTTTGAGTCCGGATGAGATCCCGGACGTCACGAGGAGTTCCGGAATGGTCCGGAGGTAAAGATTTATATATGGAAAGTGGTTAAACGGACTGGAAGTTTGGTAGTATACCGGTAAAGCAGGGGCCACGGGAGGGTTCCGGAGGTCCACGGGAGGGGCCACCTCTCCGGGGGCCACATGGGCTAAGTGGAGAGGGAGCCAGCCCCTGGTGGGCTGGGTGCGCCCCCACCTAGGCCCATGCGGCTAGGGTTTGGGAGGAGGAAACCCTAAGGGGAAGGGCGCCCCGGCTTGGGGGCAAGCCACCCCTCCTCCTCTCCTTGGCCGCCGCCCCTAGGGTTTTCCCTAGAGGGCCGCCCCCTTGACCCTCTCCTCCTATAAATAGAGGGGTGGGGGGGAGGGCTGCCAACACAGTTGAAGGCGCAGCCCTCCCTCCCAACACCTCTCTTTCTCCACGCAAGCTTGGCGAAGCCCTGCCGGAGAACTATCAGACCAGCTGCACCACGCCGTCGTGCTGCCATTGGAATTGTCTTCTTCAACCTCTCCTTCACTCTTGCTGGATCAAGACGGAGGAGACGCCATCGTCCCGTACGTGTGTTGAACACGGAGGTGCTGTCCTTTCAGTACTTTGGTCATCGGTGATCGGAATCACGTTGGGAACGTCTTCATCATCACCACTCTCAAGAACGCTTCCGTACTCGATCTACAAGTGGTATGTAGATGCAAACTCTCTCCCGTTACTCGTTGCTTAGTAGAACTCATAGATGGATCTTGGTGAAACCGTAGGAAAAATTTTAATTTTCTGCAACGTTCCCCAACAGTGGCATCATGAGCTAGGTCTATGCGTAGTTCTCTTTGCACGAGTAGAACACAATTTTGTTGTGGGCGTGGATCTTGTCAACTTACTTGCCGTTACTAGTTGTTTCTTGCTTCCGCGGTATTGTGGGATGAAGCGGCCCGACCAACCTTACACGTGCTTTACGTGAGACCGGTTCCACCGACTAACATGCACTAGTTGCATAAGGTGGCTGGCGGTGTCTGCTCTCCTACTTTAGTGGGAGCGGATTCGATGAACAGGGTCCTTATGAAGGGTAAATAGAAGTTGACAAGATCACGTTGTGGTTATTCGAGGTAAGAAAACGTTCTTGCTAGAACCCAATTGCAGCCACGTAAAAGATGCAACAACAATTAGAGGGCGCCTAACTTGTTTTTGCAGCAATTGTCATGTGACGGATATGGCCAAGTTGTGATGAATGATGATATATTGTGATGTATGAGATCATGTTCTTGTAATAGGAATCACGACTTGCATGTCGATGAGTATGACAACGGCAGGAGCCATAGGAGTTGTCTTTATTTTTGTATGACCTGCGTGTCATTGAAGAACGCCATGTAATTTACTTTACTTTATTGCTAAACGCGTTAGCCATAGAAGTAGAAGTAGTCGTTGGCGTGACAACTTCATGGAGGCACGATGATGGAGATCATGATGATGGAGATCATGGTGTCATGCGGTGACAGGATGATCATGGAGCCCTCAAGATGAAGATCAAAGGAGCTATATGATATTGGCCATATCATGTCACTACTTTATAATTGCATGTGATGTTTATTATGTTTATACATCTTGTTTACTTAGAACGACGGTAGTAAATAAGATGATCCTTAGAACAATTTCAAGAAGTGTTCTCCCTAACGTGCACCGTTGCTACAGTTCGTCGCTTCTAAGCACCACGTGTTAATCGGGTGTGATGGATTCTTACGTTCACATACAACGGTGTAAGCAAGATTTACACACGCAGAAACACTTAGGGTTAACTTGACGAGCCTAAGCATGTGAAGACATGGCCTCGGAACACGGAGACCGAAAGGTCGAACACGAGTCGTATGGAAGATACGATCAACATGAGAATGTTCACCGACGCAGACTAGTCCGTCTCACGTGTTGATCGGACACGGCCTAGTTGACTCGGATCGTGTAACACTTAGATGACTAGAGGATGTCTAATCTAAGTGGGAGTTCATTAATAATTTGATTAGATGAACTTAATTATCATGAACTTAGTCTAAAACTTTTGAATTATATGTCTTGTAGATCAAATGGCCAACGCTCATGTCAACTTGAACTTCAACGCGCTCCTAGAGAAAACCAAGCTGAAAGATGACGGCAGAACTATACGGACTGGGTCCGGAACACGAGGATCATCCTCATAGCTGCCAGAAACAATCGTCCTAGAAGGACCGCTAGGTGAAGCTCCGTCCCTGCAGAACCAAGACATTATGAATGCTTGGCAGTCTCGTCTTGATGATTACTCCCTCGTTCAAGGCGGCATGCTTTACAGACTTAGAACCGGGGCTCCAAAAGCGTTTTGAGCACCACGGAGCATATGAGATGTTCGAGGAGCTGAAACTTGTTTTCAAGCTCACGCCGGTCGAGAGATATGACATCTCCGACAAGTTCTATAGTTGTAAGATGGAGGAAAACAGTTCTGTCGGTGAGCACATTCGAAGATGTCAGGTTGCACAACCGTATGACCCAGCTGAATATTAACCTCCCCGATGAGGCGGTCATTGACAGAATCCTCGATCGCTCCCACCAAGCTACAAGAGCTTTGTGATGAACTACAACATGCAGGGGATGGTAAAGACCATTCCTGAAGTGTTCTCTATCTGAAGTCAGCCGAGGTTGAAATCAAGAAAGAACATCAAGTGTTGATGGTCAATAAGACCACTAAGTTTAAGAAGGGCAAGGGCAAGAAGAACTTCAAGAAGGACGGCAAGGAGGTTGCCGCGCCGTAAGCAAGTTGCCGGGAAGAAGTCAAAGAATGGACCCAAGCCCGAGGCTGAGTGCTTTTATTGCAAGGGAAGGGTCCCGAAGCGGAACTGCCCCAAGTACTTAGCGGATAAGAAGGCAGGCAACACCAAAGGTATATTTGATATACATGTAATTGATGTGTACCTTACCAGAATCGTAGTAACTCCTGGGTATTTGATACCGTGCCGTTGCTCATATTTGTAACTCACATGCAGAGCTGCGGAATAAGCGGAGGCTGGCGAAGGGCGAGGTGACGATGCGCGTCGGGAATGGTTCCAGAGTCGATGTGATCGCCGTCGCACGCTACCTCTTCATTTACCCACGGGATTAGTTATGAACCTTAATAATTGTTATTTGGTGCCAAGTTTGAGCATGAATATTGTATCTGGATCTCGTTTAATGCGAGATGGCTACTCATTTAAATCCGAGAATAATGGTTGTTCTATTTATATGAGAGATATGTTTTATGGTCATGCTCCGATGGTCAATGGTTTATTCTTAATGAATCTCGGCGTAGTATTACACATGTTCATAGCGTGAATACCAAAAGATGTAAAGTTGATAACGATAGTCCCACATACTTGTGGCATCGCCGCCTTGGTCACATTGGTGTCAAGCGCATGAAGAAGCTCCATGCTGATGGACTTTTGGAGTCTCTCGATTATGAATCATTTGATACATGCGAACCATGCCTCATGGGCAAGATGACCAAGACTCCATTCTCTGGAACAATGGAGCGAGCAACCAACTTGTTGGAAATCATACATACCGATGTGTGCGGTCCAATGAGCGTTGAGGCTCACGGAGGATATCGTTATGTTCTCACTCTCACAGATGACTTGAGTAGATATGGGTATGTCTACTTGATGAAACACAAGTCTGAGACCTTTGAAAAGTTCAAGGAATTTCAGAATGAAGTAGAGAATCAACGTGACCGAAAGATAAAATTCTTACGATCAGATCGTGGAGGAGAATATTTAAGTCACGAATTTGGTACACACTTAAGAAAATGTGGAATCGTTTCACAACTAACGCCTCCTGGGAACACCTCAGCGTAATGGTGTGTCCGAACGTCGTAATCGCACTCTATTGGATATGGTGCGGTCTATGATGTCTCTTACCGATTTACCGCTATCATTTTGGGGATACGCTCTAGAGACAGCTACATTCACTTTAAATAGGGCACCGTCTAAATCCGTTGAGACGACACCGTATGAATTATGGTTTGGGAAGAAACCTAAGCTGTCGTTTCTAAAAGTTTGGGGATGCGATGCTTATGTCAAGAAACTTCAACCTGAAAAGCTCGAACCCAAGTCGGAAAAATGCGTCTTCATAGGATACCCTAAAGAAACCTTTGGGTATACCTTCTACCTTAGATCCGAAGGCAAGATCTTTGTTGCCAGGAACGGAATCTTTACGGAAAAGAGTTTCTCTCGAAAGAAGTAAGTGGGAGGAAAGTAGAACTCGATGAAGTACTACCTCTTGAACAGGAAAGTAGTGCAGCTCAGAAAATGTTCTGTGATGCCTACACCAACTCAAGAGGAAATTCATGATGATGATCAAGGTACTTCGGATCAAGTTGCTCTGAACTTCAGAGGTCCACTAGGACACGTTCCGCACTGCAGTGGTACGGCAACCCTGTCTCCGGAAATCATGTTGTTAGACAACAATGAACCTTGAACTATGAAGAAGCGATGGCGGGCCCAGATTCCAACAAATGGCTAGAAGCCATGAAGTCCGAGATAGAATCCATGTATGAAAACAAAGTGTGGACTTTGGTGACTTGCCGATGATCGGCGAGCGATAGAAAACAAATGGATCTTTAAGAAGAAGACGGACGCGGATGGTAATGTCACCATCTATAAAGCTCGACTTGTCGCTAAGGGTTATCGGCAAGTTCAAGGGATTGACTACGATGAGACTTTCTCTCCGTAGCGAAGCTTAAGTCCGTCCAATCATGTTAGCAATTGCCGATACTATGATTATGAGATATGGCAGATGGACGTCAAAACAGCATTCCTTAACGGCTATCTTAAGGAAGAGCTGTATATGATACAGCCGAAGGTTTTGTCGATCCTAAGAATGTCGACAAAGTATGCAAGCTCCAGCGATCCATTTATGGGCTGGTGCAAGCATCTCGGAGTTGGAACATTCGCTTTGATGAGATGATCAAAGCGTTTGGGTTTATGAGACTTATGGAGAAGCCTGCGTTTACAAGAAAGTGAGTGGGAGCTCAGAGCATTTCTCATATTATATGTAGATGACATACTTTTGATGGGAAATGATATAGAATTCTTGGACAGCATTAAGGCCTACTTGAATAAGTGTTTTTCAATGAAGGACCTTGGAGAAGCTGCTTATATATTAGGCATCAAGATCTATAGAGATAGATCGAGGCGCCTCATAGGTCTTTCACAAAGCACATACCTTGATAAGATTTTGAAGAAGTTCAAAATGGATCAGTCCAAGAAGGGTTCTTGCCTGTTTTGCAAGGTGTGAGATTGAGCTCAGCTCAATGCCCGACCACGGCAAAAGATAAAGAAGAGATGAGTGTCATCCCTATGCCTCAGCCATAGGATCTATTATGTATGCCATGCTGTGTACTGACCTGATGTAAACCTTGCCGTAAGTTTGGTAGGAAGGTACCAAAGTAATCCCGCAAGGAACACCGGACAGCGGTCAAGAATATCCTGAAGTACCGAAAGGACAAAGGACATGTTTCTCGTTTATGGAGGTGACGAAGAGCTGTCAGTAACAGGTTACGTCGACGCTTAGCTTCGACACAGCTCTGATGACTCTAAGTCACAAACCGGATACGTGTATATGTTGAATGGTGGAGCGATGAAGCTGGTGCAGCTGCAAGCGAGCGTCGTGGCGGGATCTACATGTGAAGCGGAGTACATGGCAGCCTCGGAGGCAGCGCATGAAGCAATTTGGGTGAAGGAGTTCATCACCGACCTAGGAGTCATACCCAATGCGTCGGGGCCGATCAAACTCTTCTCGTGACAACACTGGAGCTATTGCCCTTGCCAAGGAGCCCAGGTTTCACAAGAAGACCAGGCACATCAAGCGTCGCTTCAACTCCATCCGTGAAAATGTTCAGAATGGAGACATAGAAATTTGTAAAGTGCATACGGATCTGAATGTCGCAGATCCGTTGACTAAACCTCTTCATGCGGGCAAAACATGATCAACACAGAACTCTATGGGTGTTCGATTCATCACAATGTAAACTAGATTATTGACTCTAGTGCAAGTGGGAGACTGTTGGAAATATGCCCTAGAGGCAATAATAAAAGCATTATTATTATATTTCCTTGTTCATGATAATTGTCTTTTATTCATGCTATAAGCTGTATTATCCGGAAATCGTAATACACGTGTGAATACATAGACTACAATCGTCCCTAGTAAGCCTCTAGTTGACTAGCTCGTTGGTCAACAGATAGTCATGGTTTCGACTATGGACATCGGATGTCATTGACAACGGGATCACGTCATTAGGAGAATGGCGTGATGGATAGACAATCCTAAGCATAGCACAAAGATCGTGTAGTTCGTTTTGCTAGAGCTTTTCCAATGTCAAGTATCTCTTCCTTAGACCATGAGATCGTGCAATTCCCGGATACCGTAGGAGTGCTTTGGGTGTATCAAACGTCACAGCGTAACTGGGTGACTATAAAGGTGCACTACAGGTATCTCCGAAAGTGACCATTGGGTTGACACGGATCGAGACTGGGATTTGTCACTCCGTGTTACGGAGAGGTATCACTGGGCCCACTCGGTAATGCATCATCATAATGAGCTCAAAGTGATCAAGTGTCCGTCACGGGATCATGCATTGCGGTACGAGTAAAGTGACTTGCCGGTAACGAGACTAACGAGGTATTGGGATACCGACGATCGAGTCTCGGGCAAGTAACATACCGTCTGACAAAGGGAATAGAATACGGGGTTGCTTGAACCCTTGACATCGTGGTTCATCCGATGACAACATCGAGGAGCATGTAGGAACCAACATGGGTATCCAGATCCCGCTGTTGGTTATTGACTTGAGGTAGTCTCGGTCATGTCGCATGTCTCCGAACCCGTAGGGTCTACACTTAAGGTTCGGTGGCGCTAGGGTTAATAGGAAGACAAGTATGTGATTACGAATGTTGTTCGAGTCCCGGATGAGATCCCGGACGTCACGAGGAGTTCGGAATGGTCCGGAGGTAAAGATTTATATATGGAAAGTGGTTAAGCGGACTCGGAAGTTTGGTAGTATCGGTAAAGTACTGGGGGCCACCGGGAGGGTTCCGGAGGTCCACGGGAGGGGCCACCTCTCCCGGGGGCCACATGGGCTAAGTGGAGAGGGAGCCAGCCCCTGGTGGGCTGGGTGCGCCCCCACCTAGGCCCATCGGCTAGGGTTTGGGAGGAGGAAACCCTAAGGGAAAAGGCGCCCCCGGCTTGGGGGCAAGCCACCCTTTCCTCCTCTCCTTGGCCGCCGCCCCTAGGGTTTTCCCTAGAGGGTCGGCCCCCCCTTGCAAGGCCGTCAACTCAGAGTACGCAGACACCGACGCCTACGTCGCGTGTTTGACATCCTGCCGCCTCGTCTTCGAGCTCCTTTCCCGGCACCGTCATCACCGGCCTACCCTTGGGTAGGCGCCGAGGTGTTCTCTTGGTGCTTTCTGCTTCTTGTAGCTCGCCTAGGTGCCCCTTTTGCCCTTTCTCCTTCTTGACCTGCCTCCTGAGGAGAGGGACAAGAAAGGGATCATGGGCATCTCATCTCTTTTTTAGTTTGTAAGCCTTCGGGCCTTTGTTAAATTTAGAACTTGTAATCCCCTTGCTCATGTTTTTCATTCGGTACAGACTATACCTATGTGGGATGTTTTTAATGAAAAAGGGATGTTTGCTGGGTTTTTCGTTCGGGGGTAGACCCCGCAACAAGGAGCGAATCCTTGTTACAATTTAGGATAAACGTTTTTCGCCCGGCAACAGGCCTTGCCGTCCCCCACACTTTGCTCGACCATTATGGCGCTCTTGGCGAAGGCAGGGATGAAGTGGGCTTAGGCTCCTCGATTTATCTCCTTGCCGCCGCAGCTACAACCAAATCCGGACCCAAGAGATAATCCTTAGGTATAGGAAAAAAGGGAGCACGGTAGCCTAGAGACAAAACGAGGTTTCACATGCCCCAGTTCCGTTCCGAAATGCATGATAGAGGATGAAAGACTTATCTGGATCTGCAGCCCCCGGCAACCTTGTCTTGCCGCGGTTGGATCCTTGTGCTTGCAGCCCCCGGCAACTCTGGTTTGCCGGGGTCGGGACGCCGGTCCGTTTCCTTCCTTCCAAGTAGCTCAGCAGAAGTGCTCATGGGCCCTGCGAACCAAAGGAGGACAGAAAAGAACAGATAGACGCGCACTCGACCTCTAGGCTAGGGGTTAGTCACCGCTAAGCACTATCAACCCTAACCAAGGAAGAGACTCGACCTAGCATGCATGCTATAACTTAGGGTGCCATCGCTTCATTTATTTATGCTCAGGGTCTGCGCCTGGCTTTGTACAAAGGGTTACATGCTTTGCCGGCAAAGCTTGTACAAAAGGTAGCTTGCCGGGTGCCCGGCAAGCCGCGCCTTATGGGTAAAACTTGCGAAGATGCTCGATGTTCCAGGACTTGCTCACTGGGAGAGCATCTTCGGTCTCCAGGCGGACTGCGCCGGGCCTGGTGACTCGAATTACCCGATAAGGGCCTTCCCACTTTGGCGTCAACTTGTTGGAATTCTTGGCCGAGTGAACGCGCCGAAGAAGAAGGTCGCCTTCCGCACAGCTTCGGGCATGAACCTTGCGGCTATGGTAGCGGTGCAAGGCTTGCTGGTAGCGTGCTGCTCTCACAGCCGCCCGAAGACGATATTCCTTAAGGAGCGTTGCGTCATCTTGGCGCATCTGCTCTTGCTCAAGCTCATCATAAGCGAGCACTCAAGGTGACCTATATATGAGTTCCGTGGGGAGAACTGCTTCTGCCCCGTATACCAGGGAAAAAGGTGTCTGGCTGGTGGCTCGATTTGGCGTCGTCCTGATTGACCAAAGAACCGCTGGCAATTCATCAATCCAGCGCCTTCCATTCTTGCGCAGCTTCTCAAAAGTCATTGTTCTTAGGCCTCGCAACACTTCAGCATTTGCCCTCTCCGCTTGGCTGTTGCTCCGTGGGTGTGCCACGGAAGAAAAACAGACCTTGCTGCCGAGGTCTTGAATGTATTGCATGAAGGTGTGGCTTGTGAACTGCGTGCCATTGTCGGTGATGACTCTGTTTGGCACACCAACACGGCAGACTAGTCCCTTGAGGAACTTGACGGTGACTGTGCTGTCACCTTTCTCACTGCTTCCACCTCCGGCCACTTTGTGAACTTGTCAATTGTAACGTACAAGTACTCAAAGCCCCCGATAGCACGGGGGAAGGGGCCCAGTATATTGAGCCCCCAGACCGAGAATGGACAGGAGAGAGGGACTGTTTGAAGGGCTTGAGCTGGTTGATGAAGCTTCTTTGAATGGAATTTACACGCTTCACACTTTGCTACTAGTGTCACCGCATCCTGGAGGGCGGTGGGCCAGAAGAAAACTTGCTGGAATGTCTTGCCGGTGAGGGCCCTCGACCCTATGTGGGAGCCACATATGCCTCCATGTATCTCCGCCAACAGCTCCAGTCCTTCCTCCCAGGGGATGCACTTCAATTTCACACCGTTCTCCGCTTCTTCCTGCTCCTCAGGAAGCTCCCCCTGTTTGGAGGAATCGGACGGTATGCTGCGCCCATGCCGGAGCCTGGGGCTCGACGGCAAGGACCAAAGGCATCTCTTCCGCCACGGGAGCGGCTGTCTCTACAGCCAGGGCTTGACGCCCTGCCGGAGCCAATTGCTCTTGGGCAGGCTCAGTGTGCACGGCAACATCCTTGCTGGCCGCCCCAGGGGGCTCGGCGGGAAAGTACTTGCCAGGACCAGATTTCCTTCGCTTGTTCTGCCCCAGTGAGGGTTCAACAGATGGCCGAGTTAACAGGAGCAAAAAGGTACCTAGTTCCACAGGTAGCTTGAATGCCACACGCTTTGATAGGTAATCGGCGATGTCGTTCTCCATTCGGGGGACGTGCTCCGCTTGGATACCGTCAAAGCGCTCATCCAACTTCCTCACCTCATCTACGTAGGCCTCCATCAATGGGCTCTGGTAATCCTTGTTGAACTGTCTGACAACAAGCTGTGACTCACCCGTGACGATGAGCTTCTTAACCCCGAGGTCTGCCGCGATCCTGAGACCGGCAAGCAGCCCCTCGTACTCCGCAGTGTTGTTGGTGGACATCTCCCTGGGAAAGTGCATCTGGGCCACGTACTTGAGGTGCTCTTCGGTGGGTGCGATGAGCAGTACGCTGGCACCGGCGCCTTGCAGCGAGAAAGCCCCATCAAAGTACATGATCCAGTCGCGGTCTGCTTCCTTGCCGGGAAGGGCGGTCTCCTGGATTTCTTCGTCGGGCGTTGAGGTCAATTCTGCAATGAACTCCGCCAAGACTCTGCTCTGGATTGTTGAGGTACTTTCAAACTTCAAACCAAAACTTGACAACTCCAAGGCCCATTCCACAATCCTTCCGGTTGCATCTGGGTTATGCAGTATCCGTTGCAATGGGAGGCGGGTGACGACAGTGATCTCGTGGGCTTGGAAGTAATGATGCAGCTTCCTCGAGGACATAAGGTGGCCGAGGAGCAATTTTTGCACACCGGAGTACCTCAACCTAGCCCCTTGCAAGAGGGAGCTGACAAAGTAAACCGGGTGCTGCATCATCTTCTCCTTCTGCACCGCCTCGCCTGACTACGCAGGCACTGCCTTGGTGGCGTCAGACCCTGCCGGGGGCCCTGCCTTGCCGGCACCAGGCCCTGCCTGGGGGATCTTAGGCTTGCCATCCGCTAGTTCTGTTGTCGCCACTGCCTCCCTATTGACCTCCCTCTGAGCCACCACTGCGGCGCTGACCACTTGATTCGTTGCCGCTAGATACAGCAGCAACGGCTCTTGTGGTTTAGGCGCAACCAGTATTGGCATGGAGGAAAGGTATTTCCTCAGATCCTGCAACGCCGCCACGGCTTCTGGGGTCCACTTCATTGGGCCTGCCTTCTTCAAGATTTTGAAGAAGGGAAGGGCACGCTCGGCAGACTTGGAGATGAATCGGCTCATGGCGGCGACGCAGCCAGTGAGCCGGTGCACATCTCTGATCTGCTTGGGCACCTCAATCTACTCAATAGCTTTGATTTTTGTCCGGGTTTGCGTCGATCCCGCGCTGCAATACAAATAATCCGAGAAGCTTGCCGGACGGAACGCCGAAGACACACTTCTCAGGGTTCAGCTTAAGGTTGATCTTGCGCAGGTTGACAAATGTCTCTTCCAGATCTCGCACAAGAGTTGGCCCGTCCTTGGTTTTGACCACTATGTCATCCAGTATGCCTCCATATTTCTATGGAGCTGAGGTTCAAAACCAATTTGGACTGCTCTTGCAAACGTCGAGACAGCACTCTTCACCCCGAAAGGCATCCGTAAAAAGCAATACGTACCACATGGGGTGATGAATGTTGTCTTCTCTTCATCCTCTCTTGTCATGAATATTTGGTGGTAGCCCGAGTAGGCGTCGAGCAATGATAATAGGTCACACCCGGCTGTGGAGTCAACAATCTGGTCGATGCGCGGCAACGGTAAGGGGTCCTTAGGACAAGCCTTATTGATATCTGTGTAATCAATACACAGCCTCCACTTCCAATTCGCCTTGCGCACTACTACCGGATTGGCCTACCACGTCGGGTGGAGCACTCCTCTCACCAAACCCGCCTCTTCCAACTTCCTGATCTCCTCTGTGATGAACTCCTGCCTCTCCAGAGCCTGCTTTCTGACCTTCTGCTTGACGGGCCGCGCATGAGCGCAGACAGCTAGGTGGTGCTCAATCACCTCCCTGGGAACACCGGGGATGTCGGACGCTTGCCACGCAAACACGTCGACATTTTCCCGCAGGAAGGTGACGAGCGCGCCTTCCTATTTGTTGTCGAGGGTGGAGCCTATGCTGAAGGCCCCTCCCGTGCCATCCTCCCTGGCAGACACCTTCTTGGTCTGCGGTGGGTCGGCTCTGCATTTCTTGCTCTTGCCGGTAGAGCTCTCTTGCACGTCCTCGACGGTAGCGCAGCAATCCGAAGAGGTGTGCTTGCCGGAGTGGGTGCGAGAGGTCTTGCCGGGCTTCTTCTTCCCGCCCAGGCTTTCAGTGGCAGGAGCAGGTGCCTTGACGGCAGCTGCCGCAATTGCTTCCCGGTAGAGTTGGTCAGTGCAAATCAACGCGTCCTTCTTGTCAGAGGGGACAGAGATGATGGTCAACGGCCCGGGCATCTTTAGCATGTTGTAGGCGTAGTGTGATGCCGCCATGAACTTGGCTAGTGTCGGGCGACCGAGGATCCCGTTGTAGGGCAAGGGGATCTCGGCCACGTCGAAGATGATCCTCTCCTCCTGTAGTTCAACTCTCCTCCAAACGTCGCGGGCAGTGTGACCTTCCCCTTCGGCTGGCTCCTCCACGGATTGACCCCTTGAAACGTGCTTGTTTCCTCGAGGTCTCCATCAGGAATTTGCAGCCGTTTGATCACGACGGGCGAGATCAAGTTCGGGCCAGCCTCGCCGTCAACCAACATCTTGTTCACCTTGAGGTTGCGTATCGTTGGTGAGACCAACAATGGCAAACACCCGACCGCGGTCGTGCGGTCAGGGTGGTCTTCGGCGTCAAAGATGTGTGGCGTGCTGGACCACTTCAGCGGCTTCTGAGCGTCGAACGACGGCTCCGCTCCTGTAATCTCACACGCCCACTGCTTGAGCTGGCAGCGAGAAGTATGCAACGAGGCGCCACCATCGACGCACATGGCCTTCTGGTACTCTTGCTCACCGGACTCGTCGTCCTCGTCGTGATCATCGTCTTCTTCTTTCTTGTCACAGCCCCGAGCGGGCCTCTCTTGCTGATTGTCCTTGCCGGGGCGGCTTCCTTGGCCGCCACGCTTCTTGCCGGATCCCTCGGCACTGTCCTGACCTTTCTCCTTGTCCCGCCGTTCATATTCGGCCTTTTTCTTTTCAGCAAGCAGCTCGACTTGTCGACAGTTCTAGAGGTTCTGGCCCTTGGTGCGGTGGATCTTGCAGTACTGCTTGCCGGAGCCCCCTGGCTAGTCGGCAGCTGCTAAGGCCTGGCAGGTGGCACACCCGGGAATCTCCTTGCCGGGGCCGTCTGCCTTGACCTTCTTGGCAGCGCCGGTGTCGTCAGACCCCTCGACGGCAAGTACGGCCTTGCCCTTGCGTTCCCTGTTGCGACGCCGGCCCTTCTTCGTCGGGTTGGCAGCGTCTTCGTCGGTAGAATCCTATCTTGCCCTGCACCAGCGTCTTCGCCGGGGTACTTCTTACCCTCTTCAGCCCAGGCGCATCCTATCGGCCAGAACGTAGAGCTCGGCCACATCCTTAACCTTGGTCATTGCCAGCTCTTCGCGCATCTTGCGGTTGCGCATGTTCTGATGTAACGCGCTGATCACAGCGGCGAGATGAACATCGGGGATGTTGTACTGCACCCGGCTGAATCTCTGGATGTACTTGCGCAGGGGTTCCCCTTCCTTCTAGGGAATGATATGCAGATCACTAGCCTGTCCATGAGCTTGGTGCCTCCTGTGAAGGCGCCAACGAACTCATGGCACAGATCCGACCAAGAAGAAATGGAATCCGCCGACAAGTGCATCAACCAAGACATAACATCGGGCGATTGCGGTGAAATAATTGGCAAGCACCTTGTCGTCACGAGCTCCGGCCGCCTGCATCGCGATGGTGTAGATGCTGAGGAACTCAGACGGATGGGTCTTTTCAGTGTACTTCTCGCCGACGTCGGGCTTGAACGTGCGGTGGGACGACCACTAGAACTGCCGCAGCTCACGGGTAAAGGCCGGGCAGCCCACCTCGTAAGGTAGGCCGTCGGAGCCCCCCGGTGCTGGGTGGTCCATAGCGTGTCCTGCCCGCTTGTCCGACTAGTGCCGTGTATCACGCCGGCGCTAAATAGTGGTCCGAGCATCTTCATGAGCTCGTTCTCGAAGAACTTGGCGCTGGTCGCGGTGGGCCCGCGGGTCGGACGATGCTATAGAGATGTTATCACGAGTGTCATGCCGACGGGCAGACGCTCACGGCGGCTGGCGAGGAGGAGGAGAGTGCACCGTGGCCGCAGCTCCCCCGGTCCTCCTAGCGCCAGCATGTGGTGGCTCGGTGGAGCGCCAACCCGAGGGCCCCGCCGGTCGCGGATCGTCTTTGTTGGCGACAACGACGAGGCTCTGGATGGTGGCCCTCCACTCGTCGAGCTTCTTTGTAGCAGGAGGGAAGTCGAGGAGCAGCTGCGCGTGCGCGCCAAAGCTTCTGCGGGCGTGGGCGACAGCGACAACTGCGTGGATCGCGGCGCGCTTCGACTTCTAACTGCGTTAGAAGGAGCTCCATCACGACCCAGCGGCTGCGTGCCATTTTTGCCAGCACCTCAGCGGGCATGCTGAACTTCATCATCCCGCGAACGACGCACATGGCTCTTCCCACGGCGGTGCCTAGGGTCACCGGCGTGGTGACACTGCTCGCCGCGCACACCATGGGAAGAGCGCGCAGTGGTCTCCGGCGTGGGCGTCTTGGAGGTTGTTGCACCGCCCGCGGGTGGTTAAACGACACTCCTGGAGGGCCCCGCGCCGCCTGCAGGGGGCCCAGTCCCATTTTAAACTTGGTGATGTGCGGCCCGTCGCTTGGCGCGCAACCGGCACCGCTCGCCAAGCTCTGGCTTCCAGGGCGAGGCTGGTGCTTGCGGACCGTGGCTCGGGTTCTGTCCGCGACCAGGCCGCTGCTCGCCCGTAGTGGTATGGGCCTTTCGGCCCCCATCAAGCCGATCGCTGTGGCCGTCTTCTTCTGGGGAGTCATGGCGATGAAGAAGCGCTAGGCTAGCTACTAGACCAGATTCTCACAATTCCTCCCCCTACCTGGCGCGCCAAAGATTTCGGTGTGGAACGACGCCTATGGGATTACAAGAATCCCTACTACGGTTGCCGGGGCATAGGGTTGCAAGAAGAGCAGGATCAATAGTCAGCACAAGGATCGTTTACCCAGGTTCGGGCCGCGAGGATGCGTAAAACCCTAGTCCTGTTTTGGTGGATGTATTTCGGAGAGTTCTTGAGCTCTCGAACTAGCTATGGTGGGTGCATGGTTCGGAAGAGCCGAATCCTTCTCCAGTATGCCATGGGCTCCTTTTCTAGTCGAAAGGGGCTGCCGCAGTGGCAAACATGAGGTGGAAAGGCGTACAGTGCTACGAGGTTATTGCTCGTATTACAGGACAAGACGCATTTAATGCGTCGCTGAGGTGTCCCCTAGCTTTATCGGGGACGGGGGCAAGGCCCATCCCGTCCGTCGTCGCTCCTCCTCGCTTCGACATCCGCCCTAGCCAGCGATGCGTGCGGCACCATGTAGGCAGGCAGGCAGCTGAGGTGGCGCGGTGGTAGGATCTTCACGAAGATCTGCATGCCGCCACGCAGGCACCTGCTGAGTTGGCCTGGAAGCTGCATGTTGCCACACAGGTGGCTGCCCAGCTGGTTTGGGCTGGCAGCTACATGCGAACGACGGTGGAGACTTGGCTAGTGCAAGCCTAGAAGTGGTCCTGCTGGCGTCCTCAACGAGAGCATTGCCGGGGGGGCCGGCAAGGGTCTTGCCGTGGCGCGCTGTCGTCCCCGGCAAGAATCTTGCCGGCTGTCTCGTGGCTCCGCTCGGCAAGGATCTTGTCGAGGATCGTTGTCTTCTAATTTTCATCTGATCTTGAATATGTCTTCACAAAGATCTGCATGCCACCACAGAGGTGCCTCCCGAGCCCTGGCCCAACATGGTTGATAGTGTTGTAGACCGTGGGCTCGATTGTGGCTCGCTCTGTTGGTGTTTAGGTGCGCTGCCCTGGCAAGGGTCTTGCCGGGGCTGCTGAGGCCGTCCCTGGCAAGGGTCTTGCCGGGGGAAACTGCTCCGCCCCTCTGCTTCTTTGCGTTCTTGGTCTTGGCGTTCCTCTGGCTGTCTTGCGCTTCGGTTTTGCCTTGGTTCACTTCCCCTGTTCTGCTTGGTGCGGCCGCGGGCGCGACTCCGACTGTCCGTGCACAGGTAAAGGGGTACAAAGGTGCGCCCCTTCTTTGGTACACCGACAGCAGCATCGATCGGCTTCAGTTAGCAGAAGTAGCGAAGGAATCGCTCGATCGGGTTCAGTTAACAGCCATCAATTGATCACTCGGGTTCAGTAACGCGTAGCCTGCAGTGCAATCGCTCGGGTTCAGTTAGAGCCCAACGCCTCGCACCCACATGCGTGCGTGTGCGAGAGAAACGCGCATCGCTCGGCCCCGACCACCCACCGTAACCGGGAAATCCCCAATATTTTCCTCGCCCTCGCTTCTACCATGGTCTTTTCCGTCATGGATGGCCCAAAGAATGTCATGTAGCTGCGTCTCCGGCCCGCCCAGGATGAAAAGCCCATTTTCTGTCATGATTTTTTGTCATAGAAGTAGGACCCCACCGAATCTATGATGATACCGTGTTTTGTCACAATTATCGTCATAGAAGTGTCATAAGTATGCCATATTTTTTTTCCGTTCAGCCCAAAATGTCATGGATGTGTCTTTTTTTGTAGTGTCCCCTCCCGATGGCACTCCAGCGCCACCAAGAGAGAGAGGAGGAGAGGTTCTCCCCCTTGTGCTTCCTCCTCCATGGCCTCCCCCCTAGATGGGGAGAGGTTCTCCCTCTGGTCCTTGGCCTTCATGCCAATGATGGCCCCTCCGGGATCCTCCTCCATGGCCTCCGGTGATGATGGCCCCCTCCGGCAGGGTGCCAGAGAGGGCCTAGATTTATTTCTCTTGGCTACACAGGCTTGCGGCGGCGGAACTTCCGATAAAGGTTATTTTATGGAGGTTTGGGTATTTATAGGAGAGGTTGGCGTCGAGAACAAGTCAGAGGCCCCACGGGAAGTCCACTAGGCACAGGGGGGCCTAGGGGGTGGGCTCGCCCTCCACCCTCGTGGAGCCCATGGGCCTCCTCTCCGGTAACTCTTCGTTCCAGCATTTTTTATATTTTCCAGAAAAATTCTCCGTTGATTTTCATCGCATTCCGAGAACTTTTATTTCTGCACAAAAACAACACCACGGTAGTTCTGCTGAAAACAGCGTCAGTCCGGGTTAGTTCTAATCAAATCATACCAAAATCATATAAAACTATTGTAAACATGGCATGAATACTTCATAAATTATAGATACGTTGGAGACGTATCGAGAACCCAGGAAAAGAATACCTACTAACTAATAACATCACGAGATTCCACGAGAATGGTGGCCAGAATCATCACACTAGGAATATAATGCATTTCTAGATTACTGTGTGGTTCTCTAGGATATCCTCATGTCATAATAATAGCTTCAACATATATGTCGAGGCAATGGAGTACCTCAACACACCGAGTGTTGTTAAACTGGCCCAAAGGGACATCAAGAATGGGAAGAAGGGACTTGCAAATGCATCATACTATTTAGAAACCTGGGATGACTCGGATAGCATAATGCTCCGTCGTATCTATTTTTCCAAACACTTTTTCCCTTTGTTTTGGACTCTAACTTGCATGATTTGAATGGAATTAACCCGAACTGACGCTGTTTTCAGCAGAATTGCAATGCAGTTATTTATGTGCAGAAACAAAAGTTCTCGGAATGACCTGAAACTTCACGGAGATTATTTTTGGAAATAATAAAAAATATTGGCGAACGAATTAAGGCCAGGGGCCCACACCCTGGGAACGAGGGTGGGGGCGCGCCCTACCCCCTGCGCGCCCCCTCCCTCGTGGGCCCCCTGGAGCTCCACCGACCTCAACTCGAACTCCATATATTCGTGTTCGGGGAGAAAAAATCAGAGAGGAAGATTCATTGCGTTTTACGATACGGAGCCGCCGCCAAGCCCTAAAATCTGTCGGGAGGGCTGATCTGGAGTCCGTCCGGGCCTCCGGAGAGGGGAATCCGTCGCCGTCGTTATCATCAACCATCCTCCATCACAAATTTCATGATGCTCACTGCTGTGCGTGAGTAATTCCATCATAGGCTTGCTGGACGGTGATGGGTTGGATGAGATTTATCATGTAATCGAGTTAGTTTTGTTAGGGTTTGATCCCTAGTATCCACTATGTTTCTGAGATTGATGTTGCTATGACTTTGCTATGCTTAATGCTTGTCACTAGGGCCCGAGTGCCATGATGTCAGATCTGAACCTATTATGTTTTCATGAATATATGTGAGTTATTGATCCTATCTTGCAAGTCTATAGTCACCTACTATGTGTTATGATCCGGCAACCCCGAAGTAACAATAATCGGGACCACTCCTGATGATGACCGTAGTTTGAGGAGTTCATGTATTCACTATGTGTTAATGCTTTGGTCCAGTACTCTATTAAAGGGAGGCCTTAATATCCCTTAGTTTCCACTAGGACCCCGCTGCCACGGGAGGATAGGAAAAAAGATGTCATGCAAGTTCTTTTCCATAAGCACGTATGACTATATTCGGAATACATGCCTACATTACATTCATGATTGGAGCTAGTTCTGTGTCACCCTATGTTATGATTGTTACATGATGAACCGCATCCGGCATAATTCTCCATCACTGATCCAATGCCTACGAGCTTTTCACATATTGTTCTTCGCTTATTTACTTTTCCGTTGCTATTGTTACAATCACAACAAAACCCAAAAATATTACTTTTGCTACCGTTACCGTTACTTCCATATTACTTTGCTACTAAATACTTTGCTGCAGATACTAAGTTATCCAAGTGTGGTTGAATTGACAACTCAACTGCTAATACTTGAGAATATTCTTTGGCTCCCCTTGTGTCGAATCAATAAATTTGGGTTGAATACTCTACCCTCCAAAATTGTTGTGATCCCCTATACTTGTGGGTTATCAAGACTATTTTCTGGCGCCGTTGCCGGCGAGCTTAGCTCTATTCTTTGAGTCACTTGGGATTTATATCTACTGGTCACTATGAAGAACTTGAAAGACGAGAAAACAAAAAATTATCCCTCAACTACGAGGGGAGGTAAGGAACTGCCATCTAGCTCTGCACTTGATTCACCTTCTGTTTTGAGTAAGCTTGTGACACCTAAACCTGCTTCTGCTATTCATTCTGATATGTCGCAAGTTATTGATGATGCCACTTCTGTTATGCATGATACTTATGATGAAACTACTTTTATGCTTGATACTACTGTGCCACTTGGTGAATTTCTGGATGAACAACTTGCTAGTGCTAGAGAGAATTAAATTATTGAAACTGATAATATTGATGAAAGTGATGATGAAGGCTCTCCCAATAAATATGAATTTCCTGTTGTGCCTGAGGGCTATGTTATGGATGAAAAAACTAAAAGAGACTTTCTTGCTTGCAATGATAGAAGTGATCTTAAGAAATTATTACCTAAGCTTAAACAAAAAACTCTGAATGCTAGAATGAAATATGATCCTGCTTATGCTACTTCACTTATCTTTGTTACTGATAAGGATTATGAATTCTCTACTGATCCTGATATAATTACTTTGGTTGAATCTGATCCTTTTTATGGCTATGAATCTGAAACTGTTGTGGCACATCTTACTAAATTGAATGAT
Organism: Aegilops longissima; assembly: GCA_021605205.1. Taxonomy (NCBI): domain Eukaryota; kingdom Viridiplantae; phylum Streptophyta; class Magnoliopsida; order Poales; family Poaceae; genus Aegilops; species Aegilops longissima. The sequence continues at coordinate 733,523,226 of CM038682.1, read as the reverse complement.
ATAGCTGCTACCTCTTGAGCTTGCGTTGGATTTCCTTGAAGAGGAAAGGTGATGCAGCACAGTATCGTAAGTATTTCCCTCAGTTTTTGAGAACCAAGGTATCAATCCAGTAGGAGACTACGCACGAGTCCCTCGTACCTACACAAAGCAACTAACTCCTCACAGCCAACGCGAATAGGGGTTGTCAATCCCTTCACGGTCACTTACGAGAGTGAGATCTGATAGGGATGATAGATAATATTTTCGGTATTTTTGGTATAAAGATGCAAAGTAAAATAAAAAGGTAAAGTAAAAAAGCAAAATAATAATAAAGTGATGGAAGATTTATATGATGAAGATAGACCCGGGGGCCATAGATTTCACAAGTGGCTTCTCTCAAGAGCATAAGTATTTCACGGTGGGTGAACGAATTACTGTTGAGCAATTGACAGAATTGAGCATAGTTATGAGAATATCTAGGTATGATCATGTATATAGGCATCACGTCCGAGACAAGTAGACCGACTCCTTCCTGCATCTACTACTATTACTCCACTCATCAACCGCTATCCAGCATGCATCTAGAGTATTAAGTTCAAGAAAATAGAAAGTAGCGCCTTAAGCAAGATGACATGATGTAGAGGATAAATTCATGCAATATGATAAAACCCCATCTTGTTATCCTCGATGGCAACAGTACAATACATGCCTTGCTGCCCTCATCCTTTGGGAAAGGACACATAAGATTGAACCCAAAGCTAAGAACTTCTCCCATTGCAAGAAAAACCAATCTAGTAGGCCAAACCAAACTGATAATTCAAAGAGACGTGCAAAGATAACCAATCATACATAAAAGAATTCAGAGAAGATTCAAATATTGTTCATAGATAATCTTGATCATAAACCCACAATTCATCGGTCTCAACAAACACACCGTGAAAAGAAGATTACACCGAATAGATCTCCACGAGAGAGGCGAAGAACATTGTATTGAGATACAAAAAAAGAGAAGAAGCCATCTAGCTACTAACTATGGACCCGAAGGTGTGAGGTAAACTGCTCACACTTCATCGGAGGGGCTATGATGATGTAGAAGCCCTCCGTGGTGGATTCCCCTTCCGTGGACTCGGAACAGGCCCCAAGATGGGATCTCGTGGATCTGAAAGTTGCAGCGGTGGAATTAGGTTTTTGGCTCCGTATCTGATCGTTTGGGGGTACGTAGGTATATATAGGAGGAAGAAGTACGTCGGTGGAGCTTCGTGGGGCCCACGAGGGTGGGGGCCCGCCGTAGGGGGTGGGCGCGCCCCCCTACCTCATGCCCACCTCGTGGCTTTCTTGACGTAGGTTCCAAGTCTCCTGGATCATATTCGTTGAGAAAACCACGTTCCCGAAGGTTTTATTCCGTTTTGACTCCGTTTGATATTCCGTTTCTTCGAAACACTGATATAGGCAAAAAAATAGCAATTCTGGGCTGGGCCTCCGGTTAATAGGTTAGTCCCAAAAATAATATAAAAGTGGAAAATAAAGCCCAATATGGTCCAAAGCAGTAGATAATATAGCATGGAGCAATCAAAAATTATAGATACGTTGGAGACGTATCAATAGCCACCCTGTTCACTAATGATGAGAGAACTCGCTACTTTTACATCCTTAAAATATTTCGTTCTCATTAAAGGGTGATGCTAAGATATGGTTTAATTCTCTTGATCCTGGTTGTGTGTGTAGTCCCTAGGATATGATTTATTACTTCTCTGCTAAATATTTCCCTGCTCATAAGAAACAAGCTGCTTTAAGGGATATATATAATTTTGTGCAAATTGAAGAAGAGAGTCTCCCGAAGCTTGAGAGGCTTCTCCAATTACTTAATGCTTTGCCTGATCATGCTCTTAAGAAAAATGAAATACTTGATATCTTTTATAATGGACTAGCTGATGCTTCGGAGATTACGGATAGTTGTGCTGGTTACATTTTCGGGAAAGAACACTAGACGAAGCTGAAATTCTATTGAATAATATGTTGACCAATGCAAATAATTGGACACTTTCTGAGCCAACTCCTGAGCCTATTTGAGGGAGTCCTGGACTAGGGGGTGTCCGGATAGCCGAACTATCATCTTTGGCCGGACTCCAAGACTATGAAGATACAAGATTGAAGACTTCGTCCCGTGTCCGGATGGGACTTTCCTTGGCGTGGAAGTCAAGCTTGGCGATGCGGATATGTAGATCTCCTACCATTGTAACCGACTCTGTGTAACCCTAACCCTATCTGGTGTCTATATAAACCGGAGGGTTTTAGTCCGTAGGACGAACAACAATCATACCATAGGCTAGCTTCTAGGGTTTAGCCCCTCTGATCTCATGGTAGATCTACTCTTGTACTACCCATATCATCAATATTAATCAAGCAGGAGTAGGGTATTACCTCCATCGAGAGGGCCCGAACCTGGGTAAAAACATCGTGTCCCTTGTCTCATGTTACCATCCGCCTAGACGCACAGTTCGGGACCCCCTACCCGAGATCCGCCGGTTTTGACCCCGACATTGGTGCTTTCATTGAGAGTTCCTCTGTGTCGTCACCTATAGCCTCGATGGCTCCTTCGATCATCAACAACGACGGGTTCCAGGGTGAGACTTTTCTCCCTGAACAGATCTTCGTATTCGGAGGCTTTGCATTGCGGGCCAATTCACTTGGCCATCTGAAGCAGATCGAAAGCTACGCCCCTGGCCATCAGGTCAGATTTGGAAGTTTGAACTACACGGCCGACATCCGTGGAGACTTGATCTTCGAAGGATTCGAGCCACAACCAAGTGCGCCGTATTGTCCCGATGGGCACGATCTAGCTCTGCCGCCGAACAGTGTCCTGGAGGCAGCACCAGCGTCCGCTCCGACCCTTAGCTCGGAGCCGACTTCTGTCGAGGGCGAGTGGTTGGACACCCCTCGGGGCTCACGATCTCAGCGGCGATTGAGCGAACTCTATCCCTGTCGCTGCGAAGACCGTGACTCCAGGTGCGGACTCCTTTCCGGACTCGAACCTCCAGCGCCCCTGCCGGTCGAATCCGATTGGGCCGATTATGGAGTTCACCGCCGTGGACATCTTCGGCACTTCGCCCTTTGGCGATATCCTGAACTCACTAAAGTCTCTCTCTTTATCCGGAGAGCCCTGGCGGACTACGGACGGGAAGGTTGGCATCACGGACAACGAAGAAATTCAACACCACCCACCACCCACTTTGTAGCCACTTTGTCAGCGATTTAACCGACATGCTCGACTTGACTCCGAAGACATCGGCGGTATGGGCGGCGATGCGGAGGCGACCAAGACCCAGCACCTATAGGGCACTGGAAAGCCACCTCGTCATACGACATATACATGGTGGACATCCCAAAAGATGGGAACGGCGATGGAACAATGGAGGATGACCCCTCCAAGAAGCAACCGAAGCGTCGACGTCATCGGCGCCGCTCTAAATCCCGCAACAGCAAAAACGGTGATTCCGGCACGGGAGATAATAACACCCCGGACAGTGCCAAAGAGAACCCCCTCTAGCAGGACTCAGCACAGGAGGAGGGAGAAGCAAGTCCGCACGATAGTGCGGCAGAAAGAGAGGTAGAGGACGATAATTATGCGCCTCCCTCCGAAGATGAGCCAAGCCTCAACGACAGCCAATTAAATGCGTGCACGAGATCCGCCGAACAGGGCGTTTCAAGCGCAGGCTTATAGCCACGGCATGCAGCCTCAAGAAAAAGCAGCAACAACTTAGAGCTGACCAAGACCTGCCAGCTGACAGATGGACTGAAGTCCTTGCAGCCGAAGAGTATGAACTCGAACGCCCCTCCAAAAGCTACCCCAAACGCAGGCCGTTGCCTCGATTAGAGGAGGAAGCACCTACATCGCCAGCGCATGATGCGGCCGACCGGCCACCCCGTGGCCGCGAGAGAGAGGCCTCTAGACCCTCCGTTCAAGCCGCACCCCGACGCCGCTCAAAAAGTACCAAGGCACGGGAAAACATGCCGGACTTGCGAGATATATTGGAGGATAAGGCAAAACATACAAGATCGATCTACGGATCGTGTGGGCAGCCCACGACACGTGACGATAACCATCACGCTGGATACATCAACTCTGGCCGGGCCGAACACAGTAGACAAAGCTCATATGAGCTACGTCGTGATATAGCCCAATATAGAGGCGCCGTACATCCACTATGCTTCACAGATGAAGTAATGGATCATCAAATCCCTGAGGGTTTCAAACCCGTAAACATCGAATCATATGATGGTACCAAGATCCTGCGGTCTGGATCGAGGACTATCTCCTCCATATCCACATGGCCCGCGGTGATGATCTACATGCCATCAAATACCTCCCACTCAAGCTTAAAGGACTAGCTCGGCATTGGCTCAACAGCTTGCCAGCAGAATCAATTGGTTGTTGGGAGGACCTGGAAGCCGCATTCCTTGATAACTTCCAGGGCACATATGTGCGACCACCGAGGCGCCGATGACCTCAACCACATAATTCAGCAACGGAAGAATCGGCCGGACAATTACGAGGCGGTTCCTAACCAAGAAAAATCAAATTGTCAACTGTCCGGATGCAGAGGCCCTTGCATCCTTCAAACATAACATCCGCGACGAGTGGCTTGCCCGGCACCTAGGATAGGAAAAGCCGAAATCCATGGCAGCCCTCACCACACTCATGACCCGCTTTTGCACGGGAGAGGACAGCTGGCTAGCTCGTAGTAACAACTTGACCAAAAACCCTGGTAGTTCGGATACCAAGGACAGCAATGGCAGGTCGCGTCGCAACAAGAACAAGCGCCGCATCAACGCCGGTAATGATGAAGATATGACAGTCAATGCCAGATTTAGAGGCTCTAAACCCGGTCATCGGAAGAAGTCATTCAAAAGAAATACCCAGGGCCCGTCCAACTTGGACCGAATACTCGATCGCTTGTGCCAGATACATGGCACCCCCGAAAAACCAGCCAATCACACCAATAGGGATTGTTGGGTGTTCAAGCAAGCAGGCAAGTTAAGTGCCGAACTCAATGACAAGGGGCTGCATAGCGATGACGAGGAAGAGCCCCGGCCGCCGAACAATAGAGGACAGAAGGGCTTTCCCACACAAGTGCGGACGGTGAACATGATATACGCAACCCACATACCCAAAAGGGAGCGGAAGCTTGCACTAAGGGACGTATATGCAATGGAGCCAGTCGCCCCAAAGTTCAACCCATGGTCTTCCTGCCCGATCACCTTCGATCGAAGGGACCACCCGACTAGCATTCGTCATGGCGGTTTCGCCGCATTGGTTCTTGACCCAATTATCGACGGATTTCACCTCACCAGAGTCCTGATGGTCGGCGGTAGCAGCCTGAACCTGCTTTACCAGGACACGGTACGCAAAATGGGCATAGACCCCTTAAGGATTAAACCTACAAAGACAACCTTTAAAGGCGTCATACCGGGTGTAGAGGCCAATTGTACAGGCTCAGTTACACTCGAAGTGGTCTTCGGATCCCCGGATAACTTCCAAAGCGAAGAGTTAATCTTCGACATAGTCCCGTTCCGCAGCGGCTATCACGCACTACTCGGACGAACCGCATTTGCAAAGTTCAATGCGGTGCCGCACTACGGATACCTCAAGCTCAAGATGCCAAGCCCTCGAGGAGTAATCGCGGTCAATGGAAACACCGAACGCTCTCTCCGAACGGAGGAGCACACGGCGGCCCTCGCGGCGGAGGTGCAAAGCAGCCTCTCACAGCAATTCTCGAGTCCGGCCACTAAACGTCCGGACACTGTCAAGCGCACCCGGTGTAACCTACAACAAGACCGCTTGGCACAATTCAAGCACGCGTAGCAATCCGGCCCCAACCCCAGCCCTCGCGAAATGGCAAAGCCAGTACTACACGTACATAACTACGCTCTGGAGATACCATGGGCATAAGGGGACGGGCATGACCACGGCATGCCCAGAATGCGGCTCAACCGCACCAGGGGCTCCCGATTGTGTCATTCTTTTTTTTTCTTACTTTTAGGACTCTGTTTTCCAGAAGCCCTGCCCGGCACTTTAATTGCCGAACTCACGATGCAACAGCCAGGGAAGCAGAAAGCTACGTCGAGTGTTCAGGTGGTCTCTATTACGAGCATTATACCTGTTTTACATACCATCCCGCAGCTTACCCCTAGAGGGGGACATGTTAAATAGTCCCATCCCTTGCTTATCGCACTATTTGTATCGTTATGCTTCCATTGCAGTACCTTTTTGAATAAACAATGCATAGCTTTTGCCTATTATTGCACTCCTGTCTTTATCTATATATATGTTCATTTCATGACACGTTGCACCCGTACACTTTGGTACGGCCAATACACCAGGGGCTTAAGTACCCCAAAAGTATGGTGTGATAAGTCCGAACACTTTCACAAGTGCGGCACCCCGAACTTATAGCATTATATGCATCGGCTCCAAATCATGTCTTCGGTCAATAGTTGGGTTTGCCCGGCTCCTATGTTTTGGTACCTTACGTTCCGTTATATCGGCTAAGGTAGCACTAGGAGAACCACTGCGATTGTGCCCCGGTTGAGCTGGGTTGAGCACCTAAGTGGAGAAAGCTAAAACTGACCATCATGATAGGGCAAGAGCCGGTCGCTGTTCGAGAGGTTTTTTCGGGTCCCTAAAGACTTATGCCGCTTAGAGCGAGTGAAGGAGTCCCGGATTAGGGGGTGTCCGGATAGACGAACTATCACTGTTGGCCGGACTCCTGGACTATGAAGATACAAGATTGAAGACTTCGTCCCGTGTCCGGCTGGGACTTTCCTTGGCGTGGAAGGCAAGCTTGGCGATACGGATATGTAGATCTCCTACCATTGTAACCGACTCTGTGTAACCCTATCCTATCCGGTGTCTATATAAACTGGAGGGTTTTAGTCCATAGGACGAACAACAATCATACCATAGGCTAGCTTCTAGGGTTTAGCCTCCTTGATCTCGTGGTAGATCTACTCTTTTACTACCCATATCATCAATATTAATCAAGCAGGAGTAGGGTATTACCTCCATTGAGAGGGCCCGAACCTGGGTAAAAATATCGTGTCCCTTGTCTCCTATTACCATCCGCCTAGACGCACAGTTCGGGACCCCCTACCCGAGATCCGCCGGTTTTGACATCGACATTGGTGCTTTCAGTGAGAGTTCCTCTGTGCCGTCGCCATCAGGTAGGATGACTCATCTCGTCTTTAAATACGATACTATCGCCAAAGGAGCCTTGGCCGCTGGCCAGACTCTTTGGCTAGGTGGTTTTCTTATGACCACCAGTCCGGCCACCGCGCCGATGATGACCTCTCGAGTCATCGAAACCAATCTCCATGTTAATTCGGAACTTGCCAAACAGCTAGATTCGATTGAGCTTTCCTCCGTAAATGAGCACTTGGATCGCATCGCCGCCCTGGGAGTCGCCATAGACTACGACCGGATCGGGCCTAAAACCGACCTGAGAGACATCAACTCTCCCCAGGCTACTCATCACGTTGCTGTGATAGAGGAGCAATGCGGCGATTCTTCTTCTATCTTAAGGACTAGCTACGTCCGGATCCCCGATCCCTCCATGCCGGATTCCTGCGGAGGTACGGATGTCGATCAAGCCCTGAACTTAAAGTCAGGCGGCGGGTCGGACTCATTGGATGACACTCAAAAATCCAAACTTCCGAGTTCGGAAACTCCTCGGCCCCTGTGTCCTAAATTGGACGGGGTTTCGGATCTATTTCCACCCGCCCACCCAAACATTAGCGATCTCTCACGAATTCGGCAAGATCCCGCTGAAACAGTACATCATTACTGGGCCAGATTCCTCTTGGTTCTGAACAGGATAAAGGACTGCCGAGAGGAAGACGCAATCCCAATTGTCTGCAATAATTGCACGGACAAGGGAATCCTAACGCTATAAGTCGTCGCGAAATCACACGCTTTGCTGACTTGGTGACCATAGTAGAAAAGTACTGTGCGTTGGAGAGCGCCTGGAAAACCGAAAGTAAATTTTGGGTTAATCCGGCCCCGAATACATCCCTAGTCCGAAATAAAAGGGTGCATCATTATCAAGCACCTGGGTTAAATACCAAAAAACCAAAACCCCCTAAAGGGTATGGAACCGTACTGGAGGGTTGGCTAAACGGACCCTGCAAAATTCATAGCACAGAGGGCGCCACTCCAACTCATAGCCTTCAAGCGTGTTGGATACTTGGCGAGTGGCCAAAAGTGGCGAGAGCTTCTAGCTTGAGAATCCCAGCCCAGCAACACCCGATGCGGTGTTAACAGTCTTGAGACTTTCGCATCAAATAACATGCAGCGAACACTCCATAACCTTGCGAAGTCTACCAAGTAGCAACAATAAATCCATGGGTGACACGGCTATTACTTTTAATGCCGGTGGCGAACCTAAATTCGAACAGCCCGAGCACCAACCGTATTGGTCCTCGGTCCGATAGTGGGCGGCTTTAGCCTTACTAAGGTACTCATGGATGGCGGCAGCGGACTAAACCTCATCTATGAAACCCTCGAAAAATGGAAATAGACTGGAACCGCATTGAGTGAAGCAGCACAACCTTTAGAGGAATAATCCCTAGCCGGAAGCATGCTGCAGGAAAAATCACCTTGGATGTAGTATTCGCTCGCGGACAATTACAGGTCGAGGAGGTCACATTTCAAGTGGCCCGTTCAACAGCGGATATCATGCTTTATTGGGACGAGAGGCATTCACAATTTTTCAAGCTATACCCCATTACGGGTACATGAAGCTTAAAATGCCCGGACCTAACGGAATCATCTCTCTCGCTAGTGATCCGAACATAGCACTCCATGCGAAAACAAGACAGCCGCACTAGCCCTCGAGGCACTATCCAAAGCCCTAGCGGCCGAGGAACTCACCGCGATCGCTCCACGGTGATCGGGACGATGTGATACTTGATAAAACATCCAAGTCCACCTCTTTTAAACCAGCGGATGAAATAGTCAAATTCCAAGTCCACCCAGCGGACCCGCAAAGCGGCCTCCATTGGGGCACAACTAAACCCTGATGTAGGCGCCACACTACGAGAATTTCTACGAGAAAACTGGGACATCTTTGCTGGCACCCTTGAGACATGCCGGGAATCCCGTCGGCTGGCGAGCACAGCCTAAATATCCTAAAAGATTCAAGCCATCAAACAGGCTCTTTGGCGCTTTTCGAACCCAAGAGACAGGCCATGGGAGAGGAGCTAGCCAAACTTTTGGAAGCCGGATTCATCAGAGTTATAAAACATCCGGACTGGCTAGCAAACCTGGTGATGGTACCAAAGAAGGATTAATCCTGGCGCCTATGTGTTGATTTTAAAGACCTTAATAAGGCTTGCCCAATGGATCCCGTCCCCCTCCCTCGAATTGATCAAATTATTGACGCTACAGCAGGACACGACTCATTGTGCTTCCTCCACGCGTACTCCGGCTACCACCAAATCAAGATGGCGGAGCCAGACCAAGCTGCAACACCATTCATCACTCCATACAGCCCGTTCTGCTTCAACACAATGCCCTTTTGGCTCAAAAACGCCGGCGCAACATATCAGCGCATGATTCAGACATGTCTGGCAAACCAGATCGGCAAAACAGTGGAAGCATATGTAGATGACGTGGTCGTCAAAACCAAGCACGTCGAAACTCTAGTAGACGACTTGAGACTCACATTCGACAATCTTCGAAAATATGACATCCAGATCAATCCGGAAAAATGCGTCTTCGGCGTTCCAGCCGGAAAGCTCCTGGACTTCATTGTGTCCGGTAGAGGAATTGAAGCAAACCCAGCCAAGATCCGAGCTCTGTCACAATTGGATATTCCAAAAGACCTCAAACAAATAGAAAAATTGACAGGATGCGTAGCGGCTCTAAGCCGCTTTATTTCCCGTTTGGGAGAAAAGGCGTTACCCCTTTACCGCCTCCTCCGCCGCACCGAACACTTCGAGTGGACGGATGCCGCCACGGCCGGACTCGAAGAAATAAAGGCCATTTTGGCAACAAATCCGGTCCTGGCCGCGCCCAAAGTGGGCGAACCAATGCTATTATATATCGCTGCAACACATCAAGTTGTCAGCGCGGCGCTCGTTGTCGAACGAGAAACGGACGGACACCGGTTCCCTCTTCAAAAACCGGTTTACTATGTGTACACTGTCCTAACTCCATGCAAGTCCCAGTACCCACACTATCAAAAGATAGCATACGCGGTGTTCATGGCATCCCGGAAGCTGCGACACTACTTTCAAGAGTGTTCGATAACGGTAGCCTCGAAGTAACTCTTGCGACATTATAAATAACGCGACGCGACGGGCGGATTGCTAAATGGGCCATAGAGCTCCTTCCATTCGACATAACCTACAAGCCACGATGAGCTACCAAGTTGTAGGTTTTGCCGACTTCGTGGCGAATGGACGAAGCGAACTCCCTAAAAGTGCGGCGCATACTCAATTGGATCATGCACTTTGGCGGCTCCAAAATGTTGGCGGTCACGGGGGCTCGTGTCGTCTGGCGTCCCCAACCGGGACACAGTCAATCGTCCTTGAGATAATGTATCACGGACTCCAACAACGCGGCGAATCGAGGCCCTTACGCACGGCCTCGGATGGCGATCTCCATGGGCATTAAGCGCCTAGAGGCGCGGGGATTCGAACCTCGCGATATCTCAAATAAGCGGAGACTTTGAGGCAAAAGATCCGAAAATGGCAGCATACCGCAATGCGGTCCTAAAAATGTCAGCCGCAGTTGAAGGGCTCGAATTTCATCATATAGCCGGATAACAACCAGGCAGCGGACATATTAGCGCGCATCGGTGCATAGCGATGCCGTCCCACCCAATATCTTTCTGGAACGGCTGTTCAAGCCATCCGTACTATGGGAAGGGGAGTCCGGCAATAACAATCCGGACCCAACCGCACTGCCTGACGCCGAACACTCTGACACAATCGGAGGCCCTGCCACCGAGATAACACCCTCTGCCCACGAAATAATGGCGGTTATCGCCCGTGGGCGGAACCATTCTAGCCTACCTAACTAGGCAGGAACTCCCGAAGACCAAAATGAGGCTCGCTGCATAATACGGCGATCTAAAGCCTATAAAGTCCATGAGGAGAGCTTTATAAGAAAAGCACTACGGAGTCCTTCAAAGGTGTATCTCCGAAGAGGAAGGCGAAACCTCTGGCTGAAATTCATGCGGACTGGGTGGGCACCACGCCGCAGCGCGTGCCCTTGTAGGCAAGGCCTTCCGTACAGGATTTTATTGGCCGACGGCGGCAGACGCCAAGAGGACTTAGTCCAACGATGCGTCGGTTGCCAGCTTTTTGCTAACCAAAGCCACATGCCACCCACCGCCCTCAAAACTATACCCATCACCTGGCCGTTCGCGGTCTAGGGGCTTGACATGGTTGGACCCCTTAAGGGAGGAACCCACAAGCAAAAATACCTATTGGTCATGGTGGATAAATTCACCAAATGGATAGACGCCAAACCTGTCAAAACGGTCGAATCCGGACCGGTGATAGACTTCATATCAGGGGTAGCGCACCGTTACGGTGTCCCCAACAGTATCATCACTGATAACGGCACCAACTTTATGGCCGATGGGGTCAAATTATGGTGCAAAAACATGGGCATCAAGCTCGATTACGCCTCAGTCTATCACCCTCAAACCAACGGCCAAGTCGAACGAGCAAATGGTCTAATCATGTGCGGCATTAAACCCAGACTAGTGCAGTCCCTCAAGGAATCTAACACGCACTGGGTTGAGGAGCTCGACTCCGTACTCTGGGGGCTGCGGACCACGCCGAATTGTACTACCGGATTCACACCATTCTTCATGGTGTAAGGCGCATAGGCAGTCTTGCTCTGCGACATAATACATGACTCACCTCGCGTGCGCATGTATGAAGAAAGAGAAGCCGAGCTCGATCGGCAGGACAGCTTGGACGCATTGGAGGAGGACCGCGACATGGCAAAAGCTTGTTCCGCATTTTATCAACAGCAGGCTCGAAGAAATCAAAGCAGGGAAGTACGGGCCAAAGCTTATAACGTTGGCGAACTAGTTCTACGCCTGCCGGACAAGAAAAAGGACAAACTCAAACCCAAATGGGAAGGTCCCTTCATCATCGACCAAGTCCTGACCGGCGGAGCATACCGTCTGCGAAACGCATCGGATAACCGACTCGAGCCGAACCTATGGAACGCAGCCCGTCTACAAAGATTCTAGGCCTAAGAGCCGGACTCCAAGTTCGTCTCCTTCCTCCGTCCACATTTTCTATTTTTGCTGTCTTTTATTTCTCTCCTTCCTCCTCCTTCTTCTCGAAGCCTCTAGAGGCTCGTTTGCGCCTTTTTCGCGCATACTTGACGCGCCGTCCGCGCTCATTATACCTGGGGGCTTCTTTAATGAAGCTTATTTATCTGAGCTTCATGCCCAACACATGCGTTAAACTTCCGCATGTACCTTTTATTAACCATTATATGCATCGATATGACTTAAGTTTTGGCCAGGCTGGGTTGCCTGGCTCCTGTGCTTACCCCTACGTTCCCGATTGTTCGGCTAGGTGGTAAAGGAAGCACCTCTGCAATTATTACTGCCGGGTCAGCGGATGTGTACCTCAGGCTGGGTGAAGCGAAAGCTAAGCGTTCTTAAGGGAATTTTCGGTCGGTGAACTGAAAGATGATTTTAACTATTTACCCATCTGCCCCAGATGATTTTCTGCTTTAATAGCAGCTTGGACATACACTTTAGGGCATGCATCCCAGCTTAAAGGAACCCTTACGGAACTATTCTCCCGGAAGATGTTTCTTACTACCCATGTAATATAACATAACTAGTTGGGCACTTATGCGATACAGCAACAATGACCCCTACGCCTTGTCTCCATGCATACCCCGGTTCTTATATAACCACGAAGGTATTCGGACACACTCCGGACTATTGGGTCCTGAGGTCGAAGCGAAAAAGTCCGCTATGACAAACGATCTACAATACGGCTAGAAGACATTTTTTTCATGTCATATTTTTTACATAGTCAACTCGACTCATTGTATTCCTCCTCAATGCCATCTAATAGGCTATCCAATTTACAATCTTGCTGGGAATACTTGGCGGCCAATTCTACTTGGCCGTACACTAACTTACAGGATCTCCATCCCATCAGGCCCCACAGGTCCGACCTCGCCATGTGGTTTGGGTCAGCCTTCGTGTACCGCGTCTTTACCATGGCCCAGGCCGGCAGGCCGATATCTTCCATAGTCGGAAGCGCCACCGTGCTCCTTGAAGCCGCTCTGCCAGCTCCCCAATGCCTTCGGGCAGGGAGATAGATGGCCACAAGGCCTGGCCGATGCCTTTCATCACCTGCCGGACTTGTTCGTGCAGCTGACGCAGTTCGGGAAGAAGATCACCCGAAGAACTGGGCATCTCCTCCTCAGGACGATCTGTGAGAAAACCTACATACATGTTTATGTTAGTCGCCTTCTTCGCCGAACTCTTTTAAAAGTTCGCTCAAGCACTTACTGAAAATGCCGCGATGAAGCCGCCGATTCTCCTTTACGGAGTCAGACAACTGGGCACGAACATCCTTCAGTTCCTCACCCAGCTTGGTGTTGGAGTCTTGGAGGTTATTTTTCTCCTGCCGCACCCTCGTAAGCACGCTCTCGCCAGCCTTTAGCTGGCGCACGAGCTGCTGCTTGTCCGGATCTAGTCCGGCGCCTTCTGCAATATTTTTGTCAGATTTACAAACCCGCCGCACTTCATAAACAATTTATCTTTTAAAGCGTATATTACCAGTGGGGGTCACTGCGGCTCCCCCTGTAGCGGCTAGTGCGGCCTCAAGTTGGGCCTTGCACTCTTCAAGCTCCTGGGATAGTCGGGTATTCTTTAATGTAAGATCCTGCATAACAAATGATCCTTAAATTAGTTATTCTAACTATTTTAAGTCTCGGGGGCTACTGGCCTATATAACTGTCTAATTTCCTTACCCGTATGTCCTTTACATACTGCTCCGTGGCTCTGGCTAGACCATCTTGAGCGGCACGGAGGTGTGCATCTCCCGAATCGAAGGCATTCAAGGCCTCCTAGGAGAAACATGCGTCACGAAGAACTGTCCGGCGGCGCCTGTGATTCAAGGCGCTCTCCACCTCGGAGTTGGTGGCGGAGAACCTGTCGGCATCCTCTGTCGGAGGAACATCCGCCGCACGTCTCGTGCTCGCCTCAGCCTCCGGACCCGGCTTTCAAGCCTGGCCGGTGAAGGTTCGATTTGCAACCTCTCCGGACTCAGTCCGGCGAGCGCTCTTTTTCCTGAAAAGAGCACCAGCGTTAATCGCCTTCCGTGAATCAATCACAGGAGTATGATGACACGCCATACCGTTGCGGCGGAGTTTCGATCCGGACCGCACTTCTTTTTAGCCTGCGGGGCCGCACTACCCTTTGTTGGCCAGCCGCCGCGGGCTCGGCTTCCTGCCTCGAAGGTACCCCCTGCGAAACACCATTGGTATACGGTGATCAAGAAATAAGCATGGATGGGTCATTATCAGAGTATTGGGACCCTGGTCTCAGTTACCTGTGAGGCTGGAAGTATTCGAGTGTAATCGGCCGTAGTGGCAACCAAAGCATTGTCGATGCTAAGTTGGTGGAATACCCCGTCGATCAACTCCACCTTTATATACGGATCCTCTTCGAAGGTCGGATCGAGGGACCGTTCCGGATCCTCGGGTTGTGGGGGCGGGTTGTGTATCTTCTCCACAGCCCGGCGCAGTTCCTGCGTAGAAACCATGAAATGAGATATTTAACCATGGAAACATGGATCGGAGAGGTCACAAATATGTTTGCTTACCCAGCTTCGAGGATTATTCGAAGAAAACTCCTTCAGTGGATTGACGCGGAGGAAATCCTCCTCCTCCCCTTTATACATGGCAGACAAGATCTTCACCAGTTCGGTGACCGATCCCGGCCCTTTGCGGCCATGGCGGGTGGCATCGTCCTCCCCGTTGAAATCCCACATGGGGTGGCCCCTATACTGGAGCGGCTGCACTCCCCTCATAATACAGATTGCCATGACTCCAATCATGGTCAATCCGGCATGAGCCAATAACCTTACTCGGCTCATCAGATAGAGGACATCTCGGTCATTTTCCCTCCGGGGGCTCCGAGGGCGCCAGCTTAGGCGCTTCTTCAGTGGAGCATTGCTGAACTCCGGAAGGCCGATCCGAACAGGATCCGGCAGCGGGACGTCCTCCATATAAAACCATTCCGAAGGCCAGTCTTCGGATGCCTTCTTTGGGGTTCCGGACAGGTATCCGGTCCCGGCGATGCGCCATAGCTCGGCTCCGCCCACTTGATATATTGACCCCTCATGAGAATGTGGTACTAGGCAGAATAATCTCTTCCACAGCGCAAAATGAGCCTCGACGCCCAAGAACAGTTCGCAAAGGGCCACGAAGCCCGGGATGTGCAAGATGGAGGCAGGAGTAAGGTGGTGCAACTGGAGGCCGTAGAACTCCAAGAGCCCCTAGATAAACAGATGGATTGGAAATCTGAGTCCTCTTACTAGATAAGAGATGAAGCATACCCGCTCTCCTTTAGAGGGATCGGGGACACTCTCCGCTTGCTTTCCGCCCTTGTAGGTGGCAAGTCCGGCTCGAACCGGGACCATGAAGGCCAGGGGAAGAAATCTCTTGGCTTGGAGTATGACTAGCTCACTATGAGGGACTGAGCATCTCTCCCAATTTCCAGGTTGAGGGCTTGGAGCACGAGAGGAGGAGCCGCGTCGACTGTCCATGATGGAATGGGCTTTGGTCAGAGGCGCTCTGATGAAAGCTCGCGAAGGGGGTTGGTGTGACTCAGATCTAGATCCTCGCCCCTTTTATAGGCAGCTCATTTGCGTGGCTAGGGGGGTAAGTATAAAAATACCCTGGCTCTTCGCATTCATTCAAACACGTGGAAGATGGCCATTATTGGACGTAGAAGCCAAGGAGCGCAACATTTATCAGAAGCCGGACACTATTCGACAAGTATATGGAATTTGGAGAAGAACCCGCCTCGCAATGCCGAAGACAATCAACGCACCGGACTCATCGTCATTGAAGCCTGGTTCGGGGACTATTGAGGGAGTCCCGGATTAGGGGGTGTCCGGATAGCCGAACTATCACCGTTGGCTAGACTCCTGGACTATGAAGATACTAGATTGAAGACTTCGTCCCGTGTCCGGATGGGACTTTCCTTGGCGTGGAAGGCAAGCTTGGCGATACGGATATGTAGATCTCCTACCATTGTAACCGACTCTGTGTAACCCTAACCTATCTCTATATAAACCGGAGGGTTTTAGTCCATAGGACGAACAACAATCATACCATAGGCTAGCTTCTAGTGTTTAGCCTCCTTGATCTCGTGGTAGATCTACTCTTGTACTACCCATATCATCAATATTAATCAAGCAGGAGTAGGGTATTACCTCCATCGAGAGGGCCCGAACCTGGGTAAAAACATCGTGTCCCTTGTCTCCTGTTACCATCCGCCTAGACGCATAGTTCGGGACCCCCTACCCGAGATCCGCCGGTTTTGACACCGACATTTTCTTCAAGGGCGACTTATAAGGCTAAAACTGACCGTCATGATAGGACGAGAGCCGGTCGCTGTTCGAGAGGTTTTTTCGGGTCCCTAAAGACTTATGTCGCTTAGAGCGAGGAGCCGGCATTGTCCGGCCAAGGCGTGGATAGCGCCCCGAACTCGGTCTTCCGAATACTAGGGGCTTCGCTGAAATTTAAAATTATAGAATTCTATGGCTAAGTGAGAGTGTTCAAGCATTATAAGTCTGGTTGCCTTGTTTGTTCCGTTGAGCGCCTCCCTCGATGGACCCAAGAATGGGAACAAGAGCGCCCAAGTTTATCCCGAACACCCCAGCACTCGTGGCATGGGGGCTGAAGCCAACGACTTGCCATCTCTCAAATTTGATAAACGGCCGCACAGAAGGTAATATTTTAAATTAACAAGCGTTCGTTAGCGCATATGAACAAGTTTTCAGCGTACAGGATAACAAATGCGAGTCTATTCAAAAATTACATCTTTGGAGAACTCATCCGCTATACGGCGGGCACCCTTCAGGAGTCCCTCATAGTACATTTCGGGCGTGCGATGCTCCTTGCCCTTTGGTGGCCCGTCCGTCACAAGCTTCTCCGCATCTAGCTTGCCCGAGTGCACTTTAGCGCGGGCAAGGGCCCGACGGGTACCTTCAATGCAGACGGAGCGCTTGATGACTTCAATCCATGGACAGACGTCCACCAGCTGCCGCACTAGCCCAAAGTAGCTCCCAGGCATGGCTTCTAATGGCCACAGCCGAACTATGAGGCCCCTCATGGCCTGTTCGGCGACCTTGTGGAGCTCGACCAGCTGCTTCAGCTGGTCGCTTAGGGGCACCGGATGTCCGGCCTCAGCATACTGAGACCAGAACACCTTCTCCGTTGAGCTCCCCTCCTTGGCGCGGTAGAATGCGGCAGCATCAGATACACTATGGGGCAGATCTGCGAATGCTCCTGGAGAGCTCCGAATCCGGGTAAGTAATAGGTAATTCACTTTTACATTCTTGCTCTGGATAAAGAATGCCTTACCCGCCACGATCTTCTTTATTGCCTCAATCTCCTGGAGGGCTTTTTGGGCCTCGGCCTTAGTAGCTTTGGCACTCTCAAGAGCCGAAGCAAGCTCGGACTCTCGGGTCTTCGAGTCACGCTCCAAACACTCGTGTTTTTCCACGAGAGCCTGGAGCTCTTGCCGCACCTCCGCTAGCTGTGCCTCCCCCTTCTCTCGCTCGGTGCGCTCCGCAGCCGCTTTGTTTTCGTCCGCGGACACCACCTCCTTCAGGTTCGCCACCTCGGTCGTGGCCCCTGCAGTACCCATGTTATTCCTGTTATTTTTTGCAACCAAATCCTTTCTATAAGGTATTTCCTTCATAAGGTATTACTTACCTTCCTTGTCCTCGAGCTGCTTTTTGGCAAGGCCGAGCTCGCTCTCGGACCGCTCGAGGTTCTGCTTCAATGCATTGACCTTCGTAGTCAGTGCGGCAGAGGTCAGCACCGCAGCCTGCATTCCCATATCGACATACTTATGTTAGACTCCTGCGTATATCTTTTTAGATCCTTAGTCCGGCTTTTCTTTCCGAACACCGAACTAAGCATCAGGGGCTACTGTCTATCGGTAATATTTTTACATATTCTAAACTTACCTCAAAGCTGTTAGAAGGCTGGTATAGCTTCGGTCAGCCCACTCTTGGCGGACTGAACTTTTCGTACCACCACACTCATAACAAGGCGGTGCTCCTCCTCGATGGAGGCGCTGTTAAGCGCCTCCAAGAGCTATCCGGTGCCTCCGGTTGGACGGAGGACACCGGCGTCTTACCCTTCCTACGAAGGGGCCGTTTGCCAGACTTTGGAACCAATGAAGGTTCCGGTATGGAGTCCGGACAAGGGTCGGGCTTAGAGCCCCTGGGGGTCTCGCCCCCCACGCGCCTGGAGTCCGGGAGGTCGCCTTGCGCCGCCTCATGCGCCACCTCCTCTTGACCAGGCCCCCCTTGGGGCCCCACCTTGGCGTCGTCCGCAGCATGAGGTGAGGAGTCGGCCGGAAGTGAAGTACTCTCCACTTCTGACGAACTCAGGGACCCGCTCGACGAAGCGGCGAGCTCGCCCTTGGGCCGGCTGCATGATTGTTCGGCATTAGAGAACACTATGCAATGAAAAAAACCATGGGTATCCGGACACTTACGATCTCGCCAGGGGCTTAGCCCTTGTTGGCCACTCCTCCTCGTCATTGTCGGCGTTGGTGGAGAAGTCCGGAGGAAGGGTCTTTCCCTTCTTGGACCCTCCGGCCTCCCCAGTTGGGGCCGCCTTCCTTTTCCTCTCTTCCCCCGCTGAGGGAGAGGCTTCTTTTTCCTCCTCCTCGTTCTCAGGAGAGGATTCTGCTTCAGAATTTGACAGCACTTGGCGCCGGGAGCTCCTTCGAGTTCCCGTGGCCTCCTTCTTGGCCTTCTTCTCCATCACCACGTGAGGTGCCGGAGCCAGCAGTCCCGTCAATCAGGCGTCCGCTGTGTCTTCTGGCAAAGGAGCCCGACAGTTAATCTGTCCGGACGTCTTCAGCCAGTCCTGTCAAAGGTTAGGGAGTTTTAGATCCCACATAGAGTCAATCTATGAAAAAAGAGTCCCGTAAAGGGTAAAATAACTTACCTCGCTGGCTTGATGCTGCGAGCTGAATCCGCGATCTTCGGTAGCGGATGCGGGGGCTTCGGCGCCCTTGAACAGCACCTTCCAGGCATCTTCGTACGTAGTGTCGAAGAGCCGGCTCAAGGTCTGGTGCTGTGCCAGATCAAACTCCCACAAATTGAAGGCCCGTTGCTGGCACGGGAGAATCCGGCGGATGAGCATAACCTGGACTACGTTGACAAGCTTGAGCTTCTTGTCCACCAGGTTTCGGACACAGGTTTGGAGTCCGGTCAGCTCTTCCGAATCACCCCACGTCAGGCCCGTCTCTTTCCATGATGTGAGCCGTGTGGGGGAGCCAGATCTGAATTCGGGGGCCGCCGCCTATTTGGAGTCGCGCGGCTCGGTGATGTAGAACCACCCCGATTGCCACCCCTTTACTGTCTCCACGAAGGAGCCCTCGAGCCACAGAACATTGGGCATCCTGCCCGCCATGGCGCCTCCGCACTCCACCTGTCGGTCCCCCCACTAAAGGTCTTCAACCATAAACAGAAGTGGGGTTGGATGCAGAGGAAAGCCTCGCACACGACGATAAACGTCGAGATATTGAGGATGAAGTTTGGGGCCAGATCATGGAAATCCAGGCCGTAGTAGAACATGAGCCCCCGGACAAATGGGTGAAGGGGGAAACCTAGTCCACGGAGGAAGTGGGGGAGAAACACCACCCTCTCATGGGGCCTGGGGGTTGGAATGAGCTGCCCCTCATCGAGTAGCCGGTGCGCGATGTTGCTGGACAGGTATCCGGCCTCCCGCAGCTTTGTGATGTGCCCCTCCGTGACGGAGGAGGCCATCCACCTGCCTCCCGCTCCGGACATAGTTGGAGAAGGTTGAGGTGGGATGTGTGGACTTGGGCGCTGGAGCTCGAGTGCGCGGAAATGGATGAGCAAAGGAGGAAGAAGGCGTAGGTGAAAAGGTGGATCATTATCCCCTTATATGGACGGACGAAGCTATGCGTCCCCCACCTGCCTGGTAAAACTCGCTTATCTCCCAAGCGCCGTAATCAATGGCGCGGATGGGTTACCCATGTCCGTATTGATGAAAATCCCGGAATAAGGGGGCACGATCTACGCTTTGATAAGACGTGCCAAGGAAACCGCCTCACTAAATGCGCTAAGGTGGAACATTAAAAAACGATTCATATAAAGGCCTGGCCGTGGTGTGATGTCACGCCGCCGAATACGTCAGCAGATCTGTGCAAAAGTTATTCTCTCTACGGTGGTATGTGGAACTTGTTTTGCAGAGCCGGACACTATCCTGGTGTTCAAAATCTTGTATGAAGTATTCGGAGGAGGAACCCGCCTTGCAATTCCGAAGACAATATGCGCGCCGGACTCGTCGTCATTGAAGCCTGGTTAGAGGGCTACCGAGGAGTCTGGACTAGGGGTGTCCGGATAGCGAACTATCATCTTTGGCCGGCCTCCAAGACTATGAAGATACAAGATTGAAGACTTCGTCCCGTGTCCGGATGGGACTTTCCTTGGCGTGGAAGGCAAGCTTGGCGATGCGGATATGTAGATCTCCTACCATTGTAACCGACTCTGTGTAACCCTAACCCTATCCGGTGTCTATATAAACCGGAGGGTTTTAGTCCGTAGGACGAACAACAATCATACCATAGGCTAGGTTCTAGGGTTTATCCTCTCTGATCTCGTGGTAGATCTACTCTTGTACTACCCATATCATCAATATTAATCAAGCAGGAGTAGGGTATTACCTCCATCGAGAGGGCCCGAACCTGGGTAAAAACATCGTGTCCCTTGTCTCCTGTTACCATCCGCCTAGACGCACAGTTCGGGACCCCCTACCCGAGATCCGCCGGTTTTGACACCGACACTATTCCTAAACCAACTCCGAAGAAGAGGGGTGTCCTATTTCTCAGTCCTGAAAATATGCAAGAGGCAAAGAAATCTATGAAAGAAAAGGGTATTAAAGCTGAAGATGTTAAGAATTTACCTCCTATTGAAGAAATACATGGTCTTAATTCACCACCTATTGAAGAGATATATGATCTTAATACATCACCTATTGAAAAAACTCATGGTCTTGATAACCCGACACAGGTAGTAAAGGTAAATTCTCTCTATAGATACGATAAAGCTAAAATCCCTCCTACTAGCTTGCTAGCCAATGTTTGGATGAGTTTGATAACTTTATGGTTAAGCAAGAAGATTTTAATGCTTATTTTGGTAGACAATTAAAACAAAATGCTTATATGATTGAACACTTGGGTGATTATATGTCTAGAGTTAAGGTGAACTTAAACTCATTAGTAAACATGCTTCTATGGTTACCACTGAAGTAGAACAAGTACTTAAAGCTCAGAATGTTTTGCTCAATGAATTAAATAATAATAATAATGACTATGATGTTAGAGTGGCTACTAGAACTGGTAAAATGAATCAGGAACCTTTGTATCCTGGTAAAATGACTCAGGAACCTTTGTATCCTGAAGGCCATCCTAAGAGAATTGAGGTAGATTTTCAGAGAAATAATATAGATGCACCTAGTCCTTCTAAAAAGAAGAAAAACAAAAATGATAGGACTTTGCATGCTTCTAGCGAACCTATTGCTGAAACACCTGAGAATCCAAATGATATTTCTATTTCTGATGCTGAAACACAATCTGGTAATCAACATGAACCTAGTGATAATGTTAATGATGATGCTCAACCTAGTAATGATAATGATGTAGAAATTGAACCTGTTGTTGATCTTGATAACCCACAATCAAAGAATCAACATTATGATAAGAGAGACTTTGTTGCTAGGAAGCACGGTAAAGAAGAGAACCATGGGCTCAGAAACCCATGCCTTTTCATCCCAAACCATCCAAGAAAAAGGATGATGAGGATTTTGAGCGCTTTGCTGAAATGACTAGACCTATCTTTTTACGTATGCGATTAACTTATATGCTCAAAATGAATCCTTATGCTAAGTATATGAAAGATATAGTTACTAATAAAAGAAAGATACCGGAAGCTGAAATTTCCACCATGCTTGCTAATTACACTTTTAAAGGTGGAATACCTAAGAAACTTGGAGATCCAGGAGTACCTACTATACCATGCTCCATTAAAAGAAACTATGTTAAAACTGCTTTATGTGATCTTGGATCCGGTGTTAGTGTTATGCCTCTCTCTTTATATCGTAGACTTGATTTGAATAAGTTGACACCTACTACCTATCGGTATTTGTGAGGATGTGCATGTTGTGGTTGCAAACGTTACTATTTTAACGGACTTTGTTATTCTTGATATTCCCGAGGACGATAGTATGTCTATTATTCTTGGAAGACCTTTTTTGAATACTGCAGGGGCTTTTATTGATTGCAACAAAGGAAATGTCACTTTTCATGTTAGTGGTAATGAGCATACAGTACACTTTTCGAGGAAACAACCTCAAGTCCACAGTATCAATTCTATTGGAAAAATTTCATCAATTATTTTTGGAAGTTTTGAATTTCCTCTTCCTACTGTCAAAAAAGATATGATATTCTTATTATTGGGGATGTGCATATCCCCGTTGAGGTAACATAGTGTTATTCGAAATTTCTCTGGTTCCATGTTAGTCGGAATGAGTTTGTTAACAATACTTGATCAACCTTGTTACTGGATTCCTTTTGATGAGCATGAGATGGATGAAGTTAGAAAGCACAACCTTCTGTACCCTCTCTCTACTTTCTGTTTAGTTGAAATAAAGTAAAAATAGTTTTTTCTATCTGTTTCCTGGATTATCCGTGCAATATAAAAATACCTCGAAAATAAAAGTTCTCCAAATGCACTGCCAATTTAATATGATTTTTTCTGGAATATTTGAGAGTATCTGGCACTAAGAATACAGCAGGGGGAGCTGACACCTGGCCACGAGGGTCCAGGGCACGCCCACCCCCCTGGGCGCGCCCCCTGCCTCGTGGGTCCATGGTGGCTCCCCTCCACTTATTCCTACACCCACACACTTCTTCTTCCTCCCAAAAAATCAGCATCCAGCTCAAGCACGAGTTCTAGCTCATTTTGCTGTGATTTTTGATCTCCTTGCTCAAAGCACCTCTCACAAAACCGCTTTGGGGGATTGTTCCTTGGTATGTGATTCCTCCATTGGTCCAATTAGTTTTTGTTCTAGTGCTTTATTCATTGCAAATTTGTGCTGCCTAGGTGACCATGTTCTTGATCTTGCATGTCAAATTTATATGGTTCCAAGTAGTTCTAATGCATGATATAGGCTCTAGGCACTTGTAGGAGTAGTTGCTATCAATTTTGTTGAGCTTGGTTCACTTTTATTTTGAAGTTACTAAAAATTTCAGAAATTTTTCAGAGGAAGAAATATGCTTAGGAAAATGTACCAAGGTGGTTCTTCAAGGAAACAAGGAACCAGGCTTGCAATGCGTGATGCTGATGATGAGCCACCAAGGAATGCTCCAGTGCGGCCTTGTGAATGGCCTTCAGAGGACTTCATGGATCGAGCATGAATTAAGGACGAATTTAACATTATTTGCGTAACGCTGATCTTATGAGCTTCGAGGCAGAAAAGTGCCGCCAGTACCACTATCTCACTAGTTCCTTTGTGAGGAGGTTTGATTTTTCATCTTCACGCAATTCTCAGATTGTCCTGTTTGATCTTTATGAAAATTCTTATACTATGGACTTAGAGGATTTTACCACCGCTTGCAAACTTCCACAATGGGGCAGTGCTCGTGAATATCACAAATCTGAATTTAGAGATTTTTCTTGCTAGTATAACTGTGGGGGAATCTAGAGACATAGCACAAGCTACCATAGGGAGCATTCATTTTCCTGCGATACATTATTTTGCTCTCTTCATAGGTAGGTGCATAAATTGTAAGGATGAAGCATGTCACATGTGTGTCCCTAACCTCAGTATTCTTATGAGTGCTGTGTTAGGAGATAAATCTTATAATTTGGGAGCCATTGTTGCACGTAGGTTGCATCATAATAGATTTAATGGAGATTTCTTTGGTGGAATTTATGCAACCCGTATAGCTAATTTTCTTGGTATAACTATACGTGAGGATGACATTGAGTTGCCTCCTGCTCATTTAGATTATGAGGCTATGGTGCGTCATCGTTTTGTTGAGAGGAACGGTCAGTTCCTCCAGCACCGACTAATCTTTGACAGACGACGCACCTATCACGTCGCTCTCCTTGCTTCTACTTTCTTTGACTTTCAGGCAAAGGGGAGATATTACATAACCAGAGAGGAGGAGGAGGAGTATAAGAGGAGGGCTGAGATAGCTCGCCTCCAAGCTGCAGCACACGATGCAATGACTGTTGCATCTCAGTACGACCCCCACTACAACTTTGGATATCCGCCAGGCCATCCATGGCACTAAACCAACTTAGGCCAAAAGCCTAAGCTTGGGGGAGTACGTATTTCCCACCGACATTACATTTATGTTCACACACACTCATTGCTAGATGTCGGTGCTCACACTTTTTCACTGTATTATCCATGCTAGTTTATTTTCCTTTTTGCGCTTTCTTCTAGTGTGTTTTTTAAACCTTAATAAAAATAAAAAAAATTATTAGTAGCTTCTAGCTAGTTTACTTTTCTTGTTGTAGTAGTAATAATTAAAAAGAAACCCCAAAAAGATTTCCTGTTCTTCTTTTACTTGTTGGGAGCTTTCCCGTGTAAATAGTTTTATTTCTTTTCTTTTCTTTGGGGGTCGATAGGAGAAGACCATGATGAAAATGTTGAGGTGGCTCTTATATGCATTATTGTTGATTTAACCAAGAGCCCATATTGCCTTGTCTTCTCCTGTTTATTGAATGCTCGTAGATTCCAGCTTAGCCCAATGCACGTGCACTATTATTATTATTCACATCGTTCGGTCGTGCAAGTGAAAGGCAATTATGACGATATATGATGAATTGATTGAGATGAGAAAAGCTGGTATGAACTCGACCTCTCTTGTTTTTGTAAATATGATTAGTTCATCGTTCCTGATTCAGCCTATTATGAATAAACATGTTTGCAATGACAATTAGAGATTATAGTTGCTTATGCCATGCTTAATTAGCTACGGGTTTATAATGGTTTACCTTGCGTGCCAACATGCTATTAAAATGGTTGTGATGTGGTATGATGAGGTGGTATCCTCCTTTGAATGATTCAAGTGACTTTACTTGGCACATGTTCACGCATGTAGTTGAAACAAATCAACATAGCCTTCACGATATTTATGTTCATGGTGGATTATATCCTACTTGTGCTTTCACTCAATGTTTATTAATTTTAATGCATGTTCATGACAGTTGTCGCTCTCTAGTTGGTCGCTTCCTAGTCTTTTGCTAGCCTTCACTTTTACTAAGCGGGCATACTGCTTGTGCATCCAATCCCTTAAACCCCAAAATTATGCCATATGAGTCCACTATACCTTCCTATATGCAGTATCTACCTGCCGTTCCAAGTAAATTTGTATGTGCCAAACTACAAACCTTCAAACGAAATTGTGTTTTGTATGCTCGAATAGCTCATGTATCAACTAGGGATGTCCATATCTTCCATGCTAGGAGGGTTATTCTCAAGAGGAGTGGACTCCGCTCCTCACTCACGAGAAAATGGCTGGTCACCGGGATGCCGAGTCCCATGCTTTATGCAATCAAATCAAAATAATTGCAAACAAAACTCCCCCGGGGGCTGTTGTTAGTTGGAGGCACTCGTTGTTTCGAGAAAGCCATGGATTGATGCTTGTTGGTGGAGGGGGAGTGTCGGTGTCAAAACCGGCGGATCTCGGGTAGGGGGTCCCGAACTGTGCGTCTTGGCGGATGGTAACAAGAGATAAGGGACACGATGTTTTTACCCAGGTTCGGGCCCTCTCGATGGAGGTAAAACCCTACTCCTGCTTGATTAATATTGATGATATGGGTAGTACAAGAGTAGATCTACGGACTAAAACCCTCCAGTTTATATAGACGGCGCCGCTGACGATGACGCTTAGGCTGCTTCTTGGAGGGGTCGTCCTCCGTTGTTCCATCGCCATTCCCTTCTTTTGGGATGTCCACCATATATATGTCGTATGACGAGGTGGCCTTCCAGTGCCCTGTAGGCGCTGGTTCTTGGTCGTCTCCTGCATCGTCGTCCATAACGTCGATGTCTTCGGAGTCGAAGTCGACCATGTCGGTTAAATCATCGACAGTGGCTACGAAGTGGGTGGTGGGTGGGCTTTGAATTTCTTCGTCGTCCGCATCCCAACCTTGCTGACCATAGTCCGGCCAGGGCTCTCCTGATAAAGAGAGAGACTTTAGTGAATTCAGAATGTCGCCGAAAGGCGAGTTGTCGGTGTCAAAACCGGCGGATCTCGGGTAGGGGGTCCCGAACTGTGCGTCTAGGCGGATGGTTACAGGAGACAAGGGACACGATGTTTTACCCAGGTTCAGGCCCTCTTGATGGAGGTAAAACCCTACGTCCTGCTTGATTAATATTGATGATGTGTGTTACAAGAGTAGATCTAGCACGAGATCAAAGAGGCTAAACCCTAGAAGCTAGCCTATGGTACGATTGTTGTTCGTCCTACGGACTAAAACCCTCCGATTTATATAGACACGGATCGGGTTAGGGTTAAACAGAGTCGGTTACAATGGGAGAAGATCTACATATCCGTATCGCCAAGCTTGCCTTCCACGCCAAGGAAAGTCCCATCCGGACACGAGACGAAGTCTTCAATCTTGTATCTTCATAGTCCAGAGTCCGGCCAAGGTTATAGTCCGCCATCCGGACATCCCCTAATCCAGGACTCCCTCAGTAGCCCCTGAACCAGGCTTCAATGATGACGAGTCCGGCGCGCAGATTGTCTTCGACATTGCAAGGCGGGTTCCTCCTCCGAATACTTCATAGAAGATTTTGAAAACAAGGATGGTGTCCAGCTCTGCAAAATAAGTTCCACATACCACCGTAGAGAGAATAATATTTACACAAATCCAATCTGTTGACGTATCTCGCAGCGTAACATCACACCACGGCCAAGCCTTTATTCGAATCGTTTTTACTGTCCCATCTCAGCGCACTTAGCGAGCCGGTTTCCTTGGCACGTCTTGTTCAAGCAGAGATCATGTCCCCTTATTCCGGGATTCTCATCAATACGGGCGTGGGTAATCCAACCGTGCCATTAATTATGGCGCTTGGGAGATAAGCGAGTTTTACCAGGCTGGTGGGGGCACATAGTTTCCTCCGCCCATATAAGGGGATAGGATCCACCTTTTCCATCTACACCTTCTTCCTCCTTTGCTTATACATTTTCGCGCACTCGAGCTCCAGCGCCCAAGCCCGCACATCCCACCTCAACCTTCTCCAGCCATGTCCGTAGCGGGAGGCAAGGGGATGGTCTCCTCCGTCATGGAGGGACACATCAAAAAGCTGAGGGAGGCCGGATACTTGTCTAACGACATCGCGCACCGGCTCCTAGATAAGGGGCAGCTCATCCCCACCCCTAGGCCCCATGAGAGGGTGGTGTTCCTCACCCATTTCCTCCGCTGACTAGGTTTCCCACTTCACCCATTTGTCCGGGGGCTCATGTTCTACTACGGCCTGGATTTCCACGATCTGGCCCCGAACTTCATCCCCAACATCTCGGCATTTATCGTCGTGTGTGAGGCCTTCCTCCGCATCAAGCCCCACTTTGGCCAATGGCTGAAGTCCTTCAATGTTAAACCGAAGGTAGTGGGCGGCTAGCAAGCGGAGTGCGGTGGCGCCATGGTGGGCAAGATGCCCAATGTTACATGGCTCGAGGGCTCCTTCGTGGAGACTATGAAGGGGTGGCAATTGGGGTGGTTCTACATCACCGAGCCGCGCGACCCTAAATGGGCAGCGGCCCCCGAATTCCGTTATGGCATCCCCACACGGCTCACCTCCTGGAAAGAGAAGGGCCTGTCGTGGGGTAATGCGGAAGAGCGGACCGGACTCCAAACCTGCATCGAAGACCTGGTGGACAAAGAGGTTAAACTCGTCAACATAGTCCAGGTCATGCTCATCCGTCGGATCCTCCCGTATCAACGACGGGCTTTTAACTTGTAGGAGTTCAACCCGGCCCAGCACCAAACTCTGACCAGGCTCTTTGACACAACACACGAGGATGCCTGGAAGGTGCTATTGAAGGGTGCCGAGGTTCCCCCTCCCATCACCGAGGATCGCGGATTCCGCGCGAAGCGCCAAGCGAGCGTAATAAGCCTATTTTACCCTTTACGAGATACTTTTTTTTCATAGTTTAACTCTACGCGGGATCTAAACTCCCGTTCCTTTGACAGGAATGGTAGAAGAAGTCCAGACAGATCGACTGCCTGGCTCCTTTGCCCGAAGACCCAGCGGACGCCCGCTTGACGGGGCTGCTGGTTCTGGAACCTTATGTGGTGCCGGAGAAAAAGGCCAAGACGAAGGCCACGGGAACTCGAAAGAGTTCCCGGCGCCCGGTGGTGCCGGACTCATCGTCCGATGACTCCGAGGCGAACTCCTCCCGCGAAAACGAGGAGGAGGAAGAAGAGGCCTCTCCCCCTCCAGCGGGGGGAAGAACGAAAAGGAAGGCCGCCCCAACTGGGGGGGCCGGAGGGTCCAAAAAGGGAAGAACCCTTCCTCCGAACTACTCCAACAACGCCGACGACGGCGAAGAGGAGTGGCCATCCAGGGCCAAGCCCCTGGCAAAATCGTAAGTATCCGGATACCGGAATAACTCATGACGTTCCTCTGTTGCACAGTATCTTCTGACGCCGAATATAATCATGCAGTCCGCCCAAGGCCGGGCTCGACGCTTTGTCGAGCGGCTCCCTGGGTTCGTCGGATGTGAATAGCACTTCACTTGCGGCCGCCTCCTCCCCTCGCCCAGCGGATGAAGCCGAGGGGGAGTCCCAAAAGGGTCCAAGCCAGGAGGAGGTGGTCCTGGAGGCGCAACAAGGCGACCTCCCGGACTCCAGGCGCGAAGGGGATAAGACCCCCAAGGGCTCTAAGTTCGGCCCCGGGCCGGACTCCGCACCGGAACTTCAGTGGTTCCGGAGTCCGGCAGGCGGCCCCCACGTAAAAAGGGCAAGCTTACGACCCCGGTGACCTCCGTCCAACCGGAGGCACCGGATAATTTGCTGGAGGTGCTTAACGGCGCTTCCATCGATGAGGAGCACCGCACTATTATGAGTGTGGTGATCCAGAAGGTTCAGTCCGCCAAGAGTGGGCTGACTGAAGCCTGTGCCAATCTTCTAACAGGCTTTGAGGTACGTATTTAAGATATGTAAAAATATTACCACACAGACAGTAGCCCGTGATGCTCAGTTTGGTGTTCGGAAAGAAAAGCCAAACTGAGGATCAAAAAGATATACGCAGGAGTCTAACATAAGTATGTCAATATGGGAATGCAGGTTACTTGTTGACCTCGCCACACCGATCATGGAGGTCGATGCATTGAAGCAGAGCCTCGAGCGGTCCGAGAACGAGCTCGGACTTGCCAAGAAGCAGCTCGAGGACAAGGAAGGTAAGTAATACCTTATGTAAGTATATAAAAAAAGATGTGGTTGCAAAAAATGACAGGACCAACGTGAGTATTACAGGGGCCACAACCCAGGTGGCAACCCTGAAGGAAGCATTGTCCAAGGCCGAAGAAAATGCAGCCGTGGAGCGTACCCAGCGAGAAAAGCAGGAGGCGCGGGTGGCGGAGGTGTAGCAAGAGCTCCAGGCTCTCGTGGAAAAACACGAGAGTTTGGAGCTTGACTCAAAGACTCGAGAGTCCGAGCTCACCTCGGCGCTTGAGAGCACCAAATCTGCCAAGGCCGAAGCCCAAAGAGCCCTCCAGGAAATTAAGGCGATGAAGAAGATAGCGGCGGGTAAGGCATTCTTTGTGCAAAGCAAGCACGTAAAAGTGAATTACTTGTTACTTACCCGAGTCCGGAGCTCTTCAGGAGCATTTGCAGATCTTCCCCGCAGTGTTTCCGAAGCTGCCGCATTCTACCGAGCCGAGGAGGGGAGCTCGACGGAGAAGGTGTTCTGGTCTCAGTATGCTGAGGTCGGACACCGGTGCCCTTTAGCGACCAGCTGAAGCAGCTGGTCGAGCTCCATAAGGTGGCTGAACAGGCCATGAAGGGTCTCATAGTCCGGCAGTGGCCTGGGAAAGCCATGCCTGGGAGCTACTTCGGGCTGGTGAGGCGGCTGGTGGATGCCTGTCCATGGATTGAAGTCATCAAGCGCTCCGTATGCATTGAAGGTGCCCGTAGGGCTCATGCCCGTGCTAAAGTGCACTGGGGAAAGATGGACGCTAAGAAGCTTGTGACGGACGGACCACCGCCAGGCAAGGAGCATCGCAAGCCCAAGATGTATTACGAGGGCGTCC
The DNA here is from genome assembly GCA_021605205.1 of Aegilops longissima. Taxonomy (NCBI): domain Eukaryota; kingdom Viridiplantae; phylum Streptophyta; class Magnoliopsida; order Poales; family Poaceae; genus Aegilops; species Aegilops longissima. The sequence continues at coordinate 733,492,645 of CM038682.1, read as the reverse complement.
TGAAGGGTGCCCGCCTTATAGCGGATGAATGCTCCAAAGATGTAATTTTTGAGTAAACTCGCATTTTGATCCTGTACGCTGAAAACTTGTTCATATGCGCTAAGCAACGCTTTTGAATTTAAAATATTACCTTTTGTGCGGCCGTTTATTAAATTTGGGAGATGGCGAGTCCTCGGCTTCTGCCCCCATGCCACGAGTGCTGGGGTGTTTAGGATAAACTGGAGCGCTCTTTTTCTCATTCTTGGGTCCTTCGAGGGAGGCGCTCAACACAACGAACAAGGCAACCGGACTATAATGCTTGAACACTCTCACTTAGCCATAGAATTCTATAATTTTAAATCTCGGCGAAGCCCCTAGTATTCGGAAGACCGAGTTCGGGGCGCTATCCATGCCTAGGCCGGACAAAGCCGACTCCTCGCTCTAAGAGGCATAAGTCTTTAGGGACTCGAAAACCTCTCGAACAGCGACCAGCTCTCGCCCTATCATGACGGTCAGTTTTAGCTTTCTCCACTTAGGTGCTTAGCCCAGCTCAACCGGGGCACAATCGCAGTGGTTCTCCCAGCGCTACCTTAGCTGATATAACGGAATGTAAGGTACCAAAACATGGGAGCCGGGCAAACCCAACTATTGACCAAAGACATGATTCGGAGCCGATGCATATAATGCTATAAGTTCGGGGTGCCGCACTCATGAGAGTGTTCGGACTTCTCACACCATATTCTGGGGTACATAAGCCCCTAGTGTATTGGCCGTACCAAAGTGTATGGTTGCATAATGTCATAACTGAATATATTTTTATAAAAAAGGAATGCAATAATAGACAAAAGCTCTGCATTGTTTATTCAGAAAATCTGCGGAAAAAGCAGAACGATACAAATAGTGCGATAAGCAAAAGATGGGACTTTTTGACATGTCCCCCTCCAGGGGCGAGCTGCGGGATGATATGTGAAACAAGTATACTGCTCGTTATAGAGACAACCTGGACACTCGACGTAGCTTTTCTGCTTCCCTGGCTGTTGCATCGTGTGTTCGGCGATTCTACTACCGGACAGGCCTTCCGAAGAGCGGAGTCCTGAAAGTAAGAAAAAAAAAGAATGACGATATCGGGAGCCCCTACTGCGGTTGAGCCGCATTTTGGGCTTGCCGTGGTCGTGCCCCTCCCCCTATGCCCATGGTATTTCCAGAGCGTAATTATGTACGCGTAGTACTGGTTTCGCAATTTCGCGAGGGCTGGGGTAGGGGCCGCATTGCTACACGTGCTCGGAACGTGCCAGGCGGTCTTGTTGTAGGTTACTCCGGGCGCGCTTGACGGTGTCCAGTTGTTTAATATCCGGACTCGAGAATTGCCTTGAGAGGCTGCTTTGTACTTCCGCCATGAGTGCCGCCGTATGCTTCTCCGTTCGGAGAGAGCGTTCGGTGTTTCCATTGACCGTAATGACTCCTCGAGCGCCTGGCATCTTGAGCTTGAGGTATGCGTAGTGCGGCACCGCATTGAACTTTGCAAATGCGGCTCGTCCGAGCAGTGCGTGATAGCCACTGCGGAACGGGACTATGTCGAAGATTAACTCCTCGCTTCGGAAATTATCCGGGGATCCGAAGACCACTTCAAGTGTAACTGAGCCTGTACAGTTGGCTTCTACACCTGGTATGACGCCTTTAAAGGTCGTCTTTGTGGGTTTGATCCTTGAGGGATCTATGCCCATTTTTCGCACTGTATCCTAATAAAGCAGGTTCAGGCTGAAGGAAATATGCCCTAGAGGCAATAATAAAAGTTATTATTTATTTCCTTATATCATGATAAATGTTTATTATTCATGCTAGAATTGTATTAACCGGAAACATAATACATGTGTGAATATATAGACAAACAGTATGTCACTAGTATGCCTCTATTTGACTAGCTTGTTAATCAAAGATGGTTATGTTTCCTAACCATGAACAAGGAGTTGTTATTTGATTAACAAGGTCACATCATTAGTTGAATGATCTGATTGACATGACCCATTCCGTTAGCTTAACACTTGATCGCTTAGTATGTTAATGCTTTCTTCATGACCCATACATGTTCCTATAACTATGAGATTATGCAACTCCTGTTTACGGAGGAACACTTTGGTACTACCAAACGCCACAACGAATCGGGTGATTATAAAGGAGTACTACAGGTGTCTCCAAAGGTACTTGTTGGGTTGGCGATTTCGAGATTAGGTTTTGTCACTCCGATTGTCGGAGAGGTATCTCTAGGCCTTCTCGGTAATACACATCACTTAAGCCTTGCAAGCATTACAACTAATGAGTTAGTTGTGAGATGATGTATTACGGAACGAGTAAAGAGACTTACCGTAACGAGATTGAACTAGGTATTGATACCGACGATCGAATCTCGGGTAAGTAACATACCGATGACAAAGGAACAACGATGTCGTTATGCGGTTTGACCGATAAAGATCTTCAGAGAATATGTAGGAACCAATATGGGCATCCAGGTTCCGCTATTGGTTATTGACCGAGAATGGTTCTAGGTCATGTCTACATAGTTCTCGAACCCGTAGGGTCCGCACGCTTAACGCTTCGATGACAGTTCATTATGAGTTTATAAGTATTGATGCACCAAGTTTGTTCGAGTCCCGGATGTGATCACGGACATGACGAGGAGTCTCAAATGGTCGAGACATAAAGATTGATATATTGAAGCCTATGTTTGACTTGGAAGGGTTCCGAGTGAAAACAGGAAGTTATGGAACACCGGGGTTACGGAACCCCGGGGTATATGGGCCTTCATGGGCCACAAGGGAGAAGAGGAAGGGCCGGCCAGGTGGGCTGCGCGCCCTCCCCTCTAGTCCGAATAGGACAAGGAGAGGGGGCGCGCCTTCCTCTTCCCTCCCCAATCCTACTCCAACTAGGACAGGGGGGAGTCCTACTCCGTGGGAGTAGGACTCCTCCAGCGCGCCCCTAGGCTGGCCACACCCCCTTGGCTCCTTTATATACGGGGCAGGGGCACCCCATGACACAAGTTGATCTACGGATCTTTCCTTAGCCGTGTGCGGTGCCCCTTCCACCATATTCCACTTCGGTCATATCGTCAGAGCTTAGGCGAAGCCCTGCGCCGGAGAAGTCATATCGTCATGAGCTTAGGCGAAGCCCGCGCCGGTGGAGCATCAACATCGCCACCACGCCGTCAGGTCGACGGAACTCATCCCCGACACTTTGCTGGATCGAGTCCGGGATCGCCATCGAGCTGAACGCGTGCGTAACTCGGAGGTGCCGTGACGCTCGGTGCTTGGATCGGTCGGATCGTGAAGACGCACGACTACATCAACCGCGTTGTTATAACGCTCGCCCGGTCTCACGAGGGTACGTGGACGGACACTCTCCTCTCTCGCTATGCCATCACCATGGTCTTGCGTGATCGTAGGAAATTTTTGAAATTACTACGCTCCCCAACAGTGGCATCGAGCCTGGTTTTATGCGTTGATGTCATGTGCACGAGTAGAACACAAGTGAGTTGTGGACGATACAAGTCATACCGCCTACCAGCATGTCATACTTTGGTTCAGCGGTATTGTGAGATGAAGCGGCCCGACCGACATTACGCAGACGCTTACGCGAGACTGGTTTCACCGCCCGAGCACTCGTTGCTTAAAGGTGACCGGCGGGTGTCTGCTCTCTCACTTTAGTTGAATCGAGTGTGGTTACGCCCGGTCCTTGAGAAGGTTAAACGGAGTCTATTTGACGAAGTATCGCTGTGGTTTTGATGCGAGGTAAGAACGGTTCTTGCTCAGCCCGTAGCAGCCACGTAAAACTTGCAACAACAAAGTAGAGGACGCCTAACTTGTTTTTGCAGGCATGTTGTGATGTGATATGGTCAAGACGTGATGCTATATTTTATTGTATGAGATGATCATGTTTTGTAACCGAGTTATCGGCAATCGGCAGGAGCCATATGGTTGTCGCTTATTGTATGAAATGCAACGCCATGTAATTGCTTTACTTTATCACTAAGGAGTAGCGATAGTCGAGAAGCAATAGTTGGCTAGACGACAACGATGCTACGATGGAGATCAAGGTGTCGCTACCGGTGACGATGGTGATCATGACGGTGCTTCAGCGATGGAGATCACAAGCACAAGATGATGATGACCATATCATATCACTTATATTGATTGCATGTGATGTTTATCCTTTATGCATCTTATCTTGCTTTGATTGACGGTAGCATTATAAGATGATCTCTCACTAAAATTATCAAGAAGTGTTCTCCCGAGTATGCACCGCTATGCGAAAGTTCTTCGTGCTGAGACACCACGTGATGATCGGTGTGATAGGCTCTACGCTCAAATACAACGGTAAAAAACAGTTGCACACGCGAATACTCAAAGTTAAACTTGACGAGCCTAGCATATAACAGATATGGCCTCGAACACGGAGACCGAAGGTCGAGCGTGAATCATATAGTAGATATGATCAACATAGTGATGTTCACCATTGAAACTACTCCATCTCACGTGATGATCGGACATGGTTTAGTTGATTTGGATCACGTAATCACTTAGATGACTAGAGAGATGTCTGCCTAAGTGGGAGGTTTTTAATATGATTAATTAAACTTAAATTTATCATGAACTTAGTACCGATAGTATTTTGCTTGTCTATGTTTATTGTAGATAGATGGCTCGCTGTTGTTCCGTTGAATTTTAATGCGCTCCTTGAGAAAGCAAAGTTGAAAGATGATGGTAGCAATTACACGGACTGGGTCCGAATTTGAGGATTATCCTCATTGCTGCACGTAAAAATTACGCCTGGAAGCACCGCTGGGTGACAGCTCTGCTGCAGATGCCGAGCCGTGGTTATGAACGTCCGCAAAGCAAAGCTGATGACTACTCAATAGTTCAGTGTGCCATGCTTTACGGCTTAGAACCGGTCTTCAACGACGTTTTGAACGTCATGGAGCATATGAGATGTTCCAGAGTTGAAGTTAATATTTCAAGCAAATGCCCGGATTGAGAGATATGAAGTCTCCAATAAGTTCTATAGCTGCAAGATGGAGGAGAATAGTTCTCAAGGAGCACATACTCAAAATGTCCGGGTATAACAATCACTTAATTCAGCTGGGAGTTAATCTTCCGGATGATAGTGTCATTGATGAATTCTCCAATCATCGCCACCAAGCTACAAGAGCTTCGTGATGAACTATAATATGCAAGGGATGACTAAGACAATTCCTGAGCTCTTCGCGATGCTAAAAGTCAGCGGAGGTAGAAATCAAGAAAGAGCATCAAGTGTTGATGGTCAACAAGACCACTAGTTTCAAGAAAAGGGCAAAGGGAAGAAGAAGGAAACTTCAAAAGAACAGCAAGAAAGTTGCTGATCAGAGAAGAAACCCAAGTCTGGACCTAAGCCTGAAATCGAGTGTTTTACCGCAAGCAAACCGACACCGAAGCGGAACTGCCCCAAGTATTTGGCGGATAAGAAGGATGGCAAGGTGATCAAAGGTATATGTGATATACATGTTATTGATGTGTACCTTACTAATACTCGCAGAGTACCTGGTATTTGATACGGTTCTGCTAATATTTGCAACTCAAACAGAACTACGGATTGCGAAGATTGGCTAAGGACGAGGTGACGATGCGCTGTTGAAATGGTTCCAAAGTCGATGTGATCGCGGTCGGCACGCTACCTCTACATCTACCTTCGGATTAGTTTTAGACCTAAATAATTGTTATTTGGTGCCGCGCTGAGCATGAACATTATATCTGGATCTTGTTTAATGCGTAGACGGTTATTCATTTAAATCAGAGAATAATGGTTGTTCTATTTATATGAGTAATATCTTTATGGTCATGCACCCTTGAAGAATGGTCTATTCTTGTTGAATCTCGACGAGAGTGATACACATATTCATAATGTTGAAGCCAAAAGATGCAGAGTTGATAATGATAGTGCAACTTATTTGTGGCACCGCCGCTTAGGTCATATCGTGTAAAACGCATGAAGAAACTCCATACCGATGGGCTTCGAATCACTTGATTATGAATCACTTGGTACTTATGTAACCGTGCCTCATGGGCAAGATGACCAAAACGCCGCTTCTCCGGAACTATGGAGCGAGCAACTGATTTGTTGGAAATCATACATACCGATGTTTGTGGTCCAATGAATGTTGAGGCACGCAATGGTATCGTTATTTTCTCACCTTCACAGATGATTTGAGCAGATATGGGTATATCTACTTAATGAAACACAAATCTGAAACATTTGAAAAGTTCAAAGAATTTCAGAGTGAAGTGGAAAATCATCGTAACAAGAAAATAAAGTTTCTACGATCTGATCGTGGAGGAGAATATTTGAGTTACGAGTTTGGTTTACATTTGAAACAATGTGGAATAGTTTCAAGAACTCACGCCACCCGAACACCACAGAGAAATGGTGTGTCCGAACGTCAGAATCGCATTTTACTAGATATGGTGCGATCTATGATGTCTATTTCGATTTACCGCTATCGCTTTGGGGTTATGCTTTAGAGACGGCCGCATTCACGCTGAATAGGACACCGTCAAAATCCGCTGAGACGACGCCTTATGAACTGTGGTTTGGCAAGAAACCAAAGTTGTCGTTTCTTAAAGTTTGGGGCTGCGATGCTTATGTAAAGAAACTTCAACCAGATAAGCTCGAACCCAAATCGGAAAATGTGTCTTCATAGGATACCCAAAGGAGACTGTTGGGTACACCTTCTATCACAGATCCAAGGCAAGATTTTCGCTGTTAATTCGGATCCTTTCTAGAGAAGGAGTTTCTCTCAAAGAAGTGAGTGGGAGGAAAGTAGAACTTGATGAGATAATCAGATCTGCTCCCTTATTGAAAGTAGTTCATCACAAGAAATGGTTCTGTGACAACTACACCAATTAGTGAAGAAACTAATGATGATGATCATGAAGCTTCAGATCAAGTTACTACTGAACCTCGAGGTCAACCAGAGTAAAATACGCACTGAGTGGTACGGTAATCCTATTCTCGAAGTCATGTTACTTGACCATGGCGAACCTACAAACTATGAAGAAGCGATGGTGAGCCCAGATTCGCAAAATGGCTGGAAGCCATGAAATCTGAGATGGGATCCATGTATGAGAACAAAGTATGGATTTTGGTTGACTTGCCCGATGATCGGCAAGCCATTGAAAATAAATGGATCTTTAAGAAGAAGACTGACGCCGATGGTAATGTAACTGTCTACAAAGCTCGACTTGTTGCGTAAAGGTTTTCGACAAGTTCAAGGGGTTGACTACGATGAGACTTTTCACCAGAAGCGATGCTTAAGTCTGTCCGAATCATGTTAGCAATTGCCGATTTTATGATTATGAAATTTGGCAAATGGATGTAAAACTGCATTCTTGAATGGATTTCTAGAAGAAGAGTTGTATATGATGCAACCAGAAGGTTTTGTCGATCCAAAGGGTGCTAACAAAGTGTGCAAGCTCCAACGATCAATTTATGGTCCGTGCAAGCCTCTCGGAGTTGAATAAACGCTTGATAGTGTGATCAAAGCATATGGGTTTGTATGCACTTTTGGAGAAGCTCAGATTTACAAGAAAGTGAGTGGGAGCTCAGAGCATTTCTAATATTATATGTGGACGACATATTATTGATTGGAAATGATATAGAATTTCTGGATAGCATAAAAGGATACTTGAATAAAAGTTTTTCAATGAAAGACCTCGTGAAGCTGCTTATATATTGGGCATCAAGATCTATAGAGATAGATCAAGACGCTTAATTGACTTTCACAAAGCACATACCTTGATAAAGTTTTGAAAAAGTTCAAAATGGATCAGGCAAAGAAAGGTTTTTACCTGTGTTATAAGGTGTAAGATTGAGTCGACTCAATGCCCCACCACAGCAGAAGATAGAGAGAAATGAAAGATGTTCCTATGCTTCAGCCATAGGCTCTATCATGTATGCAATGCTGTGTACCGACCGACGATGCTTAGCTGTAAGCTTGGCAGGAAGGTACCAAAGTAATCCAGAGTGGATCATCGACAGCGGTCAAGAACATCCTGAAATACCGAAAAGGACTAAGGATATGTTTCTCATATATGGAGGTGACAAAGAGCTAGTCGTAAATGGTTACGCCGATGTAAGTTTTGACACCGATCCGGACGATTCTAAATCGCAAACCGGATACGTGTTTTTATTAAACGGTGGAGCTGTCGGTTGGTGCAGTTCTAAACAAAGCGCCGTATGGATCTACATGTGAAGCGGAGTACATAGCTGCTTCGAAGCAGCAAATGAAGGAGTCTGGATGAAAGAGTTCATTTCCGATCTAGGTGTCATACCTAGTGCATCGGGACCGATGAAGATCTTCTCGTGACAATATCGTGCAATTGCCTTGGCAAAGGAATCCAGATTTCACAAGAGGACCAAGCATATCAAGAGACGCCTAATTCCATTCGGGACCAAGTCCAAGTGGGAGACATAGAGATTTGCAAAATACATACGGATCTGAATGTTGCAGACCCGCTGACTAAGCCTCTTCCACGAGCAAAACATGATCAGCACCAAGACTCCATGGGTGTTAGGATCATTACTTTGTAATCTAGATTATTGACTCTAGTGCAAGTGGGAGATCAAGGAAATATGCCCTAGAGGCAATAATAAAGTTATTATTTATTTCCTTATATCATGATAAATGTTTATTATTCATGCTAGAATTGTATTAACCGGAAACATAATACATGTGTGAATATATAGACAAACAAGATGTCACTAGTATGCCTCTATTTGACTAGCTTGTTAATCAAAGATGGTTATGTTTCCTAACCATGAACAAGGAGTTGTTATTTGATTAACAAGGTCACATCATTAGTTGAATGATCTGATTGACATGACCCATTCCGTTAGCTTAACACTTGATCGCTTAGTATGTTAATGCTTTCTTCATGACCCATACATGTTCCTATAACTATGAGATTATGCAACTCCTGCCACCGGAGGAACACTTTGGTACTACCAAACGTCACAACGTAATCGGGTGATTATAAAGGAGTACTACAGGTGTCTCCAAAGGTACTTGTTGGGTTGGCGATTTCGAGATTAGGTTTTGTCACTCCGATTGCTCGGAGAGGTATCTCTAGGCCTTCTCGGTAATACACATCACTTAAGCCTTGTAAGCATTACAACTAATGAGTTAGTTGTGAGATGATGTATTACGGAACGAGTAAAGAGATTTACCTGTAACGAGATTGAACTAGGTATTGATACCGACGATCGAATCTCGGGTAAGTAACATACCGATGACAAAGGGAACAACGATGTCGTTATGCGGTTTGACCGATAAAGATCTTTGAGAATATGTAGGAACCAATATGGGCATCCAGGTTCCGCTATTGGTTATTGACCGAGAATGGTTCTAGGTCATGTCTACATAGTTCTCGAACCCGTAGGGTCCGCACGCTTAACGCTTCGATGACAGCTCATTATGAGTTTATAAGTATTGATGCACCAAGTTTGTTCGAGTCCCGGATGTGATCACGGACATGACGAGGAGTCTCAAATGGTCGAGACATAAAGATTGATATATTGAAGCCTATGTTTGACTTCGGAAGGGTTCCGAGTGAAAACAGGAAGTTACTCGAACACCGGGGTTACTGAACCCCTGGGGGTATATGGGCCTTCATGGGCCACAAGGAGAAGAGGAAGGGCGGCCGGGTGGGCTGCGCGCCTCTCCCTCTAGTCCGAATAGGACAGGAGGGGGGGGCGCTTCCCTCTTCCCTCCCCAATCCTACTCCAACTAGGACAGGGGGGAGTCCTACTCCCGTGGGAGTAGGACTCCTCCAGCGCGCCCCCTAGGCTGGCCGCACCCCCCTTGGCTCCTTTATATACGGGGCAGGGGCACCCCATGACACAAGTTGATCTACGGATCTTTCCTTAGCTGCAGCGGTGCCCCTTCCACCATATTCCACTTCGTCATATCGTCAGAGAGCTTAGGCGAAGCCCTGCGCCGGAGAAGTCATATCGTCATGAGCTTAGGCGAAGCCCTGCGCCGGTGGAGCATCAACATCGCCACCACGCCGTCAGGTTGACGGAACTCATCCCGACACTTTGCTGGATCGAGTCCGGGATCGCCATCGAGCTGAACGTGTGCGTAACTCGGAGGTGCCGACGCTCGGTGCTTGGATCGGTCGGATCGTGAAGACGCACGACTACATCAACCGCGTTGTTATAACGCCCGCTTCGGTTCACGAGGGTACGTGGACGGACACTCTCCCTCGCTGCTATGCCATCACCATGGTCTTGCGTGATCGTAGGAAATTTTTGAAATTACTACGCTCCCCAACACAGTGCTGCCGCCGCCCATCAGGACTCTAGTGAGGTGAACCGCCATTGATTGGGTCTAGAACCACGTGCGGAGAATCCGCCATGGCGGATGCTAGTGGGGTGGTCCTTCGAGCAAAAGTGATCGGGCAAGAGGACCACGGGTTGAACTTTTGGGGCGACCTGGCTCCATCGCATATACGCCCCTCGAAAAGGCGCTTCCGCCCCTTTTGGGTATGTGGGTTGCGTATATCATGTTCACCATCCGCACTTGTGGGGGGAAACCCTTATGTCCCCTATTGTTCGGCGGCTGGGGCTCCTCCTCGCCATCTCTATGCAGCCCCTTGTCATTTTTTTTCGGTGTTTAACTTGCTCGCTCTCGCTTGAACACCCAATAATCCCTGCTGGTATGGTTATTGGTTTTTGGGGTGCCGTATATCGCACGAGTGATCGAGTATTCGGTCCAAATTGGACGGCCCGAGTATTTCTTTTGAATGGCTTTTTCCGCTGACCGGTTTAGAGCCTCCGAATCCGCATTGACTCGTCAGATCCTTAGCATTATCGCCGTTAATGCGGTGCTTGTGCTTGTTGCGACGTGACCTGCCATTGTTGTCCTTGGTATCCGAATTACCAGGACTCTTGGTCATGTTATTACTACGAGCTAGCCAGCTGTCTTCTCCCGCGCAAAAGCGTGTCATGAGTGTTGTGAGGGCTGCCATGGATTTCGGATTTTCCTGTCCTAGGTGCCGGGCAAGCCATTCATCACGGATGTTATGTTTGAAGGCTGCAAGGGCCTCTGCGTCCGGACAGTCGACTATTTGATTTTTCTTGGTTAGTAACTGTGTCCAGAATTGTCTGGCCCATTCCTCTGGCTGCTGAATTATGTGGCTTAGGTCATCGACGTCTGGTGGTCGCACATAAGTGCCCTGGAAATTGTCAAGGAATGCGGCTTGTGTCCTCCCAACAGCCAATTGACTCACCTGGCAAGCTGTTAAGCCAATGCCGAGCTGGTCCTTAAGCTTTAGTGGAGGTATTTGATGGCGTAGATCATCACCATGGGCCATGTGGATACCGCAGGGTCTGTTGTGCCATCGTGATGATTCGATGTTTACGGGTTTAAACCCTCGGGATTTGATGATCCATTACTTCATCCGTGAAGCATAGTGGGTGTGCGCGCCCAGATCGGGCTATATCACGACGTAGCTCAAATGAGCTTTGTCTATTGTGTTCGGCCCGGCCGGAATTGCCATATCCGGCATGACGGTTATCGTCACGTGTCGTGGGGCGCCCACGCGATCCGTAGATCGATTTTGTTTGCATTTCCTTGTCCTCCAATATATTTCGCAGGTCTGGCGCATTTCCCCGCGCCTTGGTATTCTTTGAGCGGCGCCGGGGTGCGGCTTGAGTGGAGGGCCGAGAGGCCTCTATGTCGCGGCCGCGAGGTGGCCGGTCGGCCACATCATGCACTGGTCATGTAGGTCTAGGTGCTTCCTCCTCTAATTGGGGTAGCAGCCTGCGTTTTGGGTAGCTCTTGGAGGGGCGTTCGAGTTCGTACTCTTCGGCCGCAAGGACTTCAGTCCATCTGTCGGCTAGCAAGTCTTGGTCAGCTCTAAGCTGTTGCTGTTTTGTCTTGAGGCTGCTCGCCATGGCCATAATCCTATGTTTGAAACGCTCTTTTTCGACGGGATCCTCGGGCGGGACAAATTCGTCGTCGTCGAGGCTTGCCTCGTCTTCGGAGGGAGGCATGTAATTATCGTCCTCTACCTCTCTGTCTGCTGCTCTCTCATGGGGGCTGGCTTCTCCATCCTCCTGTGCTGAATTCTGCTGGAGGGGGTTGTCCTCGACACTGTCCGGGGTGTTATTATCTCCCGTGCCGGAATCGCTGTTTTTGGTTTGGCAGGATTTAGAGCGGCGCCGCTGACGCCGGCGCTTAGGCTGCTTCTTGGAGGGGTCATCCTCCGTTGTTCCATCGCCATTCCCTTCTTTTGGGATGTCCACCATATATATGTCGATGACGAGGTGGCCTTCCAAAGGCCCTCAGAGGGCGCTGGTTCTTGGTCGCTCTCTGCATCGCCGCCCATAACGCCGATGTCTTCGAGTCGAAGTTTCCACCATGTCGGTTAAATCATCGACAAGGGCTACGAAGCAGGTGGTGGGTGGGCTTTGAATTCTTCGTCGTCCGCGATCCCAACCTTGCTGACCTATAGTCCGCCAGGGCTCTCCCGATAAAGAGAGAGACTTTAGTGAATTCGAATGTCGCCGAAAGGCGAAGTTGTCGTGTCAAACCGGCGGATCTCGGTAGGGGGTCCCGAACTGTGCGCCTAGGCGGATGGTAACAGGAGACAAGGGACACGATGTTTACCCAGGTTCAGGCCCTCTTGATGGAGGTAAAACCCTACGCCCCGCTTGATTAATATTGATGATGTGTGTTACAAGAGTAGATCTAGCACGAGATCAAAGAGGCTAAACCCTAGAAGCTAGCCTATGGTATGATTGTTGTTCGCCCCACGGACTAAAACCCTCCGATTTATATAGACACGGATCGGGTTAGGGTTACACAGAGTCGCCATAATGGTAGGAGATCTACATATCCAGACGCCAAGCTTGCCTTCCACGCCAAGGAAAGTCCCATCCGCACACGGACGTAAGTCTTCAATCTTGTATCTTCATAGTCCGTGAGTCCGACCAAAGGTTATAGTCCGCAATCCCGACACCCCTAATCCACGACTCCCTCAAAGAGCTCCCTAACCAGGCTTCAATGACGATGAGTCCGGCGCTGCATGTTGTCTTCGGCATTGCAAGGCGGGTTCTTCCTCCAATAATTTATAGAAGATTGTGAACACCAGGATAGTGTCCGCTCGCAAAAAATAAATTCCACATACCACCGTCGAGAGAGAATAATATTACACAAGATCAATCACGACGATTTTGTGGCGTGACGTCGCACCACTACCAAGTCTTTACTCAAATTGTTTTTATTGTTCCACCTCAGCGCCTTTAGCGAAGCGGTTTCCTTGGCACGTCTTGTCGAAGCAGAGATCGTGTTCCCCTTATTCCGGGATTCCCATCAATACGGTTGTGGGTAACCCAACCGCCCATATAAGGGGATAAGGATCCACCCTTTCACCTGCGCCTTCTTCCTCCTTTGCTCATCCATTCCCATGCACTCGTGCTCCAGCGCCCAAGTCCGCACTTTCCTCCTCAACCTTCTCCAACCATGTCAGGAGCAGGAGGTAGATGGATGGCCTCCTTCGTCACAGAGGGGCACATCACAAGACTGCAGGAGGCTGGATACTTGTCCGGCGATATCAGCAGACAAAGCTGCCTGGACTGGGCAGCTCATTTCAACCCCTAGTCCCCTATGAGAGGGTGGTATTTCTCCCCACTTCCTCCAAGGACTAGGGTTTTCCACTTCACCCATTTGTCCGGGGCTCATGTTCTACTACGGCCCGGACTTCCATGACCTAGCCCCGAATTTCGCCCTCAACGCCCTCGGCGCTTATCGTTGTGTGCGAGGCCTTTCTTCTGATCCAGCCCCACTTCAGCTTAGGCTCAAGACCTTCAAGGTCAAGTCAAGGTTGTGAAGGGCAGCCAAGCAGAGTGCGGAGGCGCCATGGTCGGCAAGATGGCCAAAGTCCTATGGCTCGAGGGCTCCTTTGTGGAGACAATAAAGGGGTGGCAATCGGGTGGTTCTACATCACCGAGCCACGCCACTGAATGGGTGGCGGCCCTCGAATTCAGATCTGGATTCCCACACGGCTCTCGCCATGGAAAGAGACGGGCCTGAAGTGGGGGGATTCGGACGAGCTATCCGGACTCCAAACACGCGTCTGGAACCTGGTGGACAAGAATCGCAGGCTTGTCGATGTAATCCAGGTGATGCTCATCCGCCGGATTCTCCCATTCCAACAACGGGACTTCAATTTGTGGGAGTTCGATCCAGCACAACACCGAACCTTGAGCCGGCTCTTCGATACCACGCATTTAAGATGCCTGGAAAGTGCTGTTCAAGGGCGCCGAGCCCTCGCGATCCGCTAACAAAGATCGCGGATACAGCTCGCGCGCCAAGCCGCGAGGTAAGTCATTTACCCTTTACGGACTCTTTTTTCATAGATTGACTTCACGGGATCTAAAACTCCCTATTCTTCGGACAGTGTCGGGTCAAGACGCCCGGACAGATTAACCGCCTGCCCTTTGCCGAAGACTCCAGCGGATGCCCGATTGACGGGTTAAAGGCTCCGCACCCCATGTGGTGCCGGAGAATTAGGCCAAGAAGGAGGCCAGGGAACTCAAGGAGCTCCCGACGCCAAGCCGTCAGATTCTGAAGCGTAAACTTCTCCCGAGACGCAGGAGGAAGAAGAAGCTTCCCAACAGGAGGAGAGGAAAAGGAAGGCCGCTCTAACCGAGGAGGCCGGAGGGTCCAAGAAGGAAGGACCCTTCCTCCGGATTTCTCCACCAATGTCGACGACGACGAGGGGATTGGCCACAAGGGCCAAGTTCCTCGGCGAGATCGTGAAGTGTCCGGATACCCATGGCGCTTAGTATTGCAGAGTGTTCTCTAATGTCGAACAATCGCAGCCCGCCTAAAGGCGAAGTTCACGATTCATCGAAGGGTCCCCGGCTCGCCGGAAATGGAGAGTACTTCGCCCCACCGCCTTTCTCGCTTCATGCTGCGGATAACGCCACAAGGGGCCCCAAAGGGGCTTGGTCCCGAGGAGGTGGCGCAGGAGGTGCCACAAGGCAACCTCATGGGACTCCAGCAAGATGGGGGGCGAGACCTCAGGCTCTAAGGTCGACTCTTGTCCGACTCCATGCCGAACCTTCGGTTCCGGAGTCCCAAACGATCCTTCGCAACAAGGGTAAGACGCCGTGTCCTTTGTCCAACCGGAGGCACCGGATAGTTTATCGGAGGCGCCAACGGCGCCCATCGAGGAGCACCGCATCGTTATGAGTGCGGTGATCCGGACAGTTCAGTCCGCTAAGAGCTGGCCGACCAAGCTCGTACTCAGCCTTCTAATGTGCTTTGAGGTAAGAAATTTCAATATATGTAAAATGGTACCGATAGACAAGAGTCTCCTCGATGCTCGGGTTCGTGTTCGGAAAGAAAAGTTTGACCGAGGATCTTTAGAAAGATAAACGAGGAGTCATAAAAAATATGTCAATATGGGATTGCAGTGTGCATTGACCTCCGCAGACCGATCACGGCGGAGGTCAATAATTTGAAGAAAAACTCGAGTGTTCGAGAACGAAGCTCGGTCATGCAAGAAGCAGCTCGAGGAAAAAGAAGGTGAGTAATACCTTATGAAAATTGTACCTATGTAAAAGGATTTGGTTGCAAGAAAATGACAAGGATAACATGGGTATTGTAGGCCACTAACGAGGTGGCGACTGAAGGAGGGCGGTGGCTGCGCCGAACGTAATGTGGCTGCGAACGCACCTGAGCGAGAGAAGCAGGAGGCGCGGTGGAGGAGGTACAGCAGGAGCTCCAGGATCTCGTGAAAAAACATGAGAACTTGGAGGTGACTCAAGACTCGAGAGTCTGAGCTTGCAACGGCTCTTGAGAGTGCCAAAGCCGCTAAGGGTCAAGCCTACAAGGCCCTCCGTGAGATTGAGGCGGTGAAGAAAATAGAAGCGGTAAGGCATTTTTCATGCAGTAAGCATGTGAGTGCATTACCTGTTGCTTACTCGACTTCGAGCTCTCTAGGGCGCTTCACAAATCTTCTTCGCAGGTGTCCGATGTTGCCGCATTATACCGGGCCGAGGAGGGAGCTCGACGGAGAAGGTCTTCGTCTCAAGATGCTAAGGCCGACATCCGGTGTTCCCTTAGCGACCAGCCTGAAGCCGCTGGTCGAGCTCCACAAGGCGGCCGAACAGGCCATGAAGGGCCTCATAGTTCGGCTGTGGCCTAAGGAGGCCATGCTCGGGAGCTACTTCCCTGCGCGCGGCCGATGGATGCATGCCCGTGGTTTGAAGTTATCAAGCATTCCGCTTTGTATCGAGGGTGCCTGCTGGCCCTTGCTCCGCGAAAGGTGCACTGGGCAAGATGGATGCCTGTAAGCTCGTGAAGGACCCGCCACCAGAGGGCAAGGAGCATCGCACGCCCAAGATGTATTATAAGAGTGTGTTATGACGCCCGCACTATTGCGGTGAGTGCTCCAAAGATGTAATATTTGAGTAGACTCGCATTTTGTTATCCCGCGCTGAAAACTTAGTTCATGTGCGCAAGCAACGCTTTGTTAATTTAAAATATTACCTTCAGGCGGCTGTTTATCAAATCTGAGAGATGGCAAGTCGTCGGGCTTCAGCCCCCATGCCACGAAAAGCTGGGGTGTTCGGGATAAACTTGAGCGCTTGTTCCCTGCTTTTGGGTCCATCTAGGAGGCGCCAACACAGCGTAACAAGGCAACCGGACTTATAATGCTTGAACACTCTCACTTGCCATAGAATTTATAATTTTAAATTTCGCGAAGCCCTAGTCTTCGAAGGTCAATTTGGGGCGCTATCCACGCTTTTGGCCGACAGCATCCTGGCCTCGCTTCTAAGCGGCATATGTCTTTAAGGACTCGCAAAACCTCTCTGAACAGCGATCGGTCTCTCGCCTCATCATGACGGCCGTTTTAGCTTCCACTTAGGCGTTAACTCAGCCAACCGGGGCGAATCGCAGTGGTTCTCCCGTGCTACCTTAGCCGATATAACGGAACGTAAGGTACCAAAACACGGAGCCGGCAAACCCAACTATTGACCCAAGACATGATTTGGAGCCGATGCATATAGTGCTATAAGTTCGGGTGCCGACTTGTGAAAGTGTTCGGACTCATCACACCATAACGCTGGGAAACATAAGCCCCTGTGTATATTAGCCATACCAAAGTGTACGGATGCAACATGCCGTGAATGAACATATGTATGAAAAAAGAAATGCAATTATAAGCAAAAGGTGCTGCATTGTTTTATTCAATAAGTGCTGCTACGAATGCGTAATGATACAAATAGTGCGATAAGCAAGGTATGGAACTGTTAAACATGTCCTCCGTGGGTAGGCTGCAGATTGGTGTAAAAAATGCTCGAATGGAGACCACCTATATATTCGTTGTAGCCTTTATCCTTCCCTGCTGTTGCATCATGAGTTCGGCAGGTTCCACGCCGACAGGCTTCCGACAAACGGAGTCCTCGTGGATAAAAAGTAAAAGGTAATAAAGAAAAGAAAAGGAACGACACACTTGAGAGCCCCCGTGGTTGAGCCGCACTGGTTTATCGTGGTCGTGCCCCTCTCCCCATGCCCATGGTATCTTCAGAGCGTAATGGTGTACGCGGGCGACCTGCTTTGACGCTTCGCAGGGCTGGGTTAGCCGCATCGCCACGCTGCGTTCAACGCGTGCTGTGGTCTTGTTGTCGCCATCTCGGCGCTATGCTGAAACCGCCGCTAACGGCCGGACTCGAGAATTGCCTTAAGAGGCTGCATTGCACTTCGCCGCGAGAGCCGCCAGATGTTCCTCCGCGCGGAGAGAACGCTCTGTTTCCGCTGACCGTAATGACTCGAGGGCCCGCATCTTGAGCTTGAGGTATATGGTGCGAAAGCGGCACCGCTGAACTTTGTAACGCTGCACGTCCGAGCAAGGCATGATAGCCGCCATGAACGAGACTATGTCAAGATTAACTCCTCGCTCGAAGTTATCCGGGATCCAAGACCACTTCAGCAGTAATTGAGCCTCGTATAATTGGCTTCTACACCTGGTATGACACCTTTAAAGGTCGCTTTGGTAGGTTTAATCTTGAAGGGTCTATGCCCATCTTGTGACCGTATCCCGGGTAAAGCAGGTTCAGTTGCCGCCGGCCCATTAGGACTCGTTAGGTGAAATCCATCGATTTATTGGGTCTAAGACCAGGCGCGAATCCACCGTGGCGGATGCTGGTGGGGTGGTCCTTCCGGTCAAAAGTGATCGGGCAGAGGACCATGGATTGAACTTTGGGGCAACTGCCCATCGCAGACATCCTCGAGTGCACGCTCCGCCTCCCTTTTGGGTATGTGCGCTATGATATCATGTTCACCGTCCGCACTCGTGTGAGGAAACCTTCGCCCTCTATTGTTCGGGCGTTGTCTGGCTCCCTCGCCATCGCTATGCAGCCCTTGTCATTGCTTTTCGCAATTAACTTGCCTGATGTTGAATACCCAACAGTCCCGCTGGTGTTGTTAGCTGGCTTTTCGGGGTGCCGTATCCGCACAAGCTGTAGAGTATTCGGTCCAAATTGACGGACCAAGTAGTTCTTTGAATGGATTTTTCCGCTGACCGGTTTAGAGCCTCCGAATCCGCATTGACCGTCGATCTCAATATTGTCGCCAAGCACGCGCGCTTTGTTTTGTTACGACGCAGCCTCGCCATTTCGGTCCTTGAAGTCCGGACCGCCATTTTGCCGAGGTTGTTGCGCGCATAGCTGATGTCCTCACCCGCCAGGCGTGGTCATGAGTGAAGTGAGGGCTAACATGGATTTCGGGCTTTTCCTGTCCTAGGTGTCGGGCGAGCCACTCTGTCACGGATGTCATGCTTGAAGGCCGCGAGGGCCTCCCGATCCGACAATGACTATTTGGTTTTTCTTGGTTAAGAACCGTGTCCGAATTTTTTCGCCGATTCGTCTGCTGCTGAATTATGTGGCTTAGGTCATCAGCGCCTAGTGGTCGCATATAAGTGCCCTCGAAGTTATCGAGGAATGCGGCTTCTGTGTCCTCCCAGCTCCCAATTGACTCGCTGGCAAGCTATTGAGCCAATGCCGGGCTGGTCCTTAAGCTTGAGGGGAGGTATTTGATGGCGTGAAGATCGCCACCGCGGGCCATGTGGATGTGAAGGAGATAGTCTTCGATCCAAACCGCTGGGTCTGCTGTGCCATCATAGGATTCAATATTGACGGGTTTAAACCCTTCTGAGATTTGATGATCCATTAGTTCGTCTCAGGAACTATAGTGGGTGTGCGCCCAGATCGGGCGATATCACGACGGAGCTCAAAAGAGCTTGGTCTGTTTTTGTTCGCCCGCCGGACTTATCAGGTCCGCGCGACGGTTGTCGCCACGCACTGCGGGCGCCCACGCCGATGCATAGATCGATCTTGATTGTATTGCCTAGTCCTCCAATATATCTCGCAGGTCCCGAGCGCTCCCTTTGGCCGCAGTGCTTTTGAGCGATGCCGGGTACGGTTCTAATGAAGGGCCTAGAGGCCTTCTTCGTCATGACCACGAGGTGGTCGGTCACCCGATTGTCTCCTCGGTGATGCGGGTTCGTAGCCTCCTCCTTTAATCGGGGAGCAGCTTATGCTTAGGGTAGCTTTTGAGGGGAGTTCGAGCTCATGCTCTTCGGCCGCGAGGACTTTCACCATCCGGCTTGGCTAGCAGATCCCCGGGATCAGCTCTAAGTCGTTGTCGCTGTGGGTTCTAAGTCCCGACAAGAGAATGGGGGTAGGTATGGAGAGGCAAGATCCTAGCTATGGAGTAGTTGTATACACAAGGGATTTACGAGTTCGCACTTTCCTGAGGAAGTAACAGCCCCACGCCCTGGAGCCCGAGGCGGTCGACTGGATTATCTCACAGTGTTATAGGGTGAGAACCCTTCACCGTGGAGGGGGTGGCTATATAGAGTGCGCGAGACCCCAGCCAGCCCATGAGTAGAGGGTTTAAGGTAAAGCTTGAAGCTAGGCTATCGTAACGCCTTACATAAAGTGTCATTAAGGTCATAAAGACTATTTAACTATGCATCGCTTTGGATACCGAGTGGCCTGGGACTCCTCGTGGTCGAGTGGGTCTGTGAGTCGAGTGTCTTTGAATCTATCGAGTGGAAGCCTACCAAGTCGACCGAAGGCTGCTTCTCTTGTGAGTATCCTGTGGAGGGTACCTTTGGGCAGGTCTATGACCCTACCCTGTGTACATGACTTCATCATTAGCCCCGAATGGATCGAGGTTTGAGTGAGGAAGGAGTTGATAATTCTCCGACCTGTTCTTCGTGGTTGTGAGTGCGCCTTATTCGGATCAACGACCTTTAGTGATGGCATCAACTTCTTTCGGGCCGCCTTTGATCCATTCTTCACGTTTGTCAAGTGAACTTTGTGAACCTGAGGATTTCCGAGCGACGGATCGGAGGAAAATCTGTTATCTGACGAGTTGCTCTGCGGTTAGCGGATTTCGCGGGATCCGAATTTTGGGAAGCGCACAAAGCGGAGAAAACCGCGGCACTCGGATGGGATAAGACGATGACGCCGATCTTCACGCCCTTTTTTCGCCACGTGATCATGCGCGCTTCGCTATGGATTGCGACGGATTGCCTCGCCCTACCGGGTCAGCCACTCGAAGCGGCCCCATATAAAGCAATCGTCAGGCATTTTGAATAGTGCGACCTCGCACTTCTCCCTCTCCGCCCAAACCTTCTCGCCAAGGCTTCGTCGCTCGTCCAGCGCCAAGCTTGGTACCTTTCTCGCCAGCGATCATGGTGAAGGACAAGACCGCAGCCCTGGAACGGGTGAAGAAGGCGGCGGCGAAGTCCAAGGGGAGAGCGCCCAGTCGGGGCGGCTCCTCTTCGTGGTCCAAGCTGCCGCAGGGCTGGGTCCAAGGAGACTGGATCCGGTCGACCATCACCAAGAAAGATCTCACCGATTTGGCCAACGAAGGACTGGTCCCCCATGGGTCGGCGAGGCTTCCGGGCGCGGAGTGGCAACCGCAGCTCGAAGAGGGTGAGTGCGCCTCCCGCCACCCACGAGATAGGGGTTTTTCCGCACCAAATCCTTTTTTTCGGGGTTTCTGAACTTTTTGGAGCGCAACTCCACCATTTCACTCCAAACTCCATTGTCTATCTTGTTGCTTGCTTTCGCTTCTTCGCGATAATTTCTTGGGTTGTCGATCGATTGGGGTCTTTTTCACACATATTCACCGTCGCCTCGTGACGGTGAAGAAATGAGCCCGAATGACGAGAGGACCCAAGTAATACAGATGTACGGGGACTCGGGGTCCAGATGAGGGGGAAGAGCGCTTTCCAGCTATGACTCTTCCCGACTGTTAGAGGGTGGCAATGACCTGGTTTTATCGCCAAGACCAGCCGACGTCGGGCAATGACCGGCTCCTCCTTTCTCCATGAGTCGAGTGAACAAGCCATCTTCCCCAAGGTGTTACCAGAGGAGAAGGCCCAAGTAAAGCTGCTGATGGAGCGTAGTCCAGCTTATTCGCGATGGGGGTGACCGCATGGATCTCTCGAGGTTTTTCTCCGACGGCGATTCAGCCACTCCAATACCGAGGACATCCGTGGATGTACTCTGGTACGGGTGATACCACTCGGGTCCATCCAGAGGAGGTCGATGATGCCACGCTGAAGAAGTGGATGGCTGCTATTACAGGAAACAAGGACAATCCTCGCGGAGCTAGGAGGATTCCACCACTCGACCAGAGTTACCAACCAGACAAGGTATAACCGCTTATCTCCGACTATGGTTCTGCTGCATTCACTCCGTTTTGATGCCAACTCGTCGACTGACTTTCACCTTGTTTTGTTGTCTTCTAGGTCACCACTGAGATGTACTCGATGCCCAACGGGGCGCAGGAAACAGTCGAAGAAGAAGAAGGAAGTGGAGGTGAGAGTCCGAAGGAATGGGAGTCCAACGGCGAGGAGGATGAGGAGGATGATGGCTCCGATGATGAAGAGGAGGAGGAGGAAGAGGAGGAAGACGCCGATCCTCCTCGCTTGAGGGCAGGTCCGTTGAAGCACGACCCGCGGCCGGGCGTGGTAAAGCTGTTGTGCCCACCGGTCACCGACGGTTTACCTAGACAACTTCTCCGTGCCGACCGAGAAACCGCCAAGCAACCTCGAGCGACGCCGTCAAGCCGGGCGAAGGCCCTGCCCAAGATGCGAATGGTCATCCCCACCATCTCCGGTAACTAATGTAACCTTGTATTTCCTTGTTCAACATGAGTGAACTTTTGGTCGACTTGATGACCGATCAGCCGATTCTTGAAACCTACAAAGCACCGCTTACCTCCGAGACTTCAGCCAAGCAGAAGATCAGAAATGGAGGATGCGCCACCTCCAATCTTGGTGAGATCTCCGAGGTTTCGCTTAGTCGATCGAGCTTTCACCGATTGACTTCCATGTTTACTTCAATCTTTCTTTTAGTTCCGCCACGCCATTGATCTCCCGATGATGACGAGGAAGCGCCATTAAGGAAGAGGAAGGACAAGAAAGCACTTGCTGGCAAGGCTGCTCAAGTCGCGGCGATTCCTGAGACGCTGATTTCCGAGGGAGGCAACCCCACTCGGACTTCTGTGTCTTTCGTTGTACCGCTGACAAGTGCCCAACCCACTTCGTCGACCGCTGATCCACCATCTCTTTGCTACCCACCACGTCCCCGGAAGACCAAGTAAGTGCTGCTAAGGAGGCCATACGCCTGCAGGATCATGATGGAGCAGGTGAAAGCGGCTCGAGAGGCTAGTCAGCGCCTATGATGCCGCTCAGCTCTCCGAGCAATGTCCAAGTAAGTCACCGTCGCTTGCTTTGTTAGGATATACCATCCAAACTGCTTTCTTCCGGAGATTTATATCTCAGACACCCAGTGGGTGTGTGTGTCGCTTGAACTTTTTTGTGGGGCACACCGAGTGCACCCACTAGGTGTAGTCCCCGAGACTATGGTCGATCGCATGCAAATGGCTATAGTCTTTATGCTGTTATATTCTTCACCGACCGGACGGACCAAGTCGAATGGAATCTGTAAACCGGTGGGGCACGCTAAGTGCACCCACCGGGTGTAGTCCTCGAGATCATGGTCGATCAAGGCAATGACTATAGTCTAAAGAACAGTTTTTTTTATCGCGGCCGACCGCCGACAATTAGCCATGTTTTTTAGAATCATAACCTTTTGCCTCTTTTGGTCGACCGATCGAACCAAATTGGTAAACCAGTGGGGGCATCGCTGAGTGCACCCGCTGGGTGAAGTCCTTAGACTACCGTCAATGTTTTTATTCGACCGTAGTCTTAGAAATGCTACTATTTTTCCTTAGTCACCGGAAGTGATCTGTCTTTGATGTCTTTCGCTGGTTGACTCTTTAGAAATCTTGCAAGCTTGTGGCTCGCTATACTGAGTTAGAGAAAAAGCAGATTCAGCTCAGCCTCGATTTGAAGCTTGCTCAAGAGAATTTGCAGAAGGCAAAGGATGAAGCAAAAGGTAAGGCTGGTGAGAATTTTGATGACTGCTTCTGTTTTTCTTCTCATTCTCAACTCGTTCTCATTGTTGCTTTGCGATAAACCGGAAGAGACTTTGAAGAAGAAGGACCTTGACCTTGCAGAGGTACGTAAGGCGGCTTTGGAGAAAACAGCTCGCTGAAGAGAAGCTTGCCTCAACGACAAACTCAAGATGAAAATGCCAAGTCTGAAAGCCCTCTTGACGCAGCTAACAAGGAAGTCGGCCGATCAAGAACGACAAGAATGTTCTCGGTTCGACAAGGTTGGCTAACCGGCAGGAAGCTTAAACGACCTGAGATTTATCTTGAGGGTTCGCCAAGAAGTCGCTTTCATGCTTGAAGGTAATCTTTTATCCGACTGTCTTGCTCTCACCGCTCATCACATGATATTTATTTTGAGTCTGAGTTGTGTTTTCAGAATTCTGCAAAACTTTGAAGAAGAAACCAGTCGAGTGGAAACCAGCTTGGACCCCATCAACTCTCCTGTGGAGGACGGTTGCTATTAATGTGCTCCGACCGAGTCTCGTGGTTGCTAGCGTGGTGGATTATCTTGCTCGACCGAAAGTTGCGTTGTCGCTGGATCGACTCGACTCTCCGCCGTAATGACTCTCCGTAATGATCTTGAATCTCGATGACTCGATCAATGAGATTCCAAGTCGAGTGCAAGAATGGAAAAGTCATCCGCCTGTGTGGTGCTGATGTTGCTCTATCTCTGTTCGTGTCCATCGCAAAGAAGCGCAAGAGGACAAGCTGGTGTCTCTCAAGGTTGCCAATACCAGAAGCACGACTTCAGATCTTTCATGGAGACTTTCATCGCTGCTGCTACCCGATTACGACGGAATCGAACTCACCAGCTTTGTTGCACCTTCCATCCTCCGCCGGAGGAGTAAAAACTTCTAAGTCCCACTTTAAATTTGCCTCGAATGCCGAGTGGTTTCAGAATCGTAAACTTTAATGTGCTTAACGCCGAGAGCGCTTTTGGATCCAGAGGACATTTATCCGAACTTGATTTTTCCTTTAACATGCTTTGCTTGCCTTCGAGAGAACTTTATTCCTCATTCGAAGATATTCTGTTGAAATTCCAATCGACTTGTGCTTCATCTATCCCGCAGTAGAGGTGGAAACATAGATCGCGATCGACCTTGTCGCCCTGATGGATCGGGACGAACCGCACGCTGTGCTTGTGGCGAAGCTCAAGGAGGAGGCAGCAAATGACCTGCACTCGTCAGCCCTTATGGATTGGGATGGACCGTGACGCTGTACTTGTGGCGAAGCTCCAAAGGAGGAGGTAGCAGCCACCTGCACCTCGTCAGCCCTTAGTGGATTGGGATGGACCCGACGTTGTACTTGTGGCGAAGTTCAAGGAGGAGGTAGCACGACCAGCACCTCGTCAGTTCTTGCGGATTGGGATGGACCGCACATTGTACTTGTGGCGAAGCTCAAGGAGGAGGTAGCAACACCTGCACTCGTCAGCCCTTGCGGATTGGGATGGACCGCACGCTGTACTTGTGGCTAAGTTCAAGGAGGAGGTAGCAGTGACCAAGACTCGCTGCCCTTATGGATTGGGATGGACCGTGATGTTGTACTTGTGGCGAAGCTCAAGGAGGAGGTAGCAATGACCTGCACTCGTCGCCCTTATGGAATGGGATGAATTCTTACTTGGGCGCAGCACTGGCAGTAGAAGCCCCGAGTGGGAGGTTTGCTCTCCACTGTAGGATTTTTATTACTTAGGCGAGCACTAGGTTGCAGCTAAGCCCCGAGTGGGAGGCTTGCTCCACTGTAGGATTTTTATCACTTAGGCGAGCACTGGCTGCAGCTAAGCCCCGAGTGGGAGGTTTGCCTCCACTCGGTAGGATTTTAATCACTTAGGCGCAGCACTGGCTGCAGCTAAGCCCCTAATGGGAGGTTTGCTTCCACTGTAGGATTTTTATTACTTAGGCAGCACTGGCTGCAGTTAAGCCCCGAGTGGGAGGTTTGCTCTCCACTGTGAGGATTTTTATTACTTAGGCGAGCACTGGCTGCAGCTAAGCCCCGAGTGGGAGGTTTGCTCCACTGTGAGGATTTTTGTCACTTAGGCGAGCACTGGGCTGCAGTTAAGCCTCCGAGTGGGAGGTTTGCTCTCCACTCTGTAGGATTTCTATTACTTAGGCGCAGCACTGGCTGCAGCTAAGCCCCCGAGTAGGAGGTTTGCTCTCCACTCGGTAGGATTTTTATTACTTTGGATGTTTTAAGGTGAATCCTTGGGCTGTTATAAGTCCCAGAGTGGGAGGCTGGCTCGCCACTCGGTAGGATTTGAATACTTAGGCGAGTACTTGGACTGCAGCTAAGCCTCCGAGTGGGAGGTCGGCCGCCACTGGTAGGAATTTGTATACTTAGGCGAGTACTTGACTGCAGCTAAGCCTCCGAGTGGGAGGCTGGTTCGCCACTGCAGGATTTTTGTATACTTAGGCGAGTACTTGACTGTAGCTAAGCCTCCGAGTGGGAGGCTGGCTCGCCACTCGGTAGGATTTTGAATACTTAGGCGGCGGATTCAAGCATAAGCCCCCGAAAGTGAGAGACCTGCCTCGCACTCTGAAAGGATTTTTTTAATGCTTAGGCTTAATCGGATTCATGACTAAGCCACCCATCGGGGAAATTTCAACAAAAAGCAATAACAATCACTAGGAAAATTATAACATTCTTGTCTTGGATAAACAAACTTCAAAAGTACTTTTATTACATCTCAACCGAGTGAGTTTTTATGTAAAGGGGCGGAGCAGCCCGCTGCTCCAAGCTCGAGGCTCGCCGATCCTGGCGATCAACGCTAGAGATGATATGTCTGCTATGGAGGACTCTCGTGACGATAAAGGGACCTTCCCAAGTGGGAGCAAGCTTTGTGGTTTCTGTTGATCCACCTGAGGACCATATCTCCTCTTGGAAGGCTCGACTCTTCAGATTGGCATGGAATCGACGCAAGTCTTGCTGATAGATAGTCGAGCGGATCAAGGCCATCTCTTTCCTCTTCCAAGAGGTCGATCGCATCTTGCCGGGCTTGTTCCGCTTCTTCTTCGTGAGTATAGCTCACTCGAGGCGATTGTGAAGCAGGTCACTCGCAGAACTGCTTCAGCTCCATAGACCGTGAAGAATGGAGTTCTCCCAATGACCGATTAGGAGTGGTCCTCAATCCCCGTGAGAACTGATGGAAGTTCGTCGACCAAGCTCCTGCTGCGTGGTTTGAGATCACGATCAGCCGAGGTTTTAGCCCTTGAGAATGAGGCCGCTTGCATGTTCTGCTTGTCCAATGACCGAGGATGAGCCATCAAGCATAGTCGACCCTGCGGCCTTGAGAGGCGCAGTAGGCTTTGAACTTGTCATTATCAAGTTTGACCCATTGTCGTGATGATGCTATGCGGAACTCCATATCTGAATATCAACTCTCCGATGAAACCGATAAAGGCATGCATTGAGGTTCTTGATGGGCTTGGCTTCGATCCACCGGTGAACTTTTCGATCGCTACTAGCAAATGGGTGAAACCGCTTCGCCAGCTTCTCAACGGACCAATCATGTCCAATCCCCAAACAGCTTAAGGGCCAAACGAGTGGAATGGTCTTCAAGGTCGAGGTTGGCTTGTGCGACAAATTGGAATAGAACCGACATCCTTCAAACTTGTCGACTATTTCTTTTGCCATTTCATTTGCTTTTGGCCAAGTAAAATCCCGCCGGTATGCTTTAGCCACAATGGTCCGAGAGGACGATGATGGCCACAGTCCCCGAGTGGATATCTTCAAGAATTATCCGACCTTCTTCGGGCGTGATACACTTCTCGCCGACTCTGGCCGCGATTTCTTTGTACAATTGTCCTTGATCATCAGAAGGCCTTGGATCGATTTGGACGATCTGTCGAGTTTCTTCTTCATTCTCCGGGAGTTCATTTCTAGGATATATGCGATGTAACGACATCGTCTGGCCGGGAGTGATGACCACAACTTCCATAATCAGGTCGACCACGGCTGGGACCTCAACTTCACCGGATCATTGGCACTCTTTTTCTCAAGGGGCTTCTTCTGTGAAAGGATCCTCCTGCATCGATGGAACATGAATGTGTTCCAAAATACATCACCGGGAATGGCTTCCTCTTGACCCTATCTTCGCCAAATCATCCGCAGCTTGATTTTTTAGTCGGGTATATGATGAAGCTCTAACCTCGAATTTCTTTCTCCAGCTTTTCATCTGATTACAATAACATGTCATAGCTGGGCTTCGACATCCCACTCCTTCATCACTTGATTAACAACCAGATCCGAAGTCGCCATAGACCATAAGGCGACGGACGCCGAAAGTGAAATGGCCATGCAACCCATACAGAGTGCTTCATATTCTATTTCATTGTTGGAAGAATCAAAGTGAATCTGGAGAACATACTTGAGCCTATCTCCTGGGGAAACCAATACAACCCCTGCACTAGAACCGCTTCAAAGATCTTGGAACCATCGAAAACATAGTCCAAAGGTTCCAAGTGAACTTGGGTCTGAAGTTGCTGTTCAGTCCACTCGGCGAGGAAATCTGCTATTGCTTGGGACTTGATGGCTTTTGCCTCGAATTTGATATCAAGGGAAGGAGTTCAATCGCCCATTTTGCCACTCGACCAGCTTGCATCTCCGTTATGAAGAATTTCCGATAAATGGGCGTCACGACGATCGAATGGAATGATCAGAGAAATAATGAGCAACCTTCTTCGTGGTCATATAGATCCCATAAACAAGCTTCTGATAGTGAGGGTATCTTTTCTTTGATGGGGTCAGTACTTCAGAAAGATAATAAACTGGGCGTTGAACTTTGATGGTTTTTCCTTCTTCTTCCCGCTCGACCGTAAGTACGGTACTGACGACTTGTCCTGTGGCTGCAATGTAAAGCAGCAAAGGCTCCTTGCTGATTGGAGCAGCAAGCACCGGATGGGTGGAGAGCAGAGCTTTGAGCTCTGCAAACGCTGCATCAGCTTCTAGAGTCCACTCGAACTTGTCTGACTTCTTCATTAAAGAGGCAATGCCTTTTCACCGAGGCGAGAGATGAATCGACTTAAAGCGGCCAAGCATCCAAGAAGTTTCGACATCGTGCACACGCATGTGCGCCTATTCGACCATGGTGCCAACCTTTTCTGGTTAGCATCGATTCCTCGCCGTAAACGAAAACCGAGTAACTTTCCACTAGGAACCCAAATGTACACTTTGATGGATTAAGCTTGATATCATACCTCCCGAGATTGGCAAATATTTCAGCAAGGTCACCAACAGTGTCGGAACCCTTTCGTGACTTGACCACTATATCATCCATGTATGCTTCCACATTCCGACCGATTTGAGTGAGCAAACACTTCTGAATCATCCTCATGAATGTGGCTCCGCATTCTTGAGACCGAATGGCATGGTGACATAATGTAGCACCCAATGGAGTGATGAATGCTGTTTTATCTCATCGGGTCCATACAGACGGATCCGATGGTACCCGGAATAGGTGTCTAAAAAGATAACCTCTCGTGATCCTGCAGCTTGAGTCGACTATTTGGTCGATGCGAGGAAGAGGGAAATGATCTTTCGAGCAGGCCCGATTGATATGCTTGAAATCGATGCACATGCGCAACGACTTGTCCTTCTTGGGGACCATGACAACGCTACAGCCACTCGAGTGGTAGATCTCTGATGAACTCTGCTGCTAAGAGCCGAGCCACCTCCTCGCCAATGGCCTTTCTTTCTTCCGACGGCGGACCGCCAAGATACTCTTTAACTGGTTTGAATTTTGGGTCGATTAGTAGGCGTATGCTCAGCCAGCCCCTGAATACCTTGCATGTCGCCAGAAGCTTCCATGAAGATGTCCCAGCTTCTCACGGAGGAACCGGATGAGCGCTTCTTCCTATTTTGAGTCGAAAGTGTTGTTGAGATGTTGGTCGAGCAGCATCGGGATCACCGGTGAATGTGAACCTGTTTCGCCTCGCCACGACCGAATGCTGACCAGAAGGGATTCTTAGCTCGCAACAAATCACTCGGATCTGCAGTTTTCGATATTCCCGTAGCTCTACCATCGCCAACCGAGCATCGCGATCTTAGAGCCTTCGAAGCACTCTTCGCCTTCTTCCGATTGTTCGTGACAGTGATCACGCCTTGGGACCAGGCATCTTCGCTTAAGATACACGTAACATGGTCGGGCCATGAAACGCATAAGCTGGTCTCCCTGCAATAGCGTGATAAGCGCCTGAAATCCACGACCTCAAAGGTCAACTTTTCTTTCCGGAAATGCTTTGAATCACCAAAACTACATCAAGAGCAATTTGGCCGAGTGACTCAGCCTTCTTTCCGTGAATGACCCGTGGAAGCTCATGTTATCGGCATCGAAGTCCGACATCGGAATGTCCATCCCTTTCAACGCCTCGCAGATAATATGTTCAAACCACTACCGCCATCCATCGACTTTGGTCAGTTGAGTGCCTTCGACAACCGGGTCGACCACTCAATGCTTGCCTCCCTGGGTGGCAAAGGCCGGTGATCGACCGGTCGAATGTGATGGCGGTCCGAGACCATTTCAGATAATTGGGAGTCGCCGAGCAACCAAGTTTACTTCCGATTGATAACCTTCAATCGACTTTTTGCTTTCGCCGCCAAGAAAATCATCGTGGTGGAATTGACCGGGATATCCACCATCACCGCCATCTCTGTCCTCAACTTTGTCTCTCTCCTCAGATCCTTATCCTTGGGTTGTTTCTTGAACCGCTGAATCAAGAGCCTACACTCGTCGAGTGGTATGTTTCGTAAATGAGTTTACCTCTTCATCTTTCTTTGTATGAATATGACATGGTAAATCCAACACGCCGCTCCCATCCTGGTTTTTCACCTTCTAGGGTTCCAAGGACCCTTGGTTTCTTGAACTTTCCCCGGGTCACCGCTAAGGCCTTCTCCGGAGCCACTGGCTCGGCTTTGCGCTCGCTCCGATCGAATTTCCTCCGCCGGGTCTCATTGGCGCCGATTTATATTTACCACTCCGAGCTGATCTCTTCTTCACCATTTGCATATTTGGTAGCAATTCCATCATCCGACTCTGTGGTCATATCTCCGGTTCACCAAATTTCAAACTCAATTCTTCGTTTGACGCCTTCCTTGAAGGCACAGATCGCCCGTGATCGATACATTCTCGACGTGTGGTGCAAAGTGATCCACCTCGATATAATCTCTCAAAGTTTCACTCGACTTTTGCACGCACGATCGCAACTCGTTAAACCTGCTGGTCATTTGCAAGTTCCTTCAAATGTCCCGACAAACACTCGGCAATATCTTCCCAAGTGTAAATATCATTGGTGCTAATCGATTCAACCACGCCTCTGGCTGAACCCTCCAACATAAGAGGTAAATGCTTCATGGCTACCTCATCGCTACACCGCCGATCTGAACTGCCACTGTAATATTCAAGCCAAGTGTCGCTTGGATTCTCCAGGAACTTGTCGACTCAACCGCCAACCTGAAGTTGGGAGGAATCATCGCGCCCCGATGGCTCGCTGAAACACTCGTCCCGATACATGAACTCTACTACTGGAAGGAACATCTCTACCATGGCCGCCTCGGTGAGCTCGTTCTCGCCGACCAAACCTTGAACGATAATAGATCTCGTGATCAAAGCCTGGTTCCTCGGGTCGACCGAACTCTTCGCCCAGCAATGTTTTACGTCTGTTGCCCCTGCTGCCGAGGAGCGATGATCCACCCCTTGGGGAGGAGGGCACTGACGCCGATCGCTGCGATCGAATCGGTGTTCATACTGCTCGCGCCCTTGTATTGATCATCACGCCGCCCCATGTTCCTCATGCCTCGGGGCGATCTTGGACTATGGGCCGATCGAATGAATTCGAGCGACGGATCGGCTGTGAACCCTGTTCGCGATCGATACAACTGAGTTTTGATCTCGCCGCCTGGGCAAATCCTCGATTTGCTGCAAACCTCTACCTGCCTCCGATCGAAGGCTGAATCGACTCGCTATACGGGCGGCAGCTGCTAAATTCTGAATCAGAGTTTGATATACCGGTTGGCGGTTGAAAGAGTCAAGGCCGATCGGATTCGAACCTCGGTCACAGACGCCGCCGAGTACTCGCTGAAGATTCTCCACGAAAAGCGCCACTAGGTTGGCTAAGCGCCGATCCTCCAAGGTGCGAGCCTCGGGGTTTCTCCAATGATAGGAGGTGAAGTGCATCCATGTTTTGACGACATAGCTCCTCCCTTTGAGCCGGTGAGGGCTCGCAGCATTTTCGCGGGCTTGCGCCGGATCGCTTCCACCGCCACCTTCGCTGGTGCGGTGAATCCAGTGGGGACCGCGTGGTCCATCGACCATCGTAACCTCTCGCCGCCGGGTCATCGCTATCGCGATTCGACGCAGTCTCACGGAGCCACCGACAGGTCGAACACGCCAGAGAGATTCGCCGGGCTCGATCGCCGCGATTTGGGGGATGGCCGATCGCAGGTCACCGCATGCCTCACCCACCGCTGAAGCCTCGATCGACCGGAATGCTTGCGCCGGTGGGAGACGGGAGTGAAGATAGACAGATCCACCCATACCGGGTCGACGGTTGCCGCAGGAGGACGCCGCGACACATCGCGCGAAAGTGCGCCGCCTCAAATGGGGAGCGCGCCCACGCCGAGTGGAGCCTCCTGGGTTGCGGAGTCGTCTGGCGATTTAACGTGAGCGCACCGAGACGGATCTCGTGGGTCCGCCACCAGAACTCCACCTGAAACCATGATGCCGAGATCGAAGAATCCCAACTTCTCCAACAATTCGCTAGAACACTTGCCCCAAGGTGGGCGCCAACTGTCGTGGTTCTAAGTCCCATAAGAGAATGGGGGTAGGTATGTAGAGGCAAGATCCTAGCTATGGAGTAGTTGTATACGCAAGGGATTTACGAGTTCAGGCCCTTCTGGAGGAAGTAACAGCCCCACGCCCCGGAGCCCGGAGGCGGTCGACTAGATTATCTGCAGATGTGTTGTGGGTGCTAACCTTCTACCGTGGAGGGGTGGCTTATATAGAGTGCGCCAGACCCCAGCCAGCCCAATGTAGTAGAGGGTTTAAGGTGCGTTAAAGCTAGGCATTACTGGTAACGCCTTACATAAAGTGTCATTAAGGTCATAAAGACTATTTAACTAAAGACCGTTTGGATACCGAGTGGCTCTGGGACTCCTGGTGGTCGAGTGGGTCTTCGTAGTCGAGTGTCTTTGAATCTGTCGAGTGAAAGCCTACCAGGTCGACTGGAAGGCTTCTTCTCTTGTGAGTGTCCTTGTGGAGGGTACCTTTGGGCAGGTCTATGACCCTACCCCAGGTACATGACTTCATCAGTTGCTGCTTTTTCTTGAGGCTGTTCGCCGTGGCCATAAGCCTGCGTCTAAAACGCTCTTGTTCGACGGGATTCTCAGCACGACTTAATTCATCGTGGTCGAGGCTTGCTTTGTCTCCTGAGGGAGGCATATAATCCTTCACCTCTTCTTCCGCCGCCTCTCGTGAGGGCTGGCGCTCCATCTTCCCGCTGGCGGATCTTGCCGAGGATTGTCTTCGCACCGTCCGTGTATTGTTATCTCCGTGCCGAAATCTTCATTCTTGTTGTGTCGGATTTAGAGCGTCACGACGCCGGGCGCTTGGGCTGCTTCTTGAGGGGTCATCCTCCGTTGTTCCATCGCTGCTCCCATCTTTTGGGATGTCCACCATGTATATGTCGATGACGAGGTGGCCTTCCAAAGGCCTCGTAGGCGCTGGTCTTGGTCGCCTCCGCATCGCCGCCCATACCGCCGATGTCTTCGAGTCGTAGTTCAGCATGTCGGTTAGATTGTCGGCAGCCGCTACCAAGTGGGTGGTGGGTGGCGTTGAATTTCTTCGTCGTCCGCAGATCTCAACCTTCCCGACCGTAATCCGCCAGGATCTTCGGATAAAGAGAGAGAATTTAGTGAATTCAGGATGTCGCCAAAGGGCGAAGTGCTGAAAGATGTCCGCGGAGTGAACTCCATGACGGGCGCCCAATCGGATTCGATTGGCAGGGCGCTGGGGTTCGGAGTCGAGAGGAGTCCGCACCGAGTCGAGGTCTTCGCAAAGGACAGGGATGGAGTTCGCCTCGATCTCCGAGAGATTAAAGCCCCGAGGCGGTGTCCAACCACTGCCTCGATCGGGAATCCGCCGGGATTAAGGGTCGGAGCGGATTCGTGTGGGCCTCCGTGGCACTCGCTCGCTGCGTAGCTAGATCATGCCTATCGAGACAAGGCGGCGCTGCTATTATGCTCAACTGTCAAGATCAAGTCTCCGCGATATCGCCGATAGTTTAAACTTCCGAATCTCACCGACGGCCAGGGGCGAAGCTCGATCTGCTCCAGATGGCTGTTTAATTGGCCCGCAGGCAAAGCCACCGAACACGAAGATCTGTCCGGGAGAAAAGTCTCACCGACCGCGCTGTTGTTGATGATCAAAGGAGCCATCGAGCTCTATCGTGACGCACACACGCAGGAACTCTCAATGAAAGCACCAATGTTGGTGTCAAACCGCGGATCTCGGTAGAGGGTCCCGAATCGTATGCCTAGGCGGATGGTAACAGGAGACAAGGACACGATGTTTTACCCAGGTTCGGGCCCTCTTGATGGAGGTAAAACCCACGCCCTGCTTGATTAACATTGATGATGTGTGTTACAAGAGTAGATCTACCACGAGATCAAAGAGGCTAAACCCTAGAAGCTAGCCTATGGTATGATTGTTGTTCGCCCCACGGACTAAAACCTCCGGTTTATATAGACCCCGGATCGGGTTAGGTTACACAGAGTCGGTTACAATGGTAGAGATCTACATATCCAGACGCCAAGCTTGCCTTCCACGCCAAGGAAAGTCCCATCCCGACACGGACAAAGTCTTCAATCTTGTATCTTCATAGTCTTGGAGTCCGCCGATGATGATAGTTCGCTATCCGGACACCCCTAGTCCGAACTCCTCACGAGTCCCGGAAGATGTCCGCGGCGGTGAACTCCATGATCGGCGCCCAATCGGATTCGATTGGCAGGGCGCTGAAGGTTCGGAGTCCGGAGAGGAGTCCGCACCTTGAGTCACAAGCTTCGCAGCGACAGGTATGGTGTTCGCCGACGCCAGAGATTGCAGCCCCGAGGCGGTGTCTAGCCACCCGCCCTCGACATGCAATGGCTCGATCTAAGGGACGGAGTCGACATCGGTGCGGCCTCAAGGACACTGCTCGCGGCAGAGCTACATCATGCCCATCGTGATAAAGGCGGCGCGCTTGGGTGTGGCTCGAACCCGTCAAGATCAAGTCTCCGCGGACGCCACCGTAGTTCAAACTTCCAAATCTGACCGATGGCTGGGGCGAAGCTTCCGATCTGCTCCTGTGGCTGCTTAATTGGCCCGCAATGCAAAGCCACCGAATACGTAAGATCTGTCCGGGAGGAAAGTCTTGCCTGGACCGCATCGTTGTTGATGATCGGAGGAGCCATCGGCCTAAAGGTGACGACACAGAGGAACTCTCAATGAAAGCACCAATGTCGGTGTCAAACTGGCGGATCTCGGTATGGGGTCCCGAATCAGCGCCTAGGCGGATGGTAACAAGAGACAAGGTACACGATGTTTTTACCCAAGTTCGGCCTCTCGATGGAGGTAAAACCCTACTCCTGCTTGATTAATATTCATGATATGGGTAGTACAAGAGTAGACCTACCACGAGATCAGAGAGCCTAACCCTAGAAGCTAGCCTATGGTATGATTGTTGTTCGCCCCACGGATTAAAACCTCCGTTTATATAGACACCGGAGAGGGCTAGGGTTACACAGAGTCGGTTACAATGGGAGGAGATCTACATATCCAGATCGCCAAGCTTGCCTTCCACGCCAAGGAAAGTCCGATCCCGACATGGGACGTAAGTCTTCAATCTTGTATCTTCATAGTCCAGAGTCCGCCAAAGGTTATAGTCCCGCCATCCGACACCCCTAATCCAGACTCCCTCGTGGAGTATAAACTTTACCATTCTGTTTGGGAACCGCCTATAATGTGTGTAGCATGGAAGATATCGCCATCTCTTGGTTGTTATGTTGACAAAGGAAAGTATGCCGCTCAAAATATTATTTATCTCTATGTCAAAAGCGAGCTCGCACCTCTACAAATCCTCGCTTCCTCTGCGAGGGCCTATCTATTTACTTTATGTTGAGTCACCACCCTCTTATTAATAAGCACCAGCCGAGAGCACCGCTGTCATTTGCATCCATTACTATTAATTTATATTGGGTATGACTATGATCGGATCTCTTTACCATCAATTACAATGTTTAGTCAGTCCTTGATCTTTAAAGGTACTGTGATTTATGTTTTATGGTCTCGTAAAGGGCTAGCGAGATACCATCTTGTTATATCATATTATGATTGTTTTGAGAAAGTGTTGTCATCCAAGATTTATTATTATTGCTCGCTAGTTGATTATGCCATTGACATGAGTAAACATGAGACCTAAATGTTATTGTGAATATGGTTAGTTCATAATCTTTGCTGCAAACTTGAATGCGGGCTTTACATATTTACAACAACAAGAGCAAACAGAGTTTGTAAAAGTTTTTCTTTATCACTTTCAGTTTGTCAACTGAATTGCTTGAGGACAAGCAAAGGTTTAAGCTTGGTGGAGTTGATACGTCTCCATCGTATCTACTTTTCCCAACACTTTTGCCCTTGTTTTGGACTCTAACTTGTATGATTTGAATGGAACTAACCCGGACTGACGCTGTTTTCAGCAGAATTGCTATGGTTTTATTTATGTGCAGAAACAAAAGTTCTCGG
Organism: Aegilops longissima; assembly: GCA_021605205.1. Taxonomy (NCBI): domain Eukaryota; kingdom Viridiplantae; phylum Streptophyta; class Magnoliopsida; order Poales; family Poaceae; genus Aegilops; species Aegilops longissima. The sequence continues at coordinate 733,456,328 of CM038682.1, read as the reverse complement.
AATGACCTGAAACTTCACGGAGATTATTTTTTGAAATAATAAAAAATATTGGAGAAAGAATCAAGGCCAGGGGGCCCACACCCTGGGCACGAGGGTGGGGGACGCGCCCTACCCCCTGGGCGCGCCCCCTGCCTCGTCGGCCCCCTGGAGTTCCACTAACCTCAACTCCAACTCCATATATTCGTGTTCGGGACAAAAAAATCAGGGAGAAAGATTCATCGCGTTTTATAATACGGATCCGCCGCCAAGCCCTAAACTCTCTCGGGAGGGCTGATCTAGAGTCCGTTCGGGGCTCCGGAGAGGGGAATCCGTCGCTTTCATCATCATCAACCATCCTCCATCACCAATTCCATGATGCTCACCGTTGTGCGTGAGTAATTCCATCATAGGCTTGCTGGTCGGTGATGGGTTGGATGAGATTTATCATGTAATCGAGTTAGTTTTGTTAGGGTTTGATCCCTAGTATCCACTATGTTCTGAGATTGATGTTGCTATGACTTTTCTATGCTTAATGCTTGTCACTAGGGCCCGAAAAGCCATGATTTCAGATCTGAACCTATTATGTTTTCATGAATATATGTGAGTTCTTGATCCTATCTTGCAAGTCTATAGTCACCTACTATGTGTTATGATTCGGCAACCCCGAAGTGACAATAATCGGGACCACTCCCGATGATGACCGTAGTTTGAGGAGTTTATGTATTCACTATGTGTTAATGCTTTGGTCCCGTACTCTATTAAAAGGAGTCCTTCATATCCCTTAGTTTCCATTAGGACCCCGCTGCCACGGGAGGGTAGGACAAAAGATGTCATGCAAGTTCTTTTCCATAAGCACGTATGACTATATTCGGAATACATGCCTACATTACATTGATGAATTGGAGCTAGTTCCGTGTCACCCTATGTTATGATTGTTATGAACCGCATCCGGCATAATTCTCCATCACCGATCCAATGCCTACGAGCTTTTCACATATTGTTGTTCGCTTATTTACTTTTCCGTTGCTACTGTTACAATCACTACAAAACCCAAAAATATTACTTTTGCTACCGTTACCGTTACTTCCATATTACTATTCTACTAAATACTTTTCTGCAGATACTAAGTTATCCAAGTTAGGTTGAATTGACAACTCAACTGCTAATACTTGAGAATATTCTTTGGCTCCCCTTGTGTCGAATCACATAACGGCTGTAAATACTCAAAAAGATTTGAGACATCGTGTAAATGGTGGCATAACCACTTAACATCGCAATATCAAGGTTCCGAGATCAACTGTCAACATACGGAAGTAGTAGGAATTGAACTGAGGCCTGAAACCATCAATACTATATGTCTACGGATTAGTAACATGTGATCCTGATAGAAAGATGAGAAGCCTAGTTCTTAATCCCCGTAGAAACAAGAGGTTGACTCAGATCAGAAGGACATAAGGTAAAGGAGTAAAAAGAGCCTTACGTTCCCTTCCATAATCAATTCCCTTATATAACTGAAGCATTTCTCGACTCGACTTCGACCAATTTGGCTTGGTAATCATGTAGGTGGTCAGGCTCTGATACCAAAGCTGTTAGGACCCCGATCCTAAGTCACACCGATCTAGCATGTAACACATCATATCAATTTGCGGCCTCACGCATGGTATCCCTACGGGTGCCACCTTACTAGCATCCATATGATAGAGAACCCAGTCTGACATGACTAGTCATAAACCCAAGGTGGCACTAACTTATAGGGACAGGCATACATGACCCAACAATGCACATGACGGTCAACAGCATGTGCAACCGAGACGTAGCAGGCTACAAGGACTCCGGTAAGACACCGCTTGACATTTACTCGAAGGGACATACACATGAGCAAAGAAGGACACATGCCGATCATCCCATGTGTTCCGGAGCAGTAGCAAGCTACCATGGCTCAGTGGAAGCACTAGGAGACATTTCCCCATAAGAGAGGCTACCAAGAATAAAAAACTATGTGTTGAATCCCACACATAGCAATACACATTACACGTACGCATAACATGCACGATATGTGTAGATACAACATGGCATCACAACATAACTCATAAACTAATATAGATAAAGGCCCAGAAGAGGCGTCATAGCATTTATTACAATAAGGGGCACATGACCCAAGATACAGAGCATACAAACAATGGAAGCCTAACATGTCTGAGTACAAACAACTACAAATGAAAAAGGCTAAGAAGCCTGACTATCTACAAGACCCTCCCAAGGGTAAAAGATCGTAGATGAGGTAACAAGCTAAACGTCGAAGTCCACGCGGAACTACTAGTGAGACTGAAGTCTCCTATGCAAAACATAAATTAAGAAAACATGAGTACAAATGTACCTAGCAAGACTTACATCAGAACTATCTATGTATGCATCAGTATCAACAAAGGGGTGGTGGAGTTTAACTACAGCAAGCCAGCTCTGACTCGGTGGCTATCCTGTACTACGACTGCTGGTAACTCTTTTGAGGTGGCGCACATGAGTCCACATATTGACCATTTCAATACACCACTATGGATCTTTTCCCGTCTCCCTATGAGAAGGCCATCCATAGCACTCACGCTTATCTTGCGCATTGTAGAGTATCCACTTCCACTTGTTTATGAACAATGTAAGCATTCCAAGTAGTCCATATCCGCGGACGCGGCTATTTGAATAGATCATATTACCATGACTTAAAGGAACCTGTCCCCGTCCCGTCAGCAACCTTCCCTCTTAGAACACGTATCTACGTCCAGTCTGGACACTGTGCCATGTCATGTGTCACCTGGACACATGCGCCATGGCCACCCGCCTGCATACCTGACCCGCAAAAGTCTGTGTAATCGCAAGGTAGGGTCTGATAAGAATGGAACTCTATTCCTGTGAGCCGTATCAGAAGACAATCCACCATGTTATCCAACACGACCTCTCATCACGAACTTGACCAAAACGGGTGAACACACTTAAGTCTCATCTTTAGGACATGATCATTCCAATCCATCACCAAGATGGATCAGACCCGACACAACTCTAAGCATAGCGAGCGAGCATCCAAGAGTGGTCACAACAAAGCTCAAGCAACTCCTAAGCATGCTAGGATGGTTTAGCTATTTGGTGACAATGACAGGTCATGCAAAGGAATGGGTTCAACTACCGAGAAAAGGTAACAGTTGAAACGTTATTGTCCTAGTACAATAAAATAGAACATGAGTAAGAGAGTGGGATTGTATCGGAGTGGTCAAGGGGGGTTGCTTGCCTGACACTTCTGAAGGTGAAACTTCACTTCATCAGTGTCAACAAATATAACGTCAGAATCGTCTATTACCGAGGAGGAGCAAACAACGGCAAACAAGAGGGAACATAATCAATGCAATACACAACCAAATGAATGGCATGACATGTTAAGGTATTGAATTAACCTAATACAATAGTAAGTTAATTGAAGTGGAATTCAAACCTACAGAAAATTCCAACTACAAATCTATTTACCAAATATTCCATAATCATGAATTGTCCTAGTTGATGATTTTATCTTGATCAAACATGCATAAACATGGCATAAACAGATTCTTTTTATTTTTCTGATCATTTTTCATATATAAATCTTTTCAATCTGAGTTACAGATTATTTTCTATGATTTTTAGAAGTTTTAAACAATTTCTGAAATAAATAAATCATTTAATATTTATTTAAAATCCAGAAATAGAGTTACTGCATCAGCATGACATCGGGGTGACGTCAGCACGTCAACGGGTCGGCCAGGGTCAAACGTGACGTATGGCACCCATCAGTCAGTGTCTCAAGGGTTAATAAAGGTTAAAACTAATCTTAACTATAACTAATAGGGCCCGGGGCCACTGTTAGTGACCAGGGGGGTCGTTAGTGCCTAAACTAATTAGGCCATGTCAGCGTGCCGGATTTTGGCTAGAGGCGACCTCAAACTGCGGCGGCGTCCGTTGGTGTTGCGCTAGAGGCGATGGATCTTCGCACCGACGACACCAGGAGGTAGCCCGTGCCCGCACGCATCCAGGGGAACCAACCGGAGGGCGCGGGGTGGCCGGACTTCGCCGGAAGTGATCTCGTGGGCATGGCTGGAGTACGGCCTTGATGGTGGGGCTAGCTACGGGTGCAAACGATGGTGGCGTTAGATGGGAAACAGACGGTGAGCTCACATCGGGCTCGTAGAGGTGGTCGGCGAGCTCGAGGAGGCCGGACGGCGTCGAATCGCTGGCTGTTGTCATCGGATCCCACGGAAGAAGACGAAGGCGAGGATGACGGCATGGGGCTCTGAGCGTCGCGTGGCTTGGCTATGAGGAAGAGGGTGTCGCGGCGGAGCCGTTGGCCGATGGACATGCAGACGGCAGACAGCGGACAGTGGCATGGGAGAGAGCCGGAGAAGGGGAAGAGCACGCCTGGCGTCTCCAGGGGGTCAGGAAAGCGAGCATTGAGGCAGGAGGTGGCTAGGCGCGACGTCGGTGCTCGCCACCGAGCTGCTTCGTGTGCTGGCACGGGGAAGAAGATGGGTGTGCCTCTGGTGGGCTAGGCCATGAAGCTGGGCCGCCAGGTAAGTCAGGTGAGTTTTATTTCCTTTATTTTATGTTTGTTTTTTATTTCTTTCCAATGTTTTGAATTTATTTGAACCACCAAATGAATTCAAAACCATAAATTTAAATATGTTATAGCTATGGACCCTTCCAAGCTAACATACAAATTTCAGGAATTTTGAGTTTATATGTTATTGAATAGCAATATAAACCAAATTCAAATATAATAAGATTTAAATTCAAAGCCCAAGTTATTCCTAAAAAATGTTCATTATTTTTGGTTTGCTGCAAAAGCCTTGCCAAAAATATCAAACAATTAATAAGAACATTTTGGAAAGCAATGAATGCAATTTGCGAGGGTTCTTTGCCCTTCTTTTAAATAAATTTTGAAGCTTTTAGATTCCCTTAGTTCAACCTTCAAAGTTTAGACATGATGCATGGATGCAATGCCACTAATTACAAGCATTATTCTAGGTATGTGACAATATTGATAATAAAATTGAACATCCATAACACTGACGCTAAATGTTGTAAGACTAAAAGAATACTACATGTGTGTGGCACTGCATTTAGTCACATTGGAGAAACTAGCATGGAGAAGTTCAATAGTGATAAATTTTGAAGTCTGACAATCATCTGACACTTGCAAGTTTCGTCCAATTAGTGAAGTAAACTAAAATACCGTTCACGCGACATAGAGAACGACCAACAAAATAATTGGCAATATTCATATCGATGAGTATAGTCCAATAAGTGTTGTTGCAAGCAGTGGATTTATCTATCTTCAAGGATGACTCAAGCAGATATTTATATTTATTGATTCAGACATAAATCTAGATCTTTAGAAGTGTTTCAAAAGGTTTTCGGAATGAAGTAGAAATTACTGTAACAAGAAAACTATGTTTCTACAATTGGATTGCATAAAAGAATATTTGAGTTACAAATTTAGGCAGTGTATGATGAGCTATAAAATAATTTTATAGCTCACACCTCCTAAAAACACTACTGAAAATAGATTACTTTAAGTAGATGCAATCAAACTATGTATGACATGGTGAGATCAAAGATGAAATTAATTATTTCGCCAATTTATTTTCAAAGTGATTCTTTAGAGATTGTGGCTTTCACACTGAAACGGGAGCGCCATTAAATTTATTGAAATAATTGCTGCTTTGTAGGTTATCCCGAATAGTTGGGTATTCCTCTATCACTACGCCGAGGAAAAGTGTTGCCATAGAGTGCGGAAGTTTTGAGGAAAATGTTTTCTACAAAAGAGTGAGTGGGAGGACAGTGCAACTTGACAAGATTGCGGAATCTTCGTAATCAGCTCATAGAAAAGAAATAATGGAAGTAATTCTAGAATTTCTTACTGTGACTTATATAAAAGCCTCTACATGAGATATAGAGATTACGGTCGAACTTGCAGCTGAACTATATAGGTTGGGAAAATTCATGAAGACCATTTTGGTATGCAGACAAAATATTGTTGGGCAAACAATAAACCTATAAATCACAGAGAAGCATTCCTGGGCCCTGACTCCGGAAATTTGCTATATGCCAAACTAATCAGAGATAGTATCCATTCACATAATTCAAGCCTAGAACTTGATGAAGCCTTTAAGATTTAGAGTCTAAAAGAATATAATGGATCTATAAACTGATGAAGATAAAAAATGTTTTATAATGCTTGACTTGTTACAAATAGTTTATGATAAGATCAAATAATTGACTATGATAAGATTGTCTCATCATAGCAATACTTAAAGTCAGTTCAGGTTAAACTAGCAATTATTAAATATTTCAATTATGAGATAAAAATAGAGGATGTCAAAATGATTCCATGAGATGGAAATAGAACAAAGGTTGTATGTTTGATACGATCCAAGGTAATTTTTTCAATCCAGAAGGTGCTAGTAAGTAAACAAGCTTCAAGAGATCATATGATGATCTGAAGCAAGCATAATGAAGTTGGAATCTTCATACTGATGAAATGGTCAAATAAATTGATTTCATTGAGTAAAGCAAAGATGTTTTTATTTACAAGAAAGTAAGTGGGAGCATGATAATATTTCTAAACACTATATGTACATGACATATTGTTGATTGGAAGTTATGTAAATTTCTTGACATGGATTAAGACTTTATTGAAATTAGTTTTCAATAAAATACTTAGGCAATGAATAGTCTTGGTATTAGACATAATGATCTATGGAGATAATAGTGTCTAATTGGTCTTAGCCCAAATACATATTGACAGAATACTAAAGCAGTTTAGTAGGTAAAATGGAAAGAACTGTTCTTGCCAATGTCACATGGAAGGAGTCGGTATCGTGAAATACTTATGAGCAAAATATGGTTTCAACCACACTTGTATTCCATGGTATGTAAACAACTAGATATTTCCAATACTTCAACTTAGTAAAAGTTACTAGTATGGTCAAATTGTTGATCATAGGACAACAATGAAAAATGTTATTAAGGACTAACGACATGTTTCTCACACACACGGAGAAACTAAAGGGATTGTTGTCAGGAGTTACATCAATGAAGGCTCGTTGTTAGTAGTACATGTTCAAAATCTTCATCTATGCTCCAAGTGATTTTTCGATTTCAAATTAAAAGTGGTTTATGGTGGCACAGTAAATTGGAATTGGTCCAACAAGTTACTGTGGTGAATTCTATAACAGAAGTCTAAGTATATTATTGCTTTGGAAGCAAAAATGAAGGGTGACAAATCAAAAGTTCATTCATGAGCATGGTATGGTTTCTAGATGATTGTATAATCGGAACACTATTCTTAATAGTTGTTCCATAACTCAGTCTAAGGAATCAAAGGTTCTACTAGTGATTCGGTATATATACAAAGCCGATTTCAAACAAATTATAAATTCTTGTGAAATCATGATAGATGCATAGAAATGAACATGATACACGTGGATCTGAAGTTGTCAGATTCGGTAGGACGAAGTCTATACCACAAGCAAAGCATGGACTGACACCAGATTACCGTTCGTGTAAAAGATAAAAGTGCTAACTAGATTATTGACTCTAGTGCAAGTGGGAGACTATTGGAGATATGCCCTAGAGGCAATACTATTGTATTATTATATTTCCATTATTCATTGTTAAGAGTTTATATTCCATGCTATAACTTCTATGATCCTGAAATATGGGATTCAGTGAAAAACTCATATGCATGTGTGGAATGATAAACGGTAAACAATAGGTTCCCGGTCTCACCTCTAGGACATACTCAAGTGTTGTTGGTGATCACTCGGATCTTAGAGTATCGTTAAGTGTAACAAAAGTCCTACAAGAACATTGAGGGTATGACGTAAGAAGAATGATCATATTGAACCAACCCAATACTTGTCAATTATACTTTGTGATTATATCGTCTAAAATCATCTGTTATAACACGAATGTTAGCATTTGTTTTAGTTCCTCAGACCATGACAGTGTCTCGGTCACTTCCTACCGGACGGTGGGCTTTGGAGTTAGTCAAACATCATCTATAACAAGGTGATCATAACAACAACTTTCAGGCACACTGGAAAGTTTGACAAGTGATCGGATAGCTAAAGAATGGGATTTGCTCCTCCGACGATAGAGAGATATTCTTAGGGCCCTCTCGGTGTGACGACATCCATAATCTCTAGCTAGTACCGGGTGACTATGATGACCCACAAGTATAGGGGATCTATCGTAGTCCTTTCGATAAGTAAGAGTGTCGAACCCTATGAGGAGCAGAAAGAAATGACAAGCAGTTTTCAGTAAGGTATTCTCTGCAAGCACTGAATTATCGATAACAGATAATTTTGTGATAAGGTAATTTGTAACGGGTAACAAGTAAAAAAAGTATATAAAGTGCAGCAAGGTTGCCCAATCCTTTTTGTAGCAAAGGACAAGCCTGGACAAACTCTTATATAAAGGAAAGCGCTCCCGAGGACACATGGGAATTATCGTCAAGCTAGTTTTCATCACGCTCACATGATTCGCATCCGTTAATTTGATAATTTGATATGTGGGTGGACTGGTGCTTGGGTACTGCCCTTCCTTGGACAAGCATCCCACTTATGATTAACCACTCTTGCAAGCATCCGCAACTATAAAAGAAGTATTAAGGTAAATCTAACCATAGCATGAAACATATGGATCCAAATCAGCCCCTTACGAAGGAACACATAAACTAGGGTTTAAGCTTCTGTGACTCTAGCAACCCATCATCTACTTATTACTTCACAATGCCTTCCTCTAGGCACAAACAACGGTGAAGTGTCATGTAGTCGAAGTTCACATAACACCACTAAAGGAGAGACACCATATATCTCATCAAAATATCGAACGAATACCAAATTCACATGACTACTTATAGCAAGACTTTTCCCATTTCCTCAGGAACAAACGTAACTACTCACAAATCATATTCATGTTCATAATCAGAGGAGTATTAATATGCATAAAGGATATGAACATATGATCTTCCACCAAATAAACCAACTAGCATCAACTACAAGGAGTAATCAACACTACTAGCAACCCACAGGTACCAATATGAGGTTTTGAGACAAAGATTGGATACAAGAGATGAACTAGGGTTTGAGATGAGATGGTGCTGGTGAAGATGTTGATGGATATTGACCCCCTCCCGATGAGATCATCGATGGTGATGAAGATGGTGATGATTTCCCCCTCCCGGAGGGATGTTTCCCCGGCAGAACAGCTCCGCCGGAGCCCTAGATTGGTTCCGCCTCGTGGCGGCGGATTCTTTTCCCGAAAGCTTCCGTATGATTTTTTTTCCAGGGCGAAAGACTTCATATAGCCAAAGATGGGCACCGGAGGCCTGCTAGGGGGCCCACGAGGTAGGGGGCGCGCCCCCACCCTCGTGGATGGTGGGTGTCCCCCCTCTGGTTCTTTTTTTCCCAATATTTTTTATATATTCCCAAACGTGCCTCCGTGAAGTTTCAGGACTTTTGGAGTTGTGCAGAAAAAGGTCTCTAATTTGCTCCTTTTCCAGCCCAGAATTCCAGCTGCCGGCATTCTCCCTCTTCGCGTAAACCTTGTAAAATAAGAGAGAATATGCATAAGTATTGTGACATAATGTGTAATATCAACCCATAATGCAATAAATATAGATATAAAAGCATGATGCAAAATGGACGTATCAACTCCGCCAAGCTTAGACCTCGCTTGTCCTCAAACGAAAGCCGATAACGAAAAATATGTCCACACGTTTAGAGATAGAGGTGTCGATGAAATAAAATACGGACATGAGGGCATCATGATCATTCTTATAATAGCAACATATATATATATGTGTGTGTGTGTATATATATATATATATATATATATATATATATATATATATATATATATATATATATATATATATATATATATATATATATATATATATATATATATATATATATGAATCGGAAACTTCATTGAAAACTAACAAACTATGATCTCGGTCATTGAGGTAATTGCAATTTATCATAACATAGGAAAGAGTCAATATAAGAGCTCTTCAGCAAGTCCACATACTAAACTATCATTTAGTCTTTCACAATTGCTAACACTCATGCAATACTTATGGTTATGGATTTTAATCGACACAGAGAAAGATAGGGGCTTATAGTGTTGCCTCTCAACCTTTTACCTCAAGGGTAATGTCAACAATAATAGTTCATGATAACTTACATGCAATTGATATATATATATATATATATATATATATATATATATATATATATATATATATATATATATATATATATATATATATATATATATATATATATATATATAGGATCTTTCCAACACAATGTGCTTGCCAAAGGATAAAATAGAAAAAGGAAAGGTGAAGATCACCATGACTCTTGTATAATGTATAAGACAAAACTAAAAGATAGGCCCTTCGCAGAGGGAAGCAGAGGTTGTCATGTGCTTTTATGGTTGGATGCACGAAATCTTAATGCTAAAGAACGTCACTTTATATTGCCACTTGTGATATGGACCTTTATTATGCAGTCCAACGCTTTTATTGCTTCCATATCACAAGATTGTATAAAGCTTATTTTCTCCACACTAATAAATCATACATATTTAGAGAGCAATTTTTATTGCATGCAACAATGATAACTTACTTGAAGGATCTTACTCAATCCATAGGTAGGTATGATGGACACTCATGGCAAAACTGGGTTTAAGGATATTTGGAAGCACAAGTAGTATCTCTACTTGGTGCAAAGAATTTGGCTAGCATGAGGGCGAAAGGAAAGCTCAACATGTTGGATGATCCATGACAATATACTTTATTTCGGATATAAGAAAACATAACACATTACGTTGTCTTCCTTGTCCAACATCAACTTTTTAGCATGTCATATTTTAATGAGTGCTCACAATCATAAAAGATGTCCAAGATAGTATATTTATATGTGAAAACCTCTATTTCTTTATTATTTCCTAATAATTGCAACGATGACCAAAACTATGTTTGTCAACTCTCAACAACTTTATTGATCATACTCTTTATATGTGAAGTCACTACTCTCCATAAGATCAATATGATCTCTTTAATTCTTTTTGTTCTTTCTTTTATTACCTCATGATCATAGCAAGATAACCAAGCCCTCGACTCAACACTAATCTTTATTATATATAGCTCACGGACTCGATTACATAGAAGGATCATAAAGAAAAACTCAAAACTAGATCATAGTAAAACTTTATTCTACTAGATCAAGATATTACCAAAAGGATCGAACTAAGAAAAACGGTAAAGATAGGAGTGTGATGGTGATACGATACCAGGGCACCTCCCCCAAGCTTGGCAGTTGCCAAGGGGAGTGCCCATACCCATGTGTTTATTTCTCTTTCTGCGGAGCTGAAGGAGATGCTGATGATGATGACAATTGTGCCTTCAGCTTCTTCATATTGTAATTGAGAAGAGCAATTTCCTCCTTTAAATCGTCGACCTCCGATTCCAGCTTCAAGATCTTGTCACATAAATCTCCTTTGCTTTTCTGCCAAAAATGAGAAGGAATACATCGGTTGTTAGATAGTTTAGCCCTCTTAGGGAGACTAGACTTCTTGAACTTCACGTGCATATCCCCAGGTTAAGGTAGAGGAACATCCTCCTCCTTCGACCTTGAATCATTGATCCTCCTCAAATCAGCATCCTCCTAATCATTCGTAGTTCGACAACAAGGAGATAGGTCCCCATAGGTCTTTGGGTCAGCAACGAGATGCGAGACATAGCTCTCTCCATCGGAGTCTTGAAATGACATCTTGCTCTAAATCTGCTGCAGAAACAGCTCGAAACAAAAACAGACACTACAAGAAATATGTCAAATTGTGACCTTGACTATTGGTCACTGAAAGGTCATTATTTTTCATTTGCGACCTTTTTGTGACCAAAAACAGAAGGTCAAAAGCTGGCAGTCGTAAACTGATATTAACGACCTTCTCTGTGAGAAGGTCGAGACGCCATTTACCAAAAAGTAAGGTCGTTGAACCCATGACCTTTTGTTTTGGTCACTGGCTGCCTGCCCAGACCACGTCGGATCCGATGTGGCAATCTGTCGTGGCAAAATTGCGACCAATTGAAAATGTCGTTGATAAGAATCAGCCCGGTTCGATTCGGTGTCTATATGGGCGAGCCCACTAAATCAACCCATTTATTGTATTTTTTTCTAAGCTCTGATTAGCTACATGGGCCAAGCCCAACAATTCAGCCTTTTATTTTCCAGGATATAGCCTTTAAAAGTCGTTTTTTAATCCATTTGTGGCCTCAACCTTTTACTGTCCAATTCTAGCCCAATTCGCCCAATTCTTATTTGGGCCTCGGCCATTTTACAGTCCATTTACTTTTGGGGACTTCACCTTTTTCATTACGTTGGTCCAACTTGCCAACTTTCTATTTCTCATGTTTCCACAGTACAACGACAAATATTTCAAATGGAACAGAACTAAATTCTTGAAATGATATGCAAAATCAGCCTATTACAGTCTTTACATGGTATTCATAGAAATAGATGTGCTGACTACGACCGATTACAATATAACTAGCTACAGAGTACAACCAGAACAAGAGGCAGATTGGTAAAAAAACACCATGCTTCATCGTCTTCCTCTTCCAACTTCTGAAAATCAAATCACCTAGCATTGAAAGGATCACGCATTAGAAGCATATAGAACATCAAACTAATGAATGAATGACATTTAGTATGAAAATCACGATAGCACTAGTATACTTTAACTCATCCTACAACCATCAGTATAGTTTGCTTATAAGAAAACATACGGCCTGATACTTATGCGCACCTAGATTACTAGACAAATTGCACACTATGCACTCATTTGACACTTGCTACAGTTTCAATGTAAACCAACAGTTAAACCTGAGAAGATGTGAAGCTGAAACCTAACCCATGACTATAGCAAGGGTGCTCCTAGCACAACATCACAGTTCTGCATTTCTAACCTCTACTTACAACAGTTAATGATGGCAAAAACATATGGACGTAGATATAGTTCCCAATGATATTTACATGACCAATGTATTTATTACTACTAAGGTGCATACATGTCTAGTTGAGGATGGGGGCACATGAGAGTTTGAAACATTTCAAACTTAATAAATGAGAACAGACAAGAAATCATCAGGTTTGCAAGCTAAAGCAGGACATAAAGCAACTTCTGTGAGGCACTGAAGTTCTAGAATACCAAGATATAGTACATTTACTTTATTTATTTATTTGCTACTGAAAAAATAACAGAATGTGAGCAGGATTGATGAATATGGCATGAAATAACAGCAATGTGAAACTGGACATACAGGAAGAACACAAAACAGAGTAAAATTGTTTCAGAAAGGGCAAATGGTCACCTTAGCCACATCAGGGTCAGTATATTTCCTTGGAAATATATCATAACCCTACAAAGAACAATGTGCATCAGACAAGTAACCACTTTATGCTACAACATCATCAGGATTAAAACAACATATTGATACTCAGTGCTGGATGAGACTATACACAATACCACTATGACAGAATAGGCCGACGCACACCCTAGTGCACCATCTTACATGACCCGGCCTCAAGAAACCAGTAGCGCTGCTACCTCCCTTGTCCCAGCTCCTTGCTGTGGAGGATGGCCGAGACTCAGATGCGGAGCTCCCTGCACATGACATATTGTATCCATGCTTGCAGCAACAACAACAACTCACATACCATTGATTTTGTATAATAGTGTATCAGCACCCCAAAGGAGGCATTACTAAATTCTCAAAGAATGTTGCCAAAGGGATTAACCTCAAAGCAACCTGAATAAACTACCACTGTTACCACTGTAGTGGCACCACCATCCATTCAACCAACAGGATATAACAAATACCAAGTCAGGCAACACACGCAGATAACTATGTTTATGCAAATCAGATCTTCTGCATAGAACAGTACATCCTATTCAAAAGAATACACAGACCTCAAGCTATGTAACTACTGAAAGAAGAGGAAATGAATGCAATTCTATATACACAAAAACACATTTAGCAGTGTTATACACAGCAAAACTTCAGTATTTCGTAGTACAATGAAAGAGCAGTTCAGTTGAAGAATTTTGCTTGCCATTCTCAGTTTTACTACTTAAAGACATAATGTAACAAATATTGGATACTTCACAGCAAGCAAATAGTGCAAAAAAGTCACTGGTCTATGGATATGATCACAGATTCACATGAGGCGTGCGTGGAATATAGTGCAAATAACAACGGAAATTTAAAGAAGCTTGCTTCTTAACAAATGCCTACCAATCACTTCAACCTAACCTAAAAATAACAGTACATAGACTGTTCCATTACATAGTACTGCTTCCCGTACTGCTTCCCGTACTTGGATCCAATGTTGGCCGTGTTCCGTGTTGAGGATCTCTAGTTCAATGTGTAGCCATAGTATCCACAGCTGCCAGTAAGAAACAAACAACACACATCATCAAATTGGACATAGATGCTTTATATACAAACCTGAAGCTACCGTCCTACTTTTTGAACAGGAACATCGCGTGGTATATAAATGACAGTTCGGTGCTCTCCGTACGCCTTTACAAGTTCAAATCATGTCCTAGATTATTTATTTATGTGTAACTTCACTGGTCGATGCAAGATATTCTACTCTTGACGCAACAATTTTCTCCTGCTATACGAATGCGATATACGGCAAGTTAGCAGGTATGTTCTATAATCCACCAAACGCAGCCTCAACTGCTGGTTCGGTTATGTTCTATAATCCACCAAATACCAAGCATAGCAGCATCATTACATGACACTGCGTGTCTCGAGTCAATGCGAAGTAGAACAGCAGCAGCTAGCGCAGGGTGGCTCTTTTAAGAGCCAATCACGGTGGAATCTTACATAAACGACAGAAGGGCGTGCTGCTCAAGTAAGTTTTCACGCATGTCAGGTTGCGTTGTCGACCGATCGCTGGGAATATTCTTCACACAGACACACCTAATGCATCTGCATCTCTAGCATGTGGACTGCACACTAGCATAGCAGCCGGCAGCACCGCTCCTTTTCGATGAATGAAAATAAAATACTGTCGATAGCAGAATTGCAGAAACATACCCTGATCCACAAAACTATACAACTATACTCTCACTAGTAGTAGTAGTATCTTGAGATTGCGTTGTACGAACATGTTCTATTTTAACATGTATGCTGAATCCTATTCCATATACTATATGATACTGCAGCTATCCATCCGGTACCAACAGTGGGCTGGCTAGTGGAGCAGTTAGGCACCGAGAATACTCTACTTCACATCCTAACAGGCATCTACATCTGTAGATGTGGACTGGTCATCTATATGTTCGTCCCTGTGTCCTAACACAGGGGCATACGTTAGCCTGATTCGAGCAATCCAAACTTCACCAGATAATTTCCCTGCCAAGAAACCTGAACATAGCCTGCCTAAAAAAACGCAGCGCAAGCTGAATCCTAACGAACATGCGCACAAACAGCACGCCAAGCAGCACGCATCAATGATTTACTGGGCACATCGGCCCAGGAAAATCAAACCAGACCAATCAGCGGGTACAGGATCGGGAGGGGGAGGGCGGCGGGGCCGGCGGCGAACCTGTGAGGTCTTGACGAAGAACTGCATCTTCCTGCTGCTCGTGCGTGTGGGAGGGAGTCAAGATGGTCGCGTGAGAACGACGGAGTAGGAGCGGAAGCAGACGTTAACGATGGGTGGATGTATGCGGCTCGGATCCGGAAGCCGGACCTCCATCGAGGTTGCGGCTCACCTCGGCGATGACGTCGGCAAGGCTGCCGGGGTGTGGGTCAGAGCGGAGGACCTCAGTCGTCCATGGCGGCCTCCTTGCGCAGAGAAGTACAGAGGGGACTGAGACTTCAGAGGAAAAAAGGGAGACACAAACAGAGGGAGGAAAAAGAGCGGGGGAACACGTCGACCCGCAGACTTCGGTCGACGGCGGAGCTATTCCGGTGAGGCGTGAGGCCGAGGCAGCGGAGACCGAGGCTGGATCGCGTTGGACTCCCTCCCTTGGGTTCTTCTCTCCCTTCTGGTGAGGGAAGGGGAGAGGCGAGAGGAGGAGGGCGTGGGGGAGGCCATGGACGGCGGCGAGCTCCATCGGAGGGAGCCAGCGGCGGCAATCTGGAAGGGAGGAGGCGAGCTCTCGTTCGCTCTCTCTCCATCGGGTGAGACAGCGAGGAGACAGAAGGGGATCGATGGATGAATGTGGGGAAGAAAGGAGGTGGGGGTGGATGGAAAATGATCAGCTGGGGTTTCGGGGTTGGTGTGGAAGGGCTGAGGACTGCCATTGGATCCGCGAGAATCCGACGGTGTTCCATGCATGATCCGCGTGAGACGCCCACGGACCAATCAGAATGCAGTACATGCATACAATGTTATGACCATCTAAATTGGTAATGGTTGACGAAGAATAACATGTTAAAATCATGTAATCTATTTTATGATCTTAGAAATTCAGAGGAATATAAAACCTTCTCATTGTGTCACCAATTGTGAACTAGCTTTCAGGAAAATAACAAACATGGAATGGCAAACAATGTAGCCTAAGGGAATTTTCATTTTGTTTGGACAAAAAATCAATTTTTCATTTTTCGAGTGCCCAAAATGAGTTTTTTTCTGAACGACCTACCATATATTTGTTTCAATTTGGACCGGATCATTTTTTTAAAATACTAGGATATATTTAATGCATAACTGATCAAATGGTGGGGTCTTAAAACTTTTGATCCACCTCTGGTGAAAAAGACAATTTTTCGCCGATTCAGCTGGAAGCGGGTCATATTTGAACTGCAGCTGCCTCATAGTTTGCTCTTTATTTTTTCCAAAAATCATTTCTATGTACTTAAGTATCTATTTAATCAGAGAAACAACAAAAGTTTTCCAAGATTCAACCACTAGCTAGGAACGGTCAAGCCCGCTGTTTCGACTGCATTTTGAAACGGGCATAAAAAATTCAGAAAAAAATCAAAAAATTGGAAAACCTTCGCATTGTGTCATTATATGTGGTCAACTTACCACGAAAAATAATAAACTTATAATACGATAATTATTTTAGAAAAGTGTTCTCAGAAACGAGCTATCATGTGTGGAGATCACAGGCTTTCAAACCAAATGATTAATCTTATTCCCACATTCATGGCATAGTTTGTTAAAATGATCTCATATTGTGCAGAAGGATGCATATTCGAATGGAAAACAATGTTGACCAAGTAACCAGGAAAAATAATAAACTTGTAATATGGTAATAATTTAAAAAAGTGTTCTCAGAAATGAGCTATCATGTGTGAAGATTCATGGCTTTCAAGCCAAATGATCAATCTTATGGTCACATTCATGGCATAGTATGTTCAAATGACCTCATATCATGCACAAGGGTGCATCTTCGAATGACAAAAAATGTTTCCTAAGGAAGTTTTCATTTTCTTTGGATAAAAAATTCATTTTCAATTTTTTCGAGTGCCCAAAATGAGTTTTTTTGTGAAGGACCTATAATATATTTGTTGCAAAATTGGACTTAATCAATTTTGTAAAATACTAGGCCATATATAATGCACAATTTACCAAATGGTTGGGTGTCAAAAGTTTTGATCCACCTCTCATGAAAAAGACAAATTTCCGCCGATTCAGCTGGAAGCAGGTCAAATTTGAATTTTAGCTACCTCGTAGTTTGCTCTTTATTTTTTCCAAAAATCATTTCTAGGTACGTAAGTATCAATTTAATCAGAGAAACATCAAAAGTTTTCCAAGATTCAACCACTAGCTAGGAACGGTCAAGCCCGCCGTTTTGACTGCATTTTGAAACGGGCATAAAAAATTAAAAAAAATTAAAAAATTGGAAAACCTTCGCATTGTGTCATTATATGTGACCAAGTTTCCAGGAAAAATAATAAACTTGTAATACGGCAATTATTATAAAAAAGCGTTCTCAGAAATGAGCAATCATGCATGAAGATTCAGGGCTTTCAAGCCAAATGATCAATCTTATGGCCACATTCATGGCATAGTATGTTCAAATGACCGCATATCATGCACAAGGGTCATCTTCGAATGACAAACAATGTTGCCTAAGTAAGTTTTCTTTTTCTTTGGAACAAAAATTCATTTTCCATTTTTTCGAGTGCCCAAAATGAGTTTTTTTGTGAAGGACCTATAATATATTTGTTGCAGAATTGAACCTAATCAATTTTATAAAATACTAGGCCATATATAATACACAGTTTACCAACTGGTTGGGTGTCAAAAGTTTTGATCCACCTCTCGTGAAAAAGACAAATTTCCGCCGATTCAGCTGGAAGCGGATCAAATTCGAACAGTAGCTACCTCGTAGTTTGCTCTTTATTTTTTCCAAAAATAATTTCTAGGTACATAAGTACCTATTTAATCAGAGAAACATCAAAAGTTTTCCAAGATTAAACCACTAGCTGGGAACGGCCAAGCCCGTCGTTGTGACCGCATTTTGAAACGGGCATAAAAAATTCAAAAAAAATAAAAACATTGGAAAACCTTCGTATTATGTCATTATATGTGACCAAGTTTCCAGGAAAAATAACAAACTTGTAATACAGAAATTATTTTAAAAAAGTGTTCTAAAAAATGAGCTATTATGCGTGAAGATTCATGGCTTTAAAGCCAAATTATCAATCCTATGGCCACATTCATGGCATAGTTTGTTCAAATGATCTCATATTGTGCACAAGGGTGCATCTTGGAATTCCAAACAATGTTGCCTAAGGGAGTTTTCATTTTCTTTGCACGGAAAATTCATTTTCCATTTTCCGAGTGCCTGAAATGAGTTTTTTTTGTGAAGGACCTACCATATATTTGTTGCAAAATTGGACCAAATGAATTTTATAAAATACTAGGCCATATTTAATGCACAATTGACAAAATGGTTGGGTGTCAAAACTTTTGATCCGCCTCTGGTGAAAAAGACAAATTCCCGCCGATTCAGTAGGAAGCGGGTCAAATTTGAACTGTAGCTGCCTCATAGTTTGCTATTTATTTTTTCCAAAAATCATTTCTAGTTACATAAGTACCTATTTAATCATAAATACATGGTTTGGTGTCCATACGTCGAGGTTTGGACGGTGGCCGAGGGCCCCAACTCTAGAGCTGCCAGAACTCAAGATGTTCGCCGTGGTGGTCACAGCGTGACTGGCGCTGCCATGTGTTCTGGGCGGCCTAGGCATGTCTAGTGGGTTGGGCACTCCCCAGGTAGGTGTTAGAAAGAAAATCACACATAAGACTCTCACGAGGAGACCGATCGATGCTCAAACACGAATAAGCAGCCAAGTGTTTGATTAACGGTACGGGAAATGCACATGGCTAATGGGCGTGAGTTTTGGCTGAGGATGATCAGTTACTATGAAGACCGTCTTCACAAATTTTCATCTCAAAAGGAGGAGCCTAGGCAGTTCTTCCTTTGCAAAGTACCACACTGGACATAAATACGAATGTTGAAGCTGGGCTCAAAATAATGAATGGATTGAGCTGGCATTTGGTGGAGGATGGTTATTTGGGCATAGGAAATCACTGTAGAAAATGGATCCCATTTGGACATGCCAAAGTGGTACTTCCTTCACAAAGTGTTTTTCTGAACAGAATAGGAAAAAGAATATTTTTGAATTATTTTTGAACTAGGCAAGGAAGGTTTTTTACATATTTGACAAATATATGACCCAAAGAATTTATGAGATTTTTTTTGGGAATTTTGGGAATGACAGAAATATAGGTTGCTCCACAACCTAGAGCAAAAACTGCCACATGGACATGACACATAGGCAAAACTGATGTGGTGGCGCCTAGTCATAGCAACCCACCACAATTTACAAGGTTATGACCATCTATATTGGTCATGATCAGGTAGAAATAAGGCAGTGGACCAGTGCTATCTACTTTATGACCATTTCGTGTAAGGAAATTACGACCTTTTTGACAAAAATGGTTGTTATAGTTTAGGGTTTGGAGCCCCCCAAATAGCTTTTGACCAATTGGTCTGAAATGGTCATAGATCTATGACCAATTCTTCCAGGTTCACTGGCAAAAGGTCACTAGTTGACATATTTCTTGTAGTGAGAGGATATTTGGGTGGTACAGTGGACAAAACCTTCGGAAGATTATATAATGAATTTTTACCGACCAAAAGAAGTATCGTGCAAGAAAATGGAGTCCGCAGAGCACACGAGGTGCCCACGAGGCAGGGGGCGTGCCCATGGGGGTAGGGCGCGCCCTCCACCCTCATGGATGCCTCGTGTCCCTTTCGGACTACTTCTTATTTTGCTATTTTCTTAAATATTACAAAACGGAGAAAATTGCTATTAGAACTGTTTCGGAGTCGGTTTACTTACCGTACCACATACATATTCCTTTTCGGAGTCTGAAACGTTCTGGAAGGTGTCCCTTATGTATTACTCTGGGGTTACAGTTTCAATAACATTAGTTTCAACATTTATTGGATTACCTGATTTATGGCACCAGAACGATAGATCTCCTCGATAACATAAGGACCTTCCCATTTAGAGAGGAGTTTTCCTGTAAAAAATCTTAAATGAGAGTTGTATAGCAAAACATAATCACCTACATTAAACTCACGCTTTTGTATCCTTTTGTCATGCCATCTTTTAACTTTTTCTTTAAACAGTTTGGCATTCTCATAGGCCTGGGTTCTCCACTCATCAAGTGAGCTAATGTCAAATAGCATCTTCTCACCGGCAAGTTTGAAATCATAATTGAGATCTTTAATGGCCCAATATGCCTTATGTTCTAGTTTGAGAGGTAAGTGACATGCTTTTCCATAAATCATTTTATACGAAGACATACCCATAGGGTTTTTATATGCAGTTCTATAGGCCCATAATGCATCATCAAGTTTCTTGGACCAATTATTTATAGATCTATTAACAGTCTTTTGCAAAATTAATTTAAGCTCTCTATTACTTAGTTCTACTTGGCCACTAGATTGTGGATGGTATGGAGATGCAATTCTATGATTAACATCATAGCTAGCAAGCATTTTATGAAAAGCACCATGAATAAAATGTGAACCACCATCAGTCATTAAATATCTAGGGACTCCAAACCTCGGGAAAATAACTTCTTTAAGCATCTTAATAGAGGTGTTATGATAAGAACTACTAGTTGGAATAGCTTTTACCCACTTAGTAACGTAATCAACAGCAACTAAAATATGTGTATACCCATTAGAGGAAGGAAACGATCCCATATAATCAAAGCCCTAAACATCAAATCGTTCAATAATGAGTGAATAGTTCATAGGCATTACTTGACGTCTACTAATATTACCAATTCTTTGACATTCATCACAATACAAGACAAACTTACAGGCATCTTCTAATAGAGTAAGCCAATAAAAAACCGGATTGCTACACCTTATGTGCAATTCTATCTCCAGAGTGGTGTCCTCCATAAGCCTCGGAGTGGCACTTGCGCAGGATCTGTTCCTGTTCATGCTCAGGTACACAACGTCTAATAACACCATCTACTCCTTGTTTATAAAGGTGTGGGTCATCCCAGAAGTAAAGTCTTAAATCGTAGAAAAACTTTTTCTTTTGTTGGTTTGTGAAACTAGGTGGTATAAATTTAGCAACAATGTAATTAGCATAATCAACATACCATCGAGCAGTATGAGAAGTATTTATGACAGCTAATTTTTCATCAGGAAAGCTATCATCAATAGGTAGTGGGTCATCAAGAACATTCTCTAACCTAGATAAGTTGTCTGCAACGGGGTTCTTAGCTCCCTTTCTATCTATAATGTGCAAATCAAATTCTTGTAGTAGGAGAACCCATCTAATAAGTCTAGGTTTAGCATCTTTCTTTTCCATAAGATATTTAATAGCAGCATGATCAGTGTGAACAGTTACTTTAGAATCAACAATATAATGTCTGAACTTATCACAAGCAAATACAACTGCTAAAAATTCTTTTTCAGTAGTAGCATAATTTCTGTGGGCACTGTCTAGAGTTTTACTAGCATATTGGATAACATTTAATTTCTTATCAACTCTTTGTCCTAGAACAGCGCCTACAGCATAATCACTAGCATCACAAGGTTAAATTCCAATCAGGTGACTGAACAATAGGTGCAGAAATCAAGGCTTTCTTAAGTATTTCAAATGCTTTTACACAATCATCATCAAAGACAACAGGAACATCTTTTTGTAAGAGATTAGTCAGAGGCCTAGAAAGTTTTTAGAAGTCTTTAATGAACATCCTATAAAAACCGGCATGACCAAGGAAACTTCTTATACCTTTAATGTCCTTAGGACACGACATCTTTTCAATACCATCAACTTTAGCTTTATCAACTTCAATACCTATTTCAGAAATTTTATGCCCCAAGACAATGCCTTCATTAACAATAAAGTGGCACTTCTCCCAATTCAAGACAAGATTAGTTTCTTCACATCTCTGCAAAACTCGATCAAGGTTGCTTAAGCAATCATCAAAAGAAGTTCCATATACGGAAAAATCATCCGTGAAAACCTCAACAATCTTTTCACAAAAGTCAGAGAATATAGCAGTCATACATCTTTGAAAGGTAGCAGGTGTATTGCATAAACCAAAAGGCATACGTCTATAAGCAAAGGTACCGAAAGGGCAAGTAAAAGTAGTCTTTTATTGATCCTCTTTTGACACAGGTATTTGAGAGAAACCAGAATAACCATCTAGAAAACAAAAATGTGTATGTTTGGATAATCTTTCTAGAATTTGATCAATAAAAGGTAAAGGGTAATGATCCTTTTTAGTAGCTTTATTTAGTTTGCGGAAATCCATTACCATTCTATAACCTATAACAATTCTTTGTGGGATCAATTCATCTTTATCATTACGAACAACAGTAATACCTCCCTTCTTAGGGACACAATGGACAGGGCTTACCCACTAACTATCAGCAACGTGATAAATTATACCTGCCTCCAGAAGCTTTAGTATTTTCTTTCTTACCACTTATTTCATCTTAGGATTTAACCGTCGTTGGTGATAAACAACCGGTTTAGTGTCTTTCTCCAATTTTATTTTGTGTTGGCATAGAGTGGGACTAATGCCCTTAAGATCATCAAGAGTATATCCAATAGCAGCACGTTGCTTCTTCAGAGTTTTCAATAATTTCTCTTCTTCCTTCTCTGAAAGGTTAGCACTAATAATAACAGGATATATCTTCTTTTCATCAAGATAAGCATATTTAAGAGTATCTGGTAATGGTTTAAGCTCAAACACGGGATCGCCCTTGGGTGGAGGAGGATCCCCTAGAATTTCAACAGGCAAGTTGTGTTTCGAAATAGGTCCCTGCTTAAAGAATACTTCATCTATTTCCCTTCTTTCATTCATATACATATCATTTTCATGGTCTAGCAAATATTGTTCTAAAGGATCATTCAGAGGCACAGCAATAGAAGCAAGACCAATAATTTCATCTTTACTACACTACTAGGAAAAGGCCTACTAATGGCGCACCTAATTTGGCCATTAATGGCGCATTAGTGGTGTGCCATTAGTGCCACGCCATTAGTATATTTTACTAATGGCGCACCAACGGTGCGCCATTAGTATCTGGTATACTAATGGCGCACCACTGGATGCGCCATTAGTATGCCTCCCAGGGGGCCATGTATACCCAGGTGCATTGGCATACTAATGGCGCACGCAACAGGATGCGCCATTAGTAACTTCGCATACTAATGGCGATGTTCAGTGATGCGCCATTAGTATCCTTTGGCATACTAATGGCGCATCGTGTTGTGATGCGCCATTAGTATGAATATTAGGTTTTTTTAATTTTCTGTTTTTGCACAGGTTACAAAATGTATAATTGGACAAAATATAGACAGCACACAACAACAACAGATTCATCGAATACAATAGAAGATTAGTCTCTGAATACAATTCATCATATTAGTCTCTAATACAATTCATCATATTAGTCTCGAATTGAAAAGACCGAACAAAGATAGAACATTATATTACAAGTCTCGAGACCGCGAGTAGCGAGTTTGTCTTCACATTACAAGTCGATATCGATCATCTAAACTACCATCACATAGAAGAGAGCTGCGGTCAACACGATGAGCATCATCACGATGAAACTCGTCTTCACCCGGTTCCTCCAACGCTCCTCCCTCTCCCGCTAGATAGCGGGCGATCTAGATTTGGCCTCGCCCTAGTGGTGTACCTTTGTAACTGTTACCGCTGAATCGGTGAACCTGTCTCCGACACTCCTCCCGCCGTCAGAGACTCGGGAACCTTACCCTTGTACACGACGACGACGGCATCGCTATGCACTAGCCAAACGAAACGTTAGTACCAATTCACGCACAATACATAAGCAATATATAAGTATGCAACAGAACGATCGGAAGAGAAAAGCAAGACATTAATAGCATCGATTACATCTAAGTTGAACGACTCTCAAACCAAAGAGACATACTACAAGTTCATTAAAGTTTAATTACAACATGAGCCAATCGATGTTTCGAACTAGACAACTCGACTCAAGGGACCGGAGCGTGGATGAAGCCGCCGCTCATCGTGGGAGTCATGAAAGAACGGGCGTTGTCATCCTCCATTTGTAGCATTGTGTCGATGTCACCGTTGGACGGTTGATTTCGAGGTAGAACTGCCCCGAGGTACGGCGACATCTTGATGGATGATTTCCGCAAACTCCGATGGATGCGAAAGAATTCTTGTCTCATGTCCGCGCCCTGGATTGCCGACACGCCGCGCCCAATCTTGGAGTTTACTTGGTAGCAGAAGTTGATGATGGTCCCGCACGATCGCCTCGCATGTGATGGATGGCGAGTAGGCACCCTTCGACGCCAGCGGCTGCTTGACGCAGCGTAACGTCATTGTGGGAGAACACGTGCTTGCCGTGATTACGAATAGGCCTGGTGAAGGTGCCTCCAGATTGGGCGAGCTGGGAGAACATCATCAAGAACCTTCTTGACATTTGTGTAGTCTACGCTCGATTGACGGTCCGGTCGAAATACGTGGCCATGGAATATTTGGGGCTTAGGAGGATGAGCGTGCAATGTGTGTCACCGCAGAAAACACGGAATGTTAAAAGAAAACGATCAAATCTAAGAATTCATATGTTACGGGCCGGTTGAGGGGAGGACTTAATCGGAAAGTAAGGCACGAGGAAGTTATCCTTATCTTGGTTTGCCGAATGACGCCGAGGTAAGAACTCGCGACTTGTCGGTCCCCAGCGCTGCCCAAGATCTTGGCACGCATGTAGAAGGGGTCGACTATCACGATGTCCGGGTCTTGTCGCGAATGATCCGATTCCATACTCGCTAAAATAGCCGAACGAAGGTGTAGTGGAGCGGATGAAGGTTCAACATAGCGTGGATGTCATCAAACCGCAGGACGATCGTACGCCCGATGGAGTTATCCAGAAATCCCTTGACCTCTGGCACCTTGGCCACGAAAACCGGCTATGCCACATCCTTCTCTCTGAGACGCCGCTTCTCCAAAGAAAGAACACTGTCATGCAGACTCGTGATAGCACCGGTTGCAGCATTGAGCATATTTGTCGGTAGCATCGCCCTACCCGCCACATGCACCCTCCTCGAGATATCCTCGTGAAGGTGGCCCGCCCCGAGCACGGATCGTATTCGGTGCCGGCTGGCCCGCACCCTTGTTAGTCTTTCTTTTGCGGCCTTCTTCTTCTCCTGTAATGGGACCGAGTTCGCTCACGACCGCCTTCTTGAGTGTGTTGGGGCTGATAATATTTCGCACCTCGCCTATCCGAGGCTCGGTGAAGTCGGCAGTCGGAGGCGCCTCGAGAGCTAAACGGCGACGACGCCTGTTGCTACTTGGCTTCTCCGCGGTACCAGCTAGATCGCGCGACGCCTTTTGTTGGGTTGGGTTCTTGAGAAGATGGCCCCATGAAGTCGCCACCGCACTCCATGATCGGCAAAGTACTCGATCGACGCTGGCAAATGTATCGTCGTCGCCGTCGTTCGATCCTCGTGCCATATGCATGTTTGGATCCAGTGGCATAGGGATGTCCGCACCGCTGCGGCGGTCTTGCCATGGGGCCGACTTGGCGACGGCACGATCGGGCGGTGTTGTCTTTGGGGTGGTGTCCCCGCCCCAAACGAATCTGGCTCTTCGCCAAAGCAGGGCCAGCTCAGCAGCGCCGAGGGTCATCACGTCATCATCGCCGGCCCCGACGGGTTGAATCGGAGGTAACAACTCGTCGCAGCCTGGCAGCACCAACCAGTTGAACCCTAAACAAGTTGGGTGGCATCTGGGTACCGTGGAACAAGGTTGCCCGTTGAACGATTTTTCCTTGGAGACATCGACCAACTCGTTGTTCACGGCGCGTGAGAGTGCACGGAACGTCGGCGGCGCCCGCGAAAACATGTAGGGCGCCGGGATGCCCACCAAAGGCAAGGAGATGAAGTCCTCGATCGAGAGAGTCTTAATTAGTTACCGTGATGATGGCGCCGAGCTCGGCTAATGTCGAGGCACCGCCAACGGCGGGCGGCAGCATTGACGGAGGGGCCGCTTGCTGCAGAGGTGCCGGCCGGCGACACCCGGTGCATTAAGCTCCGTGCGGCGCCGGAGACACCAATGCCGCCCCGCCGGAGACACCAATGGCTCCCACCATCGATTCTCGCGAGTTGCTGGCCGTGAAGCTAGGAATCGGGTGGCCCTGTTGGCGCCCGCAATCCATGCACTCAACCCCTGGATCAAGGTAGGCACAATGGCGGTGATCGCCGCCCGAGTTGTTGTTGCACTTGCTCTTGGACAATCTCCGAATCCGCGCCACCTGTGCCTTTGAGTTCTTGAACCTCGCGCTACCGCTTTCCGAGCTGGTCTTTTTCTCCTTCCGCACACCATGTATAGTATGACCCCATTTTGTGGACAAGCCTTTGCCGCCACACGACCAGCCGACGCCGGCCATCGAGCTTATCCTTGTTCTTCATTACATTCAACGCCCTATTGAGAGTGGTGTCCCAAGGGTTGTTTTAGTCGACCCCACGCTACTGCTTTCATCGCTGCATGGAAGGAATGTGAACCATTTAGAAATTTGGCTTCATTAATTAGAATGCAACCATATGGAGCTAATTACCCCGGGTGGTATTCCTTACTGTAACAACCTCAAGCGCCCTGGTCTTCGGATCCGTGGTAAGCTCCTTTGTTTTCGGTCCTTCTTGTACCGGCCCGACAAAGTTCCTGGTCCGCTTGTCACCAGATTTATCAAGAGGGCGGTAGGCCTTGCTCGGCACGCCCGCGCCCTCCTTGTCCCATATAGGCTCCGCCACTCAGAATCGCCGGGACCGAGTGTGTGTTCCCCTAAGTTCAGCTCCCACATTTCTTTCCCCACCGACTTGATTCGGAGTTTGCGGTGCTCGAGCAATTGATCTTGAAGTCGTAGTAGTCATCTTCGGTGATCAAGGATTTTCTCCTTGATCTTCTCATAACTCTCACCTTTCTCGATCATTCTCTTCACATTGCTTTTCCAAGTAGACAGGGCCTTGCTCATCTTCGTGAGGGCAGCATTGTTCACTTTATTCCCTTTGAGGCTTGTGTTTTCAAAAGCAGCGCGAACTTGTATCGCTCGTGCAGCTTCGTGAAGAGGAGGTTGCGCAAATTCCCTCGGTCAGATGCCTCGTGTTCTCGGTGTTGATCGAGACGGTGCTCGGAGAATGCACCCGAGCTGAAGCGAGTACCCTTGACTATTCGCTCGGCGCCGCTGGATTCCCGCCGGAGTCCACTTCAAGAACTTCCTCCTTGAGGGTGCGGAGCACGGTCGGGCGCCTGTCCTTCCGTTGCCTCTTCTGTTGGCTGCCATCTATGCGTGCGCCGCCATCATCGATGGTGGCATCCTCGCCGCACCATCGGTGGTGGCATTAGTGGGGTCATCCTCGGCGGTACCATCGGTGGTCTCGGGATCGGTGGGGAAGGCGGCGCCTCATACAAGTGAGGTTGTTCCTCCATCTCCGGGACAGCTCCCGAATGCCTTGCCGCCCAACCCCGACCTCATCGTTAGGGCCATGTTTCTCTCTAAATAGAAACAAAGTTTGGTCAAAAGTTGGTTATTGTCAAGGAACAAGATCATGGTGTCATCATTTAGGGTTTGTCGACACCGAGGCATCCTAAAATCTAAGCTTTTATCATTGAGGGTTTTCGACGCCGAGGCACCCTAAAAGCCTAACCTTTCATCATTTCGGTTTTATCGACACCGAGGCACCCTAAAAGCCATGCATTAGTCACAAGTACGCCGGGCACTTTATCCTACTTAATTAACTACTAAGATACCCTGCCCATGCATTAGTCACAAGTACCCCATATGTCCTATTTTTAGCAAAATCATGCTAAAATTCACGGAAAATTTCAGCATGACCTTTGCTGAAAATAGGACATATGGAGTACCAATTTGCCGGAACGGAAGTTAATCGACATTCCGCAAACTCAAGGGCCTCTCGGGTACCTGCAATATCATTATCCCAGCGTAATGAAGTCGCCAATGGGTCATTTCAGAAGATCACAAGTAGCATCATCACAAGTACAACATCATCTATAGCTTTATATTAACAAAGCATCAGACATATACAAAAGACCACTTATGCCAACCGTATGGTTTATATCAGATTCAGAGTTAGAAACAGGAAAACCGGTGCTTCAAAGCCTCATCGACACAATTTACATCTATCAAGACGGGATGTCCTGACTAATTTCAAGTGTTCACAGTGAACTTGTACCATGGATGAGCCTAGTGCTTCATTAGTCAACTGAACAAAGATAACAGGGCATAACACCATACATAAAGTGATGAGCATACATACTACTTTCCAAGCAAATTAACTGAATAGTATTGTGTCAAGTTCAGTTTGAAAATTCAGTTACTGCTTGAGTGATTTGACACCAAAAATTACTCCCAAAAATTACAATGACTGTATATCCACACAATCATACACAATTCGACTAATTTATCACAGAGGCCAGCATGAAACACACTCCTCCAAAAAAGCCTAAAATTCCACTATCATTGCCTGTAAAAAAGCCTAATGTCCACTAGTATTGCCTCTAAGAAAGCCTTAAAAGTCCACTATTGTTGACAATCAAAATATGATCTGAACTGTAAGGAGTTAACTGAAAAATGAGTGGTTGTTGGCATGAGGGAGTAAACTGATTGTTGGCACAAAATATTGGTTCTGCAAACATGGAAACAGTCACAAAAATAATGCACTTGGTTTGTGTTGAGTTTTGCTTTGTGGATTGGTTTGTGTTGAGTTGTTAACCTAAAGGTTCGCATTTTGAATCTCCTTTAGCTAGTTTGAATCCATGGACTACCCTGTTAGATTGGGACTGAAGATAGGTACCGCTTATCTTTCTATTCCGTCACCAACAAGTGGCTTTTCCAAGAATAATATCCCTGCATGAACATAGGTGAGAGGTTAAATAACTGCCTCAAAGGCATAATCAATGGTTGTACATGGAAGCAATTGCTCGAACATAGATAGGTTAACAGACTGTTCAGAGCGCACTCACTAATCAAATGATGATTATAAATACAACAAGTGGCCCAAGCTGCCGCCTAAGCTATAGTTAATATGAAGCAAGACTCTCATCAGAATAAAATGTTGAAAACGAATGTACAACCCTGACTGCAAACTAAATTTCTTCTAAACCCCATACACAGCCTCAAAAATCTACTCCTATGCAAGCAGTAAAAGAAACTGTGAGACGCTTAAGGAATAGGAGACGAAGTAGCATGTTAATTAAAACCATGGATAAGCAGGTGATGTTTTGCAGGTTTATGCCTATCTATCTATCTACCTATCAAACAAACTTGTCATGCACCAGTAATAAGAACCTGGACTGATAAATATATGCTTATGAATCAAGCTGTAAAAACCCGTAAGCTGCTTAACAAAATGAGAGACGTAAGTAGCATGTTAACTAGAGCCATGGATAAGCAGATGATGTTTTGAAGGTCGATAGAGTATATGGCTATCTATCTATCAAAAACTTATTATGCACCAGGAATAAGCACCATGGATAGATAAATAGATGATATCCTTCAGATGAAATATATGTTTATGAAGCAAGCAGTAAAATCATGTAAGCTGCTTAACAAAATGAGAGACGAAGTAGCCTGTTAATAGCACCTGTGGCAAAAAGATGCTTGCTTATGGAATGTAACCCAATTAGTATACAGTAAATAAAAGTGACAAGTGTCATTCTAGCTCTCTGATCGATACCGGATTTCGATATACTGAAGCGTTGTACAGATCTTATTACAAGAAACAACTTCTCTTCCTTTTGGCAAAAAATCTCAGGGGCGCTCAAATTGCTGAAAACAACCGACTAACCAAAACTGAAATGTACGTACATGTATCAATGAAAGGAACTTGCTATGCACTAAAAACAACAATTTGGATGGGATGTCATCTTTGTGTTGGGTTTAAGCTAGTAGCACCCAGGCCAAGAATATACTTGCATATGGGATGTATCTCAATTTTATACAGTAAATTAAAGTGACTTTGTAAAGTAAGTTTGGTCTGTACATTTTCTATCTGCGCAAAGTAAGTTTGGTCGGAACTTAACTAACTTTGTAAACACTAGTTAATCTGTGTCATAAACACAAACTACAAGTTCTTTTTTGAATGGTCAATCTGTGTCACAAACTACAAGTTCAGAAGATGGTAATCCAAAAATACCAGGACATTCATTGCTGGGAGGAAACATTCTTATCAGAACAGTCATATACTACAACTCATATTTCATCAGAGCTGCTCATACCTCTGCTAATGTAAGAAAGTTGGCACCTATGTTCAATCTCTCCCCAAGTACGCAGCAACGGCACCTAGACAACACTGTAATCGGTCACAAGATAGGGGACCAAGGGAAACAGGCCCTCCCGGGTGCGGCGACGTCGCTAGGAGGAGGCAGCAGGAGGGGATGGCC